>CM076678.1:2264482-2999482 GCA_038501925.1 Xenopus petersii | reverse complement strand
ATGGCAGATTTGGGGTGTGGTGGATTTAGTGTATGGCAGATTTGGGGTGTGGCAAATATGGGGTGTAGCAGATATGGAGTGTCGCAGATTTGGGGTGTGATGGATTAAGTGTATGGCATATATGGGGTGTGGCAAATATGGGGTGTAGCAGATATGGGGTGTCGCAGATTTGGGGTGTGGCAAATATGGGGTGTAGCAGATATGGGGTGTCGCAGATTTGGGGTGTGATGGATTAAGTGTATGGCATATATGGGGTGTGGCAAATATGGGGTGTAGCAGATATGGGGTGTCGCAACTATGAGGTGTAGCAGATATGGGTTGTCGCAGATATGGGGTGTGGTGGATATGGGGTGTGGTGGATATGGGGTATGGCAGATATGGGGTGTAGCAGATATGGGGTGTAGCAGATATGGGGTGTCGGAGATATGGGGTGTGGTGGATATGGGGTGTAGCAGATATGGGGTGTGGTGGATATGGGGTATGGAAGATATGGGGTGTAGCAGATATGGGGTGTAGCAGATATGGGGTGTAGCAGATATGGGGTATGCAGATATGGGGTGTAACAGATATGGGGTGAAGCAGATATGAAGTGTGGTGGATATGGGGTATGGCAGATATGGGGTGTAACAGATATGGGGTGAAGCAGATATGGGGTGTGGTGTATATGGGGTGTAGCAGATATGAAGTGTGGTGAATATGTGGTATGGCAGATATGGGGTGTAGCAGATATGGGGTGTGGTGGATATGGGGTGTAATAGATAATATGGAGTGTGGTATTTATGGGGTGTGGGGGATATGGGATATGGCAGATTTGGGTTGTGATACATATGGAATGTATGTGATATGAGTGGTGTAACTACATATTATTGGGCTTCACAGCAACTTATTTTTCAGGCCCCTAAAATGTCTAGCGTTCGACCTGTTTTACCAATATTTAGTGAAATTGTTTATGAATTAGTACGTCATGGCGCCCCTATACCTCCAGGGCCCCCTGTAGCCGCAGGATCTGATTCCTCTGTAGTTACAACCTGGTGCAGATAAGGCGAGTGACACACCCCATGTTGTTAGTAAATCAGTCCAGAAGGGATCAGGGCAACGGTATAAAACAGCGAAACCAAACAAACTATAACCCACACCCTTATAAAAGCCTCTATACACAAACACAGCAGAGCTTTGATCTGTCGCTGTAAATCAGTAAATACAAATGAGCATCCAGGTGACTTTGTACAGTATCTGACCGGGGGTCCCTATACATTACATTACAATGTCAGACTATTAATAGATCCTACCCTGTATTTTCTCTGGGCCATTTAAATCAGCAGCCGTTTCAAGTGCACAAGAACAAAGGACGGCAATCAATAAATCCTGGCTTTGTTTAAAGGGGCACGCTATGTACAAAGAAATCAACTCGTTTACAGATTACACCAAAAAATCAATTACCTTTGCTTCGCGCCGGCCGCTCTTTATTTCCAGGAGAAAATGGAGCCTAAACCTGTTTAAAATAGTTTGTCAGCGTTTTCTGACCTTGTAAATGGAGATTATGCTGGAGAAAGACCTGGGGGGTTTCATATGGGGAGACCGGGGGGGGGGGGGAAGAAGAGCGTTGGGGGTTTTGAAAAACTTGAAAAACTTGCAGAACAATGTGAGCTGGGGGGGGGGGGAGAAATTCCGACTTCAGAGTTCTAGAGCAATGTCAGCCTGGGCGCTCCCACTGAGACTGAGCGGGGCTTACACAACAGCTACAAAGTGTCTGGAGTCAAAGCGCAAGGTCTCCGAGTTGAAAGAAGACCAATGTCATTGATACAGAAGGAGAATCTGATGACTTCTCTATAACGAGTTGAAGTGACTGGTGCAAGAGCTTCGGAGGATGATAAACACGAAGGAGAGACTGACAAAATACCTTCATCCCAGAGGCTAAAACTCTGCCCCCTCCAGGGCTTTTCTGTCACAATTATATTTGCTTTATTTTATCTTTATACTCAGACATGAGACACTTACCCATCTGTTCTGCAATGAAACTAAGGGAAGACCTACATGTATTTGGTGCACCAGGTTCAGCATGAAACTCCGTTTCAATTCAACACATGTTCAACCTGGGGCTAGACCTTCAGTTCTTGATGAACATCAGAAACATCTCAGTGGACATATTGCCTGTTCTGCTTCTTATCCAGGAAAAGTTTCCTACCTAGGCCCTGGCAGCCTTTACAATTAGCCAATGAGAGAGGTCCTCTGTCCCCTCTTGGATTGGGCAAAATCAAGCCATATGCCCACGTGACCTATCATATAGGACAACCCATGTACAAAATCTGTGCCAACCAATATTCAAGACATGTTGAGCCCAGTTACAGACCTTCAGCTCTTGGTGAACCTCAATAACATCTCGGTAGGAATATTGCCTGTTCTGACTCTTTCCCGGTGCTGGCTTTTTACCTAGATCCTGACAGCCAATAGAAGGGGAGAGAAGTGGGGGGTATAAGACCAAACAGTTGAGGGAGAATATAAAAGGAAAGGAGAATGGATGGGAGACAGAAGGAGAGAGGAAAGGGGGGTTAGGGAGTAGAGAGACAAATGGGGGAGAGGAGAAATATAGAAGGGGAGAGAAGAGGGAGGATGGGGGGTATAAGACCAAACAGTTGAGGGAGAAAAGGAAAGGAGAGGGGATGAGAGACAGAAGGAGAGAATGGAAAGGGGGTTAGGGAGTAGAGAGACAAATGGGGGAGAGGAGAAATATAGAAGGGGAGAGAAGAGGGAGGATGGGGGAGAGTAAGGCCAAACAGTTGGGGGAGAAAAGGAAAGGAGAGGGGATGAGAGACAGAAGGAGAGAATGGAAAGGGGGTTAGGGAGTAGAGAGACAAATGGGGGAGAGGAGAAATATAGAAGGGAAGAGAAGAGGGAGGATGGGGGAGAGTAAGGCCAAACAGTTGGGGGAGAAAAGGAAAGGAGAGGGGATGAGAGACAGAAGGAGAGAAGGGAAAGGGGGTTAGGGAGTAGAGAGACAAATGGGGGAGAGGAGAAATATAGAAGGGGAGAGAAGAGGGAGGATGGGGGAGAGTAAGGCCAAACAGTTGCGGGGGAGAGAAAAGGAAAGGAGAGGGGATGAGAGACAGAAGGAGAGAAGGGAAAGGGGGTTCGGGAGTAGAGAGACAAATGGGGGAGAGGAGAAATATAAAAGGGGAGAGAAGAGGGAGGATGGGGGAGAGTAAGGCCAAACAGTTGCGGAGAAAAGGAAAGGAGAGGGGATGAGAGACAGAAGGAGAGAAGGGAAAGGGGGTTAGGGAGTAGAGAGACAAATGGGGAGAGGAGAAATATAGAAGGGGAGAGAAGAGGGAGGATGGGGGAGAGTAAGGCCAAACAGTTGCGGAGAAAAGGAAAGGAGAGGGGATGAGAGACAGAAGGAGAGAAGGGAAAGGGGGTTAGGGAGTAGAGAGACAAATGGGGGAGAGGAGAAATATAGAAGGGGAGAGAAGAGGGAGGATGGGGGAGAGTAAGGCCAAACAGTTGCGGAGAAAAGGAAAGGGGATGCGAGACAGAAGGAGAGAGAAGAATGGAAAGGGAGTTAGGGACAACACGTATGAAGAAGATAAAGAAGTGAACATAAAATAAAGAATGGGTGAGAGTGGTTAGTTAGTCCCTTCGTTTTTCTGATTGGGCCAATACAACCCAGTGCAACACTGACAAATCTAAGGCAATATGGCAGCACCCGGGCAGGGCCCATACCAAACACTTCTCTGCCAGAGACTCCTATACAAATGCAACATTTAGCAAATCCACAGCATTTTCCTACATGATATTATCTGGAATTTTCCATGACATGTCAGCTTATTATAATTAGAGCATTGCAATAAGGACAGAACCTGATAATAAATCAGACGCTCTCGCCAGAAAAGCTTTGCTGGATTCATTAAATGGGCACAGGTTTTTTTGTTTGTTTGTTTAATTGGCCTCTTGCAATTGTTAGCACATAGCTGCCTAATGCATTCACCGTCAAACAATGTTGCAGTTTCTAAAACGATCTTACATCACCTTGTTTGTGCCCGACAGTTTATAAACAACAGGTAGTGAGTGGAGGTGCAAACACATCGAATACATTTGGGAATAAACTCTCTTTTCTGTCGGAGAAATTAATTCTCTTTCAATCCGAGATGTGCTTGTATATATAACTAGTAACCAGTCTTTAGATATTAGATTGTATGCTCTTGGGTCAAATGTAAAGGCAGGGCCAGAACTAGGGGTAGGAAGAAGAAGAAAAAGCACTGAGTGGGTGGTTAATTGAGGGAGCAAGGTGAAGGTGGAGAAGAGGAGTCCATGCCAAGTAGTATTGCCTTGGATGCCAATACTCCTTGATCCCACATGGTGCACAGATTAGAAATGGCTGATTGCGTCCAGTGCGGCCTGCAGCAAACATCTCTGTTGATTATTAATGAGCCAAGTAACATGTGGCCTTTGATAGTTGATGTTCTATCCTTGAACCCAAGAGTGGTTGAATTAGCTGATACAACGATGGGTTGATGGAACCAGGAGGAGACAGCCAGATAGGAAATAATGGTCTCAAAGACCCCGCAATGGTTCATAGTCAACAACTGGTCTGGAAGATGAACATGGCCATATCTATATATTGGGACCAAAGTCAATGGTTGCGTTTCCATGAAGTCAATGATGTGAGGGCAACATTACCCTTAAATCACTCACAACCAATCATCTCTGTAGGAATCAGATGGATGGACCAAAGAGCTTCTTACAACACCAAGACTGGACTAGACCCTGGATAGACATGATCCTGCAGATACAAATAAGTACAGAGCTTCTCTATCAGGTGCCACTCAGGGTTTGAAGAAGGTCCTTGGTGCTGGTGTCCTTGGTCCTTATTTTAATATGCATTTCTATACATATCTATGGTAACCCACTCTCATGCCCTCACATCTCTGGTTGCTGTAAATGTTAGATAGAATGCAAGACATGAATGTTATATTTATAGGGTCACGTTCCCATTGGGATCCAACTGTAGAGATGAGATTGGGCTGAAGGGGAATTGCACTGACATTTCCCAGGAGCCTAAAGGACATCTTGATATAAAACGACCTTTCTATATAAAATGAGTAAGGAACCCTTATCTCTGGGCTGCCTTAATTGGGTGCAAACAATTATGAGTTTCTGGGTGCCTATCACTTAGTGGGGTCCGACAGAAAATAAACTTTCCAAAATCCATTCTCATTGGATTTACAGTTAAGTGCAAATGTCATTCTATTCACTGTCTCTGTCTGTCCCTTTTTGTTATAATGGAACTATGGGTTTACTTACCCTTTAAAGTCAAACCGAATCCCATCATACAAACCTGCCATCTATATAAAGGCTCCAGCAAAGGCAGGTGAGATAGCAACGTTTCCCTAATAACCTTCCTAAATCCGATTTCTCCTTCCACCGGAGCATTAGTATCGGATAAGCCAGAACCTCAGCTGTCTAGAGTCCTAATGAGATCTGCCCGCTTCAACATGGGCACTGCCAGTCTGCGGGGACTGGGACAGAAAGGATTAAAAACAAATCTTTACCCGACAATCCTTCCTTAATTCCTCTGAAATCCATGCAGTACCGTAAAAGGGTATATAGACCCAAAACGTAAAAGTGCAATTTCCCAAAATCCATTCATTCTCCCTGGGTTCATAGTTATGTCTAAATTCCACTGCTATTGAACAGTGTCTGTCTCTTTAGAACTGGCAGTTCTCATTCAAAATAGCATAAGTCAACACGCCTCCAGTATATCAGTATATGTGAAGCCAATGCTGTGGTTAAGCATATGGGATTTATAGGTTTAGTAAATAGAAGCCAGCAAGGCAAAGCTAACAGTGAAACCAGCGTTGACACTTTCTTAGATGTAAATAATAATAAAAAAATGGCAAAAACTGATGCATTTTTAAATAGGCCATTACAAGGCTCAATTTATTTAAATTGTAAACAAACAGAAAAAAAAGGAGAGATGCTGGCATTAAACATTTATAAATTCAGAGGTCACAGAAAAGCAATTTAGAAATGATAAAGATTGCAACAGAGCCGGTACAATGCCACGGCCATGGGATCCGCCAGTATGGGGAAATGAGAAAGTGATTGCCCAGCAAAGTAAGAACAAACCCCAAAGTTATTTAAACATATCATTAAGAGTAAGAGAATTTGCTTGTCCTAGGGGGGCTGAGAAGGCAAATGTGCTCCATAAGAAATGTTATTTACAAAAGAACAACAAATAATTTGAATATGTTTCTAAATAGAAACTGGGATGGAATCCTGAGACAAATGGGCTAAAAAGAATCCACAGAAGGGGTTGGAAGTTAAGAAAGACGATGAAGGATCTTAGTTTTAAAGCTAGAAGAGATAGATGGATGGATATCATGGAATGTACTCACTGAAGAGCCTGTACTAGACAGTTATAACAAAGGGATAGGAACCCTCGGAAGAGCACCAGTAGCTGTCCATAGAAAGTGTGTGATATAGTAGGTACTGCAGAGAAAGGTGGTGACAGCAGAATAATATGGAAAGATAGAGACAGCAGAACAAAATGGAGACAGTGAGAGAAGATGCTGACATAGGGCCAAATGAAGACAGAAGGGCAAGATGGTGACAGTAGAGCAAGATGGAGACAGTAGGGCAAGATGGAGAAGCTAAGGAAAGATGAACACAGTAGGACAAGATCGAGACAGTAGGGCAAGATGGAGAAGGGAAGGCAACATGGAGACTTTAGGGCAAGATGAAGACTATAGGGCAAGATGGAGACTATAGGACAAAATGATTACAGCACAGCCAAATGAAGACAGTAGGAAAGTATGGTGACAGCATAGTCAGATGAAGACATTAGGGTCAGAAAAAGAAAGTAGGACAAGATGAAGGCAGTACAAAAATATGGTTACAGTAGTGCCAAATGGAGACAGTAGTGCAAGATGGAGTAAGCAGGACAAAATAGAGACAGTACGGCCAGATGGAGACAGTAGGAAAATATGGTTACAGTAGGGCCAGACGGAGACAGTACAACCAGATGGAGACAAAATGGAGACAGTAGGATCAGATGAAGACAATAGGACAAGATTGTTAAAGTAGGGCAAGATTGTTAAAGTAGGGCCAGATTGAGACAGTAAGGTAAGGTGGAGAAAGAAGGGCAACAAAGAGACAGCAGGACCTGATGAAGACACTAGCACAAGATGGAGACACTAAGATCAGATGGAGACAGTAGGACTAGATGGAGACAGTAGAGCTAGATGGTGACAGCAGTATAAAATGGCAACAATATGGCAAGATGGAGAGAATAGGGCAAGATGCAGACAGTAGGACAAGATGGTTATTACGGAGTACTACAGAGATCTGAAGGGCAAAATGGTTTATACACAATAAATCAGGAGTCTATTGAATTGTTTGGAGGGCAATGTAGCAAATATGTATGCAATGCTAACTTACAGCAATCAATTACAAGTGTGCTTTCAAAGAGGAGAGAGACTTTGACATCTTTATTACATTACCTCTCTAGAGCAGCATACTGTAACTATTTTAGGCTGGTGCCAGTAACTGGAAAGCCTTACATTAATTATTGTGTGAAATATGACCTAAGGACTCCTTAGTGCACTTGGAGTTGTATATATTGACCTCCTGTTTGGTTGTCCTGACTCATGTTTTCAAACAGTTTCCATTCTGAGTCGGTGGTAAAATGAAATCATGTCACCAGGCAGTCACTGGAACACACTGAGGGCAACATGATTTCCAGGCTGGCGGCCTCAGGGGGCTTTTGTGCTTTGTGGCTTCGGCCTGTGATTATCTCAATGTAAGTAATGAATAAGGAGCTGTCACTCCGTACCTGACTGAAAGCCCAGTCCGATAATAATCCTTTTCTCTGGAGAAAATAGCTGCTTCTAGCGGTTAGTGCTGAGCTGTTTTTATGGGGGGTCCAAGCAGCACAGGTTGCCCTTGGTCCTGCACATTGCAGAGCTAAAAATATTATTAACTGTGTTAGCAGTGGCACAAAAAAATAGTGTATTTTTACGAAGATTTATAAGATAAGAAGGTCTGAAAGTGATTTCACCCTAACTTACTATGTGGGACAGAAAGAATAGTCAGGAAAGATGGAGACTCTAAAGCATAGTAGTAGATAGTAGAACAAGAAGCAGAAAGTAGGACGTGGAGAAAGTAGATGGAGACAGTAGGGCAAGCTGGAGATTGTAGGACAAGATGTAGACAGTAGGGCAAGATAGAGAGTGTAGGACAAGATGAAGACAGTAGGACAAAATGGAGACAGTAGGACAAGATGGAGATTGTAGGACAAGATGAAGACAGTAGGACAAGATGGAGACGGTATGGCAAGATGGAGAAAGTGGGCAAGATAGAGATAGTAGGACAGGGTGGAGTTGGGAAAGATAGAGATAGGACAAGATGGAGCCAGTAGGACAAGATAGAGACAGAAGGACAAGATGGAGACAGTAGGGCTAGATGGAGACAGTAGGACAAGAAGGAGACAGTAGGTCAAGATGGAGACAGTAGGACAAGATGAAGACAGTAGGACAAGAAGAAGACAGTAGGACAAGATGGAAAAATAGGACGAGCTGAAAAAGATATTCAAGTTGGAGACACTAGGGCAAGAGGGAGAAAGTGCAGAAAGATAGAGATAGTAGGACAAGATGAAGCCAACAGAACAAGATGGAGTCAGATATTCAAGTTAGTGGAGTTGGGAAAGATAGAGATAGGACAAGATGGAGCCAGTAGGACAAGATAGAGACAGTAGGGCAAGATGGAGAAAGTGAGGTAAGATGGAGATAAAAGGACAAGCTGAAACAGATATTCAGTTGCAGGCTGTAGGGCAAGATGGAAACACCAAAGTAGGGTGGACCCAGTAAAGGAAGATGAAGATGGCCAAAGTAGGCACAACAGAAAAAAATGGATAAAACAATACTTTATATGAGTTTTGCCCAATCTCTGATTTTGATAACACCAGGACCCATCAACCACCAAAGGCTGTTTCATAAAGTTGTTAAAGGGCTACATACTAGACTGTCTAAACATATCAACATAATGAGGCCCACAAGGACATTCCTGAAGTCTCATTTCTGATAGTCCTGACTTTGGAAAAACTAGAAGATATAGTATAGCAACATGTTAACTTGAGACTATGTCAAAATCAAGCCATGAGTTGGCACAGAACAGTAGTATTTGCAGTTCCCAAAAGCCACGGGTGGGGGGGCTATTACATTCTTGAATTACAGTGGAAAATATTATCTGTAAATTTTTTCTTATTTTTTTAATTGCTTTACTGCCCAAACAAGGACTGCATGCTCATTTCAATTAAATTAAATTCTAAGCTTTGCAATAAAAGATAGATTCATCAGGGGTTGGAACAATTTGGCAAATTTAGAAATTGGTGCACTAGGGTTCATTGTGCACCAAGTGGGAGGTATCTGCTTACTCGTCGGCTTATTTCTTAATTCTTTATCCTTTATATTCTTAATTTTGTACATTTTTATGATTTTTAACATTTAATCTGGCCCCAAAGGCACTTAGTTATCGTGTCTCTCGGGAGCTGTTTTCTCATGAAAGCTGACGATTCCCCCGCTGAGCTCTGAGTGGGTTTGTCTAGCAAAGGAGTCATTTTGTTTGCTTTTTTTAGTTTTCTTTCCATTTTATTTTGTACTAACAAATATTTGCAGGCTGTAAACTGGCACATTTGCTGATAGAAAATGGAGATTAAATTATTGGCTGTGGGTGATTTTTTTTTTTTTGTAAAGCTTTACCAGCTAAGTACAGGCTGACAGTATAAGGGCGGGCAGTGTAAATGCATTTGGCGGGGGGTGCCGAGTTCTTGAGGAATTGGATGTCGAAAATTGAACATTTCAATTGCTTTAATGCCCATAAAAAAATGAATTGTTTAAAATGCTGTAAATGGTTTAGAAAACCAAGTGGGCACACAATACCCCCTCCGTGCACCTGATCTGACCAACTATGCCCAAACAGTAGCCAGATCCATCTGATCCCTGTCCACTTTTCTATAACCCACCCTTTTTGGCTCCACAATCTGTGACTGTCCCACCGAAATGGCGACTATTGAGTCGTACAGTGATGCACACTTATTGTATTTCTTCTAAGGTGGAGTAGAGCACTCATGCCCCAAGGAACCTATTTGTAATAGATTTAGTTATTGTCTCTTTCCCTTTAAGCTTGCCTTGCTTACTCTTACAATCCAGATTTTAACACGTTAGATACTCTGCAGATGTTCCTTGGCACTTGGGGCTGACATTTCTTAGAGGACATGCCAGACGGAGATGTACAAGCCAAATATTTTTAGATCTAATTAGCCAAGCACATTTTAATGGCTGCCGGCCTTTGGAATCTGATCCTGTTCTGAAGAGATCATCTTCAATTAAGGATCTGAATTGCTAATTATGCCTATAATTATTATCCCTGTGCAATTACCGCATCAGTTGAATGTTTATTTAATTAGCACAAATAAATCCTGAAAGAGGATTCCCTGGACTCCTTCACAGAGGTGACCTAAAATAAGTCCATTACTTCCTGTAGATGAAATCCCTAAATAAATTGAGTATTTGAATGGAGCCATTCTGTGCCCACAGGACACTTGCTTCATTTTCCACAAGCAAAATTAACATTTACCTTGGCAGCCCAGACAAGAAAACATGTCTTCTTTTTGGTATTTTGTCTATTAAGTCATAGATCATGATTGTCCAAGCTATGGTATCTTCTGGGACTCTTCTTGAATGTAAAAATAGGTTAATTAAGAAGCAGAACAGGAAAACTATTGATGGCTGAGCATGAGTTTTTTGCAGTGATCAATACTGTTGATGGCAAGAGACACAATGACCCATGACCAAATCAAGTCAGATCTCCCCCTTGAAGCACCAGTGGCCAGGTTGAAGCTGTCTTTTTTGGACATATTATGAGAAGATCCAATTGACTGGCAAAGACAGTTATGCTCAGAAATGTGGAAGAGAAAAGAGGAAAAGTAAAAACAGCAACAAGAAAAAACATCCTAAATTACTGGAATATCAATGACGGCAAAGTCTTTTGAGAATAACATGAAAAGCGAGAAACATACAAAAAGATCCTTAACCAAATCAAGTCCAGGCTTTTAACTTGAAGCACCAAAGATCAGACTGAAGTTATCTTCTTTGGACAAATGAGAAGAGTCAATTTACTGGAAAAGACAATTATGATCAGAAGAGAAAAAAGGAAGAGGACAACCAGCAACAAGATGGATAGACTCAATTGCAACACTCATGCCAATGAGAAGCCTGAAGAACAAACAAAACAACCTAAAGCACTCATGCCTTGGAATGTCTATGATGGCAAAGACTTTTGAGAATATCATGAAAAGCAAGAAGCATACAAAAATATCCTTGACAAAATCAAGCCTGCTTCATTTGAAACACCAAAGACCAGGCTGACGTTGTCTTCTTTGGACATATGCTAAGAGTCAAATTACTGGAAAAGACAATTATGCTCAGAAGAGTGAAAGAGAAAAGAGGAAGAAGAGGACAACCAGTTGGATATACTCAATTACAACATTCATAAACATGCCAATGAGAAAGCCTGAAGAACAAACAAAAGACAGAACAACTTCAATTGTTGATGATTTTGACCTTTGGTGAAGGTGAAGTCTTTAGGGTGGAAGATCATTGACAAACTCATTGCCCAAATCGAACCTAATCTCCCACAATGACCAGGTCATGAAGTTGTCTTGTTTTAGAAAAATTATTGGTTCAATACATATGTTGAGGAGGAAGGCAAAAGAGAATGACCAGCAACACGATGTATAGACTTAATCACAACAGTCAAAATGCCAGTGAGAAGCCTGATGAACAAACAGAAGACAGGACATCCTGGTGGGATCCTGCCCATATGGTCAACAGCAGTCAATATACCAAGGAACAAGGTTCTCCTTCAGTTCTCAAGCAGTTATGAAGTAAAGATATCTCAATTGGCACTTGTTCCTTATGGCACTTGGCTTATCTCAATGTCAAGTAGGTACATAAATCTCTTCATTATTGAACCATCAAGTGAGTGATGCAACAAAGGAAACAAAAATGGAGAAAAAAACATCCAGACACTGCTGTTAAGAATTAAAAGGACATTAGAAAAGCCTTCCCTTATCATATCTGTCAGCACATAAATTAGTCAACGGTGAAAAGGTGTCACCGCACCCTGCTAATTGGGTTGCAAAGTCAATACTGTAGGTGATAAGGCACAATGGTTCTGCTGGTCATTGCGATTGTGCAACTGTCAGCTGCTGCCTATACAATGCTCTTTATTACAAAGGTTGTTTCCCAAATCTTGTCCCTGGATGGCATGAGCTCGAAATGCAATTTAGCTCGGAGCAACACTGCAGGGGCGGGAAAAAATTGGAAGGTCGACTTATGAAGACGCAGAGCCGGATAGAACAATGGCCAGGATGGAATGGGAAAAAAAACTTCTGGGTACAACCGAGTCCCTGGGCTATTTGGAGAGGACAGTGGGGGTAGGCAGTTAGGAGCGGCAGTTTGAATAAGTACAAAAAGTTCCCTTCATGTGCAAGGCTTCCAGTGAAGCAACGGACATTGCAGAACTTTGGCTCTGATTTTCATAATTGTAATTAAAATCAAGTTTAATTGAATGTACAATTGGTTTTATTCATTAGGCGCCAGCAGTGCTAATAGATGCAGTGATCCCTGGTAAAATAATTGCCTTCATAATATAATTACCAGTCGGCTTCTTTTTGAGGTCATGTGCTGAGGCAACGTAGCTCTATGGCACCCCCAAAATGAAGTCACCTAGGGACCAATGCAGATGCTCGTTTGCTGTCTCCAGACTGGGATCCGCGAGGCTGGAGTTTGAAGCCTACAAATTCAGTAAATGATCAAGTCTACAATAAGTATTTATCTAATATTTTACAAATACTGTATCCCTTTAAAAAATGTCATTATCAAGTGCTTGGAATGTGCTATATCCCATCAGCAATCCCAACTGAAGTCCTCTCTGCCTCAGTCAAGGGCTGTATTGGCCCCTCGATTGTCATCTACAAGCAGGAGACAAATAGGTAACCCTAAAACCCCATCAAGATACAATATCCAGTCCAATAGCTTTCTATGAAGCTGAATGGAGCAGAACATTAGACCTTGAGGTTACTGGAGACGTGATTTACTGTCTTTAGACTGATACAGTTCAGCTCTGTAGGTTATTGATCAAATTAAGGAATATTGGTCTGGGGCCAAGTATTTGTTCTCGGTTAGGCAACGGGATGAAAGACTGAGTGCTGAGAGACGTGATTAATTGGACACTTTCTAGATGGGCCGGCACCAGAAGTCAAGTACCTCGGGGGTCTGCCCTTGGGACGCTTCACTTTAATGTATTCATTAATGACCATTTTGGCATTTAAATCATTGGCTCTGTGTTTTCTGATGGCACTGGAATAATCAGAGTCTTACGATGCAGTCAAGAGGTGTTTGGTTTTCAGAGGGATTTTGACAAGTTTTGAGATTGGGAATAAACTGGTGTCTGTGATAATCAATGTTAATGCCACATACAGAGGAATACCTAGTTCTATGGGATCTCTCTGTGCTTAGTAGAGGGGAATACCTATGCTGCCATAGTATTATGGGATCTCTCTGTACAGACTATGAGCAAACTTAGGGACTGTTCCTGCTGAATTGTGCTTAGTACCAGGAATACCTATGCTGCCATAGTTTTATGGGATCTCTCTGTACAGACTATGAGCAAACTTAGGGACTGTTCCTGCTGAATTGTGCTTAGTACAGGGAATACCTATGCTGCCATAGTTTTATGGGATCTCTCTGTACAGACTATGAGCAAACTTAGGGACTGTTCCTGCTGAATTGTGCTTAGTACAGGGAATACCTATGCTGCCATAGTATTATGGGATCTCTCTGTACAGACTATGAGCAAACTTAGGGACTGTTCCTGCTGAATTGTGCTTAGTACATGGAATACCTATGCTGCCATAGTTTTATGGGATCTCTCTGTACAGACTATGAGCAAACTTAGGGACTGTTCCTGCTGAATTGTGCTTAGTACAGGGAATACCTATGCTGCCATAGTTTTATGGGATCTCTCTGTACAGACTATGAGCAAACTTAGGGGACTGTTCCTGCTGAATTGTGCTTAGTACAGGGGAATACCTATGCTGCCATAGTTTTATGGGATCTCTCTGTACAGACTATGTGCTGTTCCTGCTGAATTTGTTAATGCTATGCCCAGGCCCCAGACTATACAATTACCAGACAGATCTAGCTGAGAGTAAAGAGAAATAGAGAGAATATACCGTAAAATTTAGACTTTAGGGATTTGGTTTGGCTGAACACAAAAGGTTTAGTCGGATTCTGCTAAAATAAGTGGTTCCATCCTACCAAAAAAATTATGATGCCCAAAACGGCTCCATTGCTAAAATTATGAATGTCTACTTTAAACTGAGCTTTAGCAAATTCTATTAAATAAATAAACCCAAATCAGAATTTCTTGGCAACAATTTCCCTTCCCCGCGTCTCCAGCGCCTGTTGCATTTCTATTCAATTAGTGGAGCGAGGGGGCGGAGCAATGAGAGTAAATAAAAGTGATGAATTCTTCGCCTCTGATTTCCCTCCATGTGTTCGGGGGTCCCTCATGCTATCGGCTCTCTCCTCTATCACAGAGTGGGGTGAACAAGCCAATCAGCGACAGCCCATAATACATTTCGCCTGGTCACGTGACCCAACGCCGAAGCTTTTATTGCTCGGAGATCACAGGAGAGAGTGGCACCAGCTGGTACAGGCGACTACCTGGAGTGATGATAAATGATGTTTTGGAGTTAAAATTCTCATTGTAATGGGTTGGATTCCTCGAGGGGGGGGGGCGCTGGGGCTCGTTCTACTAAGTGTCGTTTTTTTGGAGAACATTTGCAAAGTCCATGTTAATCTCTTTACAGAACAAGTTAATGATGAGGTTCCGGCTGTGAAACAGAGAACTCAGGTGGCGGCGGGCAGGTGGCAGTGGCAACAGGCAGATGGTTGGGAAGAACCGCAGAAGGTTCCACCATGAAATATGGCCCCAACGCAGGCGTCCATCAACAAGGACTGAGTTAAAGAGCTGTGGTCTCACTACAACTCCCAGCATCCCCTGTGGGAGTGCGACAGATGCTGGGAAATGTATTCAGAAAGCAGCAGAGATGAGTCAAGTCTCTCAGAACCTTTAGTTTCAGCACATTGCCGGAACAGCTGAACGTTAATTCTACGAGACAGGGCAAATATCAATGTAAAATGCCATTTTATACCCACAGTGCATTGCTTCTCCTCAGAGTCTCAAAGCAACAGCATAGAACTGCAAAATAGCACAACTTGCAAACAATTCACACACGTGAACCCTGGAATTGTAGGGCTCCTGCCAGTGGCATAACTAGATGTTACTGGGCCCCACAACAAATTAATTTTAGGGCCCCCAACATATCCAGAGGTTGTTCTATTTTATCAATATTTTTTGAAATTGTATATGAACTAAAACATCATGGGGCCCCTATACCTCCTGGGCCCCCCTGCAGCCGCAGGGTCTGCTTCCTCTATAGTTACGCCCCTGGCTCCTGCTACTACTACATTGTGTATGTTGTCAGGAGCAGCAGTGCAGATACAGGCAGATACTGCTTTTTATATTCACAAATAACTTAATAAAGCCAAAGGCAGCAGGGAGGGAACAGCAAGAGGTAATAAGCACGAGACAGACACAGTCATTAGCAATGGGTAGTTGGACTGAGCAACAGGGAAGAAACAGTGGGAAACAATGGACAACTGTAAATAAAGGAGATAATCATCAACACAAGCCATGGGCAGAAGGAAAGGGGCAGTAGAAGACAATGATGAACAGGGAAGGAGAGAAGGGAAGGGGAAGTAGAAGACAAAGAACAACAGGAAAAAAGGAAAGGGGAAGTAAAAGGCAATGAAGAAGTAGAAGGGGAAGTAGAGATCAATGAAGAACAGGGAAGGAGAGAAGGGAAGGGGAAGCAGAAGACAAAAACAGAAAAGGAAAGGGGAAGTAAAAGGCAATGAAGATCAGGGAAGGGGAGAAGGAAGGCATTGAACAGAGAATGGGAAAAGAAAAGGGTCAATACAGGATAATGATGAAGAAAGAAGAAGAGAAGGAAAGGGGAAGTAGAAGGCAACAGGCATCAGCTGTAATCATTGGGGGATATCATGTAAACAGAGAGATGAAAGGACACTGTAGGTGGATCAGGGTACACTCACATGTACTCGCATGTATATTTGTGTCGTGGGCCAGGGTGTGTGTGTGCGGAAGCTAAATTACCGGCTCTGTCTTTTCCGCAGCCCATGCCATGCATTTTTATTTGCGCCGTAGCTCCTGGCTAATTCCATCCCTGGCACATGTAAGTATATATTTAGCAGTTCTAATTTCTCACAAAGTGAAAAGCGATGATAACGCCGCGGCTCAGATGCTATTTGGGGAACTCGATTTGCGAGCTCTGTAATGGGAAGCGTATGGTAAATTGTGTCGGGGAAAGATAAGGTTGCTTTAATTTGCCTTTTGCAGGATACAAATAAGCGTTTCTCTTGGGCAGAAACATATAAATGCTCCGAGTGAGCAGGAGGGTGGGCGATAGCGTCCAGTCAGCGAGGCCCAGAACAAGCCCCCCTCCCCGCTCTTTAAATTGAAAAAATAGTAATAATCAGAAACGCTGAGTAGTAAAAGTGCAGGGACGTTAGGGGAAGGTGTATAATGCCACATATATGTTTTCTACATCAGGGCACAATGCTAAATTACTAAGGGGGTTATTTACTAAACTCCGAATGCCAAAAACCCCAAAAAATCTTGTTTTTTTCAAGATTTATTATACCCCGAGGATGGAAAAAGTCAGAATCTGAAAATCCGGCATCTCAGACCTGCCGAGGTTGCATATAAGTCAACGGGAAAAGTCCCAAAAATGTTTTGATCTGCGCTGGGTTTCGTGCAACTAGTGATGGGCAAATTTATTTGCCAGGCGCGAATTTTATGAAAAATTTACGCAGAAGACAATTACGACACCCAATTAAAGGACGCCCATTGACTTTAATGCGCATCAATATGTCGCCAGTCTCAAAATTGTCGCCATCGCAGATTTTGATGCCGGCGAATTGACACCACCGTCAAAGTTTCAGTTGTGAATTTATTGACTTTTCGAAACGGGACAAATTCGCCCATAGCTAGCAATAACTTGAAGATTTCGTTGTTTTCGGGCAAAGATAAGAAAAAATCTGGCTTTTCTGGTGGAAAACTAAAATAATTTGTACAATTTATTTTTTTTCATGATTTTTACAGGTTTTTTCCTGCAAACAAATTTTCATTAAAGGGTATTAATAAATAAGGAAAAAAAAAAAACCTGTGCAGATTTTTTCTTCAGAAAATATTAAGATAAATTCGGACTTTGATAAATAACCCCCTAAATGTCCTTCACATCCTAATAGGGAGCTTTATATATTTTTGGGGCCCCCATGGAACTTTAGCATCATCTATATACATACAGATGCAATGGTACTGGTCATTTACAAAATGAGGCGCAGGCTGGGTGGAGGTACCCCTGCCCCCCTAACTTTCACATGCACAAGTTAGGGGTGGCTGTGGTGTACAGTCATCAATGGGGCCCTGTTCTTGACAAGCGGCAAGGGCAGGACTGTCCTGCATCTACAGACACCCCGAGATGTGCTTTTGCACCCCTTAACACTCCTGGACTTAGTGAGTGACCCCTAGTGAACATGGCCAATCAATAATGGACAGTGCATGAAATGTTCCAAAGGAACATTGGGAATGGTCCTGCCCAATTCATTGATGATATTTCATAACCCCATCATTATAGGGGTGTACTAAAAACACCCTATGGTTGGGTAGCCCTTGGATCAGACCGTTTTTTTCCAATTAAAACAGCCACCATGTACAAAATAGAAAATCTTCGAGACAATTATTTGCAATTTTTGAAAGTTGGTCTCCTGGAAAAATAAAAACATTACAAATCCATTTCAGAGAGCGGCAACACATTACCGCCGGTGTCCACTGAGCTTTAATACCCATTATCAGTAGCTTACAATAAATATGCTCTCGGCCGGCATCTCTCCTCCATCAAGAAACATGTAATTTACAAGGTGAAGAGGAAAAAAAAAAAGACATTTCTCCATAAATTGTCGCATCGACAGATGTTTCCCAGGTCGCCTCAGAAGCTCGCGTACAACGTTCCCCATGATTTGTTTCAACGACCCATTTTATCTCAATGAGTGAAAAGCCATTTTACGACTCTTAGGAGGATGAAGCACAATAGCCGAGGGAAATTTATGGTCAAGTGGAAAGTTTCGCCATAGGATATTGATTTCATATTGAGCGAAAAAGCTCCCTCAGAAACGGCCGGGGCTTCGGCTCAAGAGGAGGCCCCACCACCTTAATAAATGCAATTTCTTCATTATAACAAAGGAGTGGAAATAATGGTAGGACAAAGAGGAGAAGCATCAGGGAGAAACATAAAGGTCAACCATGAACCAAGGGAAAGAGAAAACAATTCTTTATTTTTTAAACTGAGTCATCAATACTGAATATCTAGAAGGTTCTACCCTTAAGACAAATAGCGATTCCACAGATCTAGGTGGAGAGCAATGAATGGGAGATGCTCAGTTGAAATGGTATTGTCCCATTTCCAAGCGTATCATTTCAATTTAGAGAAGGGGGCAGGCTTGGGAAATGAAGCACCACCAAGAAGAACACCAGATGGGGTTTAGAGGTTTTACTTAACTAAAATACCAAAGATTTTAAAATATTTTCTACCAACTTAAAGGCTAACATAAATATAATTCAATGGGGTGTTAGGCATATGTGTTAGGCACACTCCTAGAGACTCCAAACGTCACACCTAAAGGTGGGGGTTTGTGCTCCTCATACTCCACGCCAACCTTTACATGAGTAATGCTTGGACAACCAGCATCTGATATCCATTCAACAAAATTCCAATATTACACCTTTGATATATCAGAACTGCCAGACAGGAGCCGATATATTAATCCTGAGCTGTAGCCTGCGGTACAATATAGATCCGAGAGCTGTTGGACACTCATAACTTTACCATTTTTCATTTGCAGTGGCTGAACCTTGTTATTCTCCTTGGATTTTATAATGACACTTGCTTGGTAAATTGTACTTTAGCTTAACTATTCACCCCAAACTGTTTCTGTGCTGCAGTGAGTGTACTGCTCAAGTATTTTTGGGGCAACAGTTGGCATTGTTTAGCATACATACTAACACCACTCACTCATACCAATGATTTATCCCATACATTGTTCTTAACGCTCACTCAAGTACTCTCCACTTACAGAAAGTGCCTGCTATTAATTCAAATTAATTTTGCAAAGCAACCATAAATCACTCATGTATCTGTTGTATTCAACAGTAGGATGGTGTATTGAGGTGGATGAACGTCTTAATTGTATTATTGAAGGTAGGGGTAGGAGGAATAATACAGCAAGGCAAGGGTGAAACTGTAAGACAAGATGATCAAAGTATGGAAAGATGGAGACAATGAGTCAAGTAGGAAATAGTAGGGCAGGATAGTGACAGTAGGGAAGATAAAGACAGTGAAGAAAAAGAGTATGGCATGTTGAACAGTTGGTCACGAGAAAAACATTAGGAAAGATAGAGACAGTAGGTCAAGATGTAGGCCGTAGAGTAAGAAGGAGACAGTAGAACAAGATGGAGACAGTAGGGCAAGATGATGACAGTAGGGCAAGATGATGACAGTAGGGCAAGACGGAGACAGTAAAACAAGATGGAGACATTAGAACAAGATGGAGACAGTAGAACAAGATAGAGACAGTAGAACAAGATGAAGACAGTAGGGCAAGATGATGACAGTAGGGCAAGATGGAGACAATACGGCAAGATGAAGACAGTAGAACAAGATGTAGACAGTAGAACAAGATTGAGAACAAGATTGAGACAGTAGGGCAAGATGGAGACATTAAAGCAAGATGAAGACAGAAGGGCATGATGCTAACAGTAGAGCAAGATTGAGACTGTAGGACAAGATGGAGACACTAGGGCAGGATTGAGACAGTAGGGTAAGGTTGAGACAGTAGAACAAGATGGAGACAGTAGGTCAAGATGGAGACAGTGGGGCAAAATGGAGACAGAAGAGGAAGATGGAGACAGAAGGGCAAAATGGAGACAGTAGAACAATATGATGTCAGCAGGGCAAGATAGAGACAAGGCAAGATAAAGACAACAAGGCAAGATGGAGACAGCAGAACAATATGGTGAAAGTAGGGCATGATGGACATTGGGGGGGGTAAAGATGGAGATTGTAGTATAAGCTGGTGACAGTATGGTAAGATTGAGACATTCGGCCACAGAAAGCACCTGTGCCAGATTTAGAATCTACACAAACCTTTTTTGGCCCAATATCCTTTCTTGTTCCTTCATTTGAAGGTTGTTGAGAAAATTGGTTAATATGTTGTTAACCTGAAACCAAAACCTCTTTGGCCAAAGCATTAAAGAGACGGACAAAAAAAAGTTTCTCAAACTATGATGCCCGCTATATGACTGCAGGGCAAATAAATGCTTCATAATCAGTTCATCTTGGCAGTTATAAATGGAGAATACTATTTGTGAATTGAACTTATTTAAAGGTAACAATAATACAAGGAGAGCAATACGGTAGCATGTCAGCAGCAATGAATATTCACATAATAATGTGCGAGAGTCAATAAATTCGGCACATGCACTCATGATTCATCATGGCTGCCCTAAAGCTGGTAGCTGATAAATTGTGCCTGCTCCAGAGCTGCTGGTTGTGATTCATTATGGTCACTGCAGTTGAGATTCATTATGGCTGCTCTCAGGCTGGTGGTCATGACTAATCCTGGCTTCCAAGGGGCTCCTAACCCACATTTGGAGAGATAATGTTCCACCAAAACCATCAACTTGTTTTGCCACTTCCTTCAATTCCTTCCATGACTGCAAGCAATGAATGAAGCTTCCATCAGAAACTGCCCTGCCTCCCATGATCCTCCCATGGGTAAAACTTTTACAATCAAAAGAAAATGTCAGAATGAAACTCTTAAGAACATCTAAAGATCATGGTATGACCATAAAATAACCAAGCAAGACAAAACGAGACAGTGCAGCACTAGAACACACGCTTTAGGACCATTTCTATAGCAACTTGTATTTCCATAGATTTATTTGCACCAAAATCGTTTTTACTTGCCAGATTCATGCAAAGACAACACTTTGGTCAACAAGAACTTACCCTCACAGTAGGCCGGATCCCCTTGGATGGGTTGAAAGCCACTGAGACACTCACACGTTGCTTTAGTGTTACGGTTTCTACATTCCGAGTTCTCACCACATCTATGTCCGTCAGCACAAAAGTTATGCCCTGGGAAATAAAGAATATATATTGTTTTGATACCTAGGGCAGTAGAACACGTTCTCGTTTGTGAAAGATGAAGGGGAATCTAGGCTGGAATAGACATTGCATGACCACCCTCCTCAATAACAGCAGAGAGCAGACGTGAAACTGCATTCTCGTCATAGGAAAATGAAGAGCAATTTATCATGGAGATCAATCTCCAGTTTCACCATGGTTAGAAGAATCCCTAGTTAGGTTAGGGGCACCAAGTTGGCTACTCTGTTGCAAAGAATGCCTGCTATTTTAGTACATTTGGAGTTCAGTGGGCAAAGCCAACTAGCAGCTGGCACTCAATGCAGGGGTCCTGTGGAGTTGACCACTCATGTGTGACCCTCTACCAACAGCCTTTATGCAATGTAGATGGACCCTCATGGCTGCTCCTGAAACAGCCTCCAACATTCCTCTAAGGCCTTTAGAGAGTGGGCACTAGAAGATGTATTAGGTTCTACACTCACTGATCTTGAGCACCTTAACAAGGGACACACAAGACATTTTAATAGAATGTCCTGGGAAATGTGTGCCAGCCGGTGGCTATGCTGACAGCCGTCAGGTTAGACATCCCTGGGGAGAGAACATATGGATCTGATGTATGGACCTGTACATGTGATATGATGTCTGTGTATAAAAAATAGAGTTCCCCTTCACTTGCCCCCCATCTCTCATTCCAGAAGAAGATTAATGAGGCAGACTAGAAAACATGGCATATGGCAGCCACTGGGTAATATCATAAACGGCAGTGATTGAAATCACATTAAAAATCACACACAGCATTTGTACATTTCTTCCAACAATCTTACAGGAAAGAGCCATCTGGGAACTCAGAGCTTCCTCCTCCTCCTCCTGTTCCAGCATTATTATCAAGTATTTATTGAGAGCAGTCCTTTTCCACAGCCCTCTACAATTATATTCTAGTACTTGTGCTACTGAATTCTGTAGACTAGAGTGGTGAAGTCTAGTGATGTTGCCGGTTGACCTTAAACTTGAGGGTTTGGTGGGATTACGGATTCACGTTGGACACTCCTCCTCTGCTTCTGAAGATTCCCTGCCTTGGAACCAGAGGCGTAAACAGAAAAAGTGGGAACAGGTTGGGTGATTGTTCTACAATGGCAACAGTTTGAGGGTTAGCATTGGGTGCGGGTTAAGGTTTGTGGGTTAAAGTTGTAGGGAGTGAGCCCAACAACGGTCAGGTATGGGTTGAGTTTTTTTCTCACCCACACATCACTAGTGAGATCACCTTAGGCACTTACTGTCCATTAAGCTAAGGGGTCACCACCCTACTTATACAGGGTCTATTTGGTTTTAGGATGGAGGCCATACCTAGAAGCACACCACACTGTGATTGAATTCCCAGTGAATCACCCCATTTGGAAGGAGATCCAGATGAAAAACCACTGCAGAGGCTTATGGTAAAGACTGACAGTCATGGAGCAACAGGTTGAGTAGACTAGAGACCACTAAAGACTATCCTCGCCAGGGGATCTCCTGATACCCTACTGAGATGGTCTGACCCTACTATCTAAGTCCCAAATGCAGAATTACTGAATTTGGACAAATACAGAAAGTATTTGAAGCAAATTTGCACATTTGGACTTGATCCCATTCTTTGTTTCATTTGTTTGTTGACTTAAGCCACCGAGTGTCGTGGAGCCACCGTGGCCAAATGTTGAAGGTCCTGCCAACTCTGAGCTTTGCATAATATCCCTAAATTAGGGAACATCAATAATGTATGTGCAGAGATCCCTCATTCAACCAACCAATATGTGCCCGTCTGGCTCTCAGGAACAACAGCACCTACATGGTGGTATGGCCGGCTGGTTGCTCCTCTAATAACATCTCAATTATGTGTTTTCAGTTTGTAGTTTCTTTTGTTGGAGAAGAAAACAGATTCCCCATTGCAAATTCCAAATCAATGCCAGTTCTGGCTTTTAAACATGCCACCTACAGTTGACCTCTGTATATCTATGGCTGGGAGCTGCCATATTGTTTAGGAATTAAACTGTCCCTAGACAAAGGACCCCAACAAAAGCTTTGCTTCCACAACTACCAAATACATACCTCCTGATCTGATATGCCTCTGTGGAACCAGCTAGGGGATTAAATTAACTTTGGTCCCAAGGGAGATGTTCACTGTCAGACACAGGGCAAATAATTTCTCCTAAATCTCAATTCCTACTGATGAGGATAATGCCAGGACCTTGTTTAGTGGAGACGACGAGCAGTACAAACAGTGGGATTATTATTATTTATGATCACATCAGGACAATGTGCCGGGACCCCTAAGCACTGAGCAAATATTAATAACAGGCCAAGCAAATACAATTACCTGCCGACACATGACCAATAATAGAGACAGATTAAAAGAAAAACAGGGCTTTATAGGACAGAGATTCAAAGCGAGGATACAAATCCATGCAGAATATAATAAGTCCATGTAAATACCCATTGGTTTTATTGATTAAGTGGAAAGAATACAATTTTACTAACCATGATCTGTTTATGTTTGTTCTGGGCACACAATAAGCTATACCCTCATACTGTACTGTCTAAGGGAATCAATATGGCACCTCCTCCTCCCATATGTATAAATACAAATATACAGAGAAGGAATGTTCTGGGCACACAATAAGCTATACCCTCATACTGTACTGTCTAAGGAAATCAATATGGCACCTCCTCCTCCCATATGTATAAATACAAATATACAGAGAAGGAATGTTCTGGGCACACAATAAGCTATACCCTCATACTGAACTGTCTAAGGGAATCAATATGGCACCTCCTCCTCCCATATGTATAAATACAAATATACAGAGAAGGAATGTTCTGGGCACACAATAAGCTATACCCTCATACTGTACTGTCTAAGGGAATCAATATGGCACCTCCTCCTCCCATATGTATAAATACAATTATACAGAGAAGGAATGTTCTGGGCACACAATAAGCTATACCCTCATACTGTACTGTCTAAGGGAATCAATATGGCACCTCCTCCTCCCATATGTATAAATACAAATATACAGAGAAGGAATGTTCTGGGCACACAATAAGCTATACCCTCATACTGTACTGTCTAAGGGAATCAATATGGCACCTCCTCCTCCCATATGTATAAATACAAATATACAGAGAAGGAATGTTCTGGGCACACAATAAGCTATACCCTCATACTGTACTGTCTAAGGGAATCAATATGGCACCTCCTCCTCCCATATGTATAAATACAATTATACAGAGAAGGAATGTTCTGGGCACACAATAAGCTATACCCTCATACTGTACTGTCTAAGGGAATCAATATGGCACCTCCTCCTCCCATATGTATAAATACAAATATACAGAGAAGGAATGTTCTGGGCACACAATAAGCTATACCCTCATACTGTACTGTCTAAGGGAATCAATATGGCACCTCCTCCTCCCATATGTATAAATACAAATATACAGAGAAGGAATGTTCTGGGCACACAATGTGTTGTCCCTTTATTTTTAGAGTCTATTAATGGGGACATGGAAAATAAAGCAGTTTATATTGTACCTGTAAAGAAATGGAAATGAATTTAGAAATTAATGGATGATAAAATGGAAATGCCCCAGATTTAGTCAGCGTCGGGGTATTATCTTAAGCAAAACACTTGTGCCGTTTAGGATAATGTCCCCATAAACAAATCCTACCCGGCTGTGTAATTGATGCACTGAAATGACGCTCATAAATTGCCTCCAGTGAATCCCATGACCTGATCCTCATTGGCTGTAAATTAATTCCCAAACACTGACCCTTCGGGGGGACGACACACTCGGAAACGGAACAGCCAAAGCGAGACAAGTTATAATGCCAACGGCCGCCGCCGATTCTATTACTGTATTATTTTATTGCTTTTAAAGCATTTACCGCCGTCGCTACTTGGAAGCGGAGAAAAATAAAAAAAACGATTCTCTCGGGTCGGGTTCTAAACTGCGGGGCACAAAGCGAAATGATCAAATCTCTGCACAGATGGGAAGTCAAAATTATCAATGAACCGGTCTCGGAATGAATCGGAAAACATTCATGATGTCATCAATGGTTTATTCTAATAAGGATCACAAACTACCATTAACAGAGGATTCAAGGGACAGTACGCAACAATTAAATTCATTGAGGTTCTGTTAACGGAACATGGTCATAACAATGTATGGATGCAGATGATATGACCGTAATTTGCAAAAACTAAATGTTTTTGTAGCGACACTGGATCAGAGAGAAAATATTCTGAATTTGACAAAAGTTAAGACTTTTTTGCTGAGATTTTATTTAAAAGTTTCAGCAATGCAGGTGTCAGGGAGCTGTTATTGTGTTACCTTCCCATTGTTCTGCTGCTAAGGGTAAAAGGAAGGAGGGTGATACCACTCCAAACTGCAGCACAGCAGTAAATCGTCACTGAACAAGTCACGTGACTGAAGGCACCTGAGAAACTAAGAACACGTCTAGAAAAATCTGTTTGCTTGTTTAAAAATGGATTTCACTGCAGGATGCTTCTGATTAACTGGGGAGAAAAATCTTGTTGCGAGACAGATTCTCTTTAACAAAAAAACTCAAAAGATAAAATACCTTGAAACTTTAAACTATACCTGCCACTGACTTCTACAAAAGATTTGAGTTGAAAAATGATTTCCATTCTGGGTTTCCAACTTTTTTGTTTCAATTGATAAAAAATATTTGAGTCCGGAAAGCTTTCCGAGATCACAGGGAGGGAGGGGGCATGATTTTCCTGAATTGCGAAAAAAATTTGTCTTTTATTATTTAAATTGTCAAAACTTTTTTTCATTTTTAAACTTGAAAATTTAAGTTTGGAAAACTCGAATTTAAAAAAAAGAAGAGGCTATGGGGGTTTTTTTTTGCTTCTTTCATTTCTTAAATTTTTTTCATTTGAAGTTTCAAGAATCTGCGATAGATACATTTCCAAAATTCAAGAGTCATTCTCTGTGCTGTTCACAAATGCATACCTCCCAACTCTCCCGTTTTTAACGGGTCAGTCCAGATTTTATTACTGAAATGTCCCGACTAGTGATGGGTGAATAAATTCGCCTGGCGTGAATGTACGGCGAATTTCCTTGATTCAGCAATAAATTCAAACTCAAAATTCGACAGCGAAAATTAGCCCATTGACTTTAACGCCGGCATCAAAATTGACGCAGGCAAGTTACGAGTTTTTCGCCGAAGCAAAATGGGAGAAATTCCCCCATCGCTAGTCCCGACTTCATCTTTGATTTCCTGCACTGAACAGCCAGAAAAAGATACAAAGTTTCTAAAACTTAATTGGCTTTTGGCAGAGAGACCAGAATACGTGGCAGGTACATTTGTAACAATTTAAGAGAAGCAAAGAAGCAATTGTATCAATTTAAGAGAAGTAAAGAAGCAATTGCAACAATTTAAGAGAAGCAAAGAAGCAATTGTAACAATTTAAGAGAAGCAAAGAAACAATTGTATCAATTTAAGATAAGCAGGTCTCTTGGGGAATCTGTTACTTGCAGTTTAAAGGGCAATTCACCTTCATTAGCAAAACTACAATGACATAAAAACCACAGAAATGTGTTCAAACTGTCATAACCTGCCAAAGTTTGTAAAATGGACATGGTCATTAGGGGGCGTGGCCACAAAAATAGTCGTGCTCAAAAAGAATTCACTGCACCAATTTCATTTCCATTCGTTTAAAAAACTCGGCAAGATACAAAGTTTATTTCATCATAAAATACAAGATAATTATTTACATCAGCTCCAGCCTATAAAACAACAAAGCAATTGGTTACTTGTATAAATGTCATTGTACTTAATGCACCGGAACCAGATACTTCGCAACATCTTCAATAAAGTGAATATGAGCTGCATCTGGCGCCGACTCATAGGAAATAATAATTAAAGGGATACTATCCCTCTGAGACCATAAAATACACAATGGTATTAAAAGGTTGCTGTCATGTCAAAATAAACGATGTGTCTTTACAAAACTTTTAGCAGGTTTTTTATGAAACTCCGAATGTCCCCAGCATCTAAAAACTCTCGAGGTCCTGTATAAGTCAATGGAGAAGGCCCCAGTGTCTGCGCTGATATCCGTCCCAATATCCGATGATTTTGGGGTTTTGGCACAAAAATCTTAAAAAACCTCGAAAAATCCAAACAATTCAGGGAAATTTTCAGAGTTTTGCCCAACCCTATTTTTTCTGGCTTTTTCCTTCATAAATAAGGTGCATTTGGGAATTCGGAGTTGCTCGGAGTTGGATATTAGAAATATTGAGATAAATTCGGACCTTGATAAATAACCCCTTTAATGTCTTGCAAAGTGATATTGTTATTCTTTATTTATGGCAGCTGAGATTCTAGCTATCTGTATAACAGAACATTCTGTCCCAGTGGCTGCACAGATCCTATCTGATCCCCATTGTAAGCAGCAGTCCTGTCCTGCTTTATGGCAGCTGAGATTCTAGCTATCTGTATAACAGAACATTCTGTCCCAGTGGCTGCACAGATCCTATCTGATCCCCATTGTAAGCAGCAGTCCTGTCCTGCTTTATGGCAGCTGAGATTCTAGCTATCTGTATAACAGAACATTCTGTCCCAGTGGCTGCACAGATCCTATCTGATCCACATTGTAAGCAGCAGTCCTGTCCTGCTTTATGGCAGCTGAGATTCTAGCTATCTGTATAACAGAACATTCTGTCCCAGTGGCTGCACAGATCCTATCTGATCCCCATTGTAAGCAGCAGTCCTGTCCTGCTTTATGGCAGCTGATGTTCCCCTTTGAATAGTGCCCCAATGAGAAACATCGGTTTCGGATGGCAGCTCTGGATAAATACAAAGGGGAAATAAAACACTTGAAGTTTGAAGGTCCTTGAATTAATTTTCACCAGGTGACATTTTTCTATTTCTGCTCGTTTCTCACCAGGTTAAACGCTGATAATGACTATTTCGTACAGTCGTTCCTGATCCGAAGAAGCGAGGCCGGAGCTAATCACGCAGTATCTGTACTTTAATAAGCCGCTATATCCGCACTTTATTAAACATCTATTCGGAGCAGAGATAGGAAGCGCTAAATGCCGCCATATCTCTCATAGACTGGGCTCGCCGTTTTTTTTCTCTCTCGATGTCACTTTCGGAGATTTGAGCGCCGGCCGCGCTGCGAGGGACAGAGTCTGTATTATTTCATTAACATTATTTCATACATTGCAGGTTTAATCTGTCAGGGAAAGTCATCCTGTTCCTGACAATCCACAGCAGCGGGTAATCCTCGCCCATCTCAAGCCCATGGTGCTATTGTGTAGGGAATAGAAGCTGCTTTACATACAAATTGGCTGCTGCTGCTGCTGCAATTTCAAAGTTTGCCCAACATTCTCAGAGGAAGGAATTTGTCGGCAGGTTTTGTGAAACTTTTTGCTTTAAGGCAGGGGGTGGATAGTATTGCTGCAAATACAAAGGGCTACTGTGCTGTATCAGCAGCAGTGGACTGCTTTATGCAGGTAAAGAACTGCTTTATGCCAGTACTGAATTGCTTCATGCAACTACTGAACTACTTTATCCCAGTACTGAACTGTTTTCATCAAGTACTAAGCTGCTTTATCCCTCTACTGAACTGCTTTCTTTAGTACTTAACTACATTCCCAGTACTGAACTGCTTTATCCAACTACTGAACTATTTTATTCCACTACTGAACTGCTTTATTCAACTACTGGAGCGCATTCTCTGAGTACAAAAACTGCTTTATCCCAGTGCTAAATTGCTTTCATTGATACTAAATTGTTTTATCCCAGTACTGAACTGCTTTCATCAAGAACTAAACTGCTTTATTTCTGTACTGAACTGCTTTCTTTTTCTATTTAATGAAATGCTTCATCCAATTACTGAACTACTTTATCCAAGTACTGAACTGCTTTATGCAACTACTGAACTACTGTATCCAAGTACTGAACTGAGTTATACAAGTACTAAACTGCTTTATCCAAGTACTAAACTGCGTCCATCAAGTACTATATTGCTTTATCCCTGTACTGAACTGCTTTCATCAAGAACTAAACTGCTTTATTCCTGTACTGAACTGCTTTCTTTTTCTATTTAATAAAAAGCTTTATCCAACTACTAAACTACTTTATCCAAGTACTGAACTGCTTTATCCAACTACTGAACTACTGTATCCAAGTACTGAACTGAGTTATACAAGTATTAAACTGCTTTATCCCAGTACTAAACTGCTTTCATCAAGTACTAAATTGCTTTATCCCTGTACTGAACTGCTTTCATTAGTACTAAACAACTTTCCCAGTACTGAACTGCTTTATCCAACCACTGAACTACTTTATACAAGTACTGAACTGCTTTCTCCAACTACTGAACTACTTTATCCCATTACTGAACTGCTTTCTCCAAGTGCTAAACTGCTTTATCCCATTACTAAACTTCCTTTTCCCAATACTGAACCGCTTTATCCCAGTACTAAACTGCTTTACCCCAGTACTGAACTGCTTTATCTCCAAACAAACCTCAAAACTAAATTCTCTGATTGGTTTGTTTTCTTGTGTTGAAAGTAGTAGTTGGTGAGTTCCTCCAACCCTGCAGGAAAGGGAATTGCCCAATGCTTGGACACAGAAGTATCAGCACCAGAGATTTGGGAAGAAAGACTATTTGTTCTTTTGAGCTTAAAGAACCCTGGTGAAAAATGTAACCTCCAAGGTGGGCTTGAACTGATAAGGTCCAGCAACCACCAGCTTAATGTGTATCAACATATAGAATTCAATACATTTTTAAAATATCAGTACTGCTTTAATATTTCAGTTCAAAAACATTCAGTAGGGACATGGTCGAGAGCCCTCGCTGATAAAGTAATGACCACAGTAACTGCAGAGAATTATTAGCATGGCATGACAGCTGCAGCTCAACATAATTTACAATTAAAAAATGCAATAAAGTTTTTTTTAAAAAGGGGGGGTTGGTTGGATGGAGAGGAGGAGATCATCTTTAGAAAAAAAAAAAGAAATGGAACCACCAAAAGTAGACCATTTGCTTTTGGAATCTTATAGAAGCCTCAAGTTTTGGATCCAGCTAACCAGATAGGAGTCACCATACGATTCCTTGGATTGAGATGGTCCTGATCATGTGTATTGATATTCCAGTCTTGAAATGAAACTGGAATGGTGCAGATGGCCAATGTTGTGTAAAGAAAAGGTCTGGAATGGTGAGGTGTCTTATTGAAAGCTGCTTAATCTCCCGTGCTAGCATCTCCAAAGGAAAGAAGCATTGTAACCAACACCTCATAAAAACCAGAACAGATCCATGATTGTAATTGCTCATTTTCATGCTGGTCTCTTGACCTCATGTCCCTCCGTTATGATCTATTGACCTTCTTGCCCAGTCCAATTCTCAAGAAGTCCTTAACTTAGGCAACTCCTGACCCTCTTCTGACAAATTTTTGCTCTTTATTTTAATCTGCTTGTGTTGTTCAACCTCTCAATGATAACTTTCTGGCCTTTTGTCTTCCTCTAATTGATGATTTCTTCTTCTAACTTTGGAAAGGCGAGAACATTTTCTTCTCCTACATGACTAAATAACCACCACTTGACCTATTTTTCAGTCTGTGCTTTCTCTAAGCTGTGCATTTGTGTGTGGACATAGAAATGTCCAGCTCCGGCAACAAAATGTGGTGCACATAGAAAATTTTATGTTGAAGTACATCATAAAGACCAATGTTTGACTGGTGTGAACTTAACACCTGGGAGCCACCAAATACACAACTGCTGCCAGAATGCCCCACCAGAACTTGGACCCACTGGGATTTCCCCCTTGTACCCCAGTAGGCCAATCCAGTCCAGTGCAAAAGGGAACACTAGGGTTATGGATCAGCAGACAATGTAGGGAATGGAGTGAGGACAGGTGAGGTGGTGGAAGGGCTAAAAAAAATCTTTCGGCTTTACGGATTCAAATTTGCTTTGGCCAGCCAATTGGATTGGATGAAATGCAAATCCCACTGAAAAAGGCTGAATCCAGAACCAAATCCCGGATCAAGCGCATCCCTATAAAAAAAACCTCCACTGGTATTTGAGCATTACTTTATCATCTCACATGCACAAGAACAATCAGCTGGAAGCCATTCGTCAAACCAACGAGATTGTGTTAATTAATTTTGTTTATTTGTCTCTCCATTGCAATAAAACCTGATCTACGTGCACAACGCTAAACTGGATAAGGTTCACCCACTCTACACCTTGTAGTTGCCGTGCATTGACTTTTCATTTTCTTCTTTAAAAGTATTTTATGGACATCCCTGTATGTTCTTTGCCAAAAATGCTTTAACATTAGGAAGTCATTTGTGATACAAAGTTATGAGTGCGCTTTCCTACACGCGGCGATATATTATTGTACGATGTGCGACTTCCACATTAAGACACTTACAAGGGACATTTGCGGAGGAAAAATGGCCACCACTGCTGCTGCGCGGCACATAATGATGAACGCAATCTGTTTCCCAGTCTGGCGCAGGAAGGTAACAAAGAGCGGAACTGACTATCACACAGTTATAATATTTCTTTATTTTGTACAAAAGGCTTCAAATACATTGAGCCGAAGACGCCTGATTGGGAGAGACGGAGGGTTAAACACTTACACCGCTACCCTCGCCCCAGATCACTGCATTATCCTGTCACATTGAGAAATCAGGAACGACGCTTGTCATTTCCCATTAAAGACGGCGACGGCCCCTCCGTGGGAAGGATTTCTCTTTCTTACAGAGAGCAATATGCAAATAACCATCTGCCTGTTACCAATGGAAGGGCGGATAATGTGGAGCCATTAGCACAGGAGGTTGGGTTAGTACACGCCCCCAGATTGATTGGCATCCCCCCCACACACACGCACACAATACAAAGCAATTGCCTATTATGCTCCCAGTGTTAGAGAGAAAATTGTTAAGTGCCGAATGGAACAGTGGGAGGTTATCTGCATATATCACCTTTATGTCTGGGGCCTGAGAACGGTCGGCAGCAAAACAACCACTTCAAGGGTTAACTGCCATCAAAATGCTAAGTGTTCACTTGTACCTGAGAGTGATGTGCAGTTCTGTGTAATGAAGTTACTTCTGGAATAAAATAACTTACTATTTCAGAAGAATTGTAGTTCTTGCACGGGGGAGCGTATTTCCTGGTACTCATGCGACTGTCTCTGCTTCCTTTGCATGGGGGAGTGTATTTCCTGGTACTCATGCGACTATCCTGTCTCTACTTCCTGAGCATGGGGGAGTGTATTTCCTGGTACTCGTGCGACTATCCTGTCTCTACTTCCTGAGCATGGGGGAGTGTATTTCCTGTTACTCATGCAACTGTCTCTGCTTCCTTTGCATGGGGGAGTGTATTTCCAAGTACTCATGCAACTGTCTCTGCTTCCTTTGCATGGGGGAGTGTATTTCCAAGTACTCGTGCGACTGTCTCTACTTCCTTTGCATGGGGGAGCGTATATCCGGTTACTCATGTTAATGTCTCTACTTCCTTTGCATGGGGGAGTGTAATTTCCTGGTGCTCATATGACTGTCTCTACTTCCTTTGCATGGGGGAGCGTATTTCCGGTTACTCATGTTAATGTCTCTACTTCCTTTGCATGGGGGAGTGTAATTTCCTGGTGCTCATATGACTGTCTCTACTTCCTTTGCATGGGGGAGCGTATTTCCGGTTACTCATGTTATTGTCTCTACTTCCTGAGTATGAGGGAGTATATTTCCTGTTACTAACGCGACTGTCTCTACTTCCTTTGCATGGGGGAGTATATTTCCTGGTACTCGTGCAACTATCCTGTCTCTACTTCCTTTGCATGGGGGATTGTAATTTCTGGGGCTCATATGACTGTCTCTGCTTCCTTTGCATGGGGGAGTGTATTTCCTGTTACTCATATGACTGTCTCTACTTCCTTTGCATGGGGGAGTGTATTTCCTGGTACTCGTGCAACTATCCTGTCTCTACTTCCTTTGCATGGGGGATTGTAATTTCTGGGGCTCATATGACTGTCTCTACTTCCTTTGCATGGGGGAGTGTATTTCCTGTTACTCATGTGGTATCTATACTTCCTTTGCATGTGGGAATACATTTCCTGGTAGTCACATGTCTCAGCACCCTTGCCTTGCTTTATGGCTATATATATATATATATATATATATATATATATATATATATATATATATATATATATACGTCAGCTGAGCATGGGTGAGCCCAACAAGGAACAATTAGGAGCAAAGACTAAATGAATGGCGCCTCCATGCTCCCCCTAGAAGTATCCCAGGCTGGTCCTTATATACAGAATATGCATCTTGGCAATAGGTTAGCGATGTTGCTCACTGGGAGGAATTCACAAAAATGATCTCATGGTTTGAAACTTTCCTTATGCTTTTAAAACTGTAAACTCTAAAGAAAGATGAACCCAAAATCCACATTAAAGGGAACATACAACCTACTTACCTCTGCACACGCTGCAGCACTGATTTTCCGGCAAAACCTGATCCGTTTCGGAGCAGTTGAGAGACGGGCAAGGTTCCGTCAGCTTCTGTAAAGCTCCGTTCTGCAAAAGCAAATGAAAGGGCACAATTTGAATGCGACAAAATGTCTTACACGTTTACAAGCAGTAAAGGTCACCCAGTGTCTAATGTGCCTCTCGCTTCCTTTAATAAGAGATGAGAGCGTCGCCGGCTGCGAGAGGGGAGGCAGTTTTACCCAACAGCGAGACCGGCCCAAATTCTATTTGTTTGTTGTGTTCACAATGTTAACAAGAAGGGAGACTTCTTAGGGTTCTGCTGCTGATCTGATTGTTCTCTTGTCTTGTTTTGAGGTGTTAATGATTAAAGGGGAGACTAACACCATGCAAGCTCCTTATCAACATTGTACCTGTCTGTTTATGAGGTCTACTCATGGGGCGACACACAGATGGGAAAGGGACGTCTCCAGGCAGACAAATTCCTCCCATAGCATTCATGTTACACAAAGAAGGAGGGACCTTGTGAAGGATCCACAGCTGTATGGGAGCCCAGTACTAAATGACTGTTCACCTGTCTCTATGGGGACATCAAGTGTGGACTTAATGGGGTTCAGTTTGGCCCCCTGGTAAATGAACGCTACAGTGAGTCATATATCATTTACTTAAAAGACATCAGCAGAAGAACCATCTGGAGTTGAACCAAAATCCCCCCAGCCTACCCCAGGTCTTACTTTCTCTTATCTTCTCCCCTAAGTGACATCACAACCATCACCCCAGTGACCTGCACCCGGGGATGGCTCATGAGTTCAAACGCCCACCCTTGTATTTTGGCAGGTCCACCCAAGAGCCCCTAGAAGAAGAAGATTGAGGCGGATCGGTAGCTACAGGCATTAACATACAAGTCAACGATGTACCAAGTCATTGGAACATCTTTATGGTTTACGGTTCCTCTGGAGCAGTGATCCCCAACCAGTGGCTCATGAGTAACATGGTGCTCACCAACCGCATGGATGTTGCTGGCATTGACCTCAAAGCAGGTGCTAATTCTGAATTCCTGGCTTGAAAGCTTAAAGGTGTACTGCTAAACAGAGCCTCCTGAAGGCTGACAGTTCATATAGGGGCTACCAATAGCCAATCACAGCCCTTCGTTGGTGCCCCAGAGACTTTTTCATACTTTTCAACTCTTTTTACATTTGATTGTAGCTCACAGGTAAAACAGATTGGGGACCCCTGGTCTAGAGTATCTTGAGCACCTACACTGACGCCCATCTATCCCTCCATTTCCGTCTCCTATCCCTCTAAACTAACAAATATAAAAACAAACATCTCCCAGGGAAGCAAAATCCTCCTGCCATCCTTTATGCAAACGAATGAGGGATGGTTTTCATTAAAATCACATTAGGAACACAAGCCAATATTCATGAAATATTTAAAGCAGATTCTTCAGGCACAAGAGCACATCTGTGACATCTTACACCCATAAACCGAAGAGACGCCCAGAGAGGCACAGAAGCCGGCGACTCTGTATTCGCTTAATAATCCTGCCATTAGACGCACTTCTGCATATGCAAATGGGCGCCTGAGAAATAAGGTTGTTATGACAATGACAAGGTCTAATTGTTACAGATCAGAGGCACGTTGGGTGTTACAAAGTTTCACAGAGGAACAAAGGCAACGTTCATGGGTAGTAAAGGGGGCAGTTCTTTCCTCCGGTGACAGTTGGAGGCGACGGCGCAGGGGAACCTCAGATCTGGCCGGCAGATCAATCCCTATTAATAAAATCTCAATTGATTTATAGCCCCAGAGAGACACAAAACAATCACTTTGACTCGCTCCATAAAGCAATATCACCCGGAACGTTGGTTCTTCCTGTCTGACCTACAGAAGGAATGGGAAGGGAGGAGGAGGAGGAGGCAGAGGCGGGCGGAACAATAACTCCATAATTGCCATAAAGGCCATCAGCTCTCAAATCACAACACGCTTAATCAGAGCCTGAGCTATAAAGGATGGGTCCCCTGGGCTGCACAATACAATACATGTATTTCTCCTCAACTGACCCCTGTGATAAAGAAGTTATGGAACCAATGCCATCTCAGGTCCACCCTAAAACCACCAGATGCATCTCCATGAGCCAACCAGGATGTAGAAGGCAGCTGTTGGTGTAGAGCAATGATTCCCAAACTGTAGGACTGCTGCCTATAAGGTCCTGGAGCATTGGCAGTTAGGATGGGAATGGGAGACAATGGCCATCTGCTCTCCTAGATACACCAGAAAGCCTAGCTTGAAAGTCAATCAAGATGAGATTTGGGGTGAATATATATTTTGCTGCCCTAAATAGTCTTGAAACTGTGGCTGAATGACTTATAAACTGATATCTTCCTTTATCTGTACTCATTTCATACACAGATGAGGCCCCTGACCAAAGGTTGGTCAAAGGGTCAGCAAGGGTCATGGTCAAAGGGTCAACAAAGGTCTTGGCCAAAGTTTGGACTTTCAAGTGGTGATTGAAATGAAAAGGTTTGACAACCGCTGATGGCTGAATGACTGATAAACGATATCTTGCTATATCTGTACTCATGTCTTAAGACAATGGGGTTCCTGGCTAAAGGTTGGCCAATGGGTCAAAAAAGTTCTTGGCGAAAGGGTGGACCTTCAAGTGGGCATTGAATTGAAAAAGTCTGACAACAACTGATGAAAGGAAAGGGAGTAAGGGACCCACTGCCATCAAGCCCCTTAAGTAAGTCTAGTCTTACTTCTTCAAAGAACTGATATACTATCTTCGTATGTCTTTACTCCAGTCAATGGGGCACCTGACCAAAAGCTAGCTAAAGGGTCAACAAAGGTCTTGACCAAAGGTTGGACCTTCAAGGGGGGATTGAAAGGAAAAAGTTTGACAACCACTGATTGCTAAATGACTGCTAAACTGATATCTCCCTATATCTATGCGCATTTCATGAACATATGGGACGCCCAACCAGAATTTGGCCAAATGTTCAAAAAGATTCTTGGGGAAAAGTTGGAACTTCAAGTGGGGATTGAATTGGAAAAAGTCTGACAACCACTTATGGCTGAATGACAAATGAATAATAAACTGAGATCTTCCTATATCTGTACTCATACTCACACTGTAAGTCTACCCTTACAGTGTGAGAAATACTTATTTAAAGGACAAGTAAAACTAAAAAATTGCATTTTTTATTAATTATAGTTAAGCAACTAATTGTTAATTTAACTGACGGTTGGGACTGTTCAAACCAGATTGTTCCAATTAGATTTAGTAGGAGGATTATGGGAAGTTTGCAAGACATTGCTCCAAAATATCACTGTTATATGTCTAGTAAAAAGTATGTGATATCATATATTTATGTTTTTAGTATTACAACCTTGCAGCCTCCAGTTGAATTCCAGAAGCAGCGCAACTCGGCCATAAAAATCCCGTCAGGCTGAGAATTAGGGGGGGGGGGACTCAGGAATAAATGCATTAAAAACACAGTATATTTTTGGCTTTGACAAAACTATGTCATAGGTTAATGGAAATACTTGGGCAAAGTTAAACAACGCAGTAATGGCAGCGCCTAAAGGGTAAGAACAATCTCCACCATAAATTGGTTTATTAATACAGAGCGGCGCTGTCACATAAATATCCCCTTGCTGAATTATTAAGCGGATTGATTTTCTGTTTTCAAAATTATAATTAAGTACATGGGGGGGTTATCCTGTCGGTGAATGAGAGACATAGGATAAAATATTTCAGGGGGAAAGAGGAAAAACAGAAGGGGAACTTTGGCTGAAAGGGGGGAGATTTGCATAATTACCTCTCTCTTTATTAGTATCCCATAATAATAACCACTAATATTACAGCCCATAATAATAATAACCAATAATATTATAGTCCAGAATAATAACCAATAATAATATAGCCCAGAATAATAACCAATAATATTACAGCCCAGAATAATAACCAATAATAGTATAGCCCAGAATAATAACCAATAATATTACAGTCCACAATAATATCCAATAATATTACAGCCCAAAATAATAACCAATAATATTATAGCCCACAATAATAACCAATAATATTATAGCCCACAATAATAACCAATAATAGTATAGCCCACAATAATAACCAATAATATTATAACCCAGAATAATAACCAATAATATTATAGCCCAGAATAATAACCAATAATAGTATAGCCCACAATAATAACCAATAATATTACAGCCCACAATAATAACCAATAATATTACTGCCCACAATAATAACCAATAATATTATTGCCCATAATAATAATCAATAATATTATAGCCCATAATAATAACTAATAATATTACAGCCCACAATAATAACCAATAATATTACAGCCCACAATAATAACCAAAAATATTACAGCCCACAATAATAACCAATAATATTATAGCCCATAATAATAAAAAAAAAGTATTATAGCCCATAATAATGACCAATAATAGTATAGCCCAGAATAATAACCAATAATATTATTGCCCACAATAACCAATAATATTATTGCCCATAATAATAATCAATAATATAACAGCCCATAATAATAACCAATAATATTACAGCCCACAATAATAACCAATAATATTATAGCCCATAATAATAAAAAAACGTATTATAGCCCATAATAATGACCAATAATAGTATAGCCCAGAATAATAACCAATAATATTATTGCCCATAATAATAATCAATAATATAACAGCCCATAATAATAACCAATAATATTACAGCCCACAATAATAACCAATAATATTATAGCCCATAATAATAAAAAATAATATTATAGCCCATAATAATAACCAATAATATTACAGCCCACAATAACCAATAATATTATAGCCCATAATAATAAAAAATAATATTATAGCCCATAATAATGACCAATAATAGTATAGCCCAGAATAATAACCAATAATATTATTGCCCACAATAATAACCAATAATATTATTGCCCATAATAATAATCAATAATATAACAGCCCATAATAATAATCAATAAGAAGTGGCTTGGTTTTCTCTTTCCTCTTGCTTAGCTTTCTTGTCTCAACCAGGAAGTAATTAAGAGTAGACATAAGCAATAGAATATATATATATAATATATATATATGTATAAAGGGATTCCTATAACAGTCCAAAAGTATTTTGGGGAATTACAGTTCTACAGATGTAGCTTTGGGCCCAGTGAGTCATTTCAGTCACACCCTTCTCTATAGGGCGGAAATATTAAAGGTAACCAAACGTCAGACTTACTTTACATTCTCTGCAGCTTTTGGCGAGGATCCGGTCACCTTCCGCCAACTCTCTCCCTCCATAAATACATTTGGCTGCAATTAAAAATAATATAGAATTAGTCTGGATTAACGGTAATATACCATATAAGGTGCGCCGGCCCTTTAAAGGAGAAGGAAAGGCTAAAAGTAAGTAAGCTTTATCAGAAAGATCTATATAAATACAACAGTAAACCCTCAAAGTAAGTCTGCTCTGAGTCCTTCTATTGTGTACTCATGGGCTTCTCTATCAGACTTCCTGTTTTCAGCTTAAACCTCCAGGGCTAGGGCTTGAGCATGCTCAGTTTGTTCCTCCCTCTCCTATCTGCTGAAATCTGAGCCCAGAGATAGAGGAAGCGATGTCACACCAAGCTAATATGGCAGCTGCTATTCTAAAGAAACAGAGAGATTCTAGAGCTGTTTACTCGGGTATGGTAAAGCATTCTACAGTATAAATATAGTCTTATAGCTTGCACTACTGTGGCTAATCTATTGGCAATAAATTGCCTCGGTAGCTTTCCTTCTCCTTTAAGAGACAATAATAAATACAATATTGTGAAATTGCAGAATATTTCCCATGTCGGACTGACGGCAGGAACAAGATACAAGTGGAAATTGCAGCAGTGACGGCAGAACGACGGAGATCTGTTGGACGCTCTTATCACCGTTCAGCAGGGAATGGCACTCGGCAGAGGAGCTGTCAGATCGCCGGATAAATGCAGCCGTTAACTCAGTCACTTCCAATGTGTCGGGAGGGGGAATTCAGTATTTTATTACATTATTTGACTACGCTGTAGAACTACAACAACCTGCGTTTTGGGCTCAGATAAGAATTGGGCTTTACTTACGCCTGCAGACTTTGCAGCACTGCCCTGCGATGTGAACCGGGAGAGAATCGGAGGAACAGTTAAGAGGGGGGCACAGCATCCGCCGGCATTCCACCGCCCCATTCTGCAAGAGAGAAGCAGCATTAGGGCACATTCAATAACAAGACAATTACCCCACAATGGGGCAAACAGGGGCTCTAATGCCATGTCTCCGTGGTGCCCAAATCAGGGTAGGACTGGGCCAGAAAGACATTGGGTGCGCCCCGACTCTCAATGGTCCTTACGTCATAGGCTTAAGGGGTTGTTCACCTTTAAATGAACTGTTAGTATGTTGTAGAGAGGGATATTCTGAGACAATTTGCAATTGGTTTTCATTTTTTATTATTTGTAGTTTTTGACTTATTTAGCTTTTTATTCAGTGGCTGTCCAGTTTGCAATTTCAGCCATCTGGTTGCTATGGTCCAAATTCCCCTAGCAACCATGCATTGATTTGAATAAGAGACTGGAATATAAATAGGAAAGGCCTGAATAGAAAGATGAGTAATAAAAAGTAACAATAACATTAAATGTGTACCCTTACAGAGCATTTGTTTTTTAGATGGGGTCAGTGACCCCCATTCGAAAGCCGGAAAGAGACAGAAGAAGAAGGGAAATCATTCAAAAACTGTAAAAAGGAAGGCCAATTGAAAGTTGCTTAGAATTGGTCATTCTACTAAAGGTTAACTTAAAGGTGAAGCACCCCTTTATGTCCAGGAACTGGGGATCGGGGTGTGGGGGGGACTGGTTTGCAGCAGCCACAGAAGGAAGTATGGGGGGGGCAGAGGGAGGGCTTGCAAAAAATGTTTGGGTTGGTGGACCCCAAAAAGCTCAGACCAACACTCCAACATTGCCCCAAACTGTGATGCTGCCACCCTTGGTGTGTTTTGGGCAGATAGAGTAGAATATACTTATTTGCTCCTCTAGTTATTCTTGTGAGCACAACAATAGAGTGAGATTTAAACTGAACTCAATGGCCGAATGACTGATATGTTGTCATGAGCTAACAGGGACCCTGGCCCAATTTTGGGCTACAATATATATAGATTGAGAGCAATGCTGTCTGTCCCATTTTGTACACTGTGCATTGTATCATAAGTCAGAACCAGCGGTGTTACTAGATATTACTAGTGATGGGCGAATTTATTCGCCAGTTGTGAATTCGCTGCGAATCTCTGCTGCCGGCAAATAAATTCCAACATTGGCAACAATTAAACGCGCCCATTGACTTGCTAGTAAAATTGTCACCGGCGTCGGAATTGTTGTTGACGTCGATTCTGACGCTCGCAAATTGACTCCGGTGTCAAAATTTGCGTTTCATAAATTTCTGCCCGTTTTGCGAATTTCGCTGAAAATTTGCAAATTTTTTGGCAAAATGAGAAATTCGCCCATCACTATATATTACTGGGCCCCACAACAAATTATTTTTCAGGCCCCCAAAATGTCTATAGGCTGACCTGTTTTCCCAATATTTATTGAAATTGTATGTGAATTAGAGCCTCATGGGGCCCCTATACCTCCCCCCCCTGCAGCCGCAGGGTCTGCTTCCTCTGTAGTTACAGACAATAGAGAAACAATAGCCATGATAATAAACCCAATGACAATGAGGACTAAATGGATATTGGGAAATTGCTTAGAATGGAAATCAGGAAACATTTTATTTTTGGGTTTACTTCCCCTTTAAGCATTAAACCAATATCAAATTAAAATCTATAATAATCTAAACAACCGACGGGGAAGAGTCATGCCTGACGTGCAGAACAACTCATCATGCCACGATTAAAAGCTTATTACTAATTCGACTTGATAATGTACATTTGTGACCAATTGCAACAGCTAAAGATAGACTAACCTGGGCCGCTCCTTGATGACTCTCTATAATGATTCAAACATACAATTTGCGTGTGTAGGAAGCTGGGAATTGCACCTCCTCCTCATACAGAAGCGCAACTGAGCATTATGGGTCGGCACGCTCAATTTTGGGCGCAATTATGCAGTTTTTTGCCGCGGAAATGACGCCCATAGCGTTCCACGTCAAACGTCAAAAAAAATGACGTGCATCAAAAAAATGTTGACACCCGTAGACTTTCGTGGGTGTTGGCGACATTTCACCGGCGGCAAATTTTTGGTGAAACTAAACGGGTCAAATTCGCCCAACCCTATAATCATAAATGAGCCCTACCAAGTTAGTCGGGCTCTTTTCTTCTACATTATCTACAAACTGAAATAACCAGACACAACCACAATTCTACACTTCTGAATGATGACCCCCAATAAGAAAACACCCTCATCCCCAGCCACTCTCTTACCTGCGCGGAAAAAGGGGGACTGAGTGGGTGGAGTCTGGTGGGGAGTGGGTGGAGTCGGGTGGTGAGTGGGTGGCGTTGGAGTGGAGCAGAGGCGGGAAGTGGGCGGGAGGATGGGGATCGGACTGATTCCTCTATAGCTAAAAAGAAAACACCCTGCTCCCCAGCCGCTCTCTTATCTGCGCGGAAAAAGGGGGACTGAGTGGGTGGAGTCTGGTGGGGAGTGGGTGGAGTCGGGTGATGAGAGGGCGGAGTTGGAGTGGAGCAGAGGCGGGAAGTGGGCGGGAGGATCGGACTGATTCCTCTATAGCTAATAAGAAAACACCCTCCTCCCCAGCTGCTCTCTTACCTGTGCGGAAAAAGGGGGACTGAGTGGGTGGAGTCTGGTGGGGAGTGGGTGGAGTCTGGTGGGGAGTGGGCGGAGTTGGAGTGGAGCAGAAGCGGGGAAGTGGGCGGGAGGATGGGGATCGGACTGATTCCTCTATAGCTAATAAGAAAACACCCTCCTCCCCTGCCGCTCTCTTATCTGCGCGGAAAAAGGGGGACTGAGTGGGTGGAGTCTGGTGGGGAGTGGGTGGAGTCGGGTGATGAGTGGGCGGAGTTGGAGTGGAGCAGAGGCGGGAAGTGGGTGGGAGGATGGGGATCGGAGTGCGCTGATGATATTTTTGCACTAGAACATACCGGACACTTTATTTTTTGTCATGAGTCGCTGATCCGGTCAATCTTACCTTACAGGTACAATTCCGGCAGTGATCGTCTTCCACCCAGGAGTCCTTGTCCCTGTAGATCACCTCCCGGACTTGACAAGTCTTTTCGCAGTGGCAGTTTTCCAGTTGACCGAGCCGGCTCTCTGCATAGTTCAGCTACAGGTGAAAGACAACGGGGTGTCACAATTATTACCTCCCCCTATACTTACCCCCAATTAAAAAAAAAAAAGCCAATTTTTATTATCAATTGTTCACTCTGGATTCAATTCCTGCACAGACTTGTATGTTCTATATCTAGAAATCCTATCTAGCAATCTGGCCAGGCTCCCTTTCTGTCATCTGTTCATGTTCCTCACATGCGGCAGTAGGCGGAGGGGGGAATATAATTCAAGAAATTCTTCCAAAATCCCTTCTGTTGTTGGGAAATGAGATGCAAAGTCACGTGTCAGTTATTGAAAGACAATCTGGGCTCCAATTGGAAAAGGGCATAAGATGCAATGGGATGCAATGAATCCAGGATTCAGTTCGGAATTCGGGCAGGATTTGGCCTTTTTCAGCAGGATTCGGATTCGTCCAAATCATTGTCCCCAGCCAAACCAAATCCTAATTTGCATATGCAAATTAGGGGTGTGGAGGGAAATCACGTGACTAAGGAAGTAAAAATGTTTTCCCACCCCTAATTTGCATATGCATATTAGAATTTGGCTGAATCTTCCACAAAGGATTTGGGGGTTTGGCCAAATCCAAAATAGTGGATTCGCTGCATCCCTAATAAGAACAGGGACAGAACAGGGGCATATCCAACCAGGGTCAGAATGGAGCATAAGGGTCCGGGACCACCGGGTTTTTTCCCGTTGTCCCTCCAGCCCAGTCCGACCCCGTATCCAACCTCCCCTCCTGAATCATATAAGGCAAAGCTGATGTATCTGCACGTCTATTTAGATTGCTATATCTGCAGTCCTCAGAGCACTTTTGCAATTTACATTGATTTTCTAATCTTAGTGGTTTCTGGAGATATGAGCAGTTTTAGACTGTTAATAGCAGGCATTCAGCTCAGCAGCTCAGCTGAGAGAGTCAGTGACCCTGGCTGCCGATGCACATATTATGCACGCCCATTATTCAGTTAACCCTAGGGTTGCCAGTTCTAAATTGAGCCCAAAGCCAAAGTCATTAGGTGTGAATTTGACCTGAAGGAGTTGACGGCAGAAGACTGAAGAAAAAAACGATAAAACCCCTTTCATTTTAAGGCAGCGTATCCCTTAAAAAACTTGTATCCCAGGAAACGAGATGATTAAACACAGTCCCCGGATTGGACGGCTCTGTGTATGGGAGCTTGCAATCTGTCACGGAGTAGAATCAACACATCAGCATGCAACCGACGCATTTAGGATAAACACGGGACGCAATTCCCCGGCACATGCTGTTGGCCCACATTGAGGCGAGCGCTACTTACTTTTGCTGTCATTTTCGCCAGCAGCTCCTGTAAGTCCATAATTCCTTGCACCAGACTCAGGAAATCACTGCAGGTCGGACAAGCTCAATAGGAAACACAACAAAATCGCTGTCAATAGATTTCAGCTCTGACCCCCCCCATGATCCCCAATAATCCCCAATGGAAAAGTCCAGAACTGCCAGTGTGGGAATGGGACAGACATCAATGATATGTCTCCACCTTTCTGATAATTAGATAAATTATTATCATTATTCCCCATTATTTTACTTAATTTTTTAGTAAAATACCCACGTGCCATTGGCCTAACTCTACTGTGACTTTAACACTTGGCACAGACGATGTTGCACCCCTTAAGACTCTAATAATCAATATAACGTGCCCCCCAATAATTTTAAATTAAAAAAGATCACTTACTGCGATTTAAATTTGGGCACTGAGTTATATGTCCATTGGGCATGAAGATAATTTTCACATCTTGAATCACTCCCTATGGGAAGAGAGAGAACAGGCAGGTGAGACCATCACAAACCAACAATTCTATAAATACAAATATACAGAGAAGGAATGTTCTGGGCACACAATAAGCTATACCCTCATACTGTACTGTCTAAGGGAATCAATATGGCACCTCCTCCTCCCATATGTATAAATACAAATATACAGAGAAGGAATGTTCTGGGCACACAATAAGCTATACCCTCATACTGTACTGTCTAAGGGAATCAATATGGCACCTCCTCCTCCCATATGTATAAATACAAATATACAGAGAAGGAATGTTCTGGGCACACAATAAGCTATACCCTCATACTGTACTGTCTAAGGGAATCAATATGGCACCTCCTCCTCCCATATGTATAAATACAAATATACAGAGAAGGAATGTTCTGGGCACACAATAAGCTATACCCACATACTGTACTGTCTAAGTGAATCAATATGGCACCTCCTCCTCCCATATGTATAAATACAAATATACAGAGAAGGAATGTTCTGGGCACACAATAAGCTATACCCTCATACTGTACTGTCTAAGGGAATCAATATGGCACCTCCTCCTCCCATATGTATAAATACAAATATACAGAGAAGGAATGTTCTGGGCACACAATAAGTTATACGCTCATACTGTACTGTCTAAGGGAATCAATATGGCACCTCCTCCTCCCATATGTATAAATACAAATATACAGAGAAGGAATGTTCTGGGCTTCTTGGGTTACATTTTCCCCTATAGTTCAGCTATTGATTGTGTAAGTACAAGTTTATTTAATCAATTGTCTCTGTAGAATGAAGAGAACGTGCAAATAAGAACTGTGTTACTAATTATCTCTCAGCCCCACAACTCCCCCGGTTTTATCGTGTGCTAAAGAGTTAGTAAATACGCCTGGTATCCTAGGTCCAAGGTTAATAGAATTTGCTGAGGATGCCTTGTTAACTCCATTGATTTATAGCAAGTGGAAGAACTTACTAGCACCCGCAACGCCTGCAGGCAGAAGACTAAAGAGGATGAATATATTTGATGCAGGATTTGCATTGCACAGATTTTCCCCCATGTGCCAGATGTTCTACAGGCTGAGCAGATATTACACACACATATGTCACATACACACGTATGCAGATATGAATATGAATATATATATATAGAGAGAGAGAGACATTGTGCAGCTGATCATACATTTGAGCAATTGGCTTAGGCTTAGCTGGTGGCGCTGTTTCATTGTGATCTATGGAAAGACCTTCTGTTGGCAATAGGTGAGAACTGGTACTGCAAGTAGAGTAACTTTATTTTGTTTTTTTAAAGTGGCTGTTCCCCTTTAAATTAACTGTTAGTATGATGTAGAGCCAGATATTCTGAGACAATTTGCAATTGGTTTTAATTTTTTATTATTTCTGGTTCTTGACTCATTTAGCTTTTTATTCAGCAGCTGCAATTTCAGCCGTCTGGTTGCTAGAGTCCAAATTCCCCTAGCAACCATGCACTGATTTGAATAAGAGACTGGAATATAAATAGGAGAGGTCTGAATAGAATGATGAGGAATAAAAAGAAGCAATAACAACAAATGTGCAGTCCCAATTTTTTAGGGTTTTTTCAGGTTTTTTTTTGCTGCCGTTGTTGTTGTTGTTGCCGGTGCATAAAAAAACATATGTTTCCCATCCGGAGATGATTACGGAGCAGCTGAGGTACCAAAACAGCAGATGTGAAAAAATATTTCTAAGGATGCGACAAATCCACTATTTTGGATTTGGCCGAATCCCCGGATTCTTGGTGCGAGATTCGGCCGAATCCCCGGATCCTTGGTGCGAGATTCAGCCGAATACCGAACCGAATCCTAATCTGCATATGCAATTTAGGGGCAGGAAAGGAAAAAGTGGAAAAAATTCTTTCTTTGTGACGTAAAGTCACGTGATTTCCCTACCCTACCCTAATTTACATATGCAAATTAGGATTTGGATTCGGTTCGGCCAAATCCGAATCCTGCTGAAAAAGGCCGAATCCTGGCTGAAGCCCAAAACAAATCCTGAATTTGGTGCATCCCTAAATATTTCATTCCTCTGCTTGTCCCATTTGCCGACTATTTTCGAAATTTATTTAAAGGGAGAATTCACCTTTTACCGACGTATTTAACCCAAATATATGAGCATTGTTTTCAATAATTTTTATTTTTTTGTTTTGTTTTTATAATAAATTGGCTTTCAAAGTGGGCACTACCGGCCTGTCCATCGTCTCTCTATGTGCCATTGTTCATGAGAGCTATTTAGCTTGTTGTTATAGGGACAGTTCCCCTTTAAGTTACCTTTTAGTATTTGCCCTACTCAAAGCAACTTTTCAATTGGTCTACATTATTATTATTTATTTTACAGTTTTTGAATTATTTGCCTTCTTCTTCTAACTCTTTCCAGCTTTCAAATGGGGTCACTGACCCCATCTAAAAAACAAATGCTCTGTAAGGCTACAAATGTATTGTTATTGTTATTTTTTATTCCTCATCTTTCTATTCAGGCCTCTCCTATACATAGTCCAGTCTCTTATTCATATCAGTGCGTGGTTGCTAGGGGAATTTGGACCCTAGCAACAAGAAAGCTGAAATTACAAACTGGAGAGCTGCTGAATTTAAAGCTAAATAAGTCAAAACACACAAATAATAAAAAAATGAAAACCAATTGCAAATTATCTCAGAATATCCCTCTCTACATCGTACTAACAGTTCATTTAAAGGTGTAAACACTCTAAAATATCCAGGCAACCACATCCTCTATACCAACCGTGCCCGGCATTTGCTATTTTATTTCTTAATTCCAAAAAGTCTTTTTTTTTCCTGCAGAAATAATCAGGGAATCAGATTAGAATAGAGAAGGTGCATTAAGCAGAAATTGAACAAGTAGCCGACCATCTTGATAATGGGACAATTTTCAGGAAGAATGCAGCAATTTCCTCAAATGAATTATGTTTTTTCTGCGAGGGAGCCGGAATGTGTGGCCTTAACTCTTCAAGAGTCATTCCAAGCAGCTTTCCTTTATACAGTCATTAAAAGTTGCTCCTTGGAGCACAATCTGCCTCTTTATCCTCTCTGCACTGCCCATCCTGACTGCATGAAATATGTAGCAGAAGTTCTCCATTTCCCACAATGCCTTGCATGCGTCCCTTCTCCTTCATAGGTCAACGGCAGTGCAAGGCATTGTGGGTGTTGGAATCTTGGCTGGAGGAGGAATCGGATACAGTGGTACATGCAGTCAGGATGAGCAGTGCAGAGAATAGAAAGGGATAAAATAACGGCTCCAATAGGATTATCTAGTATTATATAAGCAGTGAAAGGCACAGGATGATTTTGGATTAAACGATAAGAAAAGGGAAGATAGTTTGCCCATCAGTGGACTACAGATCCCATGAGCCTTTGTGAGGGAAGGGTTGATAGGACTAACAACTAGTTCTGCTGGCTGAAACCACGGAAATATGAGAGGGCTGCCGCCTAGATACTCCTAGTAGCCCACCCTTCAGACCAAGAAAGTAGAGTTACTACCTGTTCTCCTTGTGACCCCTGCAGTGCAGCCTCAAGTTCACCCAACAATGGGGATCCAGTCTCATTTTAGGGGACTCCAATATCTGGGGGCCCATTAAAATCAACTGTAAACTACTACTCAATAGGGGCCAAAGGGAAACAGAGGGGGGTCCGAAAGAAGAATTCAAAAAGAACAGAAGTAATAAGCAACCTCAAGGGGTCGCAACATGAGACTCAACTAGCACCCCCAACTGGTAATGAATAGTCCACCTCAAAGGGGTGCTTCTTTGTTACGTTAACTCTAAGGGGGTTATTTATCAAAGTCTGAATTGATCTCAATATTTTCTGCTACAAAAATCCGCTCAGGGTTTTTACGCTTATTTATTATTACATTTTCCATAAAATTTGCTTTTCGGGGAAAAAAAACAGGATTTTTTCATCCGATTTTCACGTTTTTTTCAGAATTTTCACCCCTGAAAACTGCGAAAACTTTGCTCAAAACTCAGCCCACAGGAAAAATTCTCCCATTGACTTATATGCAACCTCGACAGGTCTAATATGTCGGATTTTCAGATTCAGACTTTTCCATCTTCAGGTTTTAATAAATTCCGAAAAATTTGTGATTTTTTTTTTTTTTAAAAGTCCGATTTTATTAAAAAAAAACACAAATTTTTCGGAATTTATTAAACCCTGAAGATGGAAAAGTCTCTGAAAATCCGACCTCTCAGACATGTTTAGGTTGCATATAAGTCAATGGGGGAAGTCCCAATGAATTTTTCAAGTGCCCCGAGTTTCGAGCAATGCCCCAAAGTTTTCAGTGTTTTCGGGTGAAAATTCTGAAAAAAACGTTGAGGTTCATTGAGGGAAGTCCCAATGAATTTTTCATGTGCGCCGAGTTTCATGCAATACCCCGAAGTTTTCTGATTTTATTTAAAAAAAAATCACAATTTTTTTTTTGTATTTCTAAATATTTGCCTTCTTCTTTCCAGCTTTCAAATGGGGGTCACTGACCCCAATCTAAAAAAAAAAGAACAAATGCTCTGTAAGGCTACAAAGTATTGTTATTGCTACTTTTTTTATCACTCAGTTTTCTATTCAGTCCCTCTCCTATTCATATTCCAGTCTCTTATTCAAACCAATGCATGGTTGCTAGGGAAATGTGGATCCTAGCAACCAGATGACTGAAATTGCAGCTGCTGAATAAAAAGCTAAATAACTCAAAAACCACAAATAATAAAAAATAAAAACCAATTGCAAATTGTCTCAGAATATCCCTCTCTACATCATACTAACAGTTAATTTAAAGGTAAACACCCCCTTTAATATTTGTGATCCAATCCTGTCCAGATTGAGGCATAACCAAGTACAACTCCCAGCACCTTTGTGATCCCATTGAAGCCAAAAACCAAATAACCAGGTCAAGGAACAGTTCACTTAATGAAATGAAATATATCACTAGACATAGATATTATTATTATTATTATTCCCTGATTGTCCATAACAGTAAAGAGCAGCACATTCATTTTAATTTGAATTAATTGCATTTTTTCTACCTCTACTTTTGACGGCTGTAAAGCTGCAATGATAACAGCTGTTTAAGAATGGAAATGTCTATTTCCCCCTCGTAACTCATTATTTTTATTCGTTTTCCTTTATTGCTCATTTACCTTAAAGAATCCGTGCTTCCGGTTGCGTTGTCCGAGCCACAGACTGCTTCCCGGCGAAAGATTGGTGTCTGGCGGGTCTATTACTCGCTCATAAATCCTGCAAAAGATCAACACCGGATTCAGTTGATAGAGTTTATACAACATTCCCATCAGCCCCTGCCCCAGTGGAGCTTGCAATCTAATGTTAGTAATCAGGAGATAATGAACCTTTAAACACACATATACTGTAAATATGCATTGATTGACCATTAGTTAGTATTTTTATGTACTTACTCCTTTCTATTCCCTGTAATAAGATGAATTAGTTTAAATAGAGATAATGAGCTATGTATAAACAAACCACCCCTCCTCCAAGTTACAGTGTGTCTCAGGCTTTCAGATAAGGAGGAGTTCATTATACAATAACAACGTTTATCTCCTCCTACAGCTGCTCAGGGGAAAAATAATAAGGTGGAAAGTGACATTGCTTTCAGTTTTAGTTCCTTTAGTTATAGCGATGTAGCTTGATTGCAAAAACGAGCCCCATACCGACTCCTTGGCACTGAGAAAAGCAGGTTCTTAATGGCAAAAGAGTAAGTTATGGGTCAGTGCAGATAAGGTTCAACAATGCTGAAGATATTTTTATCTATCAACATATTGTCATTGATGAAAAATAATATTTTACTATAATAAGCAAATTTGGAATTTTAAAATTCATTATTCGTAATTCTAATTTTACAATAATAAAACCCTACAGCAACTGAGCTGTGCCCAGAACATTCCTTCTCTGTATATTTGTATTTATACATATGGGAGGAGGTGCCATATTGATTCCCTTAGACAGTACAGAATGAGGATATAGCTTATTGTGTGCCCAGAACATTCCTTCTCTGTATATTTGTATTTATACATATGGGAGGAGGGAGGTGCCATATTGATTCCCTTAGACAGTACAGTATGAGGGTATAGCTTATTGTGTGCCCAGAACATTCCTTCTCTGTATATTTGTATTTATACATATGGGAGGAGGAGGTGCCATATTGATTCCCTTAGACAGTACAGTATGAGGGTATAGCTTATTGTGTGCCCAGAACATTCCTTCTCTGTATATTTGTATTTATACATATGGGAGGAGGAGGTGCCATATTGATTCCCTTAGACAGTACAGTATGAGGGTATAGCTTATTGTGTGCCCAGAACATTCCTTCTCTGTATATTTGTATTTATACATATGGGAGGAGGAGGTGCCATATTGATTCCCTTAGACAGTACAGTATGAGGGTATAGCTTATTGTGTGCCCAGAACATTCCTTCTCTGTATATTTGTATTTATACATATGGGAGGAGGAGGTGCCATATTGATTCCCTTAGACAGTACAGTATGAGGGTATAGCTTATTGTGTGCCCAGAACATTCCTTCTCTGTATCACAACATGCCTCAAGCAGCTTCATATATCTAAAGAATGGTCAGAACTCTTTAATATAGTAGTAGAGAGAAGCAAGAGAAGCATTAAAGGGGCGGGGGAGAAACCCACATACACAGAGGCACTGATAGGACATATTACAAACACCAATGAGTAGCCCTTCAGAGACAGCCTGCAGAGGGATTTGGGACCTTGCTTCAGAAATTCCAATCTCAGAAATAGCTCGGAGCTGGGAGAGTAATAAAGTATCAGTAGATATTTCATTACAGAATGAGATTGGTTTCATATTGTGCTACAATGACTACAATGTTTCCAAGTTTCCAAAATATACAGTTAAAGTATGGCCCCAGCAACAGAGAGCCCTGAAATAAACAGAGATGGGCGAAATAAGTAGACAAGTTTAAGAACTTATTGAGGAAATGTGATTGGCTCCTGCCTAAAAATGTGCAGAAAATAGGGATTGGTAGCACTAGATAGGTACCTAATATATAGAGACAAGAGGAAAGTGTTGGAAGGGTTACTGTCTGCTCTCTCTCATTTCCCTACAGAAATAGGGATTGGTAACACTAGATAGGTACCTAATATATAGAGACAAGAGGAAAGTGTTGGAAGGGTTACTGTCTGCTCTCTCTCATTTCCCTACAGAAATAGGGATTGGTAACACTAGATAGGTACCTAATATATAGAGACAAGAGGAAAGTGTTGGAAGGGTTACTGTCTGCTCTCTCTCATTTCCCTAAAGAAATAGGGATTGGTAACACTAGATAGGTACCTAATATATAGAGACAAGAGGAAAGTGTTGGAAGGGTTACTGTCTGCTCTCTCTCATTTCCCTACAGAAATAGGGATTGGTAACACTAGATAGGTACCTAATATATAGAGACAAGAGGAAAGTGTTGGAAGGGTTACTGTCTGCTCTCTCTCATTTCCCTACAGAAATAGGGATTGGTAACACTAGATAGGTACCTAATATATAGAGACAAGAGGAAAGTGTTGGAAGGGTTACTGTCTGCTCTCTCTCATTTCCCTACAGAAATAGGGATTGGTAACACTAGATAGGTACCTAATATATAGAGACAAGAGGAAAGTGTTGGAAGGGTTACTACCTGCTCTGTTCTCATTTCTCTACTATACAATGACAATGGAAGTCACATGTGGTGCTAGCAGGACAATAATGAACATATTGCGGAGCCCATGGAGAGTAAAACAAGGTGTATAACCTCTTTAAATGTGAATGTGCCTATGACTGATCACAAATTCAGAGCAGGGAGTGAGCGGTTAATCCATCACAGCTAACACTGGGGAAGGTCACCCTGCTGTTCTATAACAGGACAAACCATCACCAGGCTCAGTCTATTAGAAGATGAAAATTGCTAAAAATGCAAATTGAAAGCAGCTTTGCAGCCCCCAGAAGCGTAATAATAATAATACGCAAGGTAGAGAAGCATCAATGCAGGCGCATCCTTCACCCTTCAAACAAAGAGACACTGATTTTCCGATCGGGTCATAGAAATTCCATCTTATACGAGCTCCTACTGTATTTCATTTAAATGTAATATTTGCTCGATTTGCAGGAGGGCCAACAATACTGGTCGACATTAATGGGACAGGTCTGTATAGGTTTGTACCATATTATAAAGCCACATGGTTGGTTTCTTTCTGAGACATTATATATAATTCAAGAGGATGTTAAAAGGTCCGGGGTTTATGCTCTTGGTTGGCATTTTATTCCAGGCAGCACTTACCCATCAAGCACAGCTATAAAAAGGCATTCTGCAGAGGGTACTCAAGAGAGCACTTAAGGTCAGAAAGGGCACAGAATAAAAAGTCAACTTTAATACTATGACTGAAATTCAAAGAAATAAAATATGGCAATTTTTTAATAATAAAAACAAAGCAGGATTAAAAAGATCAAATGTATCAGTAGGTGGTGCCTCCATTCAGTGTGAGGTTCCTGAGGCAGAAGTTCTGTGGGAATGAAGACTCTTGAACGTCTACCCCAGGCCAATGGATAGGACCCCCTTAAGTCTAGAAACCATACACAACACAGATTAAAAACGAAGTGTAAAAGTACACACGACTGAGAGAAGATCAAGTGTAAAATTGTATAACAAGACATGACTGTGTGTAACAAAACAAAAACAAGACAAAGGCTGAGACTAAAACAAATGTAACAAGGCTGAGGGGGTTATTGTGGATAACAGACTGTGCAACTCTAGGCAGTGTCAGTCAGTGGCTTATAAAGCTAATAAAGTATTGTCTTCTAGAAAAAGAGACATTGACTTGAGGAACGAAAGCATAATAACGTGCTTTCTGCCCTTGGGATGCTATTAATGATCTTGGAAGAGTGCAAGTAAACGAGTCGAAGGAATGGATCCATTAAACTATCAAGGGGAGACAAGACCAATTGTAACAATGCAAGACTGATAACAAATGTAACATTAAATAGCACAGAGACAAGAATAATGTAACAATACTCAACAGTAGCGATGGGCAAATAAATTCGGCAAGCGTGAATTCGTGGCGAATCTTGCCACCATCTAATAAATTTGCGAAACTGCCACAAAACATTTTGTACGCGCGTCAGAAAAGTCGCTCATGTCAAAACCGTCGGGCGTCAACATTATTTGGACGTCCATTGACTTTAATGCCAGCGTCAAAATTGACTCTAGCGTCAGAATTAACGCAGATGTCAAAATTCGTGTTTCGCGATTTTTTTGCCCTTACGTGAAGTATACAAGGCAAGATCAAGTGTAACACAGAGAAGACCAAATGTACAAGTATACAAGACAAGATCGAGTCAGGGACAAAGAGACGAGACAAAAACATAGGTAACAAGGCCGAGGGGGTTATTGCGCATAACAGACTGTGCAACTATAGGCAGTGTGAGTAAGTAACTAATAAAGCTAACAGTATAGTATAAAGTATAAAAAGGGACATTTTTGTCTATCATAGATCTCTAGTTAGACCTCAGTTGTTTCTAGGCACCTTTCCTCAGGTAGGATATTCCTGAGCTGGAAAGAGATCTGCAGCTAAACTTTTAATAGGAATGGAGAAATAAATCTATAAGAGAAGGTGCCGTTAATAGGGGCTTCAATGATTTGTTGGACAGGCATTAGCATTTAGGCAGTGGCTTAACTAGATATTACTGGGCCCCACAGCGAATTATTTTTAAGCCCCCAAACTGTCTAGAGGTTGACCTGTATTGACCAATATATATTGAAATTGTATATGAATTAGATCAGTGATCCCCAACCAGTAGCTCATGAGTAACATGTTGCTCTCCAACCCCTTCAATGTTGCTCCCAGTGGCCTCAAAGCAGGAGCTTATTTTTGAATTCCAGGCTTGGAGGCAAGTTCTAGTTGTATAAAAACCAGGTGCACTGCCAAACAGAGCCTCAATATAGCTTGATAATCCACATAGGGGCTACCAAATGGCCAAACACAGCCCTTATTTGGCACCCCAAGAACATTTTTCATGCTAGTGTTGCTCCCCAACTCTTTTTACTTCTGAATGTTGCTCACTGGTTCAAAAGTTTGGGGATCCCTGATTTAGAGCCTCATGAAGCCCCTATACCTACTGGGCCCCCCTGCAGCCGCAGGGTCTGCTTCCTCTGTAGTTACACCCCTGTATCTAGGGTTATAGTCAGGGTCAGGCTGGGGTGATGGGGCACCAGGTTAAAACCTGATGGGCTCTGCCGACCCAGACCCGCACCCGTCTACTACCACATGGGAGACTTGCCTTGATACCATGACTACATGTGAATTTTACAGTAGTATTTTATTACATTACTCCAATTACCTAACAGCGTAAGATAAAAAAAAGCAATTAAAGACAAAACAGAACTGTATTTGTAATGGTAGCCTAAAAATTGCTGAGTTTATGCATATAAAAATGTAAAATTCTGTAATGACCTTGCTGCTTTACATGTAGGACTTTCCAAAAAATATTCCTGTGCTATCCACTTGTTAATGGGCGGCTGTTATTCTCTGGAATCAATAAACTGTAGCTAGAAGGACACTGAGAAAATTTAGTGGGAGTCAGACGGAGCAGGGAACGGATCCAACGCAGTCATTTATCCAATACTATGCGCTTGACTGTGTTGTTTTTTTGGGGGAGAAAAGCTGGTTTTATGAGCCATTTGACACTTGCAGATGTTCTCATTAGTGCGTTTTATCCCTGCAGTAAATTTGAAGAATCTACAGGGAAACAGTATATTGTGACATTAAATTATCATCAAAAGAAAGAAGAGCTTGTGCCTAAACCCCTGTGCGATGCTGAGTGAGTTTTATAAACTTCATTGACTGTTTGGTATTGGATTGGATACTTGATGCTGATACTTCAGTCAGAATTGCTGAGAACCGCTTATCAGCTTTTGCAGCAATACCATATTCCAAGGAGTTGTAATAACTTGCGGTTTTCTCTGCATGCTCCCCCTAGTGGCAGGATGCAGGAACTATAAATAAACTATAAATAATCATTGAAAAGATTTATCTTTCATAAAGTGTCCCTCTGGGGTGGGTTTTGAACCTATAAGCAAGTGGGCTCAACCAATTTGACATTTACAAGGAACAAGTGATTCCTGAAGGCAAAAGAAGACTCCAAAGGGTTCATTTACAATTGCAGGTGCAAGTCAAGTTGCTCTACGACGGATGCAAACATTGCACATATTGATGGAAATCATTAAAGGTACACTTTGAGGTGCCAAACTGGTTTGGTCATGCCAGCAAAGAAGTAGAATAGGAAGCCAATAATATGTTCTTAAGCTGTTGTAAACAGCCAGACTGAGTTCCAGTAGGTGCTCCATCCCCTCATCACCAAGTGCTTCCCAAATACAAATCTCAGAAAACTCGATATTTTTCAATCTCAGGTTTGTTCATCTTCAAAAAAGACCGATCAAGACAAAGTGGAGATGCCCGTGAAAAATGGTGTTCAGGTAAGTCCCACCAAGACAAAGGGGCCATGTGTCCATGTAGATGCCAATGAAAAATGGGGCTTAAGTAAGTCCCACCAAGACAAAGTGGCCATGGGTTCATGGAGATGCCAATGAAACATGGGGCTTAAGTAAGTCCCACCAAGACAAAGTGGCCATGGGTTCATGGAGATGCCAATGAAACATGGGGCTTAAGTAAGTCCCACAAGACAAAGTGGCCATGGGTTCATGAAGATGTCAATGAAACATGGGCTCAAGTGAATCTATAGGAGTCATTAGTACACACAAGTGCAATTTTCTACGCATATCACCACTATTTGAAGGACACAATTGGGTTGACACAAATTTTGTACAATTTGCATCTAGAGGAGATTGTCGTTTCTGGAGCTCATGTTTAGTAGGATTCCAGTGCTAGGTGCTAAGGCAAACATGGGGAAGTGTAGGAGGATGGAGCCCTATGGGTACTAAATGAATTGAGCTTGAAGGACAGTTATGGTGGATTCTTTGAGGTTGAGTGGGCGCTCAACAAAATTTGGGGTCAAAAAAGAAAGTCTGAAAAATCTTGCCATAGGATGTTCACCATTAATAGCCAGCCATCAGAGGACACTGTGAATCATACAGTGCTTCCTAAATGCCTTCACAAAAGCCAAATTGAGGACCCGAGGGGCAGAGACCATAGAGAGAAGTCTGTTGCTCACCCAAATGTTTACTTTTCTACCTCGATACATTTGTGTTGTGAAACGGTCTCCAATACGGGCAAAGTCAAGTGGGACATTTCACTAAATAATTAATTTTAGGGTATTTGTTCTGGCTCCTCAAAAGAAAACCAATTTTCCTTGTGTAAATTTAAATGTGCTTCCGCACTATCTCCACTGTCAAGTCTTCGTCCCATCTGCGAATAAAATGCAATTTAGATAACAACTTCTGCCTTTTTTTTAGATTGCATAACTATAATTAAACAGATTTTGTAGATTTTAGACTCTAACAAACAAAAGGGCTTTGCCCGCAACAAGAGTTGGTGGAATATTAAACGGCAGAAAGTGACATCGTCAGCGGAATGAGGTTTTTCAGGCGAAAGTTTAATCATTTAAAGCTTCCAGCATAAATACACTGATTTCCGATTCCATTCGCGATAAGGACAAAATTAATGGATGGCCGCGCGTTTGATCATCTCGAGTGCATGAAAGGCAAGAATTGCTTATCAGTTTGCAAATAGAATGAATAAAACACCTACATTTCTATTGAAGTCACACCGGTTCCTTGGAGTTTCAATGGGGATTAAGTTGCTTAAAGGCACACTAAGCTGCATGTTTCTTTTATAGGTCTGAAGAAAATATAAGAAAATAACGCGCAGAGATACTTCACTTATTCTGCTTCCCCCGGGTTATTTAAAGGATTTGTTACTGACCCAGGGAAAAGCATTGAATGACTTCTTCATCCCCCATTGTTCCCTCTCCCAAAGCCACCATGTAACAGATTAACTATGGTTACTACTGTATTTCCTTGTCCTGGGGTTCTGGGGTCATCTATATGTATTTACAGAGATCTTGGGTACAGAATTATTCTTAGTATAATGCACACAAGGTATGGGGCAGGAGGAGGAAGGTCTACGTGCCGCCCCTCACCTTGAGAACTGAACAAAGTGCAAAAAAATATATGCATAGGGCCCCCACCTGTCCAACATCCTATTCTATAAGCAAGGGCATTTATATGAAGTTGCCCCTCCCTTTGCTGCTATAACTGCCCTGGTGCTTCTGGGAAGGCTCCCACTAGATGTTGGAACATTGTTGCTGGGAGTTGTTTCCATTCAGCCACATGAGCATTAGTGAGGTTGGGCACTGATGTTGGGGATCAGGTTCACAGTTGGGGTTCCAGAGCAGTCTACTGGGGTTAAGTTGGGTTGCTTCTCCCTTTACTGCTATAACTGCCCCTACACTTCTGGGAAGGTTCTCACTAGATGTTGGAACATTGTTGCTGGGAGTTGCTTCCATTCTACCACAAGAGCATTAGTGAGGTTGGGCACTGATGTTGGGGATCAGGTTCACAGTTGGGGTTCCAGTTCAGTCTACTGGGGTTAAGTTGGGTTGCTTCTCTCTTTACTGCTATAACTGCCCCTACTCTTCTGGGAAGGTTCTCACTAGATGTTGGAACATTGTTGCTGGGAGTTGCTTCCATTCTGCCACAAGAGCATTTGTGACGTTGGGCACTGATGTTGGGGATCAGGCTCACAATTGGGGTTCCAATTCATGCCACAGTTCAGTTGGGTCACTCCTTCTATGGGTACTATAACTGCCCCATCTCTTCTAGGAAGGTTCCCACTAGATGTTGGAACATTGTTGCTGGGAGTTGCTTCCATTCAGCCACAAGAGCATTAGTGAGGGCACTGATGTCGGGGATCAAGCTCACAGTTGGGGTTCCAGTTCATCCCACAGGGGTTCAATTAGGTTGAGGTCTCTATGCAGTCAGGTTCTTCCCATCTCAGCAAACCCATTCTGTACAGACCTGACATTATTTCACTGGAACAGGAAAATACCTTCCCCAAATTGTTCCACAAAGTAGGAAGCATGGAATTGACAGGGATGTCATTGTAGGGTTGTCCTTCACTGGAACCAGGGGTGCTAGTCTGAACCATAAAAACAAGCCCTGACCATTACTCCTCCTCTATCAAACTTTACAGTGTGCCATAACAAAATTTAGGATCTCCAGGGTCCAACAGCACTGATACACTGAACCCCAACCATGCACCATTGGTTATAAACAATACCCTAGGCTGGTTATTGAACAAAAAAGATTCTTATAATGTACCCTGTTCCCCAACGCAATAGAAGGAGAACTACCTAAAGGTCATATATGGTGATAACCATAGCGAGATCTTATATGTTGCCAACAATATTCCTAAAAGACCACCTGGGTGGTCAATTATTTGTTGTCCTATCTCCACTGTATATATTGCTGGGAAAATAGCAGCTTGATTGATATGACAATTTTTTCATATACCTGTGACCCTGGTATGAGGTGAGGGTGTCTTGAACCAAAAAAATATGAATAAAAAGATGAAGGTACAATATGGAAGTGGTCATGGAGTATGAGAAGAGGCTTAAGAATGGATCCCATTGGTTGAATCAGTAACAGGGTTTAGAAGTCAAACTGGAAGATCTATTGAAGAAAGAAATAATACAAGGGGAATGACTCTTGGGCTGAAGTCGTTTCTATGATGACGGAACAATGGAGACCCGGCACAGAGACTGTTTCTATGGTTAACATAACAGACCTGATGGTTTCTAGGAATAAAAGTCCACTTAATGTTCACACAATCAATTAGTCTTTAATGTCCACTACTCAGTCCTCGGGAGTGGACATCAAGAGCTGCATTAGACGGGATCTAGAGACGCAATTACCAACAGGGAAACCTGACGAGAGAAACTAAAGCACTGAATACAAGTGTTTGTCCAGCGACCATTCCTTCTGCTCAGAGTTATTTCTGTTTCATTGTGTTCCCATTATATAATAATGACTCGGCTAATCCCGGGCTCCTGGGCTCGGCCACTAATGGGTTAGAAGTTTTAGCACTCGCGACTCCCATGAATCTATTTCACTTTTAATGCTATCGGCAGTTTAACGAGAGAGAAGAGAAAAATTTACTGTCACCATTTTCTTCCTTTTTTATCATGTTATTTTAACCTAATCCGGCTCAAGCTCACAGAATGTCTACTGGGGGTTAGGGACACCCAAATTCTATAATACAAGACCAGTCCAATTCCCAAACTGTGGAGATGGTCACCCCAAGGTAGTGGCTTAGATAGGGGCCCAGTAGGCAGGTCATATCTGGGGAGAATACTTAGCTGCTCTCCTTGATATCCCTGGAACCCCATCTAAAAGGTCAATTTTTGGGTAAACAAATATCTTATGTCCTAGATATTCTTGTACCTACAGCTGAATTGCGATGTTTGCAAACTTGTTACTAAGCACAATTCAGCAGGAACAGTCCCTAAATTTGCTCATAATCTGTACAGAGAGATCCCATAAAACTATGGCAGCATAGGTATTCCCTGTACTAAGCACAATTCAGCAGGAACAGTCCCTAAGTTTGCTCATAGTCTGTACAGAGAGATCCCATAAAACTATGGCAGCATAGGTATTCCCTGTACTAAGCACAATTCAGCAGGAACAGTCCCTAAGTTTGCTCATAGTCTGTACAGAGAGATCCCATAAAACTATGGCAGCATAGGTATTCCCTGTACTAAGCACAATTCAGCAGGAACAGTCCCTAAGTTTGCTCATAGTCTGTACAGAGAGATCCCATAAAACTATGGCAGCATAGGTATTCCCTGTACTAAGCACAATTCAGCAGGAACAGTCCCCTAAGTTTGCTCATAGTCTGTACAGAGAGATCCCATAAAACTATGACAGCAAAGGTATTCCCTGTACTAAGCACAATTCAGCAGGAACAGTCCCTAAGTTTGCTCATAGTCTGTACAGAGAGATCCCATAAAACTATGGCAGCATAGGTATTCCCTGTACTAAGCACAATTCAGCAGGAACAGTCCCCTAAGTTTGCTCATAGTCTGTACAGAGAGATCCCATAAAACTATGGCAGCATAGGTATTCCCTGTACTAAGCACAATTCAGCAGGAACAGCCCCCTAAGTTTACTCATAGTCTGTACAGAGAGATCCCATAAAACTATGGCAGCATAGGTATTCCCTGTACTAAGCACAATTCAGCAGGAACAGTCCCCTAAGTTTGCTCATAGTCTGTACAGAGAGATCCCATAAAACTATGGCAGCATAGGTATTCCCTGTACTAAGCACAATTCAGCAGGAACAGTCCCTAAGTTTGCTCATAGTCTGTACAGAGATCCCATAAAACTATGGCAGCATAGGTATTCCCTGTACTAAGCACAATTCAGCAGGAACAGCCCCTAAGTTTGCTCATAGTCTGTACAGAGAGATCCCATAAAACTATGGTACATAGGTATTCCCTGTACTAAGCACAATTCAGCAGGAACAGCCCCCATAAGGCTGCTTAGTTAAATTAATCTTTCAGGCACAGGAGTCTTTGTTTGCTTCACCTCCTTTCTCAGTTGGTTAAGATTTAGTACATATAAGTCGCCCCCTTTAAGTAACTCCACCAACCAGCCCAGAATACTGTATATGTCTCCCACCAGTAATACAGAGCTATGGGTGCCCTCTCCCTGTGAGCCCGTGTGTCTCTGGATTAGGCTGTACATGTAAAATTAGGTTATGCATGTTTAATCAGATGCTTGTCTATTGCTTATGCATGGGGCGCAGGATTTTACATTGTACCTGCGAAGAAAGGCGGTGGAGGCTCAGTGAATGGAAAGCAGCTCTGCGGTAAATATATTCCTGTTTCCCAAACAAACACAAACTAACTGCAAGTATATTGGCAGAACGCACGCCGCCGCGCATAATAATCCCTGCATCCATTTCCCTTTATGAAAGGACAGGGGGAATAAAAGACACTTGCCACCGTCGACTTGGGAAAATTTGGGGTGGAATTATTCATTTTTTCCTTTGTATTTGAGCGTTATTTATTTTTTGGCAAAGAGAGGCTTAACGTGGCCTTATAGTTGTGCAAATTGAGAGTTATGCATGGCAGGCAGGCGTCTAAACATCATCACTGATTCTGCGAGCGTATATATATGTGTGTGTATATATATATATTTATATATATATATATATATATTACTTTCCCTTTAGGAAGCGTTGGCATTGACTGATGGAAATGTTCAGACTGTGAAGCTGTCAGCGGGCTGATGGCAGAATACAGTTATGGGACCTGTTATCCAGAATGCTCAGTACCTGGGGTTTTCTTCATAACGGTTCTTTCTGTATTTTGGATCTTCAAACCGAAAGTCTATTAGAAAACCATGTAAACATGAAATAAACCCAATAGGCTGGTTTTGCTTCCAATAAGGATTAATTATATCTTAGTTGGGATCAAGTACAAGCGACTGTTTTATTATTACACAGAAAAATGAATGATTTTTAAAAATTTGGATTATTTGGATAAAATAGAGTCTATAGAAGATGGTCTTTACATAATTCAGAGCTTTCTGGATAACGGTTTTCCGGATAATGGATCCCATACCTGGCGGCAATGTAATAAACAGACCTGTATAGACAGGGTCCAACTGGCCTGGGAGAACCCTGGTAAAAAAAATGGTGAACCCCGACCCTAATGTGCCCGCCAACCCAGACCTACTCCCCACCTAAGACTTCTTTGTGACCTTCTCCCAGGTCTGATCATGGCCAAAGGAAGAGTACAAGGTGTGTATGTGTGTGTGTGGGGGGGGGGTTACAGTGGCGTAGGGAGGTTGCAGCTGGGGTCGGGGACCCGGGGATGTTTTGGTGGACCCCAGACATGCCAGTATAACACTGTATATAGAAGAAGAATCCCCAAAATATGGAAATTGGAAACCTGGCTGAAGGAGGGTTGACTACTCTTTCAAATGTATATAAAGTCCCAATCAGCTGGGCAGGGAATAGAGAGGTAGAGACCAATACTAGTCTATATTGTAACATTACACTTTCATTAAGCCAATTGATGACTCTCCAGGTCGAATCAATGAATGGTCAATGCAGGTAAGGACATCTGGCAACTATAGATTAGTCCCTGAATCTTCTAGTGGTTAGATGTTCCACAACTTAGTCCATCACCTACATGCACAGATCATATCACAAAGGGAACATTCCTCTATCATGTCACTTGTTGGCCAGTGGCCCCATAAACACTTCAACGGGGGGGGGGGGGGAGCAGCCTTGTTTTTAGGAAACACCTCTAGTATGATCAACTGGGTCAACCACCCATTGACCAAGGGTTCATTGAGTTGCCCATGGATGATCTCTTCCAGATCCAACCATTGAGATCTCTCTGTGCCACTTTTCCAACAGTAGAAAAAGTATTAAGAGGTGAAATTACATAGGATAGAAATACCCAGCCTGCTGCTGACCATCTTCCTTTCTGTTGGATGTTGATGGGATGCCCTTGGGTGTAGTCGATAACAATGTTAGCTGTGTCTGGTATAGGCATCACGGTTGTGCTGCCCCAGTGCTCTGCTACTAAGGAATATAATGCTGGGCAATTGGTGGGATCACTACCTACATAGTAGCCAAGCAGTTGTAAGGGACAACCCTTGGAAGGGAAAGGATTTCACCAGAGCTACCGACATGTCCACCAGGGTAATAAAGATCATAGAATTCAGCTGAAAACAAGGAAATTGTATCAATGATATGATGGAAAAATATCTAAACATTCACCTCGGTCACATATAAGGGTGCAGGAACAGGGCAATATTTATCAATATTTAGAGTGAATTTTCCATCACAACATCCCTGCGATCGTTTGCGAACCTGCCAGAATTTTATTACATAATTGACATATAAATTGCAGCCAATCCCCCCAAAAGTTGGACTGTTTCACAAAGCAGACTGATGCGATACTTGCAACAAAGTGAAATGAAGCAGAGAAATGTTCGGCAATGTTTTGCATTATGTCTCCCTTATATGTCAGGGAACAATGAGTATCCATCACATTCACCGGCGGTAATGGAAATGTACGTAGGTGGTCTGCATTTTACCCAGAAATTCGCCGTTCCTCCTGCAAAGCCAATCGCCCTCTTTATGTCTGCGGAGGAAATCACTGAGCCTTGTCAGGCGGACAAATTAAAGGGAAATGGGCACTAAAATACAAGCTGCCATCATGGAGAAAGCGCAGGAGAGAGCGCATGGTGCCAGATCCAAAGATATTTATGTTAAAAAGTGCTGGAACGTTCAGGGAATTGAAGATTTTTGGACGCTGCATGAGCTTTATGTCGACATTAGGAGAAGAGACAATATTCTGAATGCTTGTGGATATTGATGCACGGTTCAGTCATCAGCAAGCAGAGCCCAGTGGCCTCAACTAGTGTCCTATCTATTGCCTTATTGGAGACAATACCTATTTGTTCCCCTAGATACTCTTAGAAGACCATGTTCAAGGTTCTTCTGACCCTCTATGCATAGGGTCCAGGTAACTCTGACTATCTTGCTTTCCAAGGGCCAAGATTGAAACTACAAAATACTTGTAATTACCCAGGAGCCATTGCTCTTAGAGTTACTGCCCTTAGAGCCACACCAGTCAGTTGAATCTCATTATCCCAGTGGTTCCCAAACTGAAGAGCTGTTACCACTTGAGGAGCACTGAACAGTGACTGGATGGCCTGTAGGCCATTTAGGGTGAAATTTGGGGACAATACCTATTTGTTCCCCTAGATACTCCTAGAAGACCACGTTCAAGGTTTGTCTGATCCTCTATGAATGGGGTCCAGGCAATTCAGACTATCTTGCTCTCAAAGTGCCACAATTGAAACTGCAAATCGCTTGTAATTACCCAGAAGCCATTGCTCTTAATGCTACTGCCCTTAGAGCCACAATGGTCACTTGAATATCATTATCCCAGTGTTTCCCAAACTGAGGAGCTGGTACCACTTGAGGAGCGCTGAGGGGTGGCAGACCAAATGCTGAACCTCAAATATGAGCCTTAAAAAAAAAAAAAAAAAAACCCTGAAAACCAGTGTAAGTTGACCTTGCGTGTTATTGATTGTGGTTTATTGATTGTGGTTTCTTCTTCACCTGTATTTCTGTTTGTCTAGTTTAGGGGTCCCCAACCCTTTTTACCCATGAGCCACATTCAAATGTAAACAGAGTTGGGGAGCATCACAAGTATGAAAACATGTTCCTGGGGGGGCTGTGATATATATCTGGTGGGTTGAAATTATGATTAGCTTTTTCTACTGTATATTCACTTGCATTCAGGGGCGTAACTATAGAGGAAGCAGACCCTGCGGCTGCAGGGGGGCCCAGGAGGTATAGGGGCCCCACGAGGCCCTAATTCATATACAATTTCAATAAATATTGGAGAAACAAGTCAACCTCTAAACATTTTGGGGGCCTGAAAAATAATTTGCTGTGGGGCCCAGTAATATCTAGTTACGCCATTGCTTGCATTTTTCAACATTTCCCAAGGAGACACGTAATACAAATTCCATATGCAAAGGCCAAGGCAAATGACTAATAATGATGTATCATATATATTATTGCAGCACTAACAACCTAAAAATAATTAACATGAATCACAGGATTTTTATCAGTGACTTTCTTAGATTAGTTTAAAAAAAAAATGTTTCACAAGCAATCCATGGCCTTCTCTTTATTACTTACTGATTGATATGAATTTACATGTGCCACAATGTAGGGGAGTTATCAGTGGTGATCAAGTGTAGCCACTATATGGGGCAGTGGTACCTAGGGTAACACCTAGGGGAAGATTTATCAATGGTCGAAGTGAAAATTCATAGTAAAAAAAAAAAATCTAGTTTTGAGCTATTTTTGTGTGCTTCGACTAGGGAATCGTCCAAATTTGGAAAAAATTCTAAATTTATTATTATGTACTTTCTCTTTAAAACTTCGACTTCGACCAGTCGCCATCTAAAACCTTCCTAATTGCTGTTTTAGCCTATGGGGGACCTCCTAGAACCTATTTGGAGTCAATTGAAAAAAAGGTGTTTTTTTAAAAAAAAAAAATACTTCTAATCGAATTCGTTCGAATGCGATCTTACTTCTATTCGGGTGATCGAAAACAGTCTATTCACCTGCAGAAAAAAACTTTGATTCAATAAATTTCAGTTGGTCTTTTTTATTCTAATTTCGAAGTTATGGGAGTTCAAAAACCATTACTTCGACCCTAAGTGTAAAAAACACAAAGAAGAAGAAGAAGAAGAAGAAGAAGAAAAAGAAGAAGAAGAAGAAGAAGAAGAAGAAGAAGAAGAAGAAGAAGTGGCAAGCTAATAATTAGGGATGTGCCAGATTCAGGATTTGGTTCAGGATTCTGCAGAAAAACAAGGGGTGGAAGTAGGCAGGAACATTGGCATTCTTAATGCTCTTGTACTACTGTCTGGGGTCTTGGTAAATGACACTTTGGGTTTTTATATTGACAATCAGTGGTGCCTCCATGAGGATTAGTGGATCAAAGCAGCCCATTAAATTCAGCCCACAACTTCTACAGGAGCCCCCTAGTTGGTGCCTTTTTCACCAGACTTCAACACCAACACGCCCTTGGGCATACTGTAAGACCTTGAGCTTCTGGCCAACCCTGAACACAACCTTTATCATAACCATACCTTGGCAGTTTGGCTATTTGAGACATACCCTGAAAACCACAATGGCCACTCCACCAGCCACCCCCAAACCCTTCCCACCTTAAGTTGTCCCCATTCATTATGGGTTTGGGAACAAAGACTTCCAAGGTAAAGTAGAAAAAAGTTCAATGCTACAGTATATTTATGGGGGCTGTGCATAATTGTATCATATGTAGCATCTGTTTGTAATTAACATTGACCAAACATTGACTTTAACAATGACTTTTCTAGACGGCAGAAAATAGCAAACGTTAAAATGGAGAAAAGTCACTAAACCTCATAAGCGAATGTTTAATAACCCTGTGATTGAAAATCACTACAACATAATTACATGAGAGAGCAGAAAGTCTCCCAGCATTAGATTCTTGTCTCTGAATATGGGTTGGCTGGAAGTGTTCGGGGGTTTATAAAAGTCCCGTTACAGTTAAATTATATGCAAGCAGAGCCTGCAGAACATTGTCGGAAAAAGAATCATTTCCAGCGTTCCAAAACGTGCCGCGTGCCGTTTATAAACTGAGTGTGTCTCCTTCCAGGGCGCTCAACGTGCCACTTTAGAGAATCAAGACCACTTTGCTGTGTATGCACAACTTTAAGCACAAGTTAATGTTCTCCAGATCTTCTACCTCCTTATTAAATCAACTGAAGAGGCCGAGAGAATTGTTCAGAGGGAAGAAAACACATGCAAATTAATGTTGGTTTTTCCCTAATCCTGTGGAACGACGAAGTATTCGGGGATACAAGTAAACACAACCAGCAGCTTGAAATGGTCTAGGGTGGAGACAATAGCAATGGGATGTGGTTGACTTCTGTAGGTCACTGTACAGGGTTAAACTTTGCACATTACTACATAATGACCTCAAAGTCCTACCAACTGTCCATCTCCTGCCAAACCTTTCCCAACATTCCACCATAGCTCCCCTTTATTTGCATGGTCTCTGGAAAGATGGGGCCTTGTACAGTAGCACCCAGTGTAGACCCCATTATGGCATCTGGGTATCTATGTAGGTACAGGTTAGAGAAACAAAAGAAAGGGAATAAAAAGGACTATTGTAGGGAAGAGAAAAAGGAGGAGGTAGAAATGAATTAGAAAGGAGGTCAGAAGTACAGAAGGAGATACCAGAAAGTTGGTGAGGAAAATAGAGATGCGACTGGAGAAGACAAGAGAGAATATAACATAAAAGGGTAGGAGAGAAAGAAATGATGGGCTTCCATCACACTGGCATGAGACAGGAGACAAATGGAGACTGGATTATCCTCCTTTATCTCTCAGCAGCTGAAATGGCACATAACTATGACTCTAGTCTCTAGTCTGCTTATTATCATACGTCACCCTTATCTAGACGTTTGTCTGTAATCCCCTTGTACATTAGCATCTCATTTATAGAACCTTCACAACGGTACAACAATAAAAATAACAAAACACGCAATTATCTGATGTGCTTCTGAAAATGCCAACGCACCATCTAAAAGGACAGTTGGGAGGTAGGTTTCCTTCTGTTGCCTTTTTTTTCAGTTTCAGGAATCAATCTCTCCTCCCGGCTTCTATTAGCGCAATATTTTAATATTATATTCCAGTATGACTCCTTCTTACTGCAGCACTCCTTTGGGCCCCACACAAAAAAAAAGAGTTTGTCCATTTTTTATCGGATATGGTGAGATTGCTCATTATGTAGGACCTCATGGGGTCTCTATACCTCCTGGGCCCCGCTGCAGCCACAGGTTCTGCTTTCTCTGTTGTTACATCCCGATCAGATTTACTTCTCACCATCGTGATTACAACCAGATCACTCCTTTGACAGAATCATGTGCATTTTGGCTAAGCTTTAGCTGAAGCAACACATGATTCTGAAAAAGAAGCGAACGATCAAGAAAGTACCTTGGAAGATGTGAAAATCTTACCAGCCAGTAAGATTTTTGCACCAGTAGCACTGATCAGATCAGAAGAGATTGATTGTTGGGTAAGATAATATTTTAAAGTTCAGCAGTCTAGATTGAACTAGCTTACACACTATTATTCAATTAAATCCCCCCAAAAAAAGGTTTCAACTAAGGTTATTTTTTTTTATTCGTTCAATGTAAAGCCGTCCAAGCACAAGGCAGGAAAATAACATTATGATTAATCTAAAACACTCAGCCCACTTGATTTCTTCCAAGCATCTTCTTTTCTCCGTACCATCTGACATCACATGCGCTTTTCTTTTCTGCTGCATTAGAACCATTTTTCCTACCACTCTCCTTTCGTGGTTTCTTTTAGATAGAACCTTGTTCTAGTTTGGCTTTAATGTGGGGCCATTGTGGTGCCCATAGCCGTTCCTCTTATCCAAACGTATAAATTCATTAGAAAAAAAACACATTTTCACAAACTATGTGACACACACAGATCAAAGAACCAAAGATGGTACCAAAACAAATAAAATATATATAATTCATAATAAAGATCCTTATTTCCACTTACACGGCAATACACAGTACATAATAAAAGTGCAGTCCATTGAAAGAAAATTACCCACGCAATTTTACCGAGATGATTTAGAATCACAAAAGCCTCCCTAAAACATTTTTTAATATCCCGCTACCTCTCTGAAACATCTCATCTGTTCTGCCTGCCATCGTCCCTTTCATTGTTTGCCAGTAATCTTCGGTGAAGCACCCTCTTTGCTTTAAAAAAAAAACAGGAGGGAGAATGCTTTCTAAATGGATTCTATCTACATAGCACGGAAAATAACAAGTTGTCAAAATCTTCCCATAAAAAACAGAGGTCTGTTAGAAATCTTGATGTCGTACTGCGTCAGATTATGTTTCTGATGTATCTTAGCCCAGTGAGGAAGACTCAATGCTGTCCAACTCTAGTTGAATGTATTTTAAGGGGCAAGTACAGCCCCGGGATATGTGAATAATCTGTCCTAAAAGTAGATAGTGCCACTATATGTTATGACCAACATCCTAAAGAAGAGACCCTGTCCAAAGGTAGAAGTAAAGGTCCTTTAAGGCCATATAGCATATACAGTAGGTCATTCCCAGAGGGAAGTTATTACATTCTCCTGGTTATAAATTTTTCTAGTCTAATGATGCCTTTAATGTATCGTAGAACATTCCCAGCCATTCCCGCAGGTCCTTAAGTGGGTAAATAGATTTCCTTATATGAACGCTACCTCAATACAGCTAGCCTTCTCCAACTGTACGTTGACTCATTCATTCCATAAGTATCTCAGCATCTTGAGAGTTGCATGATAAAAGAAGACCTACTGGGCATTTGGGATCTACCACCACTTAGGACAACCTTGATTCCCATCAACTAATATAGGAAATGACTCAGAAAGACATTGTCCTATTATATCAACACAACAAGCTTGGTAGGCCATGCATCCCCAACATTTCAAGGTTCTTCACAACAACACGTATGTAACCCGGTTACTTACCTATTGCAGTCTACGTGCAGCAGAACATGGGACGCGCTGACAGTGAGGGCGATTTTGTGCCACTGCCCATCAGCGAGGCGATAGGGAAAGGCCTCCGTCCTTGACTTTCCATTGAATCGGTAATGATATCTGATTTCATCCCGCAACCCGCTGCTCTCCAGCTCGAAGAAACTAAAATACCAAAAGAAATAAAAAGATCCATTTTATTACCAGGGTATATCTTGGCGCAGTAGATAGTTTACAATATAATTGTGCAGCCGTCCTTGTGAATTCATATAAATCTTTTCTTTGGAGAACAAAGAACTGGAGTTATGAAAGTTATGAAAAACACGGGCTTTACGGTAACCAGATGTTAGCTCTCATTATTCGAACGGCACTAGACCAGATAAAAAGCGAACTGCCAACTGGTTGCTATGGGTTACTGCATGCGTGTAAATTTTGCCCACTTACTAGGTGTCCCAAGAGTTCAAACACAGTAACTGATGCTAGATATCTTATTAGGGGGGTGCTGATGGCCTTTTGAAGCAGATTTTTGCCCTTTAAAAAACCAAAAATGTTAAAAATGCCTATTGGATTTATAGAATGTGTATTACCTGTATACAAGCAGGGCTATATGTTACTTTGCTGTTTCCAGAAAGGCTGGTTTAGTTCTATGAAAGACTGATATAGTACCTGTTTGGTTACAGGTTGGTCTAACCTTTAAAAATGATACAGGTTGGTCTAGCCCTGTGAATGATTTAGTAACTGATTGGCTATAGGTTACTTTGCTTGTCTACTGGTTGGTCAAGCCTTGAGAATGATCAAGTACTCTGTTTGGCTACATGGTGGTTTAGCCTTATGAAAGATCTAGCACTCTCCGTGGCTACAAGTTGGTCTACTCTTTATAATGATCTAGTTCTCTCCCTGGCTGCAGGTTGGTCTACCCTTCAAAATGATCTAGTACTCTCCCTGGGTACAGGTTGGTCTAGCCTTTAGAACAATCTAGTACTTTCCCTTGCTGCAGGTTGGTCTACCCTTCAGAATGATCTAGTACTCTCCCTGTCTGCATGTTGGTCTACCCTTCAGAATGATCTAGTGCTCTCCCTGGCTACAGGTCAGTTTAGCCTTGTGAGTGATCTATTAGGCTATAGGTCGGTCTAATCTTCAGTATGATCTAGTTCCCTGCCTGGCCACAGGTTGGTCTAGCCATGTGAGCGATCTACCACTCTACCTATCTACAGGTTGGTCTACCCTTCAGAATGATCTAGTTCCCAGAATGATCTAGTTACCTACCTGGCTACAGGTTGGTTTAGCCTTGTGAGTGATCTACTATTCTTCCTGGTTAAAGGTTGGTCCACCCTTTAGGATAAACCAGTTCTCTGCCTGGCTACAGGTTGCTCTGCCATTTAGAATAATCGAATACTCTAGTTGGCCATAGTTTAGTCTTGTCTTGTGAATTATCTAGTATTCTGACTGGCTACTGGGTGACCTAGGCTTGTGAATGAATCAGTACTCTGAGTACAAATGAGTCTAGCTTTGTGAGTTTTATTGCTGCAGGAAGCTTTAGTAACAGGATTATTGTAATGTTGTGTACGTTTTTTGGCCCTTCTGTACAAATAAAATAAAATGTTTCCCATATCAGACACTAGTATTATCCCTTGTACACCTCTGTTATGACTCTTGACTAGTGATGGGCAAATCTGTCCTCGAATTTAGCATGAAAATTTCCGTGAAATACGTGAAACTGTTGAAAAATACTCAAAAAACAGATTTTGAACTGTCAAAAATTTTTCAGCACCAGCAAATTTTTGCCAGGGAATTTTCGCTGCAAATTCGCCACTTATTCGCGCCTGCTGAATAAATTCGCCCATCACTACTCTTGACATGACAGAACATCCCAAGGAGCAATAGTAACCTTTTAACCAGGGCAACTCTGTAAGTCTGAGATTGAATCTGCAGTGAGAGTAGAGATGGGAAAAGTCAGCATTGATAGAAAGAGACAATAATTCATATGAGATTCCCCTGAAGCGAGGAGACAGAGATGCCCGAGACATCCATCAAAATCTCAGCTGAACTTATTGCTCAGACCCCCCTGCTTGACCTGTGACCTGTGAGGGTTCTGACGGGGCTCTGACTTTGCTTTCAGGCAAAGGGCATATTAAATTAATGAAAATATCAATGTATGACGAGAGAACAGGGTCAGGTTAAAGGGGAACTTTAATTTCATTTCTATGTTTTATCAAATATCCACTACCTATTTCCATCAATGCATGGTTGCTAGGGGAATTTGGATTCTAGCAACCAGATTACTGAAATTGCAAACTGGAGAATGAAAAGCGAAATAACTTAAAAACCCGCAATTAATAAAAAAAACAATTGCAAACTGTCTCAGAATATCACTCTCTACAACAGTTAATTTAAAGGTGAACAACCCCTTTAATGTTTCTCCGCTGCCCATAAAACAAGCAGTACCTGCGAAGACTTTACGTCAACCACAGCAACAAACAATAAGATCCCGACATCGGCGAAACAGACGCGGAATCCGAGCGTGACACAATGTAGCGAGACTGGTGACCCCAAACGGTGACACGTGACACACGCATGTCCAGCCAAGTGACAAGGAAATAATAAAAAGTTCTGCAGAAACAGAATCATCACAGAACGTCGGCCATCAGGAAACGAGGAGCCAGACCCCGGCAATCAATCAAACTTGCGCTTTTATTGTCAAGAACATTTAGACTTTTATTTTTCTAAGTAAATGTATCTTGTTATTCCTTAATGATTTACAATTGACCCTTCATAACTACTATCACCAATTCCCTTTCTTACACCCCTTTTCCACACCCCACCCCCACTCCCCCGGCAATGTGAGACCCCCCCCCAGGCAGTCCAAACCGCAGAGGATTTTGTTAAGATTCAGATCTGTCCCAGTGGTAGGGACCAGGGACAGTTTTACCTCCCAAGAGGTTCTGCAGCATCTGTTTTATCATTTCCACCAGTAATGAACTAGTGACCTTTCATGAAATACGTCAGGGAGTTGCCATATTGATTCCCTTAGACAGTACAGTATGAGGGTATAGCTTATTGTGTGCCCAGAACATTCCTTCTCTGTATATTTGTATTTATACATATGGGAGGAGGAGGTGCCATATTGATTCCCTTAGACAGTACAGTATGAGGGTATAGCTTATTGTGTGCCCAGAACATTCCTTCTCTGTATATTTGTATTTATACATATGGGAGGAGGAGGTGCCATATTGTCACTTCATCAGAAAGACTCTCCGATTGGCTGGAAAATGCTGCAGATTAAGGTACGGCCCGAGCCTATGGCCTAGGTTGTATTTTAATCTCAGAACTACACGTTTATCAGCAGATAATTATATTTATGCTCACAATAAAAAGTGTGACAATACCTTTGGGGGGAGTGCAGATGTACCAGATTAACATAAAATCCCCAACTCCCTGCAGAAGAATTTATTTAGCAGAATTGTTAAAGAACGTCTTTATGTAAATGTTACACAGTGAGGCCAGTGGCTCCGTGCTCAGAGCAGGGTCTGTTTTATTAGTAACAAATTTATATGGGAAATGTCATTCCCACTCTTATTATCATGTGGTGTAGTGACTACACATATAACGAAGGGAACATCTGCTTCTCTCTTATCTCTTCCCACCTCCTCCTTCCACATTAACACTAAATATTATTTATAGTCTGTTATAGGCCTATCTTAATAGTAATCTAACAACAGAGTAGATAATGTGTGACAGTGGGATAGCAGGTATAGTAGGGAGAGATGGTGTCTATAGTAACAGTGGATAATAGTCTCTGGGAAGGGAGTGTGACTGTGGGATAGCAGGTATAGTAGGGAGAGATGGTGTCTATAGTAACAGTGGATAATAGTCTCTGGGAAGGGAGTGTGACTATAGGATAGCAGGTATAGTAGGGAGAGATGGTGTCTATAGTAACAGTGGATAATAGTCTCTGGGAAGGGAGTGTGACTTTGGGATAGCAGGTATAGTAGGGAGAGATGGTGTCTATAGTAACAGTGGATAATAGTCTCTGGGAAGGGAGTGTGACTGTGGGATAGCAGGTATAGTAGGGAGAGATGTGTCTATAGTAACAGTGGATAATAGTCTCTGGGAAGGGAGTGTGACTGTGGGATAGCAGGTATAGTAGGGAGAGATGTGTCTATAGTAACAGTGGATAATAGTCTCTGGGAAGAGAGTGTGACTGTGGGATAGCAGGTATAGTAGGGAGAGATGGTGTCTATAGTAACAGTGGATAATAGTCTCTGGGAAGGGAGTGTGACTGTGGGATAGCAGGTATAGTAGGGAGAGATGGTGCCTATAGTAACAGTGGATAATAGTCTCTGGGAAGGGAGTGTGACTGTGGGATAGCAGGTATAGTAGGGAGAGATGGTGCCTATAGTAACAGTGGATAATAGTCTCTGGGAAGGGAGTGGGACTGTGGGATAGCAGGTATAGTAGGGAGAGATGGTGCCTATAGTAACAGTGGATAATAGTTTCTGGGAAGGGAGTGTGACTGTGGGATAGCAGGTATAGTAGGGAGAGATGGTGCCTATAGTAACAGTGGATAATAGTCTCTGGGAAGGGAGTGTGACTCTGGGATAGCAGGTATAGTAGGGAGAGATGGAGCCTATAGTAACAGTGGGATAATAGTCTCTGGGAAGGGAGTGTGACTGTGGGATAGCAGGTATAGTAGGGAGAGATGGTGCCTATAGTAACAGTGGATAATAGTCTCTGGGAAGGGAGTGTGACTGTGGGATAGCAGGTATAGTAGGGAGAGATGGTGCCTATAGTAACAGTGGATAATAGTCTCTGGGAAGGGAGTGTGACTGTGGGATAGCAGGTATAGTAGGGAGAGATGGTGCCTATAGTAACAGTGGATAATAGTCTCTGGGAAGGGAGTGTGACTGTGGGATAGCAGGTATAGTAGGGAGAGATGGTGCCTATAGTAACAGTGGATAATAGTCTGTGGGAAGGGAGTGTGACTGTGAGATAGCAGGTATAGTAGGGAGAGATGGAGCCTATAGTAACAGTGGATAATAGTCTCTGTGAAGGGAGTGTGACTGTGGGATAGCAGGTATAGTAGGGAGAGATGTGTCTATAGTAACAGTGGATAATAGTCTCTGGGAAGGGAGTGTGACTGTGGGATAGCAGGTATAGTAGGGAGATGATAGATAATATATATAATATATAGTATATCGCATAACCTGTGCTCCATGTGTTGTTCTGGGGTCTGATCCAGTAGCAGAGCCTGTTGCCCCGTGTAGGTTACACATAGGTGAATAAATAGACTGATACACATTACAAATAAGTGTGGGCGGAAATCTATATTTGTTCCTTTTCTCCCTATTCAGAACACAATACACATCACAACAGCGACACAATAAACAATGAAAGTCTTTGCAGAAAGGAAGATGAAATGAAGGATTTACGTTACTGGGATCAATATTATCCAGTAAAATGAATACAGAATAAAATTCCATAAACAACACAACTCCGCACTGCAGCAATTGTACAACGTGTCGTGTAGAGGGTTAAATTCTTTATCCCCAAAACAAGAGGAGAATTTAACCCTTGGCATTAGCGAAAGTTCTAAAGGACAAGAAGAGACTACAAATATCACTTCCCATCTCTTTAACAATTAGCAGAAAGTAAAAGTCAATCTTAAGAGTCTAGTAACCCATGGCAACCCATACAGTGGGTGCTTTCAAATGTGTTTGCTCTGTGTTAGTCTTCCTCATTGCTTGTCATTTGTCTCTCTAGAATCTGCCCTGCACCCGACGTGTGTTGAGAATATTGGGGTTTTTTTGGGGGGGGAGGGGATTTCAGTAAGAAAGGTGTTAAAGGTACGGGGTGCGTGAGAGCCGCAGAGCTGACGATCATTAAATAAAGCAAGTAATGAATGTCAGGGAGAGAGACCCAATATCAATGACACATAGGCACTTCACAAGACTTTTTTTTTTTTTTTTCATAAATTGATATATTGGGCCAATTTCTCAGTTGAACCATTAAGCAAGTCATTTATCTTCATGTGCCCTTGCCAGACACTCGGCCGAAAATAGACGTCCCTCCCACCCCCCTTCCATTTCCACCCATTCCCTGTGACACTCTCATAGCTACAAGCTGTAAGGCAAAGTTCTCCTTTAATAAAGGCTCTGAGTCAGACTGCTGTTCTGATGCTGAGTGTTTATTTACAGCCTATGCCATAAAGCGAGACAGTACTGCTGCTGCCAGACAGGAAGTGGAGACAGTATCATCAGCTGAAACAAATGTATCATATATCAACTGCAGAAATAAATGTGAATAATTTCGGCAGGCGGAAATTGGCAGCGAATTTGCGTGTTTTGCCGCTGCCGAATAAATTTGCAAAACTGTGGAAAAAAATTGACGCGTCTAAAAAAAAAAATTTTTGGCGTGCGTCAAAATAATTCGGATAGAATTTTTCACCATTTTGCGAATTTTGCAAAAAAAAAAACCCGCAAATTTTTTGTCGAAACGGGACACATTTGCCCATCACTAGTAACGTCTCTCCTCCGGCCAGGACTCCATTTCCCACAATGCTTTGTACTTCTGTTATTCTCTTTCCTGGAGGAGAACTGACTGTGAATACAATGTTTCAGTGGTACATGCAGTCAGAACCAGCAGTTCACACAGGGACAAGTGGTGTGTGGCTCAAGAAATTCACAACCCTAACTCCCTCCCAACCTGCACCCCGTCCAGCCTGGCGTTTCCCTTCTTTTTAGAGACCTGTGCCAGCCCCGCCCCCAGTGACATCATGAAAGGGGTGGGCACAAGTCTATATATTTAGGGGCCAGAAGCTCAACCCGGACCCGAAGATTTTGTGTAGGAACCAGCAGAACGCCTAGGGGGTCCCACAGATTTCGGGCCGATCCGCAGATCACTAGCAGCTACTACTGTATAATAACCATTAACTTTCCAAATAACATTGAAAGTGTCTAATGATTGGCAAATACAACTACTGAACTCATTAAAGGGAGGTTTACCTTTACCTTTTAGCCTATGGGGGACCGCCTACAATCAATCTGGAGTTGTTTGGTGGACTTTTGGAAAAAAATGTATTTTTTTTGTGAAAAAATTCGAGTTTGCAGGTTGATCCTATTCACCCGAATTTAAAATAATTTAATAAATTACATTTTTATAATTTAAGTTAAATTTGAATATGTTACAGAATGGTCGGTTCTAAGAAACTTTTCAACAGGCCTTTTTGTACTTTTTGATCTATTTACCTTTTTCTATTGATTCACTCCAGTTTTAAAATGGTGGGGTCACTGACCCCATCTAAAAAACAAATGCTCTGTAAGGCTACACATGTATTGTTATTGTTACTTTTTATTCCTCATCTTTCTATTCAGGCCTCTCCTATTCATATCCTAGTCTCTTGCTTAAAGCAATGCATGGTTGCTAGGGGAATTTGGACCCTAGCAACTGAAATTACAAACTGGAGAGCTGCTGAACATCATACTCTCTACATCATACTAACAGTTTATTTAAAGGTGAACAACCTCTTTAACTTCCTGTTCAGTCCCACTCCTGCTCATATTCCAGTCTCTCATTCAAACCGCTGCCTGGTTGTTAGGGTAAACTGAGCCCTAGCAACCAAACCGCTGCTGTACTACCAAACTGGAGAGCTGCTCAAGATAAAAAAAAAACACCATCTGCAACTTGTCTCTACATATCAATGTCAATATAAAAAAGTTAATTTAAAGGTGAACTATCCCTTTAAATATATATATATATATATATATATATATATATATATATATATATATATATATATATATATATATATATATATATATATATATATATATATATATAATTGCACAATAATTTCCTTTCCATACAATCTAAAAGGTACTTTATTTGCCCTTTAGAGTGGCCAGGGAGGTGGGATGCCCTAAATACTTGCTACGGAGCTTTTCCAGCTGAACTGCAACTCCCACTCTGCTCTGCACTGCACCGACACTGTGAATTATATATAATATTATTATTATTATATAGAGTGGAAACAAAGCGCTGATGTAGTTGTTGCAGAGAGAGAGCGATTGCTTTTATCTCCCCCAGTTGTTACCTAATGTGCTGGCTAAGCACTCAGTGCATCTCATCTAAACGTTCCCCCGTTCCCACCAGCGTCTGGCCCTGTCGCAGCAAAATCGCCGCCTTCTCATCTCTTTCCAACTGCCGCCTCTTCAGCTGTCAGGGAATTATCAAGTAAATTCTTTAAATCAAGCTCTCGGGGGCTGCCGCACAGGAACGGCCAAACACAAGCCAGTGAATTAAAGGCCACACTAACAGAGATCATTAAATCACAATGAGAGGCGCCCCCTCCCCAATACTGAAATCATTGATTTGCGCCCGTCTCTTCCATTTGCTGCAAATAATGAAACCACTTTGTCTTGTTTTAAAGGAACAAAGGAACCTGGGAAATGTAGGATTTGTACAGACCAGACAAGATAAAAGTTCTTTTTTTCCCCTAAAATAAAAACCCATTTCGATATTACTCACTGCTTGGAACTGCTGACGCACCTTATGTTGTTGTGCAGAAGCGACAAATTGTGCGACTTGACAAACGCGGGAGAGAGAGAAAGAGTGCGGCTAATGGGGAACACGGAGACACTGGATGGTATTTTAAAAGATGCCAAATTAGATTCATGTTCCTCGTTTAACTCACATTTTCCATTAGGAGTTTAGTCATGCCGACTGCGGCAAATTAGTAGCTCTGGGGGTGAATATTAAAGGGCCAAAACTGCTGGAACTATGGCGGGGTGTCACCCCAATGTTTCTATATATCTGTAACCTTGTTATGAGCTAAGGGGGCCCAGTCTGAAGGCCAGTTAGGAGGAGATTTGGGGTGAGTGTTTATTTGTACCCTGGGTACCCCTGGAACTATAGCAGGGTGACACCCCAATGTTTCTATATATCTGTAACCTTGTTATGAGCTAAGGGGGCCCAGTCTGAAGGTCAGTTAGGGGGAGATTTGGGGTGAGTGTTTATTTGTACCCTGGGTACCCCTGGAACTATAGCAGGGTGACTGTTACCCCAATGTTTCTATATATCTGTAACCTTGTTATGAGCTAAGGGGACCCAGTCTGAAGGTCAGTTGGGGTGAGTGTTTATTTGTGCCCTGGGTACCCCTGGAACTATAGCAGGGTGACACCCCAATGTTTCTATATATCTGTAACCTTGTTATGAGCTAAGGGGGCCCAGTCTGAAGGCCGGTTAGGGGGAGATTTGGGGTGAGTGTTTATTTGTACCCTGGGTACCCCTGGAACTATAGCAGGGTGACACCCCAATGTTTCTATATATCTGTAACCTTGTTATGAGCTAAGGGGGCCCAGTCTGAAGGTCAGTTAGGGGGAGATTTGGGGTGAGTGATTATTTGTACCCTGGGTACCCCTGGAACTATAGCAGGGTGACTGTTACCCCAATGTTTCTATATATCTGTAACCTTGTTATGAGCTAAGGGGCCCAGTCTGAAGGCCCGTTAGGGGGAGATTTGGGGTGAGTGCTTATTTGTGCCCTGGGTACCCCTGGAACTATAGCAGGGTGACACCCCAATGCTTCTATATATCTGTAACCTTGTTATGAGCTAAGGGGGTCCAGTCTGAAGGTCAGTTAGGGGGAGATTTGGGTTGAGTGATTATTTGTACCCTGGGTACCCCTGGAACTATAGCAGGGTGACACCCCAATGTTTCTATATATCTGTAACCTTGTTATGAGCTAAGGGGGCCCAGTCTGAAGGCCAGTTAGGGGGAGATTTGGGGTGAGTGTTTATTTGTGCCCTGGGTACCCCTGGAACTATAGCAGGGTGACTGTTACCCCAATGTTTCTATATATCTGTAACCTTGTTATGAGCTAAGGGGCCCAGTCTGAAGGCCAGTTAGGGGGAGATTTGGGGTGAGTGCTTATTTGTACCCTGGGTACCCCTGGAACTATAGCAGGGTGACTGTTACCCCAATGTTTCTATATATCTGTAACCTTGTTATGAGCTAAGGGGACCCAGTCTGAAGGTCAGTTGGGGTGAGTGTTTATTTGTGCCCTGGGTACCCCTGGAACTATAGCAGGGTGACACCCCAATGTTTCTATATATCTGTAACCTTGTTATGAGCTAAGGGGGCCCAGTCTGAAGGTCAGTTAGGGGGAGATTTGGGGTGAGTGTTTATTTGTACCCTGGGTACCCCTGGAACTATAGCAGGGTGACACCCCAATGTTTCTATATATCTGTAACCTTGTTATGAGCTAAGGGGGCCCAGTCTGAAGGCCAGTTAGGGGGAGATTTGGGGTGAGTGTTTATTTGTACCCTGGGTACCCCTGGAACTATAGCAGGGTGACACCCCAATGTTTCTATATATCTGTAACCTTGTTATGAGCTAAGGGGGCCCAGTCTGAAGGTCAGTTAGGGAGAGATTTGGGGTGAGTGTTTATTTGTACCCTGGGTACCCCTGGAACTATAGCAGGGTGACACCCCAATGTTTCTATATATCTGTAACCTTGTTATGAGCTAAGGGGGCCCAGTCTGAAGGCCAGTTAGGGGGAGATTTGGGGTGAGTGTTTATTTGTGCCCTGGGTACCCCTGGAACTATAGCAGGGTGACTGTTACCCCAATGTTTCTATATATCTGTAACCTTGTTATGAGCTAAGGGGCCCAGTCTGAAGGCCAGTTAGGGGGAGATTTGGGGTGAGTGCTTATTTGTACCCTGGGTACCCCTGGAACTATAGCAGGGTGACTGTTACCCCAATGTTTCTATATATCTGTAACCTTGTTATGAGCTAAGGGGACCCAGTCTGAAGGTCAGTTGGGGTGAGTGTTTATTTGTGCCCTGGGTACCCCTGGAACTATAGCAGGGTGACACCCCAATGTTTCTATATATCTGTAACCTTGTTATGAGCTAAGGGGGCCCAGTCTGAAGGTCAGTTAGGGGGAGATTTGGGGTGAGTGTTTATTTGTACCCTGGGTACCCCTGGAACTATAGCAGGGTGACACCCCAATGTTTCTATATATCTGTAACCTTGTTATGAGCTAAGGGGGCCCAGTCTGAAGGCCAGTTAGGGGGAGATTTGGGGTGAGTGTTTATTTGTACCCTGGGTACCCCTGGAACTATAGCAGGGTGACACCCCAATGTTTCTATATATCTGTAACCTTGTTATGAGCTAAGGGGGCCCAGTCTGAAGGTCAGTTAGGGAGAGATTTGGGGTGAGTGTTTATTTGTACCCTGGGTACCCCTGGAACTATAGCAGGGTGACACCCCAATGTTTCTATATATCTGTAACCTTGTTATGAGCTAAGGGGGCCCAGTCTGAAGGTCAGTTAGGGGGAGATTTGGGGTGAGTGTTTATTTGTACCCTGGGTACCCCTGGAACTATAGCAGGGTGACTGTTACCCCAATGTTTCTATATATCTGTAACCTTGTTATGAGCTAAGGGGGCCCAGTCTGAAGGTCAGTTAGGGGGAGATTTGGGGTGAGTGTTTATTTGTGCCCTGGGTACCCCTGGAACTATAGCAGGGTGACTGACACCCCAATGTTTCTATATATCTGTAACCTTGTTATGAGCTAAGGGGGCCCAGTCTGAAGGTCAGTTAGAGGGAGATTTGGGGTGAGTGTTTATTTGTACCCTGGGTACCCCTGGAACTATAGCAGGGTGACACCCCAATGTTTCTATATATCTGTAACTTGTTATGAGCTAAGGGGGCCCAGCCTGAAGGCCAGTTAGGGGGAGATTTGGGGTGAGTGTTTATTTGTACCCTGGGTACCCCTGGAACTATAGCAGGGTGACTGACACCCCAATGTTTCTATATATCTGTAACCTTGTTATGAGCTAAGGGGACCAGTCTGAAGGCCAGTTAGGGGGAGATTTGAGGTGAGTGTTTATCTGTACCCTGGGTACCCCTGGAACTATAGCAGGGTGACACCCCAATGTTTCTATATATCTGTAACCTTGTTATGAGCTAAGGGGGCCCAGTCTGAAGGTCAGTTAGGGGGAGATTTGGGGTGAGTGTTTATTTGTACCCTGGGTACCCCTGGAACTATAGCAGGTATAATTAAAGGGAACAATGTAGTACCTTTGTTGTTGAACGTATGCTGGGGTAAAATAAAATAAGAACCGTACTATGTTCCCAATATTTTTTCCGTTTTTTCAAAGTTGATTCCCTGTTTTGAATTAGTGTAAATAATCAGGCCCAATGAATTATATTAACCCTAAGTAAGGATGTAGTTAATTTTGGCTAATGCTGTTCCCTCAGTGTAATAACATTAAATCTCATATAAAGCTTTTCTGCTGCTCAAGGTTAGACTTTCCCTTCCCCTTTATTTTTCCGGCCTGGGAATCGGTGCCGCTGGTATAAAAGATTGAATCCGTCGTAACATTTCATGACAAATCCGATGGCTCTGAACTTTTTTTTGTTTTTTTTAGAAATGTCATTAAACGTCTCTGTAATCTCTGCCTGCAGTATCGACAGATTTGGGATTTACAGGGAGGGATGTGGGCGCCGGGGGAATTCCTTTCGTTTCCATAAAAGAAAACCGCAAATAACCGCGGCACCTGCGTATAAATAAATACCACATCGCTGTAATGTCATTATTGGGCACCTTGCAGCCCAACAGCACAACTAAACTGCTTGCAGCAGCTCCATTATATACCTCCCAAATTTTTGGAAATAGAGAGGCAAAAAGTTTTGCCACACCCATTTTTGTGGACACACCCCCAATTTACCATATTCATTTTACAAATTTGGCAAGTTATGAAAGTTTGAAAATAATTCTGTGTTTTTTTTTTTTTTGTGTTATTTCAGTTTTGCCAATGAAGGTGAATTGCCCTTTAAGCTTCAAGTCACAGTTTCCCCAAGAGACCTGCTTATTCTAAATTGTTACAATTGTTTCTTTGTTGATCTTAAATTGTTACAAATGTATCTAAGTGCAGCTGCCACATCTTCTGGGCTCTCTTAAAAAAGTGAATTACGTTTGGAGAAACGTTGTATCTTTTCTGGCTGCTCAGTGCAGGAGATCGAAGTCAGGGCATTTCAGTAACAATCCGGGACTGCGGGTTGAGCTGTCAATATCGCGGGAGGTATGCCATTATAGAGAGTCAGCTTTGCAGGTCCTGTTACACCCCAACTGCCATGCCCACATATCTTGTTCCACCCCCTATGGAATGATACATAGGGACAGAAATTGACATATATAAGAACCCCATTGCTGTTCCCTTTTAGCATTAGGAAGGCACAATAATTGTTTGCAGAGAGGTAGACGGATTCCTGAGAAATAAAAGCATCATGAATTGTTATTGTAGCAACTGATTTTGTCTCTTACACGCCCGAACTTTATGTGCTCAGCTTATGTAATAAGCAACGACAGTGCATTTGGCATATTAGGGGATCAAGAGCCACCTCCCATCAACTGCCAGGTTTTATTTGCACCCATTGTGCACCCATTATGTTTACTATGGCAACAGTTCTGACCTACATCACCCAACTATAGCAATCAGCAAATACCTTGCACTGCTGGTCCTGACTACAAGTCACACTGAAACAATGCAGCCGTAGTCAGCGCTCCTCCATGGAGGACTACAATTCCCACAATGCCTTGCATTCTCTGTAATTAGCAGAGCAGAGAAGGAGACTCTGCTGAATTGTTTCAGTGGTACATGGACTCAGAACTTATATCATGTAGTAGAATTCCTGACTAATTTTTTCCAGGGAGAAAAATTATGTAACAAAACATCACGTTATTTTAGGCACAAATTCTTTTTTTTTGCTTTGATTTCAGTATCCAATTAATACTTTGAGCCCACACATTAATAAAACCATGATTAAAACATTAGTCCTTCCCGCCCCCCACACAACTACAAAGTGCCAATTGCCTCCCTCATTCATTAAAATCTCCCCAAATGCTTTGAATTAGCTATACATAGCTATAGCTAATAGCCTGGCCCTCAAAACAAAATAGATTAAGGGATAAGGATGGGGGGGGGGGGAGGTGTAATGTAGAGATGTCCAACCAGCAGGCCTTCAAGTGTTGGTAAGGTGAACTATAACTTCCAGCATCCCCCAGTCTAGACATCCCTAATGTATATACTGAAAATATCAGTTACAGTTGTTACACAATATAAAGTGCACTTTCCATTAATGAGCTTTTGGATCAAATCCTCATAAACCAATGTCCATCCCTTCTTGACTATGTATTGTCCATCTTCCCTCCCTTCTTGACTATCTACTGTCCATCAACTTCCCTTCCTTCTTGACTATCTACTGACCATCAACTTCCCTTCCTTCTTGACTATCTACTGACCATCAACATCACTCCCTTCTTGACTAATCTATCTACTGTCCATCAATTTCCCTCCCTTCTTGACTATCTACTGTCCATCAACTTCCCTTCTTTCTTGACTATCTACTGACCATCAACACCACTCCCTTCTTGACTAATCTATCTACTGTCCATCAATTTCCCTCCCTTCTTGACTATCTACTGTCCATCAACTTCCCTTCCTTCTTGACTATCTACTGACCATCAACTTCCCTTCCTTCTTGACTATCTACTGACCATCAACATCACTCCCTTCTTGACTAATCTATCTACTGTCCATCAATTACCCTCCCTTCTTGACTATCTACTGTCCATCAACTTCCCTTCCTTCTTGACTATCTACTGACCATCAACATCACTCCCTTCTTGACTATCAGTGGCGTAACTAGTTGTTACTGGGCCCCATAGCAAATTCAATTTAGGGCCCCAAAATATTTATAAGTTGGCCTATTTTACCAAGATATATTAAAATTGCTAATTAATTAGGGTCTCACTGGGCCCCCTACACTCCTGGGCCCCCCTGCAACCACAGGGTCTGCTTCCTCTATAGTTACGCCCCTGTTGACTATCTACTGTCCATCAATTTCCCTCCCTTCTTGAATGTTCTGGCCACCAACCTCTTTTCCTTCTTCACTGTGTGCTGCCCGCCAGCATAGCTCCCTACTTAACTATGTCATGACCACCAATTTTACTTCCCCCATTCCTGCCCACCACCTCCTCATTTCTACTGTGTTTGCTTATCAGCTCTCTTCCTTTCATCACTACATGCTGCCCACAGATTTATCTTCCATCATGACTGTTGCAGCCACCAACCTCCCTCCATTGTTTACTATGTGCTGCCAATATTTTCTCTCCTTTCTTCACTCTGCCCTAACAATCAACTTCCCTCCATTCATTACAATATGTTGCCCACCAACTCCCTCCTTCTTCATCATCCCACCAGCTTCCCTGCCTTACTTACTGTATACTTCTCAACAGCTTCCATACCAACAAGAGCTGAAATTGTGAAGGTTGGACCTCCAATAACTACCCAGCTGGACCCAATAACATGGCGGCTCTGCTAAAATCAACAGAAGTCAACATTCTTTGCATCTCTACCTCATGTCTTTGAGCCGAGTGCTGCAGAAGAAACAGCTTTTCATGGGTCAGAAAACTATTCCATGGTCAACTTTGTGGCACCCTGAGGCTGATGGCATCTAGTCTGACTGTGCTTCACTTAACTGATAGAGAGAAATACAGAGACATTGTGCTTTTGTTTTTCATCCCCCTCCACAAATTAGTGCTGAAGTGAAGTGTCTCTGTCAATTCTCTGTATCTAATCTCGCCCCATTCTCCAGCACTGGTCATACTTGGGGCTGCGAGAAGGGGAAACAAGGAATGTGTTGAGCGGGGGGTGGTGGGAGCTTGTGACTGGGATGGGGGGCCTGGGGGTGTGGGGTCCCCTGAGGCAGTAACCCAGTGGGCACAGGACCACCCCCAGTCCGACGCTGCTTGTCTGGGGTACTTTTCTTCTCAACACCACCTTATGGTTGTATTTTTGGAAGAAGAGAAACAGAACAACTAGGATCATTATTTCAATTCTGGTTCTGTCTACAATGTTCCAGTTCTGCCGCTCTCACCCTCCCCTCCAGCCACTGACAAACAAAAGCAAAATAAAACCGGAATAATTTTAAAGGCCCGAAATTCACTAACAGGATTGAAAATGCCACGTTCAGCCAATAAACCCCTAATTTATGGACTGGGAACACGTTTCAGGCTGATAAAATGATATAAATCAATGTCAAGTGTTGCCACATCAGTGAGTTTTTCCACGGCAGAATATTTACTGGCTCCGTTTCAGAACTATAACAATAAAGCGACTCAAATATCATCTTAACCGGCACCTCTCCTGCTCCAAAATGTTCCAATAAACCATTATTGATCCCACAGAAAACCCATTGTCTGTGCCGACTACCAAATCCTCCCTTTGCAGTCTCAGCAGCTTTGCAGGCTCCTCGCTGGTTTTCACACCAAATTACAGATATTTTTTTTTCTGACGTTCCCATAATTTACTCAACCTGAATTTCCTTTGATCTGGAATAGCCGCGAGGAATCAGAACCTGCATTATAAGGGGATCACTCACACATTTATCTATGGAAATATTCAATTGCAGAATTCCAGCTTAGAAAGTGATCCGGCGAGTGTGAAAGTGATACAAATATTTTATTCCTGGAGTCATTTCTTACAATTTCTGTTTCATTCCCTGTACAAGTAGACGGTTATATTGGAATAGGACAGCCCAATACATAGTGCCGTACAGAATAATAACTCTTTTAGTTGCCTTTGTCACCAGTGAGCCCAGTACACAACTTGATGCCCTTATTTATCTTTATGCCTTGAACTGCCAGTCAAATCAAATACAAATCAAGCAGTAATAATTCTAGGACATTTTAAACCCAAATAAACCAGATTTCAATATTGCCTTTTTGGGCTACTATCTAACTAGTAACTAGTCCTGGCAACTTCGCCCATGGTCGAACTGGGCTGGGGGACACCGGGAAAAAACCTGGTGGGCCCCACCAACCCTGACCCACTCCCTGGCCAGAACACCATGGGCACTGCCCCCTGACCTCCCCACATGGCCCTGATTGCACCCACAAAAAGTATAAAGTACGTGCAGGGGGTGGGCATGGGTTTCGGGACTTGGGCTAGGGGAGGTGGTTGCAGCTGAGGAAGTGGGGTTCCAGGGAGGTGGAGTTTGAGTTGGGGCTCGGGGCCCTGGGGAGTGCAGCAGGCCCCAGATTCAGCAGCCCCAGTCGGCTCCATATCCCCTAGTCCATTGCTGAATGGCTCCCAATGAAAAAATCCCTTTTCACACACACTCACTCCCCTAATCCATCCCAGCCATGTCCAAATTATGCTGTAATTTACCCCAGCCTTGCCCCTTTCTTAAGCATTTCCAACTCAGGGTCCCCCTCCATCCTCCATCCTGGGCCCCTGGAGGGAGCAGGGAATTGGGACTAAGATTGGGCTGGCCCAACGATTGCCCAAGACCCAGCTCTGGAGTAATAAGTCAAACCTGCCCAACCCTTGGATCCAACAGATTTCCGACCAACTCACCCCAACATATACCTACACCCATATCCCAACTACCACTTACCTGTCTATAGAAAAAACACCCACAAATCTGGGTATTTGTACCTGGCACAGATGCCCAATAGGGGACACACGTGGGCCCCCTACCTGCGCTCATCTAACACGGGCAGAACAAATTGCAATTAACTCTCTAAACCTGACAACACTTGGTGATTAGTGTGGGGGGTGCAGCGTAGGGACTTAACATCTTTATATTTTATATATAGGGAGTACATTATTCTCTACTTATTCACTATATATTGTCAAAAGGATCTGCGTTTTCCTGGATTCGTTTTCCAGCTGGGAGCAACAGCAGAAAAAAAAAAGTCACCAAACTTAAACATAACCTTTCAAGTGTCTGCGATATTAACCCGAGTCCCAGGGAAGAGGCTGCTCAGAAGACGACTCGGTTCCCATTAGAAAATGCTCTCATGCTGAGCAACGCTTTGATGTGACATTCTTTACAGGCCACTTTGTCTTCCGTTGTGTCACCGGCGCTCCCTCCTTGTACTTTTCTACTCACCCGCTGACATTTACACAAACACCCCTGGGGTAACACCCTCCCCACCAACCAAGGTCTCGTTACCTGTGCTCCATCTCACGGATAGAGAGGATGACCCCCGACGTAGAGGACCGTTGCTGGATGGAGGCCAGGAAAGTAAATTCGCTTTTATTCCTAAATAACTGGATGACTTTCTCGCTCATGTGCGGCGCCGCGTGGATCTCTCGCTGCCCATCTGCAAAACCAAAGGGGGAAATAAGGAGGGGGGTTAAAATGGAACAATATAGGAACATCAGTCATATCACAGTGGGATCCAGATGCATTTAGGGCAAGGTCACACGTGGCGTTTTTATGTTGCGTTTTTAAAAACGTACAGCCGAGCATAAATACACACAAAATGAAGCCCAATTTAATAAATAGTGAATAAAGTTCCCCATCTTGTAAAATATTAGGATATTATAAGTTACCGAGGAGTTTCATGACCATATAAAAGTACGAGGCCGAAGGTCGAGTGTTTTTATACAGGTCATGGAACTCCGAGGTAACTTCTAATATCCTCATATTTTGCAACAGGGGTACTTTATTTATTATAATACACAAGTTTCAGTGAGTCATGTGACAGAAATGACATCAGAACTCAACGTTTATAACTGATGACATCAGAACTCACCGTTTATAACTGATGACATCAGAACTCACCGTTTATAACTGATGACATCAGAACTCACCGTTTATAACTGATGACATCAGAACTCACCGTTTATAACTGATGACATCAGAACTCACCGTTTATAACGATACAATTTACAAGATATTCATGGCTTTTGTGTATTATAATGGAATACGCACTATACCAATTCCCACTGGGCGTTTGCGAACCAACATCCGCCACAAGACGCCAGTGTTTTTCGTTTTTAAGCAGAGACGCCAATACACCAAGGAAACGACATATTATTATTTGGAAATACACTTGGCTAAAATATGCCGTGTACTTTCAACATGGCGGCCAAACTCTGGCGAGATGGATTTCGCATTTACGCCACCGTATGCTGGTGACGTAATTATGTTGCGTATCGACGAGCAGTACGGCTACATTCTGCGTGTAAATTGCTTTCCACTTTCACAAAAATGTACTAAAAAGAGTGGAGTCGTGGGGAATGAGAAAAAACAGAAATGCATGTTGGGAAAAGAAAACGACAGGCTGAAAACGCATATTATCATGCATGTGTGGTTTCATTGGCGTATTTACGCTCAACGGCGTGTTTTTAAAAACGCAACGTGTGACCCTGCCCTTAAGGCCAATGTAGAGGCTCTTCTCCTTACACAACACCCCATTACTAGGGATGCACCGAATCCAGGATTCCGTTCGGGATTCGGCCAGGATTCGGCCTTTTTCAGCAGGATTCGGATTCGGCCGAATCCTTCTGCCCAGCCGAACCAAATCCTAATTTGCATATGCAAATTAGGGGCAGGGAGGGAAATTGCGTGACTTTTTGTCAGAAAACAAGGAAGTAAAAAATGTTTTCCCCTTCCCACCCCTAATTTGCATATGCAAATTAGGGTTCGGATTCGGTTCGGTATTCGGCCGAATCCTTCATGAAGGATTCGGGGGTTCGGCCGAATCCAAAAAAGTGGATTTGGTGCATCCCTACCCATTACCGGTCTTGGAATGGGGCCTGATTCCTTGGTCCAGTGGAGAAGAAAATCAGACTTGGGAAAGAGCTTAATATTAGGCAGAAAACAATTCCACTTTATGGCTATTTTATACCGTCGCCTTAATTTTGTTTTTTCTTTTTATACGGAAGCATTCCGTGGCCTATCACTAATCTGCAAAGCCCTCGTCCCTTTATAACGGTCATTAATTATACAGTTGCTTTGCAGACAAGACTAGGAATGGCTTTCAATTCAGCCAAAATGTATTAATGGCTCCCTATGGCTGGCGGCTGCCTTGAGATGTTGCATTGCACCTGCCTGCGTCTACAATTAAAGGGGTACGTCCCCCTCATTATCCAGCTGAGCTTATGTGCCCTTTCATAAGAATTCTGTGCAATGAGTTTCAGCACATAAGCTCAGCTGTATAATGAGGGGGACGTACCCCTTTAATTGCAGGCGCAGGCAGGTACTAGTTGATAAGCACATTAAAGGCGACGCAAACCCCAAAATACAATCTTGTCTATTGACAGAGAATATCATTCTAAGCCATTCCCCAATATACATTCATAAAAATATTCAATGGTTTCAAGATTATTTGTAAATGTAACTGCAATTGAAAGCAGTGCCTGTCTCTCCATGGGGCAAATTCACTAAGATGCGAAGTTGCGCCAGGCGCAACTTCGCCGCACTTCGCCAGGCGTATTTTCGCCAGCGATCCGCAAATTCACTAAAATCCAATTTTGCGCACAGGGGTAGCGTTAGTTTGCGAAGTTGCGCTAGCGTTAATTCACCAAGCGAAGCGAAGTTTCGGTAGCGATGGTTCATTTGCATACGGCGCCAAATTCAAATTTCAATGGAGGAACACGTATCAGCACTACAAATGCCTAGAAAACCTTCAAATCAGCAAATAAAAATGTTATTTTGCCCTACACATGTGCCCACTGTCTAGGTAAGTTGCCATGAGTCAGGAAATGTAGGGGGGAAGGAGGGGAGCCCCAAAAATATTTTCGATCTTTTTCAGCCTATCACCCATCATGTAGAAAACACGCCAGCGTTTTTTGGGACTTAGAAAAAAATGTGACTTTTTTGGAAACAATCCCTATCTACTCTATTGCGCTTCGCCAGGTCTGAGGTGGCGAAGGAAGTCTAGCGTAAAAGGTAGCGTTCAGTACACTGCGCAAGTTAGTGAATTTGCGTGGTTACATCGCTAGCGAAAATTCACCTAGCGTAAGTGTGCGAAGTAACACTAACGAATTTACGCCAGCGTTCGTTAGTGAATTTGCGAAGTACCGAAAATGCCAAACGCTAGCGAATTGACGCTAGCGTTCGGCGCTTAGTGAATTTGCGCCCATGTTTCTGTCCATTGTAACAATATATCAGTAGTCAAGCTTATGTGATACACTGTTTCCTTTAATAGTCATTGTTACAAACTAAAACTATTGATGTTTAATAGTTCTTATGTACTAGGCAACATTTTTGGGGGTATATTGCCTCCCTTCTTTTTTTTTTTTGGCAGGACATGTGCCTCTTTAATGCAAACCCCTGGAAATTTAGATTGCAACACCTTTTTCCTTTGAAATAAATTCATTTTCATTCTCCTGATAAATATCCGGCACACAGAGAACCTGATTAAAGAACAGTTGGTTAGTGGAACATATGTTGGGCACTTGTGCCAGGATCCAGTTCAATTATTTAGTGACGCCGCTCCCCCCACTATATGTTATCAGCACCCGCACATCCGGCCGAGTCCTCTGCTGATACAGACGCGATGCCTTTTAAAATTATTAACTTTTACTGCCACAGTTTGACGCCGGCATCTCTGCTTCTGATGTGACCGTTTTCGTGGAGACTGAAGATGCCTGACGCTCCCTCCACGGCGACTGCAATGGGCTGACATATGGGCAGCAGGCAGGGCACTCGTACTGATTTAATGATTCCAGAAACGGCCTGCCAAATGGGTGAAACTGCAGCTGTCATGAACTAAAACTCCCAACATTCTCAGCTTGACAGCACTGACTTATAGCGATGCTACTCGCCTCAATTAATTGGCTGAAACGTTCTGCAACAATACACAGGGATCCTGTAAGGGGTGAGTAAGTACCCAGTGTAGTAAATAAACACTCACCCCAAATCTCCCCCTAACTGCCCTTCAGACTGGGCCTCCTTAGCTCATAACAAGGTTACAGATATATAGAAACATTGGGGTAACAGTCACCCTGCTATAGTTCCAGGGGTACCCAGAGTACAAATAAACACTCACCCCAAATCTCCCCCTAACTGACCTTCAGACTGGGCCCCCTTAGCTCATAACAAGGTTACAGATATATAGAAACATTGGGGTGTCACCCTGCTATAGTTCCAGGGGTACCTAGGGTACAAATAAACACTCACCCCAAATCTCCCCCTAACTGCCCTTCAGACTGGGCCTCCTTAGCTCATAACAAGGTTACAGATATATAGAAACATTGGGGTGTCACCCTGCTATAGTTCCAGGGGTACCCAGGGTACAAATAAGCACTCACCCCAAATCTCCTCCTAACTGACCTTCAGACTGGGCCCCCTTAGCTCATAACAAGGTTACAGATATATAGAAACATTGGGGTGTCACCCTGCTATAGTTCCAGGGGTACCCAGGGTACAAATAAGCACTCACCCCAAATCTCCCCCTAACTGACCTTCAGACTGGGCCCCCTTAGCTCATAACAAGGTTACAGATATATAGAAACATTGGGGTGTCAACCGTCTATAGTTCCAGGGGTACCCAGGGTACAAATAAGCATTCACCCCAAATCTCCCCCTAACTGACCTTCAGACTGGGCCCCCTTAGCTCATAACAAGGTTACAGATATATAGAAACATTGGGGTGTCAACCGTCTATAGTTCCAGGGGTACCCAGGGTACAAATAAGCACTCACCCCAAATCTCCCCCTAACTGACCTTCAGACTGGACCCCCTTAGCTCATAACAAGGTTACAGATATATAGAAACATTGGGGTGTCACCCTGCTATAGTTCCAGGGGTACACAGGGTACAAATAAACACTCACCCCAAATCTCCCCCTAACTGACCTTCAGACTGGGCCCCCTTAGCTCATAACAAGGTTACAGATATATAGAAACATTGGGGTGTCAACCGTCTATAGTTCCAGGGGTACCCAGGGTACAAATAAGCATTCACCCCAAATCTCCCCCTAACTGACCTTCAGACTGGGCCCCTTAGCTCATAACAAGGTTATAGATATATAGAAACATTGTGGTGTCATCCTGCTATAGTTCCAGGGGTACCCAGGGTACAAATAAACACTCACCCCAAATCTCCCCCTAACTGACCTTCAGACTGGGCCCCCTTAGCTCCTAACAAGGTTACAGATATATAGAAACATTGGGGTGTCACCCTGCTATAGTTCCAGGGGTACCCAGGGTACAAATAAACACTCACCCCAAATCTCCCCCTAACTGGCCTTCAGACTGGGCCCCTTAGCTCATAACAAGGTTATAGATATATAGAAACATTGGGGTGTCATCCTGCTATAGTTCCAGGGGTACCCAGGGTACAAATAAACACTCACCCCAAATCTCCCCCTAACTGACCTTCAGACTGGGCCCCTTAGCTCATAACAAGGTTATAGATATATAGAAACATTGGGGTGTCATCCTGCTATAGTTCCAGGGGTACCCAGGGTACAAATAAACACTCACCCCAAATCTCCCCCTAACTGACCTTCAGACTGGGCCCCCTTAGCTCATAACAAGGTTACAGATATATAGAAACATTGGGGTGTCACCCTGCTATAGTTCCAGGGGTACCCAGGGTACAAATAAACACTCACCCCAAATCTCCCCCTAACTGACCTTCAGACTGGGCCCCCTTAGCTCCTAACAAGGTTACAGATAAATAGAAACATTGGGGTAACAGCATTTTGAGTAGGAGACATTTACGTGGCATCTCTTTGGCTTAATGTTCCTCCAGAAATAAATACAAATTACGCCCTTTCATTAGACGCAGTGATGACAACTTGTCCATAACAGCGACACAATAAGTTGCACGACCCGAGCCTTTTAGTGGATGATCAGTCTTCTCCCACTTTACCTCCAAATGTGTGAAATCCTGCCTAAAATGTTCTAAATTACATAGTTCTGCATCTTGGGTTTTCGTGGGCAGATTCCCCACCTCCGGGGCTGATTATCCTGTAAAGAAAGGGTTTCTGGTTACACTTTCCAGTATTTGTCCCTGATCACAGACTGAAGACTTTCAGATTGCGGATTCGCATTTCTGAGCCACGGAGAAACATCTCAGACTCTTGCGTCTCGCTAAGATGAACTGGAAAGGTGAAGTGCGGAATTCCAGATGTACCAGACTCAGTAATAACCCCAAGGCTTTTTTTTTATTTTCTTCTACAGACACTAATGTATTATAAATGAAAAGCTGAGCCCTGCTTGTCAAAAGGCAAACTTGTCCTTTAATAGATGTGAAGGGAAAATCTTCCCAAACTTTAGCACAGTCTGAATTCTTATTTAACCCATTCATTGTCAAACAGTTCTAGAGAGTTCCTGGCATTTATTAGTAGCGAAGGACAAATAAATTTGCCAGGCGCGAATTTGCGACGAATTTACGCGTTTCATCGCCGGCGAATAAATTCACAAAACTCCTATGAAAATTCAGCGGCATCAAAAAGTTTTGGACGCGAGTCAGAAAGGTCGCTTGCGTCAAAACCGTTGTGCGTCAACACTTTTTGGACGCCCATTGACTTTAAAGGTGGCATCAATTATCTAATTCGAATTTCACAGGAGAAATTTGCCCATCACTAGTTATTAGTTTAAGATTCAAAAGTGTTAATTCTGTAAATTCATGTAAAACGAGCAAGAAAGCAGAAAGAGAGCCTGGCCAGTATATTAGATAGGCTTTACCTATCTGAAGCCTCTGAAGTCTTTCTATTAGTGATGGGCGAATTTGCGCCGTTTCGCTTCGCCAAAAAATTAGCGAAACGGCGAAAAATTCGCGAAATGGCGCCGGCGTCTTGTTTTTGACGCCGGCGCCCGTTTTTTCGATGCCGTCGTCCGTGTTTGACGCCGGCGTCCATTTTTTCGAATTCGCGCCTGGCGAATAAATTCACCCATCACTACTTTCTATGGAACAAGGTATATTGTCCAATATTCACCAGCAAACAATGTGTTGTAATTCAGTTTGTACTTTATTTCCCCCAGAACTGATCCAAAAAGGAAACTGTGTCACAGAACATTGGGCTCTGGCTGATAATGAATCCGGGACAAGTTTATAAGGGAAAAGCCATTTCCCAAACTCGGCGCTCAATGAATGTGATGTGAAAGTGAGATTTCAAGGCCGGCAGAATGGAAATGAATCTGAGAATCTCATAAAGTCACTGCTGAGTCACCGGCCAATATTCCAAATGCCAAGTTAAATCATAAACTCATAATATCATCTTGTCCTGAGCAAATGTAGCACCAAATGTAGAACGACTCAGAGTGAGAGAGGAAAAGGCAAAGAACAAGCGACATAAGGGATTCAAATCTGAACTTTTCCTTTGAATTCTCTGTAAGAGAGGAAATATGTGTTTTCTACTGCTCTTTCTTCTGTCTCATCCCCTCTCCTTTCCTTTTCTCCCCCAACTGTTTGGCCTTACTCTCCCCCATCCTCCCTCTTCTCTCCCCTTCTATATTTCTCCTCTCCCCATTTGTCTCTCTACTCCCTAACCCCTTTCCCTTCTCTCCTTCTGTCTCTCATCCCCTCTCCTTTCCCTTTCTCTCCCAACTGTTTGGCCTTACTCTGCCCATCCTCCCTCTTCTCTCCCCCATTTGTCTCTCTACTCCCTAACTCCCTTCTCTCCTTCTGTCTCTCATCCCCTCTCCTTTCCTTTTCTATTCCCCCAACTGTTTGGCCTTACTCTCCCCCATCCTCCCTCTTCTCTCCCCTTCTATATTTCTCCTCTCCCCCATTTGTCTCTCTACTCCCTAACCCCCTTTCCCTTCTCTCCTTCTCTCTCTCATCCCCTCTCCTTTCCTTTTCTCCCCTAACTGTTTGGCCTTACTCTCCCCCATCCTCCCTCTTCTCTCCCCTTCTATATTTCTCCAATTCTAGAACCCAGTCATTACCCAGTGTTTGTTTATAAAGGGAGAATGAATTGTGCTGCAACGCTTTGCACTTGTTTCTATCATTTGTATTGAGTATAATGATCTAATCAGTCACACTGGTGCCAGGTGTCATACATAATAATGTCTCCTCAGTAATAATCACCTCCAGGATTTATTCCTCTCATCAGCCACTCACAAGACAGATCATTTCATCTCATCGATTAATGACTAGTCGTGGTTGAGCTTTCCATTCCATATGATACATTATACATACAGGTAAATCTGTTACCTGGGACTTTCACTGTGATACAGGCACTGATTTGGTAAATGACATCCTCCATGTAACACTCTATGAAACTACAGCTCCCAGAATGCCCAGAAGGAACCCACCAACAAAAACCAAGAGAAAGTGTAAGTACAGAAAATCCAGTTTGTTAAACAGAAGCTGCTGGAGAAGTTTAGGGCCCTTTATTGAAGGTAGAAAACATCAAGACAAAGGTTTTGTATTGGGAGTGTAAATGATACGGGACGTCTGTTGTGCACAATCTCAGAGCAATCAGACAAAAATCACATTACATTAATGAATTCCACCAGAGGTCAGTAAATCACCTGTTTCACCTTGAGGAAGAAAGAGGGTCTATAGGAACATTATCCAATTGTTGATCAATATATGAATTATTATGCTTGAATTGTATTAACATTTAATGCTATTTAGTTTCATTTAAAATTACTCAAATGTACATAAGCTTGTGCCTTTATATGAACCCCCTCAGTGACTTCTTATATCCTTATCATTTACAGTAGGGGGTACATTATCCCTTATAATACATGAGTGATACTCAGAGTTCCCTGTATAACTCAGCCTGCAGCCTTGTGTCTTTATATGGTCACAGAACAACCCCTCAGTGACTTCTAATATCCTTATCATTTACAGTAGGGGGTACATTATCCCTTATAATACATGAGTGATACTCAGAGTTCCCTGTATAACTCAGCCTGCAGACTTGTGTCTTTATATGGTCACAGAACAACCCCTCAGTGACTTCTAATATCCTTATCATTTACAGTAGGGGGTACATTATCCCTTATAATACATGAGTGATACTCAGAGTTCCCTGTATAACTCAGCCTGCAGCCTTGTGTCTTTATATGGTCACAGAACAACCCCTCAGTGACTTCTAATATCCTTATCATTTACAGTAGGGGGTACATTATCCCTTATAATACATGAGTGATACTCAGAGTTCCCTGTATAACTCAGCCTGCAGACTTGTGTCTTTATATGGTCACAGAACAACCCCTCAGTGACTTCTAATATCCTTATCATTTACAGTAGGGGGTACATTATCCCTTATAATACATGAGTGATACTCAGAGTTCCCTGTATAACTCAGCCTGCAGCCTTGTGCCTTTATATGGTCACAGAACAACCCCTCAGTGACTTCTAATATCCTTATCATTTACAGTAGGAGGTACATTATCCCTTATAATACATGAGTGATACTCAGAGTTCCCTGTATAACTCAGCCTGCAGCCTTGTGCCTTTATATGGTCACAGAACAACCCCTCAGTGACTTCTAATATCCTTATCATTTACAGTAGGGGGTACATTATCCCTTATAATACATGAGTGATACTCAGAGTTCCCTGTATAACTCAGCCTGCCGCCTTGTGTCTTTATATGGTCACAGAACAACCCCTCAGTGACTTATAATATCCTTATCATTTACAGTAGGGGGTACATTATCCCTTATAATACATGAGTGATACTCAGAGTTCCCTGTATAACTCAGCCTGCAGCCTTGTGCCTTTATATGGTCACAGAACAACCCCTCAGTGACTTCTAATATCCTTATCATTTACAGTAGGGGGTACATTATCCCTTATAATACATGAGTTCCCTGATCAGTGATAAAATTACTCAGAACAACAGGTGGAGTAGAAGAGGGGACTATTAGAAAGTGTTATTTTAGGCAGAACCAGGCAGAAGAAGAGATAATGAAGGACAGTGGAACAAGGGAAGGAATATTATATGATAAGACAATTGATTGTGGCAGTGTGAGGTCGTAATTATTCCTTTCAAACAAGCACTTTAGGTATCAAGAAAAAGATTTAATTCCGACTAAAATTGGGTCACGTATCAGATAGAAAAATATATTATGTTGCTTTGGAAACAATCTGACAGTTAACGGACAGAGATAATCTCTGTAAGGCTATCGAGACCCAAAGAGCCAGCTGACAATTAAAAGTGAGATCCGTATTGATAGAAAGAGATTTTCTCTTGTCAAGAACATTGTACAGAAACCCAAATAGCTCCCAATTATGTCTGCCTGTCTCCCGGATATAAACACATTTGTGGTTTGTGAGCCCGGCCTGAGAAGGAACCAATGTCATGACAAGGCCCTAAATTGCAGAATAAACGCTCAGATTTATTGAGAAGAGATTTTTAACTTGAGTAGGAACTGGAAATGGAACGAACTGATATGGCACCATACAGAGAAGGAATGTTCTGGGCACACAATAAGCTATACCCTCATACTGTACTGTCTAAGGGAATCAATATGGCACCTCCTCCTCCCATATGTATAAATACAAATATACAGAGAAGGAATGTTCTGGGCACACAATAAGCTATACCCTCATACTGTACTGTCTAAGGGAATCAATATGGCACCTCCTCCTCCCATATGTATAAATATACAGAGAAGGAATGTTCTGGGCACACAATAAGCTATACCCTCATACTGTACTGTCTAAGGGAATCAATATGGCACCTCCTCCTCCCATATGTATAAATACAAATATACAGAGAAGGAATGTTCTGGGCACACAATAAGCTATACCCTCATACTGTACTGTCTAAGGGAATCAATATGGCACCTCCTCCTCCCATATGTATAAATACAAATATACAGAGAAGGAATGTTCTGGGCACACAATAAGCTATACCCTCATACTGTACTGTCTAAGGGAATCAATATGGCACCTCCTCCTCCCATATGTATAAATACAAATATACAGAGAAGGAATGTTCTGGGCACACAATAAGCTATACCCTCATACTGTACTGTCTAAGGGAATCAATATGGCACCTCCTCCTCCCATATGTATAAATACAAATATACAGAGAAGGAATGTTCTGGGCACACAATAAGCTATACCCTCATACTGTACTGTCTAAGGGAATCAATATGGCACCTCCTCCTCCCATATGTATAAATACAAATATACAGAGAAGGAATGTTCTGGGCACACAATAAGCTATACCCTCATACTGTACTGTCTAAGGGAATCAATATGGCACCTCCTCCTCCCATATGTATAAATACAAATATACAAAGAAGGAATGTTCTGGGCACACAATAAGCTATACCCTCATACTGTACTGTCTAAGGGAATCAATATGGCACCTCCTCCCATATGTATAAATACAAATATACAGAGAAGGAATGTTCTGGGCACACAATAAGCTATACCCTCATACTGTACTGTCTAAGGGAATCAATATGGCACCTCCCTCCTCCCATATGTATAAATACAAATATACAGAGAAGGAATGTTCTGGGCACACAATAAGCTATACCCTCATACTGTACTGTCTAAGGGAATAAATATGGCACCTCCTCCTCCCATATGTATAAATACAAATATACAGAGAGGGAATGTTCTGGGCACACAATAAGCTATACCCTCTTACTGTACTGTCTAAGGGAATCAATATGGCACCTCCCTCCTCCCATATGTATGAATACAAATATACAGAGAAGGAATGTTCTGGGCACACAATAAGCTATACCCTCATACTGTACTGTCTAAGGGAATCAATATGGCACCTCCTCCTCCCATATGTATAAATACAAATATACAGAGAAGGAATGTTCTGGGCACACAATAAGCTACACCCTCATACTGTACTGTCTAAGGGAATCAATATGGCACCTCCTCCTCCCATATGTATAAATACAAATATACAGAGAAGGAATGTTCTGGGCACACAATAAGCTACACCCTCATACTGTACTGTCTAAGGGAATCAATATGGCACCTCCTCCTCCCATATGTATAAATACAGATATACAGAGAAGGAATGTTCTGGGCACACAACATACTCCAGCACTGATCTTAAAATATATATTAAAAGTACAAGCAGGAGGATAGCTGCTTAATCCTATTTTTTTAAAAAAATCTAAGAATATTAGAATCACATCAGGATTCGAGCGCCAATGAGCAGATGAAGATTTCCCATTGTTTACTGAGCAGATAAATTCCAATCTAAAGAGGATTTTTTGGGGATTTCTGTTTTTGTATGTGAGAGAGGGAACAATACAAAACAGGAGTGAGAATTTGAAAGGCTCAGGAAAAGAAATAAAATCCACACCGTATGCTTTATATTCTCCAACCCTACAGGCCACACCCACTTATGTGATGCCCTGCCCTAATCCAACATAAAACACACCCACTTTCCAGAAAGCTCCACCCATTTTAGGTCCCCTCCTAGACAATCAGGAAACAACAAACACAACTCACTGTTCAGTGTAGAAGGGAAGAGTCATCAAGTCCCTCTACCAAAATAAAAATCCTGCCTTGTGCACCTCCCCCCATAGGTGGCGATCTAAGGCTCCCCTTTTAATGCTCCAATCTGATTGGTGCTACTAATAAAAGGGTCAGTGTTGGATACAGTAGATGCAGCAAATATTTTTTACTTGATTTCCGAGCCTGACACACCGACAAACGTAAAAACTAGAGAAGAAATGCGTCTCAAGATTTTAAATGGATTTCAATGACGCGAAAAGCAATTACCGCTGCATTGCGCTTTATGCCCAATTGCATAGATGCGATATTTAAATATTTGTGCCACATGAGGAGGCAAGAAATATTCCAACCGTTCACCAACAAACAGCATGTTTTTTGTTTTTCAGAAGCATTTTACTGTCAGAAAAAAATCACGGAGCAAACCAAGCGTGGGGCGAAAAGGCTTTAATTATTTCCCGAACGTCGCGGAAGTATTAATAAATGTTCTTAATTCCTATAAAGTTGCTGTACAAATGTATGGTAGGGCAAAAACTGGCTCAGTGTCAGTGATGAGCCAAACTGCCTTGATTCATTTCAACCAAAAAAATCGGCAGAAAAATTCGAAAATTGGAAAAATCTCGCCAAATGCATTGGAATCAATTGTCATTGTTGTTCTCCTTGTTTATTCATACACCAAATGCATTGGAATCAATGGGCTTTTTTTTTTTTCTTGTACAAGTATCCGGAAATTCGTTATCCGGAAACCCGTTATCCAGAAAGTTCCCAATTACAGAAAAGCTGTCCAGTAGACTTAAGGTATAGAGATTCAAATTAAGGAAAAATCCGTTATCCGGAAATCCCCAGGTCCTGAACATTCTGGATAACTGGTCCCATACCTGTACTTTTTTTCTCAGAATTGCAAAAAAATTTCACCAGGTATAAAAATATAAATCTCACCGGGTACCAGGTTAAAAAAAAAAATGTCTTAAAAGTCAAATTTCTTTTTTCACCCTGTCTTTCCTAAAATAAGTAATCACAATGAACCTGAACAATTAGATTTCTGTGGATTTTTTAAAAAAAAATCAAATAAAAACATTACTGTAAGCGAAAATCCAATATGAAAAAAAATATATACAGGTATGGCACCTGTTATCCAGAATCCTTGGGACCTGGGGTTTTCCGGATAACGGATCTTTCCGTAACTTGGGTCTTCATGCCTTAAGTCTACTAGAAATTAATTTAAACATTAAATAAAACCAATTGGCTGGTTTTGCCTCCAATAAGGATTAATTATATCTTAGTTGGGATCAAGTACAAGCAACTGTTTTATTATTACACAGAAAAAGGAAATCATTTTTAAACAATTGGATTATCTGGATATAATGGAGTCTATGGGAGACAGCCATTCCGTAATTCGGAGCTTTCTGGATATCAGGTTTCCGGATAAGGGATCCTGTACCTGTATATATATATATATATATATATATATATATATATATATATATATATATATACAGGTATAAGATCTGTTATAAACAATGGCCAGGGATCTGGGGTTTTTACGGATGAGAGGTCTTTCTGTAATTTAGATTTCCATACCTTAAGTCTACTAAAAAAATCTTTTAAATATTAATTAAACCCAATAGGATTGTTTTGCCTCCAATAAGGATTAATTTTATCTTAGTTGGGATCAAGTACAAGCTCCTGTTTTATTACTACAGAGAAAAAGGCAATCATTAATGATGGGCGAATAAATTCACCAGGTGCGAATTTGCGGCGAAACGCGGAAGAACACATTTGCGAAACTGGCGTAAAAATTTTTGGTTTGCGTCGGAAAAGTCGCTTACGTCAAAACCGTTGCGCATGAACACTATTCGGACGCCCATTGACTTTAACGCCGGCGTGTCAAAATTGTCGGGAATGGCCACGGGTGTCAAAATTGACACGGGCAGATAAATTTGCTGTTTCGATTCGTGGGAAATTCACACCTTTTTTGGCGATTTGAAACGGGAGAAATTCACCTATTACTGGTAATCATTTTTTAAAAATTCAATTATTTTATTCAAATGGATCCCATGGGAGATGGCCTTCCCGTAATTCAGATATGGATAACGGATTTCCGTATAACGGGTCAAATACCTGTGGAAACCTTGGACTCCCACTGGCAATCCCATCAAGCCCTTACCCACCGACAACATTGCTCATGAGCCCCAACGGCACAGACAATGTCATTGGCTGAGCCAAAAATATCACCAGCCAATGAAAAATTCCAACTGAGCAACTGCCACCTACTTCACCCCTTTTTGTCCCTGACTGAGTTGCCTAATTGAGGGGAGCTTCGTTGTTCATCTCAAACCGTTACCAATAATCTTGTTTTTATTTTCCACTTTGCCGCGGTTTCTTTCTCGTTGGGTTCCATTTCCATCAAGTCATTTACGATAATGACTAATTCGGCGAAATAAAGAGTGCAAATTTACTAGGCAATTAGGAATCTTATTAAGCGTATATTTTACAAGCTCAAGTTAAACGCAACTCCATTGGGCAACGGTTAAATTGACGGGTTTCTCCGGATATTTCAAAAGTCTTGTTTCATTTTTATCAAGGAGGGAGAAAAGTAAAAAAAAAAAAAAAATCGAAATTTAAATAATGGAGAGAGGAAGTCGACTCAGGCTTCCAATGGGGAACTAATTTGTCTGTTTGGTTAAATATTTCAGCAGAGGCTCGTTCCTGCAGAAGAGGCAATTTGTGTGTTGAATTTGGATTCAGTAACTGGTGCCGAGTTAATAAGCTCGTTACAATTTTGGCTACGAGTTGCGATTCATAAATTTCAGAAGCTCCTTAACGGGACAGCGAGCCCGCCCCATGGTGATTACACACAAAGTATTAACATAATTGGGCCCCTTCGAAAGATCAAAGCTGTAAAAACAAAAAAACTGCGCCAGTTCCGAATTCGGAAATATTTTTCATTATTTAGCAGTTTTATTCATTTAAATTCAATTGTCTTTTATTAACATGGACTCAATTTTTTATCTGCTTAATATTAAACACCAAAAAAATTTCGAAAGCGTAAAAAAAACAGGAATTCTTGCCCACTCAGCATTCTAAGAACTTTCTTCAGTGGAAATAAATTGTTTTCTAAATATCTGGCATTGAGGGAACATCTATTTTTAATTTCTGCGCTCAACGGATTTCAATAAGTCATAATTTTGTTTTCTGCCCAACTCCGGTATTCAGATAAAGATTTTTTTTATGACTGTGCGGGAGAGATGGAAAAGGGACAATTTGACATATCTCCCGTTTAGTTTTTTTTTTTTATACTATATTTTGGAACAGAGCTCCCTGGTTTTAATCAAAAAAAGGATGATGGTCCAAAAAAAATGATAATCTTTTTTTAATTTTAACGATGAATATATGGCTGTATCTACAATCATCCCAAAGACTTAGGGGTATATTTATCAAAGAGTGAAGTTAGAGATCGCCACAGTCCACTAGCGTGAAATACCGCCTCTCTCCATTTATTTCTATGGGATTTATAAAGGCGAATGTATCAAAGGGTGAAAGTGAAAGTTCACCATTTGATACATATGCCTTTAAATAACCCATAGAAATGAATAGAGAGAGATGGTATTTCATGCTAGTGGACTGTGGCGATCTCTAACTTCACTCTTTGATAAATATAGCCGTTAAGGTGGCCAATCCTGTACAGTATCCAATTGATGAACCAACTGATATCCACGGTACAAGGGTATTGGTCAGGATCGTCCACAGGATCACCTAATCAATGGATAGAAAAATAAAAAGCACAACTATCCCTTTAGACAAAACTAGTAGCTCAATAATAGGGACTAGGTACTAGAAACTGAGTAATGGACACTAAGTTCCAGGGTACTAGGGATTGAGTAATGGATACTTAGTTCCAGGGTACTAGAGACTGAGTAATGGACACATTTAGTTCTTGGGTACTAGAGACTGAGTAATGGACACATTTAGTTCTTGGGTACTAGGGATTGAGTAATGGACACTTAGTTCCAGGGTACTAGGGATTGAGTAATGGACACTTAGTTTCAGGGTACTAGGGATTGAGTAATGAACACTTAGTTCCAGGGTACTAGAGACTGAATAATGGACAATTAGTTCCAGGATACTAGGGATTGAGTAATGAACACTTAGTTCGAAAGTACTGGGGATAGAGTAATGGACACTTAGTTCCAGAGTGCTAGGGATTGAGTAATGGACACTTAGCTCCAGGGTACTAGGGATTGAGTAATGAACACTTAGTTCCAGGGTACTAGAGACTGAGTAATGGACACTTAGTTCCAGGGTACTGGGAATTGAGTAATAAAACTTAGTTCCAGGGTACTAGGGATTGGGTAATGCAGACTTAGTTCCAGGGTACTGGGGATTGAGTAATGGACATATACAGTAGTTCCAGAGTGCTAGGGATTGAGTAATGGACACTTAGTTCTGAGGTATTAGGGACTGAGTAATGGACACAATGTGCATGCACCGATTGTGGAGGAACATTCATTTTCAAATATGGGAAAGTTTTATTTGGACATTTGACCGTGTCTTAGATGGGGAACTTGGATGGGGATTGTATCTATAGAGCAGCTTGTTGAGACCAGTTTATAGAATCTTGAGTAGACCATTGAAGAGAGAGATCCTGGAAAAGTTGTGTTTTCTCTTACGTTCCATGTCTTTCACCCCTTCTAGAAGTAGCTTGTTGACCTCTGGTTTCCTTACTCTCTGGCATCACTTAGTGTTGGGTAAGAGCAAAATTCATTGGGTAAGGTCATCAAACTCCCAAAAATGGATCATATTATACATCATATTTTTCCAGCCACTCTCAGGCTGGTTTTCATATTTAAAATGTAAGTCTTGCTGTTGACTATGATAACCAGGAGAGGCCTTGGGTTAAAATCGAGAATAGGCTGGTGTAGAGAGCTTGATTGTACTAAAGCCAACAATGACATTTTATAGCCTTTTTAGCTGCCCCCCTTGCTCTTACCTCTTCCTTCTCAGCTTGCTTGGGACTTACTTTGACAGTTAATATACCAATTATCTCCACCTCTCCCCTTGTAGTCTCATCTAAAGAATGATTTAACCACAATAGAATAATTGGAGTCGGCTCGATATTTTATTCATGACAATTCCCTTTAAAACCATTTCTTAGAGGATCCTTCAAACACCATATTTCAAAACTCCCCAAAAAAAATAAAAAAAAATAAAATTGTAATTCAAATGTTCTCCATTTTAATATTCCAACCTCCTACTGAGATGATGTCTAGTTTTAATTATTGTGTCGGTTTAATGGGTTTTCATTAAATTAGAGGACGGAGCAATTACCGGGGTGAGCAGCTAATGTTTCAAAGGTAAGCTCCCGTGACTTGCCAACAAAGCCGGCTCCGGTAAGAGTGTAACAAACCTCCGTACGGAGAAGCTTAGCATAAAACCGCATTACAGGGGGAGGCGAATGTGGGATGACAATATGTTTATCAGTTTGAGACAGTGGTGTTCCTGCAGTTTTCAAAAATAAAATGCAACACGGCTCAATAGCGGATTCTGAAGGCATAGGGAGTGACTGGCTATGAACGTTCTGAAATGCAACTGTAGACATCTTACTGCATCATCAATATCCATTTCTGAAGCATCAAGAAACGTCTTTCAACCATTTCCTCTAAATCTTACAATATAGCACACAAAATAGACCAAACACTTCAACAGAAAGCAACATACCAGCAGTTTGTGTTAAAATAAGAGCCAACCCTCTACCAGGTCTTTATATGAAGAGGAAACATTTGCTTGATGATGTTCCCCCTCGTCTGTGCTTTATGGATCACCAAACATAAGACGTAAGTTGTTGTATATCAAGGATCTTCTCGAAACATTAGGACGATTTTAGATAATTAAGATGCATTCAGTTCTCCTTCCTCTAGTCTATCCCGTGTCTCTTGGTGGCATCTCTGTAAAGAACAATTAACCCATTTCACTAGCCATGACATGACAATGATGGTAGGTTTCCGTGCGGGAATGAAGAACATTGGCTGGAGGATTTGAGGAACATTACAGAAGCCAATAACTTTCAAGAGGACTGTCTTTTTCTGGCACCACAGCCCTTGAAGGACCATGGCCTCCTGCGAAATTCTAGCTTATTCCATTCTTTGGTGAAGGCTTTTGACATCCAACTCTCTGAAATACACATTTCTTTTGTTCTTCCCTTCCTTCCTTTTAGGTCTATACTCACATAATAACCCTTGTTGTTCTATCTAGCTACTCCTAACCCCATTCACCCTCACTGTCAAAATACAAAACTACGGTTTGACAAATGAGCACAAACAAAGTCTACAGATGGTCGCTCTTGTTCAACTCCTGCTGGAGCATTAAGAGCCCACTCTCATAACTACCAGTTCTATTTTCTCCACGCTGTTAAGACTAACCTACATAAAAAAGGACCAGTTAGTCTCTGGGGGTAAAATTGTTGAAGAAGTTGTAATGAGCTAGACAAAAATGACACAAGAGGGAGACATCTCCTGATGTCCAAACTAATTGAATAATAAATGATGGAAACCAGTAGGAGGTCATGTTACAACTTCTGTAACTGCAACAAAAACAGAACCTCCTCATCCTCAGTACCCAGCATGGTTCTCAAAGTTTAGCTTTTTAAAGAACATAGGTATTACCCTGTAATAAGCACAATTCAGAAGGAATAACCCCTAAACTTGCTCATAACCTGCGCAGAGAGATAAAACTAATAAAACTAATTTTATTTCAGACCTTATAACCAGCATCAATCATTTTGGGTCTGGAAGCAATATAGCATACAGTTCTGGGGACAGGAATAAATGGGCCTCTGGCAATGCAGAGTTATCCACTGTGATTCAACTTTCTATTCCTGACTTGCAAAGACAATGGCCAACTTCTTGTTCCTTATTACCAAAGAAAATTGTCAACTTTCTGTTCCTTACTACCAAAATCAATGTTCAACTTTTAGTTCCTTACAACCAAAGTCAATTGGTCAACTACATGTTCCTTACTACTGAGGTCAATAGTTAACTACATGTTCCTTACTACCAGAATCAATGTTCAACTTTTAGCTATTCACAACCAAAGTCAATGGTCAACTACATGTTCCTTACTACTGAAGTCAATGGTCGACTACATGTTCCTTACTACTGAGGTCAATGGACAACTACATGATCCTTACTACTGAGGTCAATCGTCAACTACATGATCCTTACTACCAAAATCAATGTTCAACTTTTAGTTCCTCACAACCAAAGTCAATAGTCAACTACATGTTCCTTACGACTGAGGTCAATGGTCAACTAGATGTTCCTTACTACTGAGGTCAATCGTCAACTACATGTTCCTTACTACTGAGGTCAATGGCCAACTTCATGTTGCTTACTACTGAGGTCAATGGTCAACTACATGTTCCTTACTACTGAGGTCAATGGTTAACTACATCTTCCTTACTACCAAAATTGATGTTCACCTTTCTGTTCCTTACTACCAAAGTCAATGGTCAACTTCTTGTTCCTTAATAAAGATAAATGGCAATGTTCTGTCCTGGAAAACTGGGATCAAGCTGCCTATGGTACTCAGGTACAAAACAATAGGAAAACTTATTTTACCCATGGGGTAACTCAGCACATACCTACCCCATCCTAAGTATGGTGAAATGTTTGTTGCTTACACACAGCCATGGTGCCACAAAGGTGCATTTCTCTAGAAGCCAAAGCCAAACACTTGAACACACTTAAACTGCATAGATTTAATTTATTTTAGAACAAATCAATATTTTATGTGGAGTTTGTGACTTTTTTATGGAAAATCTTTATACTGCAATGATCTGCAATTGTTTCTCTGCAGGAACCTTTAGGACCCCAATTTTACTGGCTTGATTTTATCCTTAAACTCTAACAACCAGTTACTATAGCACAATAATAGATCATTTTGTCCCAGTGGCTGCACAGATCTTATCCCCATTGTAAGCAGCAGTCCTGCCCTGCTTTATGGCAGCTGAGATTCTAGCTATCTGTATAACAGAACATTCTGTCCCAGTGGCTGCACAGATCCTATCTGATCCCCATTGTAAGCAGCAGTCCTGTCCTGCTTTATGGCAGCTGAGATTCTAGCTATCTGTATAACAGAGCATTCTGTCCCAGTGGCTGCACAGATCCTATCTGATCCTCATTGTAAGCAACAGTCCTGTCCTGCTTTATGGCAGCTGAGATTCTAGCTATCTGTATAACAGAACATTCTGTCCCAGTGGCTGCACAGATCCTATCTGATCCCCATTGTAAGCAGCAGTCCTGTCCTGCTTTATGGCAGCTGAGATTCTAGCTATCTGTATAACAGAACATTCTGTCCCAGTGGCTGCACAGATCCTATCTGATCCCCATTGTAAGCAGCAGTCCTGTCCTGCTTTATGGCAGCTGAGATTCTAGCTATCTGTATAACAGAGCATTCTGTCCCAGTGGCTGCACAGATCCTATCTGATCCTCATTGTAAGCAACAGTCCTGTCCTGCTTTATGGCAGCTGAGATTCTAGCTATCTGTATAACAGAACATTCTGTCCCAGTGGCTGCACAGATCCTATCTGATCCCCATTGTAAGCAGCAGTCCTGTCCTGCTTTATGGCAGCTGAGATTCTAGCTATCTGTATAACAGAACATTCTGTCCCAGTGGCTGCACAGATCCTATCTGATCCCCATTGTAAGCAGCAGTCCTGTCCTGCTTTATGGCAGCTGAGATTCTAGCTATCTGTATAACAGAACATTCTGTCCCAGTGGCTGCACAGATCCTATCTGATCCCCATTGTAAGCAGCAGTCCTGTCCTGCTTTATGGCAGCTGAGATTCTAGCTATCTGTATAACAGAACATTCTGTCCCAGTGGCTGCACAGATCCTATCTGATCCCCATTGTAAGCAGCAGTCCTGTCCTGCTTTATGGCAGCTGAGATTCTAGCTATCTGTATAACAGAACATTCTGTCCCAGTGGCTGCACATATCCTATCTGATCCCCATTGTAAGCAACAGTACTGCCCTATGATAATCAGTACAAACAAATTAAACAGGAATATTAAACAGGATATATTTGTATATGTAGCAGGATCATTGAGATTAACTGAAACCAAAGATGCCTTTTAGGCAAACTTTGACCTTTTCTACACAAATAAAATACAACATTAAATATGCATCAAAATAACCTAGAATTATAATGTATTAAATGAAAAAAAAAGAAGTGATATGGTTTTCACAAATGGATTTCGAAATTTTGGTTCAGTGAATAAATCAAACCAAGTGAGTAAATTTGGTTAATTCTCATGCCCACGCTGGTCAAGCAAGTTCCATTCCAATTGCAAAATAATAATTATAACGCCTCTCTGTTTAGAAAATGGCATTAATTTGAGTCACATTTCATCAGGGAGGCTTTGATCTAAAAAGGGTTTCCGATTTCAGAGTTAATCGACACCTTGTGTACGTGCGCTACATTCTAAATGAGCCGGAAATACTTGCTGTAGCGTATGGTATTAATTGTATTATTGCTAACATAGTCATTATATAATTAGTACTTCTATAATGATCCTGAGAAGAAAAGGGATGTAGAATAGGAAAAGTAAAGTCTGCAATTGGTTCAATGTTAACCAATGGATAAAGCCCAAATCCACTCTCATTTGAGTGAAAGAAAAGACTTGTATGAGTTCTGCCAAAATTCTAAATATAGTCCATTGCAGGTAACAGTCACCCTGCTATAGTTCCAGGGGTACCCAGGGTACAAATAAGCACTCACCCCAAATCTCCCCCTAACTGACCTTCAGACTGGGCCCCCTTAGCTCATAACAAGGTTACAGATATATAGAAACATTGGGGTAACAGTCACCCTGCTATAGTTCCAGGGGTACCCAGGGTACAAATAAGCACTCACCCCAAATCTCCCCCTAACTGACCTTCAGACTGGGCCCCCTTAGCTCATAACAATGTTACAGATATATAGAAACATTGGGGTGTCACCCTGCTATAGTTCCAGGGGTACCCAGGGTACAAATAAGCACTCACCCCAAATCTCCCCCTAACTGGCCTACAGACTGGGGTCCCTTAGCTCATAACAAGGTTACAGATATATAGAAACATTGGGGTGTCACCCTGCTATAGTTCCAGGGGTACCCAGGGTACAAATAAGCACTCACCCCAAATCTCCCCCTAACTGGCCTTCAGACTGGGGTCCCTTAGCTCATAACAAGGTTACAGATACATAGAAACATTGGGGTAACAGTCACCCTGCTATAGTTCCAGGGGTACCCAGGGTACAAATAAACACTCACCCCAAATCTCCCCCTAACTGGCCTTCAGACTGGGCCCCCTTAGCTCATAACAAGGTTACAGATATATAGAAACATTGGGGTGTCACCCTGCTATAGTTCCAGGGGTACCCAGGGTACAAATAAGCACTCACCCCAAATCTCCCTCTAACTGACCTTCAGACTGGGGTCCCTTAGCTCATAACAAGGTTACAGATATATAGAAACATTGGGGTAACAGTCACCCTGCTATAGTTCCAGGGGTACCCAGGGTACAAATAAACACTCACCCCAAATCTCCCTCTAACTGACCTTCAGACTGGGGTCCCTTAGCTCATAACAAGGTTACAGATATATAGAAACATTGGGGTAACAATGCCGCCCTTGAAATTTGAATGTACAGCAGAGAAAAGAGCAGCAGAGGAAGAAGCGACAGTTCTTATGAGCAGAATGAATGATGCACTTTATCCACGATGCCAAACGTGACAAGGATTTATACGGATCATCCTTAAAAACTCACGCTGGAATTATGTTTGATTGCGAGATATAGAGCTGCGAGGTATACTCGCGTAATCCAGATTTGAATGATAGCTCTCTCTCTCGCTTTCTCTAGACGCACTTTTACGAAGCGTTTGATCTCGGCAATCGTTCCTTAGAATAAACCCTCTGGATGTCTTTACACAGTATCACTAAACATACACATCACCTGCTTAGGAATCATGTGAGTAAATCAAATTACTTGTCTTACTAGCTGGTTAGCTACTGCCTGGGGTCTTGGGCGGCCACTAGTAGTGAGGGGGGATTGGGACTATTATTGAGCGAATTTTAGGCCTAAAAGGAGGGGTCTAATATCCTTGAAAACATAGGGACTAGACAGGTACGTAATATCCTTGAGACGCTGTTCTCTGCTCTTTCTCCCAGTAAAGGAAATTTATCTTCAGGACTTCAGAGCCCTAAATCCATGACACTGATTTAATTAATAATACATTTCAGATCTCACCCCCATGTGGTTTATACCTCCCACGCCTGTCAGTGGGGAGGGTGGTTCCATCTGACACTTTGGGGGTTATTTACTAAACCTCACATTTTTCTGGTCAGGCTTTTTGGGGCAAAAACTAGAATTTTTTGTGAAAAAAACAGTATTTCGAGATTTATTATACTTCGACGCTGCAAAAAGCCTGAATCTGAAATCCACTAAACCTCACATTTTTCTGGTCAGGCTTTTTGGGGCAAAAACTAGAATTTTTTGTGAAAAAAACAGTATTTTGAGATTTATTATACTTCGACGCTGCAAAAAGCCTGAATCTGAAATCCATTATCTCAGACCTGTCGAACGCTCGTATAAGTCAGTGGGAGAGGCACCTATCCCAAATTGAGGTTGCTCAAAAGAAAGCTCAAAAAAAGACTTCTTGGGGGGTTTCGGGCAAGAGCTTCAGAGTTTTGTTTGTTACTGTTTTATTATTACACAGAAAAGGAAATCATTTTTTAAAATTTTGCTTATTTGGATGATGAAGTTGAAGGAAGTTGAAGGAAACCTCAGACCGTGCAATGGAAGTCAATCTTTCTAAACTAAAACTAGTTACAACCCTTGGTTAAAGGGAAACACTTACAGAACTCCTCACTCCCAAAATTCTTCAAACTTGCCCCCTAAACTGGCACTGCACTCCCTTACCGGTCTGCCTATGGCCTAGATATGCACTGAGGTTGGTGGCCGCCATATTTGCTCCCTTGCCCCTAAGCACTGGCCAATCTGGTCCTGGTTGACTAGTGCTCATGGTTGATGATTGGCACCAGGGAACAAGGGAGAGGGAATGGTTGGAAATAGCAGTTGCAAACCCTGCTGCTCAACTCTGCCTTAAAGGAGAACTAAACTCATGTATCGGTGCAGAGTAAGCGCAGAGGAGCTCATGGGTGCCATCTTCCAGATCTTTGGTCTTGACCTGTAAGGGAGAGCTCCATATTGGAGCATGCACAGTTGGAGCAGTCGTCTAGTGGCCAAAAGTACCATGAATTGCCGAAGGGAAGGGAGAGGACACAAAGAAGATCGAAGATCAGGAAGATGGTGCCCACAAGCTCCTCTGTGTTTAATCTGCACCCATACGTGAGCAATGTATTCGGGACACTTTCAGGTGTAATGAACTATGCGGCGGGGGGAGGAAGCCGGGAGGGGGACTATCTAGGGTAGTAAGTAAGGGCTTTTCCTATTGGGGGGTCTAGTTCTCCTTTAAGATGACTGGTAAGAGGGAATATGGCTGCTGTGTTAAGTGAGTTTGGAAAGTTTGGGAGGTGGGACCCTATGATGGGGTAGGTGGGACCCTATGATGGGGTAGGTGGGTTTAGATTTCCTTGAACAATCTCATTTAATAGGCAAATCCCTGCCCCAGATTCTAGAGCTCAGCAAAACTAGTATTATGTATGACCTTGCAGTTTATCATAATGACCCATGTTAAAAGTGTAACAAGTTACGTTGATGACAACTATAAAGTTCTGAATAAGAATGATTGTGCCCTACCCCACAAGCTGAGCAGGCTCACAAGCACAACCACATGCTCCATTGACATCGGCATTTCCGGCTACACCCATTGGTCATAGTCTTTGTAACTAATTGGTGTAATTTAAAAGCAAGGTCCCCACTTAGCCTTTACCTGAAGTATTTGTGGCCCAAAGAATCCACAACAAACTCAACTGACGAATTCAGCCTGACACACAATATTACCAACCCTCAAACAGGGGGTCGGCCCAGCTTGTTAGACAGAGTTTAGCACAATGATATGGTCTATGTTTTTTTAAAAAAACGTGGATTTTAAACAAATAAAATTAAGAGATTTCTGAGCTTCTGTGACCTGGAAAAGAGCAGGTGGAAGTTAAAAACTAGGTTAATAAATGCCAAACGTGTTCCCTTAATTTATTCCAATAAAAGCCTCAGAAATCTTGGTGTCTGCCGTGATTTCAGCATTAAGATGATTCCTCCCTGACTTTGCACTGACAGCCCATTAAGCTCAACATCAGTTTGTCAGTGACTGTATTTAAATAAATGTGTAGACTTCATAAATCATTTCCCGGCATCTATTCCCCCGGCACCAAGGAATCCGGCACCCAAAATAAAACAAACCAAATTGGCTCAAACCTACAAACCCACCTACAGATGTATATTAGATCCGCTGGGAGACAGAAATAGTCTGAGAACCTTCAGAAAGAAATTGTAAAAATGCCCTGATTTATGGAAAACGTCTACAGATCCTGTCGGTGATACAGCGATAGTTATACAGTGATAGTGATACACTCCCTATTTGTTTGTGGAAGGGACTGTCTCCGTCATACCCTGCTGTCTCCTTTTACACAACTGTCTCCAACTTGCTCTACTGTCTCCATCTTCCCCTACTGTCTCCATATTGCCCAACTTTCTTCATCTTGCCCTTCTGTCTCTATCTTGTCCTACTGTCTCCATCTTGTCCTACGTCTCCATCTTACCCTACTGTCTCCATCTTGCCCTACTGTCTCCATCTTGTTCTACCGTCTCCATCTTGCCCTACTGTCTCCGTTTTGCCCTGATGTCATCATCTTGTCCTACTGTCTCCATCTTGTCCTACGTCTCCATCTTACCCTACTGTCTCCATCTTGCCCTACTGTCTCCATCTTGTTCTACCGTCTCCATCTTGCCCTACTGTCTCCATTTTGCCCTGATGTCATCATCTTGTTATGCTGACTCCAACTTGCCCTGCTGGCTCCATTTTGCCTACTGTCTATTTTCATCATGCCCTACTGTCTCCGTCATGTTCTACTGTCTCCATCTTCTTCTACTGTCTCCACCTTATTCTACTGTCTCCAACTTGAAGATCATTTACAGGGAGATTTGGGGTGAGTGCTTATTTGTGCCCTGGGCACCCCTGTAACTATAGCAGGGTGACTGTTACCCCAATGTTTCTATATATCTGTAACCTTGTTATGAGCTAAGGTGAACCAGCCTGAAGACCAGTTAGAGGGAGATTTGGGGTGAGTGTTTATTTGTACCCTGGGCACCCCTGGAACTATAGCAGGGTGACACCCCAATGTTTCTATATATCTGTAACCTTGTTATGAGCTAAGGGAGCCCAGCCTGAAGGTCAGTTAGGGGGAGATTTGGGGTGAGTGCTTATTTGTACCCTGGGTACCCCTGGAACTATAGCAGGGTGACACCCCAATGTTTCTATATATCTGTAACCTTGTTATGAGCTAAGGGAGCCCAGCCTGAAGGTCAGTTAGGGGGAGATTTGGGGTGAGTGCTTATTTGTACCCTGGGTACCCCTGGAACTATAGCAGGGTGACACCCCAATGTTTCTATATAACTCTAACCTTGTTATGAGCTAAGGGGGCCCAGTCTGAAGGCCAGTTAGGGGGAGATTTGGGTTGAGTGATTATTGTGCCCTGGGTACCCCTGGAACTATAGCAGGGTGACTGTTACCCTAATATTTCTAAATATCTATAACCTGTTTATGAGCTAAGGGGGCCAAGCTTGAAGGTCATTTATGGAGAGATTTGGTTACCTTGTTATGAGCTAAGGGGGTTCAGTCTGAAGGTCAGTTAGGAGGAGATTTGGGGTGAGTGTTTATTTGTACCCTGGGTAACCCTGGAACTATAGCAGGGCGACTTTTACACCAATGTTTCTATATATCTGTAACCTTTTTATGAGCTAAGGGGGCCCAGTCTGAAGGCCAGTTAGGGGGAGATTTGGGGTGAGTGTTTATTTGTGCCCTGGGTACCCCTGGAACTATAGCAGGGTGACTGTTACCCCAATATTTCTATATATCTGTAACCTTGTTATGAGCTAAGGGGGCCAAGTCTGAAGGTCAGTTAGGGGGAGATTTGGGGTGAGTGATTATTTGTACCCTGGGTACCCCTGGAACTATAGCAGGATGACTGTTACCCCAATGTTTCTATATATCTGTAACCTTGTTATGAGCTAAGGGGGCCCAGTCTGAAGGTCAGTTAGGGGGAGAATTGGGTGCCTTGGGTAGCCCTTGAACTATAAACCTATAAAGTGTAACCTTGACCAAATTGGTGGACTGAAAAATGCAGAATTCACCCCAAACAAACTTAGTGCTGTAGAAAGATCAAAAGGCACCAGAGTCTTCCATTTGCATGAGAAGTCGAAGTTATAATAGTTACATTTCCCTAAATATATTACCAATCCATCCCTTTCCCATGATGCTAAGGGAGCAGCTGTCTAGATAAGAGAAAGCTACTGACTTCCAGAGACTGAGGATTTTTTCAAAGAACGTCACGGTGATAAGTGGTTTTACCTCTCGGTGCCATAATTACGATTTTTAGAATTCCTTCTTTTTTTCCCCTCTCTATTTCATCATCGCACCTCGCAAGTCATGAATAAAATATGACGCGTCTGATCGCATCCTCTGCTGCAGGTTCATCCGTAGTGGGGCAACGTGCCAGGAATTCCAATCCAACCCCTTTCCCTCTATTAAAGTCGCTGCTCTCGAGATTCAAATGGAACGGGCCACGCGCTCTCCTTTTATCTTTGCGCCTGTAGCAACGGCGCCGCGTAAAGGTTTATGTCTCTCTGTAAATTTCTTTCAAAATAGAAATTAAAGAGTCCATAAAGAAGGGGGAGATGCTTTCTGTAAGTGTAAACTGGATGGTTGGAGGGAGCTTGTGCCTGGAGAGCCAATAGGAATAAGCAGCTCTTGATTTAAAGAGAAACTACACTACTTCTTACATTTCACTGCAAATGCTAATGCTATTTCTAATAATATACCCCATTAGGGCAGTCTTCATCATGCCCTTCTGTCTCCACCATGTTCTACTGTCTCCACCTTCTTCTACTGTCTCCAACTTGAATGCCATTTACAGGGAGATTTCGGGTGAGTGCTCGTTTGTGCCATGGGTACCCCTGGAACTATAGCAGGGTGACTGTTACCCCAATGTTTCTATATATCTTTAACCTTGTTATGAGCTAAGGGGGCCCAGTCTGAAGGTCAGTTAGGGGGAGATTTGGGGTGAGTGTTTATTTGTACCCTGGGTACCCCTGGAACTATAGCAGGGTGACACCCCAATGTTTCTATATATCTGTAACCTTGTTATGAGCTAAGGGGGCCCAGTCTGAAGGTCAGTTAGGGGGGGATTTGGGGTGAGTGTTTATTTGTACCCTGGGTACCCCTGGAACTATAGCAGGGTGACACCCCAATGTTTCTATATATCTGTAACCTTGTTATGAGCTAAGGGGGCCCAGTCTGAAGGTCAGTTAGGGGGAGATTTGGGGTGAGTGTTTATTTGTACCCTGGATACCCCTGGAACTATAGCAGGGTGACTGTTACCCCAATGTTAGTGCTATTTCTAGCAATAATATACCCCATTAGGGCTTATTTAATATAATAAGGTGTGCTAGGTAGAAACAGGGATAAAGTTGGGCCCATTGCACTCATTGTTAGCATCACCAAACTCCCCATGATTGGCCCTGACCTGCCGTCTCTGCACCAATGTAGACCCCGTTTACATCATTGCCCCACTTTTTCTGATCCCAGCCTCTCCTCTATTGATATGGCCAGAATGTTTCTGCAATAAAGGTGGCAACCCTAAATCTACCTCTGGCAGGGCTGTTTTCTAGTCCAGTACCACCCTAGACCATTTCACACCCATGGGTGCATGATGTCAGCGGAAGTGATGTCACCATGTACCGTGCATGCTTGTGACATCACATTCACCGTAACCAGAACTTGGTACCCCAATTGTAAATATGGCCCCAGTCCAACACTGTCTCCTTTAAATTGCATTCAACTGAAGAGTAAGTTTATGTAGGCCCCAAATGGGTGCAAGTTTCTGCCACCCCTAGGACAGTGCACCCTCTGCCTTGTGCCAGTTAAGAGACATTCACAAAAACAGGGGGTGCATTATGGTCATAAAACATGGCACCCGAGCTTTTAGACATAGCTCCCCACCAATCTCAAACAAACTCTCCTAACTCAAAGTTTCCAGCCTTTTCCCCTCCAAACTGTTCTACTTTACTCAGCAAATAAAAATGTTTCCTTCTGACAACTCTGTCTCTCAGGTATTAACTGGCTCATGTTACTAATGCCAACTGGGAGCAGGGAAACTAAGCTGCAGAAAAAGAGCTTTATATTAAGCTCCTCTCCGATAATCTGAGAGTGACCCCGGCCGGCTGCGCGCCCAGAGTCTCATTATAAAGAAATCCTATTTGTGAAATTTGCCGAATTTTATCACTCAAACATATGGACGCGAATTTCATATATAAATAGAAGCATTGGGGTAACAGTCACCCTGCTATAATTCCAGGGGTACCCAGGGTACAAATAAGCACTCACCCCAAATCTGCCCCTAACTGACCTTCAGACTGGGCCCCCTTAGCTCATAACAAGGTTACAGATATATAGAAATATTGGGGTGTCACCCTGCTATAGTTCCAGGGGTACCCAGGGTACAAATAAACACTCACCCCAAATCTCCCCCTAACTGACCTTCAGACTGGGCCCCCTTAGCTCATAACAAGGTTATAGATATATAGAAACATTGGGGTGTCACCCTGCTATAGTTCCAGGGGTACCCAGGGTACAAATAAACACTCACCCCAAATCTCCCCCTAACTGACCTTCAGACTGGGCCCCCTTAGCTCATAACAAGGTTACAGATATATAGAAACATTGGGGTGTCACCCTGCTATAGTTCCAGGGGTACCCAGGGTACAAATAAACACTCACCCCAAATCTCCCCCTAACTGACCTTCAGACTGGGCCCCCTTAGCTCATAACAAGGTTATAGATATATAGAAACATTGGGGTGTCACCCTGCTATAGTTCCAGGGGTACCCAGGGCACAAATAAGACAAGTTGGAGGCAGTAGCTGATAACAAGGAGAGCAGGTGTGTTCACGGCTATAAATTCTGCACCTTCAGCAATGTTGAGCAGTTGAATTGCAGAGGTGCAGGATAAATGCTTGGAGCTCCCTGACAGGGACTGAATAGCCCTGCTGCTGTTTTCCAATCATTGACTCATGCTGTTTATTTGGGGCTCACAGCATGAGCCACAGAGCTGTTCAATTGCTCTGTGAGGAAAAATATTATACAAGCTGAAGGATCAAACTAATTAAACACCAACAGGGCACATTTTAGTCAAGGGAGGGATGAGTAGATCTGACGGTTACTTCACCAGTCAACATCCAATTTGACTCGTGTGATGGTCATGGAGAACATTTATCCCTTTGCACGAGGTTCCCATAGACTTTAATGGTAAGACAATTTGAGAATTCTTGACTCTTGGTTTAAACAGATTTTTAAGGTTTGCTCTGCCGTAAATATCTCAATGTATTACAATCTGAATAGTTGCAAACATATTCCTTTCCTACGGGGTGTTAATGCTCAGGGAAGATCAGCAGCAGCGTTGTGCACTAACAACACAAATCCTAAGTAGAGGGATAAACAATTCGGGCAAGAAATTCTATTCTTACATTTAAAAGGATTAAAATACCCTATAGAAATATTTATGAGACATGATTTTCTAAGCTTTAAAAAATGGAAATATATTGGCGGATTAGGTTGACAGAAAAAGGCAAATGCAAATTCTTTCCATTACACGCAAGACTTAAAAGCACAAGAAGGGGAAATCGCGTTTCGTTATAGTTTCTTTTTAAATGGAAATCCCCATTACACGCTGCATGTCTGGCGCCTTGTTACCCCCCTCGGGCACCGAATACATCAGAGACCCCTTCTTCTACAGGGTCTCTTTCGGAGCGGTACAAACCCCGGGCAGCTGATAAAATAAAGATGTCCGTGTTCTGCCCAAGGCCTATTTATTCGTTTCCGAATTCCAGCTATTCCCTAAATTTCATGGTGGGGGAGGGGAAATCCCGTTCAAACTCAATTGCAATTTTTTCTCTCTTGATCTCCTACATAAATATATTCAAAACAAACCTTCAATAAGAAAACCTCGATCATAACCAAAATCACATTGTTCTGTTTTTACAAACTATTTCAAGAAAACTCAAAAATAGCTGGAAAGTTTAAAACCTGACCCGCAACCCTATTTTTTACCCACTTGGACCTTCTACCCAATCCAACCCTCAACTGCCTTATTGGAAACCCACTGCCCTAGGGTTAGTGGTGGGCGAATTTATTCGCCAGGCGCTTATTTGCAGTGAATTTTCGCGATTCGCCGCCTGCGAATAAATTCTCAAAAATGAGACGCCGGTGCCGTTTCACAAATTTTTTGCCTTTTTGTGAATTTTGCTGGAAATACTCACATTTTTTGGCAAATCGAAGCCCCCCAAATTGGGCCATCACTACCTAGGGTCACCGCCTGGTTATTTTGAATGCCAATTCCTGGAATACATACACCCCAAGTAAAGCAAAGTAAGGTTTCTTACGTGATATAAAGTCTGCGGCCAACGAGATACTGTTTCTCTCTCGGTAAAGCGATTAAAAGGTCAAAAATAATATTTCCCCTCGTTGGGAGATTGTTTGAGTAGATAGAATGACATAATTCACGTTCTCTCCGGTAATTCTATCTACTCAAATAATCTCCCAACGAGGGAAAATATTATTTTTGACCTTTTTTCCTGTACAAATAGGCCCTTTATTATCCTGTAAGCCGGGTGGTGGTATTTTGATTGCTACGGCGCTATCGGGGGAATCATAGGTGAGATTCCTTATGTTTCTTCTGGTTTAACTGATAGAGACATTAGGATGGAAGCAGGGTCGCCCTGCGAAAAAATCTTTGGTGGGGCCTAGCGCTAATCTAAAGCACAGTCACAAGCCCATACCCGTCATGCTCCCCCACCACTTTGCACCATTCACTTGCATATAGGTAGGAGAGAGGCTGGGGAGTGGGGTCATAAGCAGGGTGGGCATTTGGGTACTAAGATGTCAATAATTATGGAGGAAGAGGACCTCACAGTCCAATGGAGTCTGCTTCCTCTATAGTTACACCATTGGGTGGAAGTTCCTCACCTTTGGAGAGCTGTTGCGAGTTTTGGATGAGAAAACCGGTGGGCAAAGTGAACAAAAAGTCAATGTTAAGATACATTTTCAGCAAATCCACCCACCAGGACATGTTATTTGAAGGCAATGTAGATAGAACATATTAATTGACTGGGGCAATATTCAGTAGGGAAGAATTATCCAAGTAAAGAAGACTTGATAGGCCTCATCCCTGGACACAAGGAGAGCAAGGTAGAGAATTAAGGGGCACTAAATGGCACCCTTAATTACAGAGCACTTGCTTTGGGGATTTCAGGTAGACAAGGCTTTGCACTCAATTCAAAGTCTAGAGCCGGCACCAAGGGCACACTAGGGGGCAAAGTTCAAACATCATGGAGTTTTGCACCAGATTTTTTGCACCCCGATTTATATTAGCCCCAGTAATGTCGCTCGAGTGTCTAAGCAAGCGCAGTGGGTATCTGGGTGGTCTTTGGCTGTATGAGAAAAGGCAAAGGTTATTGTAGAAGATTATATGGTCGGAAGATATAGAGGAACGTACAAAAATGTAGCTCTGAGGAATGTGAAGGGACATTCATGAGTGGGAATTCCAATGGCTGTCAGTGGCATGCTGGGATTTGTAGTCCAACAACTGTAGAATCCTAGGTTGGAGATAGTTTTTTCTGACTTCCTCAACTGATTGGCCAGTATGGCCTGTAGCCTTCATTGACCAGTGGGCTGGAGTAGAACACTCTGATAGAAGCTTACAGGGGAGGGACATGGAGCCTGTCACTCAAGCAGCGGGTGGGACTAGAACAATGATGGAATCTTACATGGGAGGAGCAGGGAGGCTGCAACTCAAGCAGTGGGTGGGGCTAGAACACTCTAATGGAAGCTTACAGGGGAGGGGCAGGGAGGTTGTAACTTAAGTAGAGGATGAGATTAGAACATTGTGACGGCAGTTTATAAGGGGGGTAGGTAGGCTGCAACTCAAGTGGGTGGAACTAGAACACTCTGATGGAAGCTTACAGTGGGAGGGGCTGGGAGCCTGTAACTAAAGCAGTGGGTGGGACAAGAACACTTGAGCTTAGAGGGGAGGGGCATGGATGCTTTAACTCAAATGGAGGGTGGGATTAGAACACTCTGAGGGCAGTTTACAAGGGGAGGGGCAAGGAGGCTATCATTTAAATAGTGGGTGGGACTAGAAGACTCTGATGGAAGTTTACAGGGGTTGGGACAAGGAGTCTGCACATTAGCCTAAAGTAAGAGAAAACAGTATTTGTACAAATTTGAACACAAATTGCAGCTCTAACAAGAGGGAAATACAAGTCTCAATAACCAGCATATTCTGCACAAAAATTGAAAACAAAACATTTCTCCCGGATTATTATTCCTTTAAGTCAAAGTGACTGGAAGACAAATGGATCATACAGTAAATTTGTATTAAATAACTGATGAGGATTTCTGGCATCAGTGGATCTTAAAGAGTCTACAAACACAATGATGAATGGGATAGCAATGAAATTGCTCCAGAATACAGAACACTCCAAATGCCTTACATATCCCTAAAGGCTCTAATGTGTCTTTGTTCTCGGCCGTATGGTTCCAACGCTTGTTTCTCTCCTATTAATCACAATTCATGGAATATACAGGCACAGCGCACAGCAGGTTTTCCATTAGAGGACTGGGGAAACAGCAGCCGTTATAGGCACTTGTTACTATATGTTCTAAAGAGAAAAGCCCCTTCTGTAGCCCCCCAGCCCCAGGCAAGGAATTCACTGCCAATCACAGAGTTCTCCAGTTGGGTTAAAAACCACATTACATTCCCAACTCTATAATGAAATGTCATAAAGCCCTTCTCTCTACGAGCAAATAACACTCACCTTGGAATAAAAATGCTTTGCTCCCATTGTGCAGCCCGAATACTTGTGTCACTCCTCTCGTTGAATTCACCAATTCTAGTTCCGTTATTACATCGATCTGTAAATCAGGGTCTGTCCCCAATCCAAGCACTGAAAGAAACGGAAATCAGAGATTAATTTCTCTCCATAATAACACCGACGCCCCAATTTCTGTCCACACTTTGGTTCTGTAGAGAAAGGTAATTTTTTTTGTAAACAACATAATTAAACCACCTTCACTGTTTCTACAGCTGCCCAGTGTTCCCAAAGGATCCAAATGCACCTCTGCTTTAGTCATGATGATTTTAGTAGTGGTTATACCTGGAGTAAAACAGACTTTGAGCAGCCATGTTATTTATATAAAGAAATACTGTCAAATCTATGTCCCTTCCCAGAGACTATTTACCTTCTATCCCACAGTCACACTCCCTTCCCAGAGACTATTTACCTTCTATCCCACAGTCACACTCCCTTCCCAGAGACTATTATCCACTGTTACTATAGACACATCTCTCCCTACTATACCTGCTATCCCACAGTCACACTCCCTTCCCAGAGACTATTATCCACTGTTACTATAGACACCATCTCTCCCTACTATACCTGCTATCCCACAGTCACACTCCCTTCCCAGAGACTATTATCCACTGTTACTATAGACACCATCTCTCCCTACTATACCTGCTATCCCACAGTCACACTCCCTTCCCAGAGACTATTATCTACTGTTACTATAGACACCATCTCTCCCTACTATACCTGCTATCCCACAGTCACACTCCCTTCCCAGAGACTATTATCCACTGTTACTATAGACACCATCTCTCCCTACTATACCTGCTATCCCTCAGTCACACTCCCTTCCCAGAGACTATTATCCACTGTTACTATAGACACATCTCTCCCTACTATACCTGCTATCCCACAGTCACACTCCCTTCCCAGAGACTATTATCCCACTGTTACTATAGACACCATCTCTCCCTACTATACCTGCTATCCCACAGTCACACTCCCTTCCCAGAGACTATTATCCACTGTTACTATAGACACCATCTATCCCTACTATACCTGCTATCCCACAGTCACACTCCCTTCCCAGAGACTATTATCCATTGTTACTATAGGCACCATCTCTCCCTACTATACCTGCTATCCCACAGTCACACTCCCTTCCCAGAGACTATTATCCACTGTTACTATAGACACATCTCTCCCTACTATACCTGCTATCCCACAGTCACACTCCCTTCCCAGAGACTATTATCCACTGTTACTATAGGCACCATCTCTCCCTACTATACCTGCTATCCCACAGTCACATTCCCTTCCCAGAGACTATTATCCACTGTTACTATAGACACCATCTCTCCCTACTATACCTGCTATCCCACAGTCACACTCCCTTCCCAGAGACTATTATCCACTGTTACTATAGACACATCTCTCCCTACTATACCTGCTATCCCACAGTCATACTCCCTTCCCAGAGACTATTATCCACTGTTACTATAGACACATCTCTCCCTACTATACCTGCTATCCCACAGTCACACTCCCTTCCCAGAGACTATTATCCACTGTTACTATAGGCACCATCTCTCCCTACTATACCTGCTATCCCACAGTCACATTCCCTTCCCAGAGACTATTATCCACTGTTACTATAGACACCATCTCTCCCTACTATACCTGCTATCCCACAGTCACACTCCCTTCCCAGAGACTATTATCCACTGTTACTATAGACACATCTCTCCCTACTATACCTGCTATCCCACAGTCATACTCCCTTCCCAGAGACTATTATCCACTGTTACTATAGACACATCTCTCCCTACTATACCTGCTATCCCACAGTCACACTCCCTTCCCAGAGACTATTATCCCACTGTTACTATAGACACCATCTCTCCCTACTATACCTGCTATCCCACAGTCACACTCCCTTCCAGATACAGTTGAGTGACAAGTTACAAGAAAACTAGTGATGCTGTAAGTTAATTAACATTCTGGTTGAATACTGGTAATTCAACAAGAAGCATACCAAAGCATTAGATAGATGCAGAGTTACACCATTGAAAGTCATAAAGTAGATTCTGAAAACCAAACTGGTTTCATTGAGGAACTCAAATAACCATCTATGATTGCTGAACACCATCTTTGTGAAGAGAGGCCTTTCAAGAGTTTATTAAAGGAATTCCTGATCGTACAGTTATAATCAAGAGACTGGGCTGTATTACATCAATGTGTCTCCTGCTTTCACCCTGTACATTGCCCAATACAAAGAGACCTGAAGGCTGATCATGAATGAAGGCTCTTTGTACCTTTAACAGAATCTCACAACCCTTTGGTGCAAATCATTCTTTCATTGTACAGCAATTCACAGATATGTTACTAAGTGACAACAGACAAACCTGCAATATGTCTCTGACACCTCCAGGGAAGTTGTTGCATTAAATGTGGCAGCGTGAAATCCTAATGTGACATCGGCCATATTCCCATATGTACAAGTTGCCTGTGAAAAGTCAATACAAAGTCTGGGGCAGCAGGATCAGCTTTCCAGTCTCTTATGTTTAGTACAGACAATGTCTACTGCAACAGACGTCATGGGGCCCTTGCTACATAGTTACATAGATAAGTTGGGTTGAAAAAAGAACATCAACTTTAACCCATTCAAACTCACACATAAACAATATATATATACCAAGATCTATTGATAAAAACATTGGGATTACAGTCACCCTGCTATAGTTCCAGGGGTACCCAGGGTACAAATAAACACTCACCCCAAATCTCCCCCTAACTGACCTTCAGACTGTTCCCCCTTAGCTCATAACAAGGTTACAGATATATAGAAACATTGGGGTGTCACCCTGCTATAGTTCAAGGGGTACCCAGGGCACAAATAATCACTCACCCCAAATCTCCCCCTAACTGACCTTCAGACTGGGCCTCCTTAGCTCATAACAAGGTTACAGATATACAGTATAGAAACATTGGGGTGTCACCCTGCTATAGTTCCAGGGGTACCCAGGGTACAAATAAGCACTCACCCCAAATCTCCCCCTAACTGACCTTCAGACTGGGCCCCCTTAGCTCATAACAAGGTTACAGATATATAGAATCATTGGGGTGTCACCCTGCTATAGTTCAAGGGGTACCCAGGGCACAAATAATCACTCACCCCAAATCTCCCCCTAACTGACCTTCAGACTGGGCCTCCTTAGCTCATAACAAGGTTACAGATATATAGAAACATTGGGGTGTCACCCTGCTATAGTTCCAGGGGTACCCAGGGTACAAATAAGCACTCACCCCAAATCTCCCCCTATCTGACCTTCAGACTGGGCCCCCTTAGCTCATAACAAGGTTACAGATATATAGAAACATTGGGGTGTCACCCTGCTATAGTTCCAGGGGTACCCAGGGTACAAATAAGCACTCACCCCAAATCTCCCCCTAACTAACCTTCAGACTGGACCCCCTTAGCTCATAACGGTTCCTCTAACTACCTATCCCCAGTGATGTCCTACAGACGAGGGGGTTGAAGCTAAAGAGAGGAACTCCACGGGCGATTTCGGCGCATTCCGAAGTGCTGTGCAAAAACGTCAAGTCGGATGCGAGGGAAATAAGGTAAGAGATGGAAGTGTCAGATGAAGTTGTAGCGTCTGTATCCGACAGTCGTGTCACATCGGATGAACACTGCGACTTCATCCGACATTTCCATCTCTTACCTTATTTCCGTCGCATCCGACTTAACTCCTGCGTTTTTGTGGATGGCGCCTAAATCGCCCGTGAAGTTCTTCCCAAAAAGCACAAATTCCAGTGTTTAAAAGGCTTTGCCCATAATAATCATCTAACGAGAAGACAGCGTTTGAAACTGTACAACACAGATGTCTCGTGCTTTATTCTCTCCTTAATTACACCGAGCTGCTTGATTAATTGGCTGCACCTGCGCTCATTAGCGGCGCTGACTCGGAGAAGGTTCTACACGGGAATCCGTAATGATCTTTATTTCCCCGGCGCGGAGAGGGTGTGATAGATACAGGGGTGTAACTACAGCGGAAGCAGACCCTTCGGCTGCTGGGGGGCCCTGGAAGTACAGGGGCCCCATCAGGCACTAATTAATATACAGTTTCAATAAATATTGCCTGTGGGTCCCAGTAATAACTAGTTGTGCCACTGAATATATACGATTCCCAGGCGCAATGGATGTGACAGCCTTTATAGTGATATAAATACATATAGTTTGATCTCGACATTTATTCTCCTATTTGCCTCGTGCCTTTGAACCCCACGCCCGACCCAGGGTTCCACTTTGTTCCCTTCCCCTCAATCTGCCGGAGACTTTTCAAAGGTTTACGTTTGCCCCCCTGATGTTTCATTTTCCTTCCCTGCCTCTCACTCGCTTGGGAACAATGAGGAAAGAAACGTTGCTGTTTAAAAAGCGTTACAGAAATGTTCGGCCGAATGTTTGCTGAATACAAGTCTCAATATAAATATATATAGAGACATGCGGACAAAGCATAATCCCCATAATCATAATCACTTTGGCAGGAACAGTCCCCTAAATTTGCTCATAGTCTGTACAGAGAGATCCCATAAATCTATGGCAGCATAGGTATTCCCTGTACTAAGCACAATTCAGCAGGAACAGTCCCTAAGTTTGCTCATAGTCTGTACAGAGAGATCCCATAAAACTATGGCAGCATAGGTATTCCCTGTACTAAGCACAATTCAGCAGGAACAGTCCCTAAGTTTGCTCATAGTCTGTACAGAGAGATCCCATAAAACTATGGCAGCATAGGTATTCCTCTGTACTAAGCACAATTCAGCAGGAACAGTCCCCTAAGTTTGCTCATAGTCTGTACAGAGAGATCCCATAAAACTATGGCAGCATAGGTATTCCTCTGTACTAAGCACAATTCAGTAGGAACAGTCCCTAAGTTTGCTCATAGTCTGTACAGAGAGATCCCATAAAACTATGGCAGCATAGGTATTCCTCTGTACTAAGCACAATTCAGCAGGAACAGTCCCCTAAGTTTGCTCATAGTCTGTACAGAATGATCCCATTAAACTATGGCAGCATAGGTATTCCCTGTACTAAGCACAATTCAGCAGGAACAGTCCCTAAGTTTGCTCATAGTCTGTACAGAGAGATCCCATAAAACTATGGCAGCATAGGTATTCCCTGTACTAAGCACAATTCAGCAGGAACAGCCCCTAAGTTTGCTCATAGTCTGTACAGAGAGATCCCATAAAACTATGGCAGCATAGGTATTCCTCTGTACTAAGCACAATTCAGCAGGAACAGTCCCCTAAGTTTGCTCATAGTCTGTACAGAGAGATCCCATAAAACTATGGCAGCATAGGTATTCCCTGTACTAAGCACAATTCAGCAGGAACCGTCCCCTAAGTTTGCTCATAGTCTGTACAGAGAGATCCCATAAAACTATGGCACATAGGTATTCCCTGTACTAAGCACAATTCAGCAGGAACAGTCCCCTAAGTTTGCTCATAGTCTGTACAGAGAGATCCCATAAAACTATGGCTTTTTAATGATTTTATCCTATTTATGTATTATTGAGTCCCAGTAAGGCAACTTCATATTTATAGCAGCTATAATTAATTTTTTGGGGGAATAGTTATGAAAGGCTGCACATACATTTCCCTACAGGCGCCCATATAATCGTTATATTGCTCATAATAAATAGGAGGCTTCTTCTGGGTTAGTACATACTCCTCCACTGCGATACCCAGACACCACTAACACAATCCATTTCTCTCCCATTTACCCCATTAAGAACGACGCTATTTAACTAAATGACTAATCACAGGAGTTTTTACATTAAGGTCACAGCAAATATTTCTATATGCGGATCTTTAAAGCCCTGTCCCTGTGCAATTCCCAAGACTCGGAATTCTCACATTATCTCGTGCAGCAGGTGCCTTTATATATGCACGACAGGCGGGAAGCTGCTCAATTCTGCGTATTTTCCTTGAAAGAATCACGGGAATCGCTAGAGAGTGAGCAGAGCTGGGATTATTCACGGAACCCCCAAAAATCCAATCCCTGAGGCCTCTCTCCCCCCCAAATTTCTCTCTTAAATATGTCACAATCCTTCCTCTTAATTTGCCCGTGTGCCCCAGATCCGAGCGGAATATCTGCAATTCATATATTTATATATATGGTTCCACGTATGATATATGAGTCCCTTGTGTCGCAGCCGTGCTCTTCTCTATGCAGACCCCGAGCCACGTGATTAACGACAGTTGTGCGATATTTTTGCCGGAATCTTTTATTATCCCAGAATTGTTTAAAGGCAACAAGTTTCTGCACTGGAAGCAGAGGGGTCTCTGGGAGGAGGCGAAGATCTAATAATCTATTGGATAAAACACCTTGTCCTGCATTTGTTAGATTTACCATAAGTAGATATTATAGAACGGCTCATTCTTAGCAACTTTCAGTTGGTCTTCCTTTTTATACTTTTTCAATTGTTTGCCTTCTTCTAGCATTGGCTTCATATAGACAAAGGGGTGGTTCACCTTTAGGTTAACTTTTAGTTAGGGATGTACTGAATCCAGGATTCTGTTCGTAATTAGTCCAGGATTCAGCCTTCTGCCCCGGCCGAACCTAATCTGAATCCTAATTTGCATATGTAAATTAGGGACGGGAGGGAAATCGCGTGACTTTTTGCCACAAAACAAAAAAAGTAAAAAAATGTTTTCCCCTTCCCACATCTAATTTGCCTATGTAAATTGGGATTCGGATTTGGTTTGGTATTCGGCCGAATCTTTAGAGAAGGGTGTTCGGCCCTACTTTTAGTATGTTATAAAATGGCTAATTCTAAGCAACTTTTTAACTGGTCTTCATTTTTTTTTTATAGTTTTTTAATTGCCTTTTTCTTCAAACTCTCCCCAGCTTTCAAATGGGGGTCACTGACCCCATCTAAAAAACAAATGCTCTGTAAGGCTACAAATTTATAGTTATTGCTACTTTTTATTGCTCATCTTTCTGTTCAGGCCTCTCCTATCAGGGTCAGACTGGGCCAGTGAAACACCAGGCAAAAATCAAATGGGCCCCGGCCCTAGTGGGGCCCCGCCGACCCCGGTCTGCTTCTTCTGCACCGATTGCAGCGCCCCCCTCCCCCGCGTTTTCCACATCTGGAAGGGCCTCGGCCCTCGTGGGACTCCAACCGTGGCCATTAAGTTAGATGCAGGGGGAGAGGGGTTGTTTCAATTTGTGACGGGGTTCTTGGCACTTGGGGATGGGGTGGGGGGGCCCCAAGTAGCAGCCCCGGAGAGTAGCAGCCCCGGAGGGCCCCGGACACCCAAGGCCGACACTGTCTCCTATTCATATTCCAGTCTCTTATTCAAATCAGTGCACGGTTGCTAGGGGAATTTGGTCCTTAGCGACCAGATTGCTGAAATTATTGAAACTGAATAAAAAGCTAAATAAGTCAAAAACTACAAATAATAATTGCAAATTGTCTCAGAATATCCCTTTCTACATCATACTAAAAGTTAATTTAAAGGTGAACAACCCCTTTAAAGTGATACTGACACTACGGGGCAGATTTATCAAGGGTCAAATTGAAAATTAGAATTTTTAAATTCAAATTTTGAGGTCATTTTAGTGTACTTAGACTAGGGAATAGTCCAATTTCGAATGTGAAAAAAAATCAGAAAATTCGAATATCGAAATACAGGTATAGGACCTGTTATCCAGAATGCTCGGGACCTGGGGTTTTCCGGATAACGGATCTTTCCGTGATTTGGGTCTTAAAGTCTACTAAGTCTACCAGAAATTCATGTAAACTTTAAATAAAGCCAATAGGCTGGTTTTGCCTCCAATAAGGATTAATTATATCTTAGTTGGGATCCAGTACAAGCGACTGTTTTATTATTACAGAGAAAAAGGAAATCATTCTTAATCATTTGGATTAGTTGGATAAAATGGAGTCTATGGGAGACAGCAATTCCGTAATTCGGAGCTTTCTGGATATCGGGTTTCCGGATAAGGGATCCTATACCTGTATTTCATGTACTGTCTCTTTAAAAATTTGACTTCGACCATTTGCCATCTAAAACCTGCCGAATTGCTGTTTTAGCCTATGCGGGAACCTATTTGGAGTCATATGGTGGACTATGAAAAATCTAAGATTTTTTTGGAAAATACTTCCATTTGAATTCAATCGAATAATTCAGCCTATTCACCTGAAGTTAAAAAATTTGATATTCTTTTTTTTTTTTTTTTTCGGTTGGTCTTTTTTTTATTCGAATTTCGAGGTAATGGGAGTTTAAAAAAACAAAACCTCGAAATTTGACCCCTGATAAATCTGCCCCTTAATGTTTAAATGATTTTCTAGTAGAACTTAAAGTGATACTGACACCAAAAAACTACTTTTTTTATAACATGAATTTGCCTTAAAAGTTACCTATAGGTCATGTTGATGGTTTTTTGCTGAGAGGTGGTTTTTGGAAGCAATTGAAGTTTCTAAAGCTGCTGGTTTTGCCAACCTGACTCATTTGTACCTGTCAGTTAGGGAGGAACTCCACCATGCGTTTGGTGCCGACACGTCGCAATGCGTCAAAACGCATGCGCCGAAATGCATGCGACAGGTTGGATGTTGTGAAGAAACAGGAAGTGAAGGAGAATCGCATTTAAAAAGTAGTTCTTACATGCGATTCTTCTTCACTTCCTGTTTCTTGACAACATCCAACACGTTGCATGCGTTTCGTCGCATGGCGACGTGTCGGCACCAAATGCATCGTGGTTCTAATGAAACGGACTCCTGCGGCACAAATATGGCAGCCCCCTCATACAGGAACATGGGGAGTCAGACGGGTAATGTAAAAGGAGGCGGCAAATACTTTATGGCAAAGTTATAAGTTGCTTTCAAAGGCAATATTATGATCTATATAAAAAGAGTTTGATTTCTGGTGTCAGTATCCCTTTAAGTGTAAGTGGCACAACTGTGGACCCGACATTCACAAATGAGCCATGAGTTGTTTCATCGTTATCAATAAAAAAAAAACCACTTTTTAGCAACGGCTTTATCATAAGTACATTATCCGCTTTTACTTTGGCCTTTAAGGCTTGTGTATGTGACAGGGAGCCATAAAAGAAACTCGTCGGCGGAGACTAGAACTCGGCGAGCGGTTTATTCTGCCAGTCTCTAATTGTGCCGGAGTCAAGAGTAAAAACCTCTTCTGATATCAGAAACGGGAAGGAATTTTTATGACGAGCCATTGTCCAACGCGCTGGCCATTCTCTGAAGTGATCTCAAGTGGCCCACGCCGATACAGATACATGTCTGACTTCTCCCCAGAGGTTAAATCAGTGCCAGGATCTCGTTGCAACTCACAGCTTCTGTTTTAACATGTCCAACAGCAGTCCTGTCCTGCTTTATGGCAGCTGAGATTCTAGCTATCTGTATAACAGAACATTCTGTCCCAGTGGCTGCACAGATCCTATCTGATCCCCATTGTAAGCAGCAGTCCTGTCCTGCTTTATGGCAGCTGAGATTCTAGCTATCTGTATAACAGAACATTCTGTCCCAGTGGCTGCACAGATCCTATCTGATCCCCATTGTAAGCAGCAGTCCTGTCCTGCTTTATGGCAGCTGAGATTCTAGCTATCTGTATAACAGAACATTGTGTCCCAGTGACTGCACAGATCCTATCTGATCCCCATTGTAAGCAGCAGTCCTGTCCTGCTTTATGGCAGCTGAGATTCTAGCTATCTGTATAACAGAACATTCTGTCCCAGTGGCTGCACAGATCCTATCTGATCCCCATTGTAAGCAGCAGTCCTGTCCTGCTTTATGGCAGCTGTGATTCTAGCTATCTGTATAACAGAACATTCTGTCCCAGTGGCTGCACAGATCCTATCGGATCCCCATTGTAAGCAGCAGTCCTGTCCTGCTTTATGGCAGCTGAGATTCTAGCTATCTGTATAACAGAACATTCTGTCCCAGTGGCTGCACAGATCCTATCTGATCCCCATTGTAAGCAGCAGTCCTGTCCTGCTTTATGGCAGCTGAGATTCCAACACTAAGAAAAGATACAAATCTCCAGCTAAAACATATAACTGCAACAAAACTGTATATAGTTAGTAGCAGTGCAGCACTATATAAAATAAAAATAAGCTTTTTGGTTATGCCTTTAATTTATGACACTGTTTAATTCTAAAGATGTCAAGCAAAGTTCTCTGTTGTTCTATTTCTTTGTGAATTTACTGCTGCCCACAACAAGCCTGACAATTCTGAGCCAGTCACTAAAACCACACGTCAGCACAATATATAGATATATTAATGCAAAACGTATTTAATTACCAGTTTCCAAAGCAGTCTGGAACCCATGGGGTTAGCAACTGATGCAAGTCTTGCAAGTTCTTACTCTCTCAGTGCTCTGATTCCATAACCGGAATTATTCATGTGGTAACTATGGCAAGTGCGAGATGTGTAATATATGTGTGATGTGATATGTATTACTGTCTTTAATAGTCATGGAGCAAATTAGACCCATATGTATAAATTCAAATATACAGAGAAGGAATGTTCTGGGCATACAATAAGCTATACCCTCCTACTGTACTGTCTAAGGGAATCAATATGGCACCTCCTCCTCCCATATGTATAAATACAAATATACAGAGAAGGAATGTTCTGGGCACACAATAAGCTATACCCTCATACTGTACTGTCTAAGGGAATCAATATGGCACCTCCCTCCTCCCATATGTATAAATACAAATATACAGAGAAGGAATGTTCTGGGCACACAATAAGCTATACCCTCATACTGTACTGTCTAAGGGAATCAATATGGCACCTCCTCCTCCCATATGTATAAATACAAATATACAGAGAAGGAATGTTCTGGGCACACAATAAGCTATACCCTCATACTGTACTGTCTAAGGGAATCAATATGGCACCTCCCTCCTCCCATATGTATAAATACAAATATACAGAGAAGGAATGTTCTGGGCACACAATAAGCTATACCCTCATACTGTACTGTCTAAGGGAATCAATATGGCACCTCCTCCTCCCATATGTATAAATACAAATATACAGAGAAGGAATGTTCTGGGCACACAATAAGCTATACCCTCATACTGTACTGTCTAAGGGAATCAATATGGCACCTCCTCCTCCCATATGTATAAATACAAATATACAGAGAAGGAATGTTCTGGGCACACAATAAGCTATACCTTCATACTGTACTGTCTAAGGGAATCAATATGGCACCTCCTCCTCCCATATGTATAAATACAAATATACAGAGAAGGAATGTTCTGGGCACACAATAAGCTATACCCTCATACTGTACTGTCTAAGGGAATCAATATGGCACCTCCTCCTCCCATATGTATAAATACAAATATACAGAGAAGGAATGTTCTGGGCACACAATAAGCTATACCCTCATACTGTACTGTCTAAGGGAATCAATATGGCACCTCCTCCTCCCATATGTATAAATACAAATATACAGAGAAGGAATGTTCTGGGCACACAATAAGCTATACCCTCATACTGTACTGTCTAAGGGAATCAATATGGCACCTCCTCCTCCCATATGTATAAATACAAATATACAGAGAAGGAATGTTCTGGGCACACAATAAGCTATACCCTCATACTGTACTGTCTAAGGGAAACAATATGGCACCTCCCTCCTCCCATATGTATAAATACAAATATACAGAGAAGGAATGTTCTGGGCACACAATAAGCTATATCCTCATACTGTACTGTCTAAGGGAATCAATATGGCACCTCCTCCTCCCATATGTATAAATACAAATATACAGAGAAGGAATGTTCTGGGCACACAATAAGCTATACCCTCATACTGTACTGTCTAAGGCAGTGGTCCCCAACCAGTAGCTCGCGAGTAACATGTTGCTCTCCAACCCCTTGGATGTTGCTCCCAGTGGCCTCAAAGCAGGTGCTTATTTTTGAATTCCAGGCTTGTTTGGTTGCATAAAAACCGGGTGTCCTGCCAAAGAGAGTCTCCTGTGGGCTACCAGCCCATTTAGGGGCTACCAAACAGCCAATAACAGCCCTTATTTGACATCCCGTGGACTTTTTTATGCTTATGTTGCTCCCCAACTCTTTTTTACATTTAAATGTGGCTCACGAGTAAAAAAAGGTTGGGGACCCCTGGTCTAAGGGAATCAATATGGCACCTCCCTCCTCCCATATGTATAAATACAAATATACAGAGAAGGAATGTTCTGGGCACACAATAAGCTATACCCTCATACTGTACTGTCTAAGGGAATCAATATGGCACCTCCTCCTCCCATATGTATAAATACAAATATACAGAGAAGGAATGTTCTGGGCACACAATAAGCTATACTCTCATACTGTACTGTCTAAGGGAATCAATATGGCACCTCCTCCTCCCATATGTATAAATACAAATATACAGAGAAGGAATGTTCTGGGCACACAATAAGCTATACCCTCATACTGTACTGTCTAAGGGAATCAATATGGCACCTCCTCCTCCCATATGTATAAATACAAATATACAGAGAAGGAATGTTCTGGGCACACAATAAGCTATACCCTCATACTGTACTGTCTAAGGGAATCAATATGGCACCTCCTCCTCCCATATGTATAAATACAAATATACAGAGAAGGAATGTTCTGGGCACACAATAAGCTATACCCTCATACTGTACTGTCTAAGGGAATCAATATGGCACCTCCTCCTCCCATATGTATAAATACAAATATACAGAGAAGGAATGTTCTGGGCACACAATAAGCTATACCCTCATACTGTACTGTCTAAGGGAATCAATATGGCACCTCCCTCCTCCCATTTGTATTTATATATCGTGGCAAAATCAGTTTAAAGCACAGTCTTAATGACCTGACTTCCAGCTACAAGTGTAAGCGTTAATTAGTGTCTCTCCCTACTTGTCACAAGTTTTGCACGCCAGGTGGAAGGGGCGCGGAACTAGAGGAATTGTGAGCTTTGGAGTGTGACGGGGGAGTGAAATTACTCATCATTGAAACCACGAGTGATGCTTTAATCACCGCAACAAACATCTGCCCGTCTCACCTCGACTCTCGACACTTCCATAGAATAAACTCTAAATGCCTGAAAATCGTCTCCCTTATCCACATTAAGCTCAGACACAGCCTGGCACCTTCTGCAAGGACTTTTTAAACTCACCATAAATCGTTCTTGGGGCACAATTCTAAAACTAATTTCCCTTTATTGATACACAGGTCATCAATGCATATTTCCCCAATTCAAGAATGTCTTATGCACCACTGATATGTCGATACTCTACAGTGTCCAACACATTGGCCTGTGGGTTTGTGGGTACAAGCATGACCACCCTCCTATTGTATTGGTCCTTCAAAACATGCAGGGACAACTGTTGAAGGCTTCACATCAGTGACCTCTTACAAGTGGCTCATCAGTAGCATTTTGAACTTTACCCTCTTTGATGTTGCCCACAATACCCTAAAAGCAGATGATCATTTTTGAATTTCTGGAGGTCAATCTTGGAGGCACAAAACCACACAAACAAAGGCTGCTGAAGATTTCCAGTAGATTTACATGTGCCAAAGTTTGGGAGCCCCCTTATGTTTTTCTCACCGATCACGGAGGGTGGCAAAGGGCCTACAGTTCCATTCCATAGCCATAGGGTTTGATTACAGCCAAGGCACTCATGGTTCTTGTATGTTCTCCATGTGTCTATTGGCTTTCTTTGGGTGCTCCAATATTCTGCCACACTCCATCCATCCATTAGTACCGGCAGTTATAGCTCCCATGGATCGGTGTGAATATGATAAAGATATTAGACTGAGGTAGAGGAAGATGTTGCGTTGATGACGCATTTTCAGTAAAGAGTGCTATGTAAATAAAGATAATAAACACATCAAAACCCCTTTTTAAGGATGAAGCTGTTTAGATCCACGGCACTGCCTTCATTAATCAGATTGACAGCAGAGAACAGAGCAATATCCATCCGAGTGGAACACGTAGCAATCAATCAGCATTTACCTCTGACCGGCCAGTTTTAGGTCTGTACATGTTTGCCTTTCCTTTAGGATATCCTACATATCCTATATCTGGCAAAATAACTTCCCCAGACAGTGAATTCCCTAATTACGTATATCGAATTAAGGTTTCCATTCTAATTTCCTCTAATCTTAAGGGGTGTCACCTCAGTTTATCTGGGTTTAACTGTAAGTGAAAGGAGCCCTCGAGCCATTAACCTTGAATACTTTCAATATAATAATTATAACCCATGATTAGCTCATCTTTCGTATGGAGGACAAAGATCCTCTCTAAAGAGAGTGGCGTCTTCATGCCTCGGTGAGTTTGTATGGAATGAGATGGAAGAGGTTGGATTATGACCATGAGTGATAACGTTAATGAACGTTTAAAGCTTGTCAAGATGCCAAAAATATTGGTTTCAAGATGAAACCTTCCTCAAACAAAATTGGTATAAAAGTTTTTATTTTTATTAGACCTACAGAAAAATGTTCAGCAAGGAATTTCTAGTCCTCCTCCAAACCACAGTCCAAAACAAATGAGTTACAGTTGTACCTATAACCTCTCGTCTGCCCAAACCTTATGAATCTATAAACCTTGGGTGGATTGTTGTCCTTCCTCAACAACCCATACTAGATTTAGACTATCTTCTGGCTTCTTGGGGATCTTTAATTTCTTTGGTTTTATACATTTGAGAAGGTTTTCATCCAACCAGGTTATGGAATACAGTTATCTAGTCTTATGCAAATGTATTTGCTGATTGATCTTGAGAACATTCCACTCTTTAGCCCAATAGCTCAACTCTGTGGTGATGTTTTCGGCAGAATTTTATGAGTAATAAACTTACAATGGTTCCATGAAACCTTCTCAAATAGGTAAAGATGCTAAAATATCATGGTATGTTACTGGTGATGTTGCAGGCCCTCTACTCTGGTTAGTGATGGTGGTTCTAGCTTCATTTAAATGTGTCCTTCACTCCTCTTTCAATGTATTTGACTTCTTAATCCCAACTTTAGACCTTGACCCTTTTGCTTTAGATGTACATAGACATAGTGGTGAGACATGCTTTGTCTGATGACTGCTGACAAAAGCCCAGTCTGGTTATGCAGCAGCCTTCAAAACCCCTTTGAGATGCTTGTGTCCCTTGTTCTTAAACCTTGAGTTGGTTGCCATGGCTCCATTAGGCAATGTCTGATTTTTACTCATGGATACTCCAGCTGCACGGGACTTTATGAGCGTACACATGAGGACAAATCCCTGTATGAATTTCCCATTCCAGAAGATGAGGAGCCTATTCTGGTCGAGATGGGTCTGTCAGATTCCTCGCTTAGGGACTCATTATAAAGTGCAACTCAAGTGCGTTAAACACTTACCTCAAGTGCATCATACTAAGACATAATTGGATGTTCCTCGAGTGTCTTTTGTTGGCGAAAGTGTCTTGTTTGGGGGAGGGGAGCCTTCAACCATCTTTTTTCGGGAAAGAAGCAAGGAATTCAGCTTTACAAAAGCTCAACCTTGAGAAAACAAGGTCAGCTTTTGTATTCTCTGCCCATAAAATAGAGTGGGGTGCTAATGGGTTTGTCCTCCTATGTACTGCTCTGGACATAAGCAGAAGAATGTTTTTCTGTATATTCTGGAAATATTGCATCATTCAAGGAATTTTATTTCATGTGTCGGCCCTAGCAGGAAACTCTCTTTGCATTTATGTTAAAAAAAAAATGACTCAAGTTCAAAAATGAAGGCCAATTAACGCCACTCGCCTGCGACTGTCAGTTTATATATAGATCCGCCAGCTGGAATTCAAGGGAATGTTCTAAGAGGCAAGTTGACTGTACACAGAGTAAATAAACACAAGTAGAAGATTCACTGGAATGGTTGCATTATGCTAAGTCCTAACGCAACAACTTCGATTCCCAGATTGTGCGTCTGGACCCCCCGTTGGTGCTTGGACCAGTAACTGATGAGATCTGAGGAAGAATTCCTATATATAATCACTAGAAACCCCAGTTAAGCAGAAATTTGGGGTAAACACATATTTACAGTCCCCATATTCTCCCTAGTACCCAGGGAGGGGGCAACCTGTAGTTATGCTACACCCCTGAAGAATAGTTTAAAGAGGAACCGTCCAAGAGGAGCCACAACGGTAAGTGTTTTCAATGATAACTGTTCATGGTAAATGCACATCAGATGCACATCAGCCCTAGGCACTAAAGATGATGAAAAAAGCTGTATTTTATTGGGCTGTACTTGCCCTTTAACCCACAGATCACTGCTGGAATGAAGCAGCTGCCTGGTGGAGTTTATGCCCCCCCCAGCCTCACCAGCCACAACTTCCCGGATATATTACATTACACCCATTTAATGAGACATCCAGTTTGGCTCACTGACCCGAACCAATTAGGATCAAACAGGAGACGGCCTTAACACAGCGACAGGTATCAACCCAAATTACCAACAATCAAACCACAATCTGGTTTCCTGTTGCCAAGGCAACCACATAGGATTTTCTAAAGTGTCACCTTGAAATGAGGAAGAATAGAAAAAGCAAAGGATTCCTGACGAAACAACGACCAACGGCAACAATGCTCAAGGGGCTCAAATCGGTTACATTGTTACATTTCATTTAAAGGTGACGCTCTCCTTTATTAATCATTTCCTATAGAAAACTGCCTCCTCCATTGACCGGTAATGGCAAGGGACTCTACCATAATAACGTATGTTCCTTTAGCAGCAAGAAGGCAGCTCCCGGCGAGAGGTCACGGAGAAGTAATTTAATTTCTGATCCTCCAGTACAAAGCGCCGGCTGCAATATACAGAGTAGAAAGGGGCCGTTGTGCACTAAACTCATATGCCCCCAGCTGCTTATATATATGTTGTATCTTGTACAAAAACAGGGATTATCGGAGGTGCCATATTGATTCCCTTAGACAGTACAGTATGAGGGTATAGCTTATTGTGTGCCCAGAACATTCCTTCTCTGTATATTTGTATTTATACATATGGGAGGAGGAGGTGCCATATTGATTCCCTTAGACAGTACAGTATGAGGGTATAGCTTATTGTGTGCCCAGAACATTCCTTCTCTGTATATTTGTATTTATACATATGGGAGGAGGGAGGTGCCATATTGATTCCCTTAGACAGTACAGTATGAGGGTATAGCTTATTGTGTGCCCAGAACATTCCTTCTCTGTATATTTGTATTTATACATATGGGAGGAGGAGGTGCCATATTGATTCCCTTAGACAGTACAGTATGAGGGTATAGCTTATTGTGTGCCCAGAACATTCCTTCTCTGTATATTTATATTTATACAGAAGGGAAGGTGCTGCCATATTGATTCCCTCGGCCAATGCTTGGGTTAGCCAAGGCAATAAAGCTTTCCAATGTACAAACACAAATTCTATTCTCCCGGAACCATCACAAATTCCTGTTATTGACGGAGATATAAATTCCAGCGAAAGCTCATTAACCAATATGATATATAAGCGCATCCGTATCCCCTTTATTCATTCATTACACCTGCATATGGCCCTTATATGGCTCCTCGCTCAGCATGAAACGAGCACCATTAAAATAATCCCTGCCATTGGCAGATGTGCTCGCTGCCCCCCAGGGGATTCTGGGACACAAACAGGTTTAATTTGCAATTTGACGGTGATTATTCAGAGAAAATCTGTTTTTCAAAGAAAAACCAACACCCCATCCATTTTTTTTCTAAAGAATCTGAATTATATGGTGAGCGGTTTAATACCCAGCGTGCCCTGAGTATACATTTTTCATAGGCTTTGTACTGGGGACTGGTGGAGACATTTAATAACATAGTATTTAATTAATAATGGATGAGAGAGGGACCCGGCGAGACACTCCAGCACCTGTGCTCATACAAATCCCAGCCTTACTGCTCCCTATGGAAATCCCTCTGTCAATGCTACGGTGACCCGAGTGGCCCATTTATATGCACTTGCACAGCTTTCCTCTGTAGTGGCGGGTCTGGGCGGTAAAGTGAAATGAGGAGACCCAATGTTTATAATAAAGCTAGCAGCCTCGGGCTCACATGGAGGCTGGAGATCACCTTTAGGCTGATAAAGTCACCTTAGCTGTTAGACCAATGGAAGTGTATAGAGATCCTGCTGTATCTGTCATTTATCCCAGGTTCCATGGATATCTACATACCTCCCAACTGTCCCTTTTTTAAAGGGACAGTCCCTCTTTTGACAGCTCAACCCGCAGTCCCTCATTTGTACTGGAAAGTCCCTCTTTTCTCTGCACTGAACAGCCAGAAAAAGAAACAAAGTGTCTCACTTAATTGGCTTTTAGCAGAGAGCCCAGAACAGCTAACAGGTGCAAATAAGATACTTTGTAACAATTTTGAGACACAAAAGCACAGTTTAGATAAGGAAAAATATTTTCAAACTTTCATAACCTGCCAAATTTTGTAAAACAAACATGGTAATTAGGGGGTGTGGCCACAGAAAGGGGTGTGGTCAAAAAATGCTGCGCTACGTGCGGAAAAACATTTTTTGTCCCTTTTTTTACTTCCAAAATGTTGGGAGGTATGTATCTATAAGCTTTCAGCCTAAGAGCCCGGAACACGGGCAGCACTTGGGATATCTGCCATTGCCTTAAATCTCACTATATCTAACTGCCCATTTTCAAATTGAAAAATAATCATACACCCCAAATCTCACCCAACCTATCCTAAAGACTGACCCAGTGCAGGACACCAGGAAAAAAACCCAGTGGGCCCTGGAATTCATGGGCCCAGTCGTCTGAGGCCCACCCACTGCCCGGACTCTCCCCTGATTGGACCCAGGTCTGCTCCCCTGCCATCCCCTCTCCCTGATAATATGCACAAAGTTCGGGAGACTGGAGGTAAAAGGTAAGGGGTAGGGGAAGGGTGGACACCAGGAGGAGGGGCCCTTGAATTTAGCCCTGGTGGGCCCGAGCCTGACCCCTATACCTCCCATCTGCTCAGGCCTGGACTGAGATTCAAAATAGGCCCTGGCATTTCAGGTACAGCTACACAGAGGCCCAAACAGGCCACACAGCAGCCCAAACAGCCTCCCACCAGCCCAATATATAGTGACTGTCTATGGCAACTTACAGCAGATTGCCAGTCGGGGGCCTGTATCTGCTGCTCCAGGCTCACCTACAAGGTTCAGTTGCCTTCTCAAGAAAAAGGTGGAAATGTGTATGGCAACCAGAGCAGATACAAGCAGTTTATCCCTGTGCTTGGCGGGCAGATAAATATTTAACATTTACTCTCCATAGACTTTCATAATAGTCGCCTGGACCCCCTGCCAAGGGCAATTATCCCTTAAATACCCACTGCTGAAAAAAGCCTTGAATTGACCCAATGTATCACAGTCCTTATATTCCGGGGGGAGTGTCACAAATTTGGGCCCATAGTAGTCTCCCACTCTACTAATGATAACTCAGACTACTATTATCCCAGGTTCCAGAATCTTTAAGTCCGGGAATATGAGTTGAGTTGTTGGACACCGAGCAGACGGCAGACAGTCCTCTAACAGGGACTATATACAGTATATATATATATATATATATATTACACAAAAGCCATGAATATCTTATAAATTATATACTTATAAACGGTGAGTTCTGATGTCATCAGTTATAAACGGTGAGTTCTGATGTCATTTCAGTCACATGACTCACTGAAACTTGTGTATTATAATAAATAAAGTACCCCCAGTTGTAAAATATGAGGATATTAGAAGTTACCTTGGAGTTCCATGAATGGCCTCGTGTTTTTATATGGTCATGAAACTCCTCGGTAACTTATGATAGCCTTATATTTTACAACAGGGGGTACTTTATTCACTATATATCCTCAGTGTCAGACGGGGATCCCAGGGGCCCACCAGAAAACTTTAGGTTGAGGGCCCAAATTCCAAACTATTATACCTCCTCTCCTCACTCAACCTCTTTATTCTAGTAGTCTCCTTTCTCTACATACTATTCTCTATTCTTCCATTTTTAAGCCTTTTTGTTCTCATACAGGAATAGGGAATGACCATGAAATAGGCCAAATGTTTAGAAACAAGAGGCCCACTGACTCCTGGGCCCGCCGGGAGTTTTCCTGGTATATCCAAGAGAAAGGTCCTAATGAGGACCAAAAGATTCCTTTGCCTCTGGATAGTCACTCAATACTCAATACTCTTGACAGCCTCCAACCCTAATTTCCCCTTCTGACGCCGGCAAATGTCATTCCATCAATGGGGGAAGCTTTAAGTCTCGGCTGTGACAGCGAGTTACAGATAAACACCATTGTGTCCTCATCTATAGACTATTTCCCCTTCGGGTGTCAGAGATGCCGGCAATGTTTTTCTGCAGATTAGAACCAACTCTAGCACAGCGGCATGTGAGAATTACTGAGAAACGACTTGTAGTAACACTGTGTATGAAAGTAAGAGACGTGGAAATGGGCAGGATTGCTTAAAGAGAAACAAAAACTCCCTCCCATATGTATAAATACAAATATACAGTGAAGGAATGTTCTGGGCACACAATAAGCTATACCCTCATACTGTACTGTCTAAGGGAATCAATATGGCACCTCCTCCTCCCATATGTATAAATACAAATATACAGAGAAGGAATGTTCTGGGCACACAATAAGCTATACCCTCATACTGTACTGTCTAAGGGAATCAATATGGCACCTCCTCCCATATGTATAAATACAAATATACAGAGAAGGAATGTTCTGGGCACACAATAAGCTATACCCTCATACTGTACTGTCTAAGGGAATCAATATGGCACCTCCTCCTCCCATATGTATAAATACAAATATACAGAGAAGGAATGTTCTGGGCACACAATAAGCTATACCCTCATACTGTACTGTCTAAGGGAATCAATATGGCACCTCCTCCTCCCATATGTATAAATACAAATATACAGAGAAGGAATGTTCTGGGCACACAATAAGCTATACCCTCATACTGTACTGTCTAAGGGAATCAATATGGCACCTCCTCCTCCCATATGTATAAATACAAATATACAGAGAAGGAATGTTCTGGGCACACAATAAGCTATACCCTCATACTGTACTGTCTAAGGAAATCAATATGGCACCTCCTACCCATACAAATATAATGATTTCTTCTATTTTCCAGGAAAGGAGAATGAGTGAGAGTGAAGTGAACTATAAAAACAAAAATCTAACTAAGCTGCCTTCTGCCCCCATCCTCTGTGTAAATTAGTATGTGCTCTACTAATTATAATAATAATAATCCCTTAGCTCTGGTGTGCTGCAGCAAAACAGAGATTACTGGGATAATGCAGCTTCTCAGTGGCAGTTTACTGTTATCAATACTCCTCTATATGAATGGAAAATGCATTAACACATTGTAAACAATGATTGTTATTTCATGCCTTAGATTGGCGAGCCAAGAGATTTCACAGATATTATGCGATAATAATGTCTGTATATACAAACATTGGGGTGTCACCCTGCTATATTTCCAGGGGTACCCAGGGTACAAATAAACACTCACCCCAAATCTCCCCAAACTGACCTTCAGACTGGGCCCCCTTAGCTCATAACAAGGTTACAAATATATAGAAACATTGGGGCGTCACCCTGCTATAGTTCCAGGGGTACTCAGGGTACAAATAAGCACTCACCCCAAATCTCCCCCTAACTGACCTTCAGACTGGGCCCCCTTAGCTCATAACAAGGTTACAGATATATAGAAACATTGGGGTGTCACCCTGCTATAGTTCCAGGGGTACCCAGGGTACAAATAATCACTCACCCCAAATCTCCCCCTAACTGACCTTCAGACTGGGCCCCCTTAGCTCATAACAAGGTTACAGATATATAGAAACATTGGGGTAATGGGATAATAAAAGGGGTGAGTAGGCGTGTCGCTCTTTAACCAATCACAGTTATAAATACAGGTTAATAAATCCAGTGTGGACATCTGACTGCGTTTCACCTTTCACGTCCAAAGTTTAACTTTCCATCAAAATAAATGGATTTTCCGGCCGGCCCTTTGCATTATATGAGTCGGCCTGTCTGTTGAAATACAATTATAAACAAAAAATCAATATCCATATATATATATAGTGTATTGCATCTAGGTCACCCCCCAGCACGGCGCTCTCTGAACGCCGACAGATGTATAACAGTTATTGACAGACGCAGATCGTTGCTCCAAGCGGCGACTACCGACAACATCGCTGCTAATCCGCCTGCGCTTCATTAAAGGAGAAATTCAGCAATTTCGTCTATCATTAGCTCGGGATTTCTACCAGGCTTTGGATTTTTATTTATTTAATTGCTTTCCCTGTTACCCAATAACATGGCAATAAAAATTTGTGACTACTACTAAGCCTCATTCCCCTGGAGCTTCATAGAAACTGCTGACACCGAGGGGACTGAACTATTAAAGAGACGCTGTTGTCATTCTCAGTCCAAGGTTTTAATCCCATAGTTCACAGTTTGAAGACAATAAATGACGTAAAACAGTCACACCAGTGCTTTACAGCCCATCTAGCGAACTATTCAGACTCCCTTTCTGTCAGTCAATGACATCACAAGCAACTAAGGGACGTTTTCCAAAAACTTTTATGAAGATATTGAACCTAACTGCCCTTGGAAGTGACACTGACTTCATGTATTAATTATTATTAAACAATCTGACTTTAAAGGGGTCCCTTATAACCCAAGAAGTTCCCATTGGCCCACTTTGAGAAGCCAAAAACATTGTCCGTGCTTAGTATTCAGAGAAGCCCGTCCCCACCCTGCTGTGAGAAACTCTAAGCTTTAATTAGGCAGAAATATTCAGCTGTTAATTGAGCAAAAACCTCCAAGATTATGGTCTTTTAACCCATTCACTCGCAGGATGTTCCAGATGTAGCAGGGCAACTCTCTGTGATACAATGGTGCAGACTGAGAGCTGTGCCGATATATAGAGAGAGACTGACACCTAGAATTCGCTTTCAGATTTGCTTACTTGCTTTGGGCCGGCAATTAATATTAATTAGACTGCTACAAGCAAGAAAAGTGAAATAAAGATCTGATGGGTTGCTATGGCAATTTAGAACCTATGTTTCTAATTAGCCCCTCTGTGTTAAATCCAGGGTTTGATTGGCCCAGCAGGACGTCAGGAGATTTTCCAGTTATTCTGGGCTCTCCTTGATACCCAAACCAGTGACCTAATTCCCAGCCAGCGCCTCCACACTGATGACTTGTAGCCTTTGCAGGTGTTTCATAGCTGGATGTCTTGTCTGAGAAATGTGTAGTGGGCAGTCCAGTCCAATCACAGCATAGTGTGCGCCTGTCCTGTCCAATCAGAGTGTGGAATGCACCCGGGTAAGGTCACTACCACGAGCCTAATTACATGTCTAGGGCCCTTCACAAATAGAATAGCAGGTCTCCCATGAGAGAAGAGAGAAACTGATGGGGGCAGAAAGAAGAAAAAAAGAGAGTGAGAGAGACAGGAATGGAAAATAAATAAGGAGTAGAGAGACAAATGCAGAGGAGAAATATAGAAGGGGAGTTAAGAGGGAGGACGGGGGAGAGTAAGACCAAACAGTTGGGGGAGAAAAGGAAAGGAGAGGGGATGAGAGACAGAAGGAGAGAAGGGAAAGGGGGTTAGGGAGTAGAGAGACAAATGGGGGAGAGGAGAAATATAGAAGGGGAGAGAAGAGGGAGGATGGGGGAGAGTAAGGCCAAACAGTTGGGGGAGAAAAGGAAAGGAGAGGGGATGAGAGACAGAAGGAGAGAAGGGAAAGGGGGTTAGGGAGTAGAGAGACAAATGGGGGAGAGGAGAAATATAGAAGGGGAGAGAAGAAGGAGGATGGGGGAGAGTAAGGCCAAACAGTTGGGGGAGAAAAGGAAAGGAGAGGGGATGAGAGACAGAAGGAGAGAAGGGAAAGGGGGTTAGGGAGTAGAGAGACAAATGGGGGAGGGAGAAATATAGAAGGGGAGAGAAGAGGGAGGATGGGGGTGAGTGGGCCCAACCCCTTTATAATTGGGAATTCATTTTAGTGTATTGTCCAGTGCAACTATTCTGTACAAAATGCTTTACAAACTGGAGCTGCCACAGAGGAACTACAGTAGTTCCTCTGCTAAAGTAAAATATGGAATTCGGCCTTGGGCAAAACAGAGGAGAAAACAGAGGTAGAAAAAGCATGAAAACCTCTATGAGCAGATCATGATGGTTACAGCAAGGCTACAATAATATAACAGTAGGGCAAGATGGAGACAGTAGGACAAGATGCAGACAATAGGATGAGATGGAGACAGTAGGAAAAGATGGATGGAGAAAATAGGACACAGTGAGGCACGATGGAGATAGTAGGAGAAGATGCAGACAGGTGGACAAGATGGAGACAGTAGGGCAAGATGGAGACAGAAGGGCAAGATGAAGGCAGTAGTACAAGATTATGACAATAAGTCAAAATGAAGAGGTTATGGCAAGAGGTTTGTAGCATAAATAGGAATAATATGGCAAGACAGACACTAGGGCATAATGGAGACAGTAGGAAATGATGGGGTCGGAGTGTCAGAACAATGACATTAGAACAAGATGGAAACAGTAGGACAAGGTATGGTTGTGGGTACCTTGGAGTACAAATAACCTGCAGTTTTGGTGGTTGATGAGGTAAAGCCCCAGCTGGTTAGACAGTTCTGACTTTGTTCTAGGCCCCACCATCATTACCATTGCCTTGGCACTACCTTAGAGCGTGTTCAAGCTGCATCTATATCCAGTGAGATATTTATAGTAAACATTAAGCCCTGTGTCAGATTAAGGGTTATGGAAGGAATGCTAACATCCATATTCCAAAAAGAGAATTCTTGCTCGGCTGATGCACAGTATTAAATATGAACACGGCCGGTTCCCCTCTAAAGCACAAGATGACACAGTTTCAATCGAGAGCTGCTCTTGATTACGGGGCGAACACCTGAAAATAGGAACAATATCATTTCATGCGCATTAAAATTCATGAGACCCAGAACACATCAACAAACCAATCTCACTTCACAAATAAAATAATCAAATACATTATTCTGGGATATCTACTTAGGGTAACAGTTTTTTCTCTTTCTTTTGCATCTTAAATTTATATTGCCTGCAGTCTTGTGCCTTTATATGGTCACAGAACAACCCCTCAGTGACTTCTAATATCGTTATCATTTACAGTAGGGGGTACATTATCCCTTATAATACATGAGTGATACTCAGAGTTCCCTGTATAACTCAACCTGCAGCCTTGTGCCTTTATATGGTCACAGAACAACCCCTCAGTGACTTCTAATATCCTTATCATTTACAGCAGGGGGTAGTGTATTCGCTATGGATGTGTTTGAACCTAACAGAGCCAATGTTAAATATTTAACTAGCACTTGAATATTTGAGTAGAAGAGACATATACATCATTGCTCTGTTCATTACTCAATTGCAGTGTGGGATGCTAAGTGACAAGGAGAGCCATTAGTTACTGGATTTTGCTGAGAGATGCAGTTCAGCAATCAAAAAAAACAAATGGGGGGTTCAACCTAGCGATAACCCCACTCTGATGTCATTCACTGATCCAGCCCTGTGAATATATATCTAGAAGCCCCCAGAGTGAAATTGCATATTGAATATTGAATATTAATGGGAAGTGACTTCTCGGACTCTCCTTGGATAATCAAGAAATTGCTGGGGAAGGGGGAATCTTTGGACGGGGGGTGAACATTATTGTCAAAGGGGCAGAAAACGAGGCCTGCGGGTATATCTGGCAGCCCCCGCCTCTTCAACGGGTGAAATTTTAAAAAAAATTGCTGCCTTTTAACCCCTTCACTGAAACCCTGGGATGAGAAGCGGTAGGTGACAGATAGGGAACGGCTGACATGCAGAGGAGAGAAGCAATTGGCAGTTTCTGGAGCCACACACTATAAATAAATATAAAGGGAACATGTCAGGGATAAAGGGAAATAGTGATACTAGGAGGCCACCCACAGATAGCTGCTATTAATGCTGTTATTTGAGAAAATCTGGTTAGCAAGTTGCAATTCCTTTTGACAGGCGGATAGAAAGGCAACGGTGCTTGTGGGGGGGGGTTGATTCTAATCCTCTTAACAAATATTAACCCCTTGGCTGCTGCAAGAGGATGAATGCCCCCCCCCAACACACACACATATACATACAAAGGGATTCTCGTGTAACAAACTGCACTTTTTTTATGCAGCCCGGCACTCATATACAATGGAATTATGCGACGCAGTATCAAAGGCAACATTAACCCGATGCTCCAAACCGTAAAGAAATATCCGAGTTATTTAAAAAGCTCCGTAGGCTTCATGCAAGCTGATCGATAACTCACGGTTCCATATCCATACATGGGGGTTGGAATCAGTGAAGCCAGGGCACCCCAACATTCCTTTTACAGACTCAACTTGGCCTTAATCCTGTCTGCAATGCAGGAACCCCACTAATCCCTCTACAGATCAAAAGGGAAGAATGGACCTGTTTGATAAGTCAACCATTGGATAACAGGTCTCCTTTGCAGACAGCAGTGTAGAATTCTGATTCAGAGCTGACTTGCAGTCCAGGAATCCAAACGTCGTCCCCCCTTGCCCCTCTCCAGACACCCAGATGGGAAAGGTCCCAATATTGAATAACCCAGTCCAAGTATTTAGCTCTCTGTCTAGAGAAATCGAGGTCAGAATGGACCCAGTGAAACATCTAGTCTGGAAACTCCAATATCTCACATGCAGACACCCAGGTGGGAAAGTCCAAGTATTTAGGTCTCTATCTAGGAAGTCAGAAATGCCCCATTATTAAAAGATCTGGTCGGCTCAGTAACCTGGACAGTCCAATATGTCACATACAGACATCCAGGTGAGAAAGATGCCAATATTGAAGCATTGGGTCCAATATACACCCCAAAACCATGGATTATTCCCAGCAGTGAAAGGTCACAATACTGTATAATAATATAATAACAATAATATATAGACTGCCGGGGTGAAATAGTCCTGATGTTGAGACATTATATAGACTGCCGGGGTGAAATGGTCCTGATATTGAGACATTCTATAGACTGCCGGGATGAAATGGTCCTGATATTGAGACATTATATAGACTGCCGGGGTGAAATGGTCCTGATATTGAGACATTCTATAGACTGCCGGGATAGAATGGTCCTGATATTGAGACATTCTATAGACTGCCGGGATAGAATGGTCCTGATATTGAGACATTCTATAGACTGCCGGGATAGAATGGTCCTGATACTGAGACATTCTATAGACTGCCGGGATGAAATGGTCCTGATATTGAGACATTCTATAGACTGCCGGGGTGAAATGGTCCTGATATTGAGACATTCTATAGACTGCCGGGATAGAATGGTCCTGATATTGAGACATTCTATAGACTGCCGGGATAGAATGGTCCTGATACTGAGACATTCTATAGACTGCCGGGATGAAATGGTCCTGATATTGAGACATTCTATAGACTGCCGGGGTGAAATGGTCCTGATATTGAGACATTCTATAGACTGCCGGGATAGAATGGTCCTGATATTGAGACATTATATAGACTGCCGGGATAGAATGGTCCTGATACTGAGACATTCTATAGACTGCCGGGATGAAATGGTCCTGATACTGAGACATTCTATAGACTGCCGGGGTGAAATGGTCCTGATACTGAGACATTCTATAGACTGCCGGGGTGGAATGGTCCTTATACTGAGACATTCTATAGACTGCCGGGGTGGAATGGTCCTGATGCTAAATCTCCAGTCATCCCAATATTCCTTCTATTTCTTCTCTCCACCTGGCACCTAGATAGCCCCAGTCGCCCAGCAGATCCATGATACCATTTGGTAGGCACCTGCCCAGTACACACCAGTGACATTTCAGTAGTACCCAGTAAAGATGTTGGGCATATGCCTGGCCGCTCCTGCATTGCCTCATTACCCTGCTCTGTGAGTGACAGCTCGGCTCTGGGTGGAATACATTACACAGTGAGAGACCCGGGCACTTCTCAATGCAGTGTTAGTGACTGAGAATGGGGGGCAGTTAATGAACATGGCACCGTGCCAACAGAACAGCCCCCACGACTGATGCAGAGAGAGAGAGATCAGACACAGGGTCAGGTTTATTAAAGTAAGGGTGGGCTTATATATATCCACTGGTACCTCCAGTGCCCACTGACAGTGACAACATCAGCCAATAACACCAGCTACATTTAAGCAACGGCAGCCCTATGTTATATATATATATTGCTGCTGTGCCAGGCAACGAGACGTTCCATGCTCACCTGGATACAATCAACAGCTGTGCCAGGCACCCAGTCGTATTTGCCATGCTCACCCATCCCTGTTTTCCGTCTCCCTGTGAGGTGCCACACACTGTACCATCCAGTAAAGCTTCATGTTGCATCTGTGCCCTCACACCCTGTTTCACCAGCCCATGCCAACAAATAAGCCCAAATTGTTCTGCAGCCCCTGCACATTCTGTCACCCCAGGGCACCACTTAATCACACATTGGTACAACAACACCAGCGCCAGCTAATCACACAGCCCCAAAATACCACCTTATCACACGTTGGCACAAAAATGATCCCCCAATACCAAATCTTGCATCACTAATAGTTAATCCCCATTAACACCTAATGACATATTGACATAACCATTAACCCCCAGATGCCACCTAACCACACCCCGTTAGCCCAATTAACCCCATGTGCCACCTAATTGAACATTGCTGCCACAGTAAACCCCCCAAACTTCCCAATTTTACACGATTTCACAGCCTCTGTTCCACCCACTGCCCCAGAATTACATTGAAACCCCCATTGATATAACATTTAAATCAGCCATAGCAATTAACCCCTTTGTCACAATCCAATAATCCCTGAATCACATACTGGCAGAACAATGAACACAATGGCACCTCCCAATCGAACACCGATATACCAATAAATAATGCCCTTCTGTAGCACCTCAGTGCCCCCTGCTACTGCCCATAACTCCCTGTTGTACTATGTGCCAACCATTCCCTTACTGCACCTTTTTACTCTATTATTATTATTATTATACCACCTGCCTGCCCATTGCTGTACCACCCATAATGCCCTACTGTGTCTTCCAATCACCTAATTACTCTCTGTCAGATCACCCATTGCCCACTGTTGTACCACCTTCTACCCTAGCACCTATAAAATCTACTACCCCACCTATTGCCATCTGCTATAACACACACTGCCATCTGCTGTGCCCCAACTGCCCATCAAATGCTCTACACTGCCCAACTGCCCAACTGCCCAACTGCCATCAGCTGCAACTGCCCCCTGTTATATCAGTCCCTGTTCTACCCCCTATAATTACACACCCTGCTGTGCCAGTCAGTACCCTCCACCACCACCAACTGTCACCCCCAACTGCCACCCCGACCCATGTCCCTTACCTGCCCTGGCAGCCAACACGCACGCCCACACAGCCAGCATCCCATCCATTGGCGCAGTGAGCGGAGAAGGAGCCCCTAATAATCCCCCTGCAGCCGCGAAACTTCCCGAGTCCCCGCACGAGCCTCACTGACACACTGACAGCTTCCCCGGCTGGGAGAGTCTTCCGACCGTACCACTCCGGTAGCGCGGGGGGAGCTCACCAAGATCATAGACTCTCACTGTCTCCTCCTTGGCGGTGGGAACAGCCAGCTCCTCCATTCAGGTTCCCAGACAAATTGGGTCACCGATCACTTAGCGGGTGTGAGAATAAAAGGGAAAGATTCATTACACAGGAATTATTTCTCCATCCACCACCCCTACCGAGCAGAAATGGTTTAGCCGCAAGCTCCAAACTCAGACTGATGTTTGACATTAAAGTATGTGCGGGGTGAGTAGTACTGAGAGCAGGCAAGGGTTAAACAGTCAGTGTGTTGGGTGAATACTTAGGGCAGGAAGGGTTAAGCAGTCAGACAATGAGCAAAGTGAGTACTTAGGGTTGACAAGGGTTAAACAGTGAGACAAAGAGCAAGGTGTGTACACTGGGTTGGCAAGGGTTAAACAGTCAGTGTGTTGGGTGAATACTCAGGACAGGAAAGGGTTAAGCAGTCAGACAATGAGCAAAGTTGGTACTTAGGGTTGACAAGGGTTAAACAAGTAGACATTGAGCAAGGTAAGTACCCAGGGTTGACAGGGGTTAAACAGTGAGACAAAGAGCAAGGTGTGTACACTGAGTTGGCAAGGGTTAAACAGTCAGTGTGCTGGGTGAATACTCAGGACAGGAAAAGGTTAAGCAGTCAGACAGTGTGTTGGGTGAGTACTGAGAGCAGGCAAGGGTTACACAGGCAGACAATCAGCAAGGTGAATCCCCAGGGTTGACAAGGGTTAAGCAGTGAGGCAAAATGCAAGGTGATTATTCAGGGCAGGGAAGGGTTAAGCAGTCAACGCGCAAGGTGAGTACTCAGGACAGGTAGGTGTTAACTAGTGACCAACTGTGCGCAGAGTTAGAACCACAGGCAGAAAAGGATTAACCAGTGCAAATAGATGTAGGAATGCCTTAACCAGTTAAGTCAGGTGCTCGACAGAATAAAGGGTAAACAGGAGTAAATTGGTAGAATATAGCTATTGGAGGGTCGGGGTTAATATGAGAGAATGTACTTAGAGTAGATGGGGGAAGGGTAGCCTGGAACTGGGGGTCCTTATGGCAGGCTAAAGTGACTGTGAGAGAATGTGGGGTCCAGGGAAGGATGAGGTTAAACTCTGAGGTCAAGGTTCAGGCAAGTTTGGGTTCGTCAGTGAGATATATCCAGACACCATAACAGGGGAGGCAAGGGTTAAACATCATCAGCCCCTGGCTGTGTTAAATACAAGTCTCCCCAGAGAGGGGCCCAAGTGCAGTAAATTCAGTAAGTGCAATGTGGGTTACAACTGTCACCAACAAGTAGGGGGTTCACTATAGACAAAGACTTCAATATCTCTACATGGTGCCCTGCTCTTGTTTCCCTACAGAAATATATATATAAATATTTATATAATAAAAGAGGCCGAACTGTAAGCCTTAAAGTCACGTGTTTCTGAAGTTTTACAAGATCAGACTTTTATTTTATTTCAAAACAAATCCTTTTTATTGTTTATCTTTTTTCTCCCTTTTTCAATAAAGTAATAAACCGGTTACATTTTATGGTGCTGAATGGACAGCTCCCGACTCTGCACCCACCCAGCACCCACCAACTAAATAATAGGGAGACATTGAACAGACCCCTCCCCTCCTAATATTCTAAAGCAATGGGGAGAAGAGAGGGGCAGAGCCAAAATTGAGGGTGAGCTAAACATTCCTGGGGGTACACAATGATTTTAAGGATCCAGTGAAAGAATGTTCTGGGCACACAATAAGCTATACCCTCATACTGTACTGTCTAAGGGAATCAATATGGCACCTCCTCCTCCCATATGTATAAATACAAATATACAGAGAAGGAATGTTCTGGGCACACAATAAGCTATACCCTCATACTGTACTGTCTAAGGGAATCAATATGGCACCTCCTCCTCCCATATGTATAAATCCAAATATACAGAGAAGGAATGTTCTGGGCATATAATAAGCTATACCCTCATACTGTACTGTCTAAGGGAATCAATATGGCACCTCCTCCTCCCATATGTATAAATATAAATATACAGAGAAGGAATGTTCTGGGCACACAATAAGCTATACCCTCATACTGTACTGTCTAAGGGAATCAATATGGCACCTCCTCCTCCCATATGTATAAATATAAATATACAGAGAAGGAATGTTCTGGGCACACAATAAGTTATACCCTCATACTGTACTGTCTAAGGGAATCAATATGGCACCTCCTCCTCCCATATGTATAAATACAAATATACAGAGAAGGAATGTTCTGGGCACACAATAAGCTATACCCTCATACTGTACTGTCTAAGGTAATCAATATGGCACCTCCTCCTCCCATATGTATAAATACAAATATACAGAGAAGGAATGTTCTGGGCACACAATAAGCTATACCCTCATACTGTACTGTCTAAGGGAATCAATATGGCACCTCCTCCTCCCATATGTATAAATACAAATATACAGAGAAGGAATGTTCTGGGCACACAATAAGCTATACCCTCATACTGTACTGTCTAAGGGAATCAATATGGCACCTCCTCCTCCCATATGTATAAATACAAATATACAGAGAAGGAATGTTCTGGGCACACAATAAGCTATACCCTCATACTGTACTGTCTAAGGGAATCAATATGGCACCTCCTCCTCCCATATGTATAAATACAAATATACAGAGAAGGAATGTTCTGGGCACACAATAAGCTATACCCTCATACTGTACTGTCTAAGGGAATCAATATGGCACCTCCTCCTCCCATATGTATAAATACAAATATACAGAGAAGGAATGTTCTGGGCACACAATAACTATACCCTCATACTGTACTGTCTAAGGGAATCAATATGGCACCTCCTCCTCCCATATGTATAAATACAAATATACAGAGAATGAATGTTCTGGGCACACAATAAGCTATACCCTCATACTGTACTGTCTAAGGGAATCAATATGGCACCTCCTCCTCCCATATGTATAAATACAAATATACAGAGAAGGAATGTTCTGGGCACACAATAACTATACCCTCATACTGTACTGTCTAAGGGAATCAATATGGCACCTCCTCCTCCCATATGTATAAATACAAATATACAGAGAATGAATGTTCTGGGCACACAATAAGCTATACCCTCATACTGTACTGTCTAAGGGAATCAATATGGCACCTCCTCCTCCCATATGTATAAATACAAATATACAGAGAAGGAATGTTCTGGGCACACAATAACTATACCCTCATACTGTACTGTCTAAGGGAATCAATATGGCACCTCCTCCCATATGTATAAATACAAATATACAGAGAAGGAATGTTCTGGGCACACAATATGCTATACCCTCATACTGTACTGTCTAAGGGAATCAATATGGCACCTCCTCCTCCCATATGTATAAATACAAATATACAGAGAAGGAATGTTCTGGGCACACAAGTATAACCTCATACAGCACATCTTAATAGAATATTCATTATGCTTATAATTACTCCCTTTCATAGTGAGTTTGTATGAGACTGGGGGTATAGGCACCACCCTGGGGAAATGGGGGATGAACCTCTTTCCCGTCACTAAGCCCCTAGGGAACAATTGTTGCTGAAATAAGAAGCTGTCGCCTCTCCAGGAGAGATTTGATTGCAGAGCAATTGCTTGGTGTGTGCAATCAGCAGTTCTTTCAAACCATCGTGAGGGTCATCCAAGTGGGGTTGATAATAAAATTGGATAATGTTGCCCTTTTCACAGTCTCAGTAGACAAACAGGGATTTAAGGATCAGGCAAAGATGGCTGTTTCCTGCAATTTCGGAAAAGTGTTGAATATTTTGTTGTAGAGGAAGTTTTAGTCTCTTCGTGAACTGAATAGTTTTGGGTGCAACCGCAGAGGGTAAAATAAAGAGTTACCTATTGTGATTTGTATTAAGTATCACTGGGTAGAGATAGTTCTATAGATAAGTTCTAAAGTCTGTGACCCTTTAGATTTTGTTATTGTGCCGTTCATCAACTACTGCTGGGAGTTGTACTTCAACAATACCTGATGGGCTGCAGGATAGACAACACTATTATAAAGGAATCATCTTGTGCTACTGTTACCATCTGATTTATTATCTCCATCTTGTCCTACTTTCTCCATCTTTCCCTACTGTCATCATCTTGTCCTTTTTTCTCCCTCTTCCCTTACTGTCTCCATCTTGTTCAGCTGTCTCTATGTTTTCCTACTTTCTCCATCTTTCCCTACTGTCATCATCTTGTCCTTTTTTCTCCCTCTTGCCTGTCTCCATCTTGTTCAGCTGTCTCCATCTTGTCCTACTGTCTCCATCTTGTCCTACTGTCTCCATCTTGTCCTACCTTCTCCATCTTGTCCTACTGTCTCCATCTTGTCCTACCTTCTCCATCTTGTCCTACTGTCTCCATCTTGTCCTACCTTCTCCATCTTGTCCTACTGTCTCCATCTTGTCCTACTTTCTCCATCTTGTCCTACTGTCTCAATCTTGTCCTACTGTCTCCATCTTTCCCTACTGTCTCCATCTTGCCCTACTGTCTCCATCTTGTCCTATTTTCTCCATCTTGCCCTACTGTCATGATCTTGTCCTACTTTCTCCAGCTTGCCTTACTTTATCCATCTTGTCCTACTGTCTCCATCTTGCCCTACTGACTCCATTTGTCCTACTGTCTCCATCTTGCCCTACTGTCTTCATCTTGTCCTACTGTCTCCATCTTGTCCTACTGTCTCCATCTTGCCCTACTGCCTCCATATTGTCCTACTGTCTCCATCTTGTCCTTCTTTTTCCATCTTTCCCTACTGTCTACATCTTGCCCTACTGTCTCCATCTTGCCCTACTGCCTCCATATTGTCCTACTGTCTCCATCTTGCCCTACTGTCTCCATCTTGCCCTACTGTCTCCATCATGCCCTACTATCATCATCTTTCACTCATATCTCCATCTTGCCTTACTGTCTCCATTTGCCCTACTGTCTCCATCTTGCTCTACTGTCTCCATCTTACCCTACATCTTGTCCTACTGTCTCCATCTTGCCCTTTTGCTTTCATTTTGGCCTTTTGTCTCCATCTTGTCCTGTTATCACCATCTGACCCTACTGTCTCCTTCTTGATGTTCTGTCTCCATCTTACCCACAGTCTCTGTCTTACATTACTGTCCTCATATTGCCCTATCGTCTCCATCTTATTTTAGTGTGTTCATCTGGGACTCCTGTCACCATCTTTTCCTAGCTGAGGTATAAGCCCTGGGCTCTGCCAAAAAAAAGGAACCATAAGAGAAGTAGTTGCCAGTAGGATGGGTAATAAAAGTCGTACATCTTGACCTACTCTTGCCATGTTTCCCAACTGTCTCCACGTGGTTCTGCTTTCTCCATGTTGCTCTACTGCCTCCATGTTGTGCTACAATCTCCCTCTTGCTCTGTTCACACCATGTCAACCTATTTTCTCCATCTTGTCAAAGTCAATCTCTCACCATCTTAACATGTTGTTTACCCTACTTTTTGCCCTACTTACTACGCCTTCTATTCCTCAGTCATTCTAATGGCAACTACTTCTCTTGTGGTTCCTTTTATTGGCAGAGCCCAGGGCATACACCTCATTTTGTATCTCAGATTTGATTAATATACAGTAAAACATTGGTATTGGATATAATTGCTCGGCTGAGGTAAGCAAAGCTAAAGGCTGTTATGAAACAGTGCCCTCTGGTGACAAAAGTCTAATGAGAAGTAATAGTGCACTTTCCAAACAGCAAACAGTAACTCATGATTAATTAAACAAATTATGGGGATGTCATCACTCAATAAAAAGAGCATATGTTTAATTTAAGGGGAATTATTTCTGAATAGAAATCATTACGTTTAGGTATCAATATATCAATAAGTAGGGTTACCCTACTGCTTGTCTGGTGAAAGGGAAATCTTTTTCTTTGATTCAAAAGCATCCAGTGCCCTCTAGTGGCTCAGTATCTCCCAGCAGCCATTTCATTTATCCCTTCATTATTCTATTTAGCAGAAAGACCATGAGACACAAGGCAGAAAGAGACATCTCTTCCCAGCGAGACTGCTGCACACTGCTAGGGTTGTCTCAACACTGAGCTTGGGGGAAAGGTTTCCTGACATCAGGAGAACATTGACAATGAGATGTTATCTGCAGAGAAGAAAAGAGCACATCTCCAAGACAACTGATTCATTGTGGCCATATTTAGCAATTATTTCATTAGTGTATTGACATCACCAGCTCTGCTCACTCATAGGTGCCATGAAAAGGCCCCTGTTTGCTCTCCACGCTGTTCCCATCTTTTATTTATGAACATGTCCTGCAGCGCTTTATATTGTGGCAGCTTCATATGGAGACGTGACAGTTTTTCTTTCTCAGTTCTCCAGTAAACGTTATGTGGCCAAGAACAACTTCAGTCCATTGCTCTATTTCTGCCCATTAAACCCGCTGCCTCCTGTCTTGGGAATTTTGACTTGAATTGATTGGACTTTCATGCTAGAGATAGGACTAGATATTATCATGTGGCTAATAAAGGTTCTATGTGTCTAACATGTTCTTGTGCTTTGTACATGGGAATACAAATGTCTGGACAGAGTCTATGAGTAAACTTAGGGGACTGTTCCTGCTGAATTGTGCTTAGTACAGGGGAATACCTATGTACCATAGTTTTATGGGATCTCTCTGTACAGACTATGAGCAAACTTAGGGACTGTTCCTGCTGATTTGTGCTTAGTACAGGGAATACCTATGCTGCCATAGTTTTATGGGATCTCTCTGTACAGACTATGAGTAAACTTAGGGGACTGTTCCTGCTGATTTGTGCTTAGTACAGGGAATACCTATGCTGCCATAGTTTTATGGGATCTCTCTGTACAGACTATGAGCAAACTTAGGGGCTGTTCCTGCTGAATTGTGCTTAGTACAGGGAATACCTATGCTGTCATAGTTTTATGGGATCTCTCTGTACAGACTATGAGCAAACTTAGGGGCTGTTCCTGCTGAATTGTGCTTAGTACAGGGAATACCTATGTGCCATAGTTTTATGGGATCTCTCTGTACAGACTATGAGCAAACTTAGGGGACTGTTCCTGCTGAATTGTGCTTAGTACAGGGAATACCTATGCTGTCATAGTTTTATGGGATCTCTCTGTACAGACTATGAGCAAACTTAGGGGCTGTTCCTGCTGAATTGTGCTTAGTACAGGGAATACCTATGCTGTCATAGTTTTATGGGATCTCTCTGTACAGACTATGAGCAAACTTAGGGGACTGTTCCTGCTGAATTGTGCTTAGTACAGGGAATATCTATGTACCATAGTTTTATGGGATCTCTCTGTACAGACTATGAGCAAACTTAGGGACTGTTCCTGCCAGGCCCGGATTTGTGGAAAGGCCACCTAGGCCCGGGCCTAGGGTGGCAGGATTTAGGGGGGCGGCATGTTGCCCAACCACACTCACATTGGTTCAAAAACACTGGGGATGCGACGGAGATACAATCTCCATGAAAATTTGCACGAATAAAGGGGAGGGGACAGGGGCGACGAATGGCAGTGGGCCTAGGGGCGCACGCTATGTAAATCCGGCCCTGGTTCCTGCTGAATTGTGCTTAGTACAGGGGAATACCTATGCTGCCATAGTTTTATGGGATCTCTCTGTACAGATTATGAGCAAACTTAGGGGACTGTTCCTGCTGAATTGTGCTTAGTACATGGAATACCTATGCTGTCATAGTTTTATGGGATCTCTCTGTACAGACTATGAGCAAACTTAGGGGCTGTTCCTGCTGAATTGTGCTTAGTACAGGGAATACCTATGTGCCATAGTTTTATGGGATCTCTCTGTACAGACTATGAGCAAACTTAGGGGACTGTTCCTGCTGAATTGTGCTTAGTACAGGGAATACCTATGCTGTCATAGTTTTATGGGATCTCTCTGTACAGACTATGAGCAAACTTAGGGGCTGTTCCTGCTGAATTGTGCTTAGTACAGGGAATACCTATGCTGTCATAGTTTTATGGGATCTCTCTGTACAGACTATGAGCAAACTTAGGGGACTGTTCCTGCTGAATTGTGCTTAGTACAGGGAATATCTATGTACCATAGTTTTATGGGATCTCTCTGTACAGACTATGAGCAAACTTAGGGACTGTTCCTGCCAGGCCCGGATTTGTGGAAAGGCCACCTAGGCCCGGGCCTAGGGTGGCAGGATTTAGGGGGGCGGCATGTTGCCCAACCACACTCACATTGGTTCAAAAACACTGGGGATGCGACGGAGATACAATCTCCATGAAAATTTGCACGAATAAAGGGGAGGGGACAGGGGCGACGAATGGCAGTGGGCCTAGGGGCGCACGCTATGTAAATCCGGCCCTGGTTCCTGCTGAATTGTGCTTAGTACAGGGGAATACCTATGCTGCCATAGTTTTATGGGATCTCTCTGTACAGATTATGAGCAAACTTAGGGGACTGTTCCTGCTGAATTGTGCTTAGTACATGGAATACCTATGCTGTCATAGTTTTATGGGATCTCTCTGTACAGACTATGAGCAAACTTAGGGGCTGTTCCTGCTGAACTGTGCTTAGTACAGGGAATACCTATGCTGCCATAGTTTTATGGGATCTCTCTGTACAGACTATGAGCAAACTTAGGGGCTGTTCCTGCTGAATTGTGCTTAGTACAGGGGAATACCTATGTACCATAGTTTTATGGGATCTCTCTGTACAGACTATGAGCAAACTTAGGGGCTGTTCCTGCTGAATTGTGCTTAGTACAGGGATACCTTTGCTGCCATAGTTTTATGGGATTTCTCTGTACAGACTATGAACAAACTTAGGGACTGTTCCTGCTGAATTGTGCTTAGTTCAGGGAATACCTATCCTATGGGATCTCTATGTACAGACTATGAGCAAACTTAGGGACTGTTCCTGCTGAATTGTGCTTAGTACAGGGAATACCTATGCTGTCATAGTTTTATGGGATCTCTCTGTACAGACTATGAGCAAACTTAGGGGACTGTTCCTGCTGAATTGTGCTTAGTACAGGGAATATCTATGTACCATAGTTTTATGGGATCTCTCTGTACAGACTATGAGCAAACTTAGGGACTGTTCCTGCCAGGCCCGGATTTGTGGAAAGGCCACCTAGGCCCGGGCCTAGGGTGGCAGGATTTAGGGGGGCGGCATGTTGCCCAACCACACTCACATTGGTTCAAAAACACTGGGGATGCGACGGAGATACAATCTCCATGAAAATTTGCACGAATAAAGGGGAGGGGACAGGGGCGACGAATGGCAGTGGGCCTAGGGGCGCACGCTATGTAAATCCGGCCCTGGTTCCTGCTGAATTGTGCTTAGTACAGGGGAATACCTATGCTGCCATAGTTTTATGGGATCTCTCTGTACAGATTATGAGCAAACTTAGGGGACTGTTCCTGCTGAATTGTGCTTAGTACATGGAATACCTATGCTGTCATAGTTTTATGGGATCTCTCTGTACAGACTATGAGCAAACTTAGGGGCTGTTCCTGCTGAACTGTGCTTAGTACAGGGAATACCTATGCTGCCATAGTTTTATGGGATCTCTCTGTACAGACTATGAGCAAACTTAGGGGCTGTTCCTGCTGAATTGTGCTTAGTACAGGGGAATACCTATGTACCATAGTTTTATGGGATCTCTCTGTACAGACTATGAGCAAACTTAGGGGCTGTTCCTGCTGAATTGTGCTTAGTACAGGGATACCTTTGCTGCCATAGTTTTATGGGATTTCTCTGTACAGACTATGAACAAACTTAGGGACTGTTCCTGCTGAATTGTGCTTAGTACAGGGAATACCTATGCTGCCATAGTTTTATGGGATCTCTCTGTACAGACTATGAGCAAACTTAGGGGACTGTTCCTGCTGAATTGTGCTTAGTACAGGGAATACCTATGCTGCCATAGTTTTATGGGATCTCTCTGTACAGACTATGAGCAACACTTAGGGACTGTTCCTGCTGAATTGTGCTTAGTACAGGGAATACCCATGCTGCCATAGTTTTATGGCTTATTCCTGTACAGGCTACAATCAAAGTTTGGAAGCAAATTTACTTATTGCCATTGGCAAAATAAATTGAAAGGAAGAAGTTATTCAAAGACAGGGGTAATTAACCTAAAATATGGCCTTTCTCTCCATTACGCAGAATCCTGACACATGACTATGGAACATGGGGTACACTATCCAATGGACAAACCATCTGGCAGCTGCTATTGAAAGACTGTGTCCTATGACTTAACAAACTCCATTGCTACAACAAGGGATTAGTCAGACTCATTTACCAAAACTGCACAAATTTGCAGTTAACCATGGCAACCAATCAGTAATTTGCATTGTTGAGCCAGCTGAAAGCAGAAATGTGATTTGTTGCCATGGGATACTGCATGCATCCAAATTTGACCAATATCATTAAGTGAAACCCAATCAGTCTACTAAGGGGTCACCCACAGATATATCTCTAGGGGATATAGGGGATAGTTGCCAAGGACCCCCAAACTCCATGTAGAGCATCAGTGGAGGGAAGTAGGGATCAATGTCATTTCTGTAATTGGTCTTGAGTATTTTTGTCCTGACTCATGACCTGGACTATAAAGAAATATTCATTTGTACGAGATAAGGTTTATTATTTCTGTATAATCTCTGACATTGATGAGTATTTATACAAAGAGTAAGAAGATATGAGAATAACATGTTCTACTCTCTATATTTATAATAATCATAACAATTCTAATGATGAAGATTTGTAAGAATAATATGTCCCCAAATGTCCTCACTGATTGTGACAGGTTCCTTATTGAAAGTGCACAGCTGCAAACACTAAATTCATAACAATTTCAGATGAAATAATCAACATACGTACACACACATAAATATATGTACCGTGTAGAGGAGGAGAGAATGAGGGGGAAGTGAGAAATGGAAAAGAAGGGGAAAAAGGGATAAAGATAGAGGTGAAATGGGGGAAAGAGAGAGAAGAGAAAGATGTGAGACATGCTGGAGGAGATGCACTTAGGGAGCAAGAAAGAGAGAAGTGAGGAAAAATATAAGAATGACAGGGAGACTGAGAGAAAAAATTGGGAACAAAATGATTGAGTAGAGATTAAGTAGAGAATGAGTAATTAGGGTGGAGAAAATAAATGAGAAGAGAAAGTAAATGTAGAGGATGGAGAATGAGATGGGTGCAGAGAATGAGACAGAAGTAGAGGAGAGGCATATGTGTAGAAGATGGAAAATGAGGTAGAACAAGAGGAGAGTGAGTGTAGAGGATTGACAATGAGATAAAAGTAAAAGAGAGCAAGATGATTGTAGAGGATGGAGAATGAGATAGAGGTAGAAGAGATTGAGATGAGTGTAGAGGATGAGACAGAAAAAGACAAGAGAGAGAAGTGTAGAAGATGGAGAATAAGATAAAGGTAGAGGAGAATCAGAGGAGAAAGTAGAGAAGAGCAAGATGAGTGAAGAGTATGAGACAGAAAAAGACAAGAGAGAGAAGTGTAGAAGATGGAGAATAAGATAAAGGTAGAGGAGAATCAGAGGAGAAAGTAGAAAAGAGCAAGATGAGTGTAGAGTATGAGACAGAAAAAGATAAGAGAGAGAAGTGTAGAAGATGGAGAATGAGATAGAGGTAGATGAGAGCGAGATTATGTAGAGAATGGAGAGTGAAATAGAAGTAAAAGAGAGCAAGATGATTGTAGAGGCCGGAGAGTGAGATAGTAATAGAAGAGAGCAAGATGATTGTAGAGAATTGAGAATGAGAAAGAAGTAGAAAAGACTGAGATGATTTTAGAGATAGAAGACTGAGATAGAAGTAGAAGAAAGCAAGATGATTGTAGGATGAGGAATGAGATAATAGGAAAGTAGTCATCTAGTACAAAACACTAATTCAAGTAACTAGTGTGTGATGTGTGCTAGTGCCAAGTCATAATACCATGTATTGGCTGCTGTCTTGTCCCTTTTTGAATTACTGAAGGACATCACTTAAAAGATCTGCTTCTAGACATTCATGGAAACGTTTGCCACTGCCTGGAAATCCAGTTTTAATGTCCATATGCTGATTTACCAAAACACTGCTAGGGATGGACACTACTCGGTGTGGGTGGGAATCTTCTTGGAAAGTTGATGATGTAAAGTGCCAAGATCCTTCTTCATCTCAAGCTGGAAGTGAGACGTTGTTGAGCATTGTCCGGACAACCTGCATTACCATAGTTTTTTATTGGTAGGACCATCGCATGGGAGATGGACAATGATATGGAAGCTACAGTATATCAAGGTCTGAGGATAATTACTTAGTTGTACAATGAATAGATGTTTGGGATTCCTACCCAAGTGTGTGAAGGAAACTTCTCATAACCTCTTCCCATGGGTTAAACAAGGAGACAACATTCAGGGAGAATTATCAACATTCTTCACTCTTGCCCAGTGATCGAGAGCCCAATAAAATCAATTTCCCTTGTATTTCATTATTCTATTTATCTGCGAGGTCCTTGCGATCATAAATCAGCAGGAAATGTGAAATCCCTATCAAGATTTTTATCAAATGCAACAGTGTGTACAAAATGCGTGTTAAGTAAAGGTTGGTGAATATCGGAGGTTCAATATTATTTATGATACTCATGTCAGACTTTATTACTCACTATAATGCACCAATCTTGTCGAAATAAAACTTAAATGATAGAGGCAGCCACGGGAGCCCGTCTGAAGGTCTTCTCGCCACAGTCATCGATCAAAATCAACATCGTAATGTAGGGAAAGAAATTGCACCGAAACTTCCAGAAACACACTGAAAAATTCATTCCATGTTACCCTTGAATAGAACGGCAAAGCTTAGCAGGGGGATTTATTAAAGGGCGGCGAGAAAATTCACTATAAAATTCTGCTGGTGATTAATATTTCTTAAAGAAATTCTGGTAGCGTTTTTTGGAAAAAATTCCCCGTTGGTTCAAAACCGGAAATGAGAAAATTCATCTATTGGGGGTAATTTAATACCAGGTGCAAAATGTGCTGTATGTCTTGTAACCCATAGCAACTACTCAAACTTTTTAATCAAAAACCCTTGGTACCAGCTGGGGAGGGGGAGATTTGGAGTGAGTGTGTATTTGTGCCCTGGGTACCCCTGAAACTATAGCAGGGTGACTGTTACCCCAACGTTTCTAGATATCTGTAACCTTGTTATGAGCTAAGGGGGCCCAGTCTGAAGGTCAGTTAGGGGGAGATTTGGGGTGAGTGTTTATTTGTACCCTGGGTACCCCTGGAACTATAGCAGGGTGACACCCCAATGTTTCTATATATCTGTAAACTTGTTATGAGCTAAGGGGGCCCAGTCTGAAGGTCTGTTAGGGGGAGATTTGGGGTGAGTGCTTATTTGTACCCTGGGTACCCCTGGAACTATAGCAGGGTGACACCCCAATGTTTCTATATATCTGTAACCTTGTTATGAGCTAAGGGGGCCCAGTCTGAAGGTCAGTTAGGGGGAGATTTGGGGTGAGTGCTTATTTGTACCCTGGTACCCCTGGAACTATAGCAGGGTGACACCCCAATGTTTCTATATATCTGTAACCTTGTTATGAGCTAAGGGGGCCCAGTCTGAAGGCCAGTTAGGGGGAGATTTGGGGTGAGTGTTTATTTGTACCCTGGGTACCCCTGGACCTATAGCAGGGTGACACCCCAATGTTTCTATATATCTGTAACCTTGTTATGAGCTAAGGGGGCCCAGCCTGAAGGTCTGTTAGGGGGAGATTTGGGGTGAGTGTTTATTTGTACCCTGGGTACCCCTGGAACTATAGCAGGGTGACACCCCAATGTTTCTATATATCTGTAACCTTGTTATGAGCTAAGGGGGCCCAGTCTGAAGGTCAGTTAGGGGGAGATTTGGGGTGAGTGTTTATTTGTACCCTGGGTACCCCTGGAACCCCTTTTTTTCCCTTTTAAATAGTGCTTTCTACAGCACAGATAACTCTGTAGCTCTGTATCTCTCCAATGCACATCAGTAGATTTAATATCACTGTCCCCTGCACACGTCATGTATAAAATATATGCTCTACGTCTAGTTGTCACTCAGATTATTTCAGGATCAATGTGACAGTGAGGTTTGGGTATGTGACAGCCTCTCCTCATCCGTAATAACCCCCCGCAGCTTTTCCAAGAATCAGTGGACATGATTGTGGATCCCCCTTTAGAAGCACAGGGCGGTTGTCTCTGTCCCATGGGGGCCCTTAATGCTCTTAATTATTTTAATATTCCTGTAAGTTGGCCGGTATTTACTGTTCCTACATTACTAATTTAGAGACAGTTTGGGAAGAAGAGGTTGCTAGGAGACAGGGAGTACTGGACTCCCATTGATATCAGGATTTTCTCTTTGAGACTTCTGGAGATGTCCAATCCAGGAAAGTCCAATATTTTTGGAATTAGGCAAATATCCATTGGACTATACATGGATGTGGTCCTCTACCAATGGACCTACATGGTCTCCATTGATTGGCCCAGGAGGTCAGATGAGACTAATTAGGTTCAAGAAGTGAAATTGAGATAAGATCCAGCTGTTTGAGGACCTCAGGGTCCTCAAGGGTTGTAATAAAATCGACTTCAGCCTTCTGAATCCCCCACAGGGTCATGGTCCCAGCGTGGTGGTGGTGCTTGATTCAGGAGAAGTTGGGGATCAATTTCCATGACTTTTTATTTGTTTTCTTTAGACCTCTGTGCTCAATGTAAGCTCAACAAGGCAGAAAAATGTAGGGTATCTGCTGAAACCAAGGTCTTAAACGTCACAAGGTCAGTTAAAGAAGGGTCCCCCTGGCAATGTAGGTAGAGAGGAGCCACCAAAAAGGAGAGAAGTGATAGAGTCACTGAGCTTGGTGTAATAAGTGCCAATACTCTCTAATAAAACACACAGCGATGAGAGACAAAGACCCAGTGCAATATTGTTTTTAATTGACTCCATCTGCACCGGGTTCTCATTCACAGCTGAACTTTCCCTTTCAATGCGCATCAAATGCAACATTTTCATAATCTGCAAATTTTTGATCTTCTCTTAAAACCCAGGCTTGGAAAATGTGCGAGTATTTTGTTATTACGGAGACAACTTGCAGCCTCCCATCCTCCGCCTGACAAATGCCAGAGCTGGAAGAACGGAAAGGCCCTTTAGGCTAATTCTCCAGCCTCGGGCAACACACCTGATCTTGTTGCGCTTCAGGCAACGGATATTCGATTGTCAGCTCAGCTGGGAACGCCGACGCTTGTGTTGTTCTAGAATCTTCTCTGTCGATCCTTCGGAGAGTTGCGGGGCAACAGCAGGATAAGAAAAATAAAAGTTGGAGAAAAATTTTTTTCATTTGAGCTAATGATTTCTACTATTTAAAGAAGAACTAACACCTAAAAACAATATGGCTAGAAATATTTTATTTTATAAACAGAACCTGTACCAGCCCAGAGGTTGAGCGGTCCTATAACATTCATGATCCAATTGCCCCCAGCAGCTCCCCATCTTGGATCTTGTTAGACATCTACTGTGAGTCAGTGGCACTGCACATGCTCAGTGGGCTGCTGTTGGGAAGCTGAGCTTAGGGAGTGTGGGAAATCATCAAGCCATTAGCAGAAAGGGAGGTCATTTCTGCCATAGAAGCTGATGCTACAGGACTGATAATGAATCAATTCTGATGCAGACTGAACTGATTTCTATGCTGCCATGTAATGTGAATCTGAATTCCTTACTACTATCAGCCTTGTATTGTGACTGTTATATTGTATATATATATATATATATATATATATATATATCTCAAATGGACGTGTTGTGTGTATGTGATGGAAGAGACACAATGTAGCGCTGCTTCCAATAAATCATCTCTCGTCTTATCAACATCTACAATTGTTACGGCAAATCATGTGCAAATAGAACCACTAGTGGATCCCCGCAGAGATGGGCCATTCATCACTCCCGCGTTGCAGCCATTAGGAGAAACCGATTTTGTGTTTTTCTGCAGCAAAAATGGGGCTAAATAATGAATCTCCTCTGACTATGGGTGTCGAGGGTCACTGGGTGCTGCTCAGAGAACAGAAACTGCTGCCAAAATCACTCATGTATTATAAGGGATAATGTACCCCCTACTGTAAATGATAAGGATATTAGAAGTCACTGAGGGGTCTGTGACCATATAAAGGCACAAGGCTGCAGGCTGAGTTATACAGGGAACTCTGAGTATCACTCATGTATTATAAGGGATAATGTACCCCCTACTGTAAATGATAAGGATATTAGAAGTCACTGAGGGGTTGTTCTCTGACTATATAAAGACACAATTTTATGCAGCACATGGGACACAATAACAGACAAGATACTTCAATCTTTGGAATGTTTTAAACACAGACATTTATTGTAATATTCTCGGTCCTCAGACGTTGGATAAACTCTAATTTATAACATCAGAATATAATAGGTAATATATATATATATATATAATACAATAAATTGCATTTTTACACATAAATACAAAATCTGAGGTAGAGCCTCAAGAATAACGATCTCTCCAGTGACTAATGTACATTATATATGTGTGCTATATACTCTCTCTAAATATATACATATATGATGATTTGTTTGTTTTTTAGACTTACTATATATTCTATTCTCCATGTACAACTAAAATATATGGCCTTATACTGGGCACTTATCTATATCCATTGGTATCAGTACCCATAAGAGATGTCTGCTCGTTAATAATGACATTACGCAAGTAATTAGGATCTTACCTATTCATTAATAGGTCCACAATGAAAGTGCCAAAAGGACACAGTGTTTATTTCCAATGAGACAATAAGGTGGGGGGTCATTTATAAAAGGCATTTGAGCGACACTGTGTAACTAATCTCAAGTCTCTTTCTGTGCCAACCTGGACCCCATCCTGTGCCACCAAATGACTAAACTGAGCTTGTGCAACTGTCAGATACTGTGCCGCCCGGAGTGGCCCGACATGAGAAGTACTCACATTATGTATTTTACTAGAAGGAACCTGGTCGTTGCTATGGGACGAAAGCTTTTCTAGTCCTACTGTCTCCATCTTGCCCTACTGTCTCCATCTTGCCCTACTGTCTCTATCTTGTCCTACTGTCTCCATCTTGCCCTACTGTCTCTATCTTGTCCTACTGTCTCCATCTTGCCCTTCTGTCTCTATCTTGTCCTACTGTCTCCATCTTGCCCTTCTGTCTCTATCTTGTCCTACTGTCTCCATCTTGTCCTACTTTCTCCATCTTGTCCTACTGTCTCCATTTTGGCCTGCTGTCTCCATCTTGCCCTACTGTATCCATCTTGTCCCACTGTCTCCATCTTGCCCATCTTTTTAAAACCTATGCTACTGTCTCCATCTTATCCTACTGTCTTCACTTTGCCCATCTGTCTCCATCTTGCTTGACTGTCTCCATCTTGTTCTACTGTCTCCATCTTGCCCAAATTTGTAAATCTTGTCCTGGTGTCTCCATCTTGTCCAACTGTCTCCCTTTTGTCCTACTCTCTCTCTGTTCTCCTGTTGTCTCTGTGTTCTTCTATTGACTCCATCTTGTCCTACTGTTTTCATCTTGTACTACTGTCTCCATCTTGTCCTACTGTCTCCATCTTGTCCTACTGTCACCATCTTGCTTGACTGTCTCCATCTTGTCCTACTGTCTCCATCTTGCCCAAATGTGTAAATCTTGTCCTAGTGTCTCCATCTTGTCCAACTGTCTCCATTTTGTCCTACTCTCTCTATGTTCTCCTGTTGTCTCTGTGTTCTTCTATTGACTCCATCTTCTCCTACTGTTTTCATCTTGTACTACTGTCTCCATCTTGTCCTCCTGTCTCCATCTTGCTTGACTGTCTCCATCTTGTTCTACTGTCTCCATCTTGCTTGACTGTCTCCATCTTGTCCTACTGTCTCCATCTTGCCCAAATGTGTTAATCTTGTCCTAGTGTCTCCATCTTGTCCAGTTGTCTCCATCTTGTGCTACTCTCTCTATGCTCTCCTGTTTTCTCTGTGTTCTTCTATTGTCTCCATCTTGCCCTACTGTCTCCATCTTGTCCTACTGTCTCCATCTTGCCCTACTGTCTCCATCTTGCCCTACTGTTTCCATCTTGTCCTACTGTCTCCATCTTGTCCTACTGTCTCCATCTTGTCCTACTGTTTCCATATGGTCATCTTGTCACCATCTTGCCCAATTTTCTTAATCTTGTCTTTCTATCCTGTCTTGTCCTGTGGTTTTATTGCCATCTTGCTCAACATTTACAACCTTGTTCTATATAGCTTTACAGCTTCCATCATGGACTTCTGACATTATCCTACTGTCTCCATCTCTTCCTACTGTCTTCATCTTGTCCTACTCTCTCCATCTTGTCATTCTGTCTCCATCTTGTCCTACTTTCTCCATCTTACCCTGCCTCCATCTTGCCTTAATATCACTATCTTACAAGTTCTATTCATGTCTCAACTGTTGTGCTACAGGGCCCAAGACAATGACCCCAATTTGGACCTTCCCTAAAGACATCCCTGTTGGATAGACCCAGATTAGGATGGTAAAAAAAAAACCATAAACACCAGAGAGAAGTGGCAATGCTTTGCACTGTATCACCTTTGCTTTGTTACTTGGGTATTAGAGCAAATCTCTTTCCCCCTTTAATAAACACCCCAATATTCTGAAGCATACAACAACACACAACATTAACATTAACACACTGAAAGCACCCTTTGTGGCCTCTAAGGGCCCAGGATCATAGCAATGAATCACAATGATAAGGCAAATGGCGACCCAGGTCATTCTGGGCCAAATAATCCTAGAAAAATAAAATGATTTAAAGGTCTGAAATGGATCATGAGCTGAATGAGTAGGACTTCTGCCTAACATATGTTTTTCGTTATTGCTCGCACTTGCAATTTATTTCTATTTATCCAAAGGGGTTTGAACTGCCACATTGTTACCCTCTCCCTGTAGAGTCAATATGGCAGCTCCATGCACACACACAATATACTGTATTGTCTAAGCTTGAAATATTGGCTCTTTACTTTACTGCCATAATTACCCATTAAAGGGTAAGTGGAATCACCCCATTTCTCCGAGTGGAGGAATTGTTTGAAGTCACACAAGGTAATTGGTACAAAAGGCTCCTGAGCAAAACAGCCCACCCTGTAAGTCTATTAGATCTACACAACCCCCCGCTGGCATCCCTATTACCCCCCATAATCTGACAGCGGGGGAGCAGCCCTTGTATCTCTCCCTTTGATACCCCAGTCCCCCGGCTCTCCTGGGCCCAGACTCATTGATCTCACCTGATCTGTCTCCAAAATTCATACCTGTCATATTGTTCACATGGGAGGAGCTGCCATACTGTTTCCCTTAAACACTACTGATTGTATAGCTTTATACTACTGAATTAGTGCAGGCACCACATAGATATGAGACTTCCCCTCCAGGCTGCACCATCTATAGGGGAATTATATTCCTATAATATACTGTACCTTTGTTCAACAAGAGTGCAATACACAGGAATCGTATCGAATAATGTAGCCTACACTTTCATTTTAAACCACAAATAAGTGTTTTGCATTGAGCACGTTTAAACAGAGATAAGGAGCTCTGTATAAACAAACCCCTCTCTTTAACTTCAACTGTCAGGAGCATACAGATAAGGAGGAGTTTACTATAAGCTTAAAGGTAAGTAGGCATTTATCTCAATCTTACAGCTCATAAAAAAAATGGCGCTGCCTATTGACTTCAATGCTTTTCACGAATTTGTCGCCGTTTCCTGAATTTTTGCACCGTTTGCAACGGGACAGATTGGCTCATCTTTAATAAGGAGGAGTTTATCTGAAGCGTACAGATATGGCGGCATTTGTTTCAGGCTTACAGATAAGGAGGAGTTTGTGTGTGTACTAATAACTTGCATAAGAGCCTTCTCCACCTCCAGCATTGCTTTGAACAACCTGGAATTTGCAAAAGAAAAGCACTTCCAGTTTCAGAAGTGTTTTCAGCCTATTTATTGCACTCGTGTTAAATAAGGAGAATGTATTTCCCCTTTAATTGGACATTAAGCAGAGTTTCTACTGTTACTAAGATATATATATATAAATATATTGGACAATTTTATGAGCATTTTGGCACCGGTATCTCCGTCTGAGGCTACGGGATTCCCTGTCACCTGCGAGACTGCACAAACATTTATCAGCAAAACAAAACGAGGAAAAGGTTCACGAGACAGACAGACGGACGCAATTATCACTCCCAGCAACTTGGTTGTGACTGCAAGAACTCTACTAACTCTTAGGGGCAGATTTATCAAGGGTCGAATTTCGAGGGTTAAAAAACCCTTGAATTCGACCCTCGAAGTAAAATCCTTCGAATTCGAATATCGATTTTAAGCGATCATAAAAAGTGCCCAAAACAATGTCCCCATAGGCTAACATTCAATTCGGTAGCTTTTATTTGGCGAAGTATTGAGTCGAAGGATTTTTTTAAAGAGACAGTAATGCAATTATCGAATGGTCCAATGGTCGAATGGTTTTTACTTCAAATCGTTCAAATCATTCGATTCGAAAGAATTTGACCAATTCGATGGTCGAAGTACCCAAATACTGACTTCAAATTCGGATACTTTTTTGATTCGAACTATTCACTGGAGCTTAGTAAATCTGCCCCTTAATATTCCTAAAGGAGTGACAATCTAACGTACAAGGACAAGGGAATAGAAGTGAGGTTGGAAGGGATGCTGGGAGTTTTGCAGAGGGGACACACTAGCCATTTCTGAACTACAATTCCCAGAATCCCTCAGCCAGATAAGCCCACGGCGGATGCTGGAGGGGAGTTTTTCTATCAACAGATAATATTGCTTTTGCTACATTTTAACATTTTTCTTTCTGCATTGTTACAATTCAAAGCCCCTCCTCTTCCTGGCCTGTGACCAATGGCAAGCGGCTCAGATAGGTCTGCCCATATCTGCCATACAGGAGGGGGGTAATTAAAGTGCCCCTTGCAGACCCACTGGTACTGCCCATTATCAGGCCTAAGGGGAGGCAGCTTTAAATGCTGCACCCGCCCAGGGACTCGCATACATTATTGGCACAATGATAATATTGTAGCTTCATATTGATGCCAGTCTTATATCCAAATACTGTACGTGGCACTCGCAGGTACCACCACCAACATAACTCCAGTATTTACCCTTTATAATGAGAATGGGAAGAGATCTCCATGAAAGTAAGACTAATCACAATATAAAATGCCATTAAAATAACACAGAGGATTTGCGGCTCATACATATTTCACTCTGATCTATACACAGACAGTAATAGGAAATACTGATCCTAGGAGCTGCTAATCTACACCAGCCTCTTGGTGACAAATAGCAATTTTCATTTGGTTTCTCTATCTAACAAAAGTACCTGATGTCACCCAAGACTGTATTCCGTTATGGTGGGGCCGAGGGCAAAATAGACTTCCCATGTCCCCATTATGCAGGCTGTGCAACACTGACATAAAGTGCAACTGTCATCATGTCTACTGCAGTCACCTTGCCCTACATTCTCCATCTTGCCCTGCCCCCACCAGCTCTCTTGATCTTGCCCCACTGCCAATATTGAGTTCTCTCAATGTCATCGTGCTCTGTCTATGAAACTCTCTTGCCCTGCTGTCACAACCTTGTCCTACTATGACCATTTGATCCTAGTGTCACAGTCTTGCCCGAATGTCTCCATATTGACCTATTGTCTCCATCTTGCCCTGTTCTATTGTCTCAAATGTGTCCCACTATAGCCACTTGCCCTACTGTCTCCAACTTGTGCTTTCTTCATTGTGCCATACTGTCACCATCATACTGTACTCTCCTCACCTTGACCTACTGTCTCTGTCTTGCCCTACTGTCTTTACCTTAACCTATTCTACTGTCTCCCTTTTGCCATACATTCACCTCTTACTTATATGCTTTTATCTTAGTGTCACCCTCTAATTATACTGTCCCCATTCTTTCTTCATTTTACCCTACTGTCTCCATCTTGTCCTACTGTCCCCATCTTTCCCTACTGTCTCCATCTTGCCCTACAGTCTCCATCTTATCCTACTGTTTCCATCTTGTCCTACTGTCTCCATCTTGCCCTACTGTCTCCATCTTAACCTACTGTCTCCATCTTGCCCTACTGTTTCCATCTTGTCCTACTGTCTCCATCTTGCTTGACTGTCTCAATCTTGTTCTACTGTCTCCATCTTGCTTGACTGTCTCCATCTTGTCCTACTGTCTCCATCTTGCCCAAATGTGTAAATCTTGTCCTAGTGTCTCCATCTTGTCCAACTGTCTCAATCTCATCCTATTGTCTCCACCTTGCCCTCCTGTCTCCACCTTACACTACTGTCACCATCTTGTCCTACTGTCTCCATCTTGCCCTACTGTCTCCATCTTATCCTACTGTCTCCATCTTGCCCTACTGTTTCCATCTTGTCCTACTGTCTCCATCTTGCTTGACTGTCTCAATCTTGTTCTACTGTCTCCATCTTGCTTGACTGTCTCCATCTTGTCCTACTGTCTCCGTCTTGCCCAAATGTGTAAATCTTGCCCTAGTGTCTCCATCTTGTCCAACTGTCTGAATCTCATCCTATTGTCTCTACCTTGCCCTCCTGTCTCCACCTTACACTACTGTCACCATCTTGTCTTACTGTCTCCTTCTTGCCCTACTGTCTCCATCTTATCCTACTGTCTCCATCTTGTCCTACTGTCTCCATCTTGCCCTACTGTTTCCATCTTGTCCTACTGTCTCCATCTTGCTTGACTGTCTCAATCTTGTTCTACTGTCTCCATCTTGCTTGACTGTCTCCATCTTGTCCTACTGTCTCCATCTTGCCCAAATGTGTAAATCTTGTCCTAGTGTCTCCATCTTGTCCAACTGTCTCAATCTCATCCTATTGTCTCCACCTTGCCCTCCTGTCTCCACCTTACACTACTGTCACCATCTTGTCCTACTGTCTCCATCTTGCCCAAATGTGTAAATCTTGTCCTAGTGTCTCCATCTTGTCCAACTGTCTCAATCTCATCCTATTGTCTCCACCTTGCCCTCCTGTCTCCACCTTACACTACTGTCACCATCTTGTCCTACTGTCTCCATCTTGCCCTACTGTCTCCATCTTATCCTACTGTCTCCATCTTGCCCTACTGTTTCCATCTTGTCCTACTGTCTCCATCTTGCTTGACTGTCTCAATCTTGTTCTACTGTCTCCATCTTGCTTGACTGTCTCCATCTTGTCCTACTGTCTCCGTCTTGCCCAAATGTGTAAATCTTGCCCTAGTGTCTCCATCTTGTCCAACTGTCTGAATCTCATCCTATTGTCTCTACCTTGCCCTCCTGTCTCCACCTTACACTACTGTCACCATCTTGTCTTACTGTCTCCTTCTTGCCCTACTGTCTCCATCTTATCCTACTGTCTCCATCTTGTCCTACTGTCTCCATCTTGCCCTACTGTTTCCATCTTGTCCTACTGTCTCCATCTTGCTTGACTGTCTCAATCTTGTTCTACTGTCTCCATCTTGCTTGACTGTCTCCATCTTGTCCTACTGTCTCCATCTTGCCCAAATGTGTAAATCTTGTCCTAGTGTCTCCATCTTGTCCAACTGTCTCAATCTCATCCTATTGTCTCCACCTTGCCCTCCTGTCTCCACCTTACACTACTGTCACCATCTTGTCCTACTGTCTCCATCTTGCCCTACTGTCTCCATCTTATCCTACTGTCTCCATCTTGCCCTACTGTTTCCATCTTGTCCTACTGTCTCCATCTTGCTTGACTGTCTCAATCTTGTTCTACTGTCTCCATCTTGCTTGACTGTCTCCATCTTGTCCTACTGTCTCCATCTTGTCCAAATGTGTAAATCTTGTCCTAGTGTCTCCATCTTGTCCAACTGTCTCAATCTCATCCTATTGTCTCTACCTTGCCCTCCTGTCTCCACCTTACACTACTGTCACCATCTTGTCTTACTGTCTCCTTCTTGCCCTACTGCCTCATCTTGTCCTACTGTCTTCATCTTGTCCTACTATCTCTATTTTTCCGTACTGACTCCATATTGCCCTACTGTCAACATGTTACTGAACTATGTCTCCTATTTGCACCACAAGACAGCTCTGCTGTAATCCACTCCCATCATAATACAAAACATGATAAATATCTACATTCTGAGACTCAACGATACATTCAATTTAGAATCTCTCAGTATTTCCCAACAACCCTAAACAACACAAATACCAGAAAGCTTTGGTTATTTCAATTTAACAGTATACGAGCATGCAAGGGAGATTGGCTGCTTGTGATTCGTTCCACTGTCTCCAACTGCTCTGAGCCTAAGCAAAGAGATCTCGGAGCTGTATTAGTATTACATACTGGCCATAAAAATCTCCTTTATAGTAAAACATGTATCTTTTAATCATTAATCTCTATACAGAAATGTATCATGGGTATAAAGGAGGTGAGCAGATTGCCATTTGATATAATGACAGTTGCAGCCAGTGAAACAAAATTGTATTTACAATCACATATGGCTTGGCCTAAAGAGAGAGATGACTTCTTTAAACATTGAAATACTATATATATAATATATAGACAAAGTCCGGTTCTTATGTTTCGCCAGTTAAAGGACACACAGAAGTTATAGAAAGACAAGTAAGTGAGTGTGCGGGTTTCATTATTCAACAGCAACACCGAGTAACAGGGACTATCACTGAACACACCGTACAAATGGCATAGAAAATTAGGCACAAATGATATCATGGCTTTTGGAGGAGATAATGAGGAGTCACAGGAATCACAGGCAAATCAGGTTAAATTCCACCGGGTAAAGTGCTCGGTCAACTGAAGTCGCCTTATGTAAGACTAAGGAACGTTTTCTTAGATACAATAAGTAGGAGAAGTAATACAATTGATTGGAAATTTGTTGGAAGCGGAACTTTTCGGATGCGTTCACCTTACTGTTAATTGTTTCATTATTTCTTTACAATCCATAGACCCCCGTTTGTGGCGACGCATACATTTCCGAGGGTATTTGCACAGAATTATTTTTTCTAACGGCCCATTAATTGAATTGTGCCGAGCCGGAGCCATTGGCAGGTTTATCTCAGTCCACATAGGGAATAATGGGCTACGCTCGCACAATGCTGAACAGGTTTCTGCAGAGGATTTTATCAAACGCCATTCTGGAAGATTTGTTGCCTCTCGTTAATAAGTTCACATAATTAACTTTCCCATTATCCTACAGCCCACTGGGATATCTTCATTCTACTTGGATAAAGAGAGAATGCATGGGGTGGGGGTTGCTATCATAACATATCGAACAGAACCAGTTTGTAGACTGCAATCACCCCAGGAGGACCTTTATTATTTATTACTAGAGACCCGGGGGTTTTCCCCAACTGGTGGTACCATAATGTATGGTGTAACCTATCACATGGTATCTAGTTGGCTCAACAAGATTCACATCAAAGTTATCCAAATGTAACCCTTGCTCTGCAGCTTGCAACAAATAACAGCAGTTACACTATATGGCCAAAAGTATGGGGACACCTGCCTGCCCAACATCTCGTTCCCAAGGAGATCAATATGAAGTTGTCCTTCCCTTTGCTGCTTTAACTGCCTCTACTCTTTTGGGAAGTTTCCCACTAGATGTTGGAACATTGTTGCTGGGAGTTGCTTCCATTCAGCCACAAGAACATTAGTGAGGTTGGGCAATGATGTTGGGGATCAGGCTCACAGTTGGGGGTTCCAATTCATCCCAGAGGGATTCAGTTGGGTTGCCCCTCTTTTTGCTGCTTTAACTGCCCTATGCTTTTGGGAAGGCTCCCATTAGATGTTGGAACATTGTTTTTGGGAGTTGCTTCCATTCAGCCACAAGAGCATTAGTGAGGTTGGGCAATGATGTTGGGGATCAGGCTCACAGTCGGGTTCCAATTCATCACAGAGGGGTTTAGTTAGGTTGTCCCTCTCTTTGAGCTCTAACTGCCTCTACTCTTGTGGGAAGGTTCCCACTAGATGTTGGAACATTGTTGCTGGTAATTGCTTCTATTCAGCCATTAGTGAGGTTTGGCACTGATGTTGGGGATCAGACTTGGCTCACAAATGGAGTGCCAACTCATCCCACAGGGGTTTAGTTGGGTTGAGGTCAGGAACACTCAAGTTTTTCCACTCTTATCTCAGCAAGCCATTTCTGAATGGACTTTTCTTTGTACATAGGGGCATTACGGGTCTGTCCACAGACATTTGACCATGTAGTGTACTTGTCTACATACCATATGCAAATTAGGGGTGGGGAGGGAAATTGCGTGACTTTTCGTCACAAAACAAGGAAGTTAAATTATTTTTCACTTCCCACCCCTAATTTGCATATGCAAATTAGGGTTCGGATTCAGTTCGGTATTCGGCCGAATCTTTCACAAAGGATTCGGGGGTTCGGCCGAATCCAAAATAGTGGATTTGGTGCATCCCTAACTATTTCGGAGCTGCACTTTGAGTAGAGAATACATTGGGATCAGAAAGGGATTGTATCTATTCATACAATTACAAATATATGACTTAAATTCCCCATCAGCATTGAGACGAAACAGAGTGACTTATTGCGAAACATACTATTTCAGCAGGATGAGTTTATGGAATGGGCACAAGAAGGAAGCACATGGTACTAGAAGTGGTCCGTCTAGGTATTCGCTACATCATGCAACAGGAGAACCTACTGTTTTCCTATGGAACCACCACCTGCACCGTTGGAAATCAGAATGAAGTGGTGAATGGAGGAAGAACGGAAGGAACTGTAGACGGGTACGGACACAGTGTCTACTAGCACTGGGTCCCTAACTCAAAATCCTTAGGTGGCAGTTTGAGTCCCAGGGATGAGGTGCCCAAGGGGTCGATCATGTTTTTGTAGCGCTCTCCGCGGTGCTTAGCCAGGAATGGACCCCAGTCTGGCTGAGGAGAGCACACCAACTTGAGCCTCTGAAATGAAATCCAAAACAAGAATAAGAGTTATATCCTGGGTCCATGACAATGAGTCCAAAGATATTTAACATTGATGTAGGTTGAAGACCATTTCTTTTATAACAAAAGTTCTAATAATCTCAGCAGAAACATTTTAAAGAAAGAGAGAAGGTTGAAACCAGAGGCCCTTCAGCTGACATTGGGAAGTCATGATGGATGCCAAGGGGACTGTGGTCCTCAATCTGTTGCTAAACTTCACCTCCCAATATACGTGGTTGATAGGAATTGTACTCCAACCCCATGACTGATCAATCAATCTGACATTCAAGTACATGACCCATCAACTTTTGACGGTCTGAAGGCCACTGCCCAACAACATGGATCTCTTTGTAGTTAATAGTTTATTTTTAATCTCTGGGGATGAAGAGGCAGCAGCTGGAAGGTTTGCAACTTGATCTACAAGGTTTTTCCATTAGTTGACAGAGGAGCCTATAAGACTTACATGACATTCAGGGGAAATACGACAGATCCACGGAACCCACCTGGGACCGACTTTTATAGGTGACCCCTTGAAACATATAATCTATTCTTGCATCAAAAACTTTGAAAGCAATGAAAAAAAATCTATATCTGTGCACACTCATTAGCACATTCAATCAATACATATATATATATAAAAAACGGAATTTTTTGAAGCTAAACTGCCTTTCTTTTCTGTGCTTCCGGTGTTCTCGGGCACAATGAAGAAACTCATGATAAAGAAAGGCCTAATCTTGAAGGGATTATCTAGGGGGCATTTATCTAGGAAAGTAATGGCAGCCCGGCAAAGACAGTCCCTTCCACCTATTTTTTTTGGAAGATGACTATGTGATCGTGGCACATGGAGCAATAATGGAAACTGATTTAATTTTTGCTGCTGCGCCATTTTTTATTGAAATTTTAATTCAATGCGGGAAAATTCTGCCTTTAACTGGTTAGGAAACAGGCCTGCTCCATCATAAAGAAAAAAAATCAATTATGGGTTTATTAGCTATTAAAATAAATTGAGCCGCTATTCCCATTATTTTTAATCTCCACTAAAATGCCAGTTTGCAACCCTGAACGTCCCAAATGAACAATAATAAAGAAATCGGCAAACTCATTGAGGCTGCAATTCGTTATAGAGAAAGTCACACGTTCCTTGGAATAATTGTAATCATCACACTGCTCATTGGAGGCTTTTTTTCTTTTTTTTTAACCTTCCAGCTGTTTCTGTGCATAGCAAAACCCACAATATCATGACTTCAGCGAGAGTTGGCCAATTGCTGAGTAGCTGATCTAGGTAGAATGAGCTTGGGATAGTAGGTATATTAGGGTAGGTTGGTGACAGTACAATAAAGATGGAGACAGTAGGACAATATGGAAGCAGTAGAGCAAAATGTAGACTGTTGATGACAGTTGAGCAAGATATTGATAGGGCTAGTTGACAGTAGGGCAAGATGGACACAAGCGGTTAAGTTGAAGACAGTAGGGCAAGATGGAAACAGTAGAGCAAGTTGACAGTAGAGCAAGATAGAGACAGTAGAACAAGATGGAGACAGTAGAACAAGTTGAAGACAGTAGGACAAGATGGAGACAGCCTGTTAAGTTGGAGACAGTAGGGCAAGATGGAAATAGTCGGTTCAGTTGGAGATAGTAGGGCAAGATGGAAGGCAAGTTGACAGTAGGGCAAGATGGAGACATTAGGACAAGATGGAGACAGTAGGACAAGATGGAGACAGTAGGACAGGATGGAGACAGTAGAACAAGATGGAGACAGTAGGGCAAGATGGAGACAGTCGGTCAATTTGGAGACAGTAGGGCAAGATGGTGACAGTAGAGAAAGATGGAGACAGTAGAGAAAGATGGAGACAGTAGGACAAGGAAAGTCAGTAGGTTGAAGAGGAGAGCACCAGTACTGCAGAAGTACAGCTTAATGAACATTTATTCCAGATTTAAAACACAAATGTTTCAAGCACTATAATGTCCTTTATGAAGACATGTCTTAGAATTACCTCAATGAAGGTTCCAGGAGCCAAATACATCTTTATCACAAACATAATCGGAATCCATATGACGGAACAGGCTAACATAAGCCACCCCATGACCATGGACCACGTTGGGTAGTGGTAACTGCCATAAGTCATTGGCTCCCACTGATAGAAACTGAAGAACAGGATAAACTGGGGGAGGAAACACATGGGTTATTAAGTGAGAACTCATAATTTAGGGTTTATCCAGGTGGTACACTGGACCCTGGATGGGATGATGATGGATGGATAGATAGATGATACAGTAGATAGAGAGAGAGAGAGAGAGAGAGAGAGAGAGAGAGAGAGAGAGAGAGATAGATAGGGACTTTAATTACATAACCCTGTGGAGACCTCCGTTGAGGGCAACTGCATAGGGCAGAATTAGAAAGGAACATGTTCTGTGCTTCTGGCAGTTACTAGAGTCCATGATTCAGACACTTCCCAAGGACCAGACAGGGAGATTAATGATAGAGGTGTCAGTTGCTTAAGCATCTCCAGCCTCCACTGCTTTGTAGCTCACTCCCAGCATCCCCGGCAGGGCTCGTTGTGAGACATGGAGCAGTTTCTCTGGGTTCTGACTTGTCATTTAGGCATTAAATGATAAATCGCCTTTGGGAAAGGCCTGACATTGTTTGGACTGAACCTGCCAGAGCCTCATGGGCAACAATGGTGTGTAACACATTGCTCTATATAATGAGGATACCGATGGAGCAGGTTTAGAATCCAGTACAGCCTGCAGCATGTAGCTTTTATGGGCTTCTTTGTTTATAAGGTGTAAGTTGGCGCCGCTGGAGGGGGATACACACGGCATGAATTATTTAGGTGACCCAACAACCTCTGCTTACTCAGCACTGCATGCGCCGCTTAATGATCTGCCCCTTCTTTAATGAGAGGCACATGGAACCAGCCTTTGTCTTGGGCCGGGAACCCCGAGCTCCTCACATGGAAGAACCAGCGCCGAGAAATAAATCTCTCTTTCTTTCTCTCTCTCTCTTTCTAACCCTCTTTGTCTCTCTCTCTTTCTTTCTCTCCCTATCTCTCTCTCTCTCTCTCTCTCTCTCTCTCTCTCGTTCTCTCTTACTCTGTCTCTTTCTCTCTCTCTCTTTCTCTCTCTTTCTCTATCTTTCTCTCTCTCGTTCTCTCTTACTCTGTCTCTCTCTCTCTCTCTCTCTTTCTCTCTCTTTCCCTCTCTCTCTTTCTCTCTCTTTCTCTCTCTCATTCTCTCTCTTTCCCTCTCTCTCTTTCTCTCTTTCTCTCTTACTCTGTTTCTCTCTCTCTCTCTCGTTCTCTCTTACTCTGTCTCTCTCTCTCTTTCTCTCTCTTTCCCTCTCTCTCTTTCTCTCTCTCATTCTCTCTCTTTCCCTCTCTCTCTTTCTCTCTTTCTCTCTTACAAATCAAATCTTTCTCTCTCTTTCCCTCTCTCTCTCTCTCTCTCTCTCTCTCACTCTCTCTTTATCTTGCTTTCCCAATCTCTTTCCCTCTCTCTTTCTCTCTCTTTCTCTCTCTTTCTCTCTCTCTCTCTCTCTCTCTCTCTCTCTCTCTCTCTCTCTTACTCTGTCTCTCTCTGTCTCGTTCTCTCTCTCTCTCTCTTTCTCTCTCTCTCTCTCTCTCTCTCTCTCTCTCTCTCTCTGTGTCTTTCTTTTTCTCTCGCTTTCCCAATCTCTTTCCCTCTCTCTCTCTTTCTCTCTCTCTTTCTCTCTCTTTCCCTCTCTCTTTCCCGCTCTCTCTGTCTCTGTCTCTCTCTCTTTCTCTATGCCCCAGCGAGTTCCCGGGAGTCCTATAATACATGGACTCCCTGCTAGACTCAGACTGTACCAACACACCGGGGGTACATACTGTGTTCATTAAACCCAATAATCTGCAGGATCCTAAAACAAATGTTTAGATTTGCCGTTCAAGGGAATCACCTCTTTTTTTAATGCCTGACCCAACGCTGCATTATTAATACACAAAGAGACTCAGCAATATTCATTATTATTATTATTTTGACACAGTGAGTCTTGCCCTGCACTGCCATCTGCTGTTCACTCTGAAAACTACAGCTCCATAAATCCATTATTTCATCATCATCATCATCATCATCATCGTCCTCATTTCTTTCTTCTCACAAGGAGATGCAGACCCTGTACCTGCAGTATGTTCTCCTCTGTTCCGTTATCCCCATCTACCTATCTGGGAAGGCTCCATTTTTGGAAAGTGAAGAATAATTTTAGTTTAACAAGGTGAGAGCAACTTCTCTTCTGGACTTGACTTGGACTTGGACAAAGTGAGCCTGCCCAGGTTACAGAATAGGATTTACAGTGTTAACCCTTGTAGTGCTGCTTTTTAGGATTTCATGGAGTGACTCATCTATACGAAGGAGCAATAAGTTTCACCAACAAACAACGAGCAATTACGGGACATGTTTCCATGTGTTTAGGCAGTGGGTGATTTTTGGGGGGCAGTGGTTCTTACCGTGAGAATTGTTGGGGTGACGAAAGCCCAGCAGACTTTATAGAACCGGCTTGGTTGAAAGCCGACCATCATTTCTATATCTTCACAGAATCTCTGCAGCCCTGAAATCACAAACACAGTTGTGTTAAACAATGAAAGGAATTGTGGGGTCTCGCTGGGAGGGAAATCGGCAAAACAAGATTTGAGGGCTGAGCTGAGAGACGGGACCCGGCGGTGACACTCTCACAACTTTACACTATGGACTCTGCCCTCTAGTGGACATACTGTATATAACATGCAGAACCGAGGTGACCCCAAATTGTGTTTGTGGCTGTTACCCCAATGTTTCTATATATCTGTAACCTTGTTATGAGCTAAGGGGGCCCAGTCTGAAGGTCAGTTAGGGGGAGATTTGGGGTGAGTGCTTATTTGTACCCTGGGTACCCCTGGAACTATAGCAGGGTGACACCCCAATGTTTCTTTATATCTGTAACCTTGTTATGAGCTAAGGGGGCCCAGTCTGAAGGTCAGTTAGGGGAGATTTGGGGTGAATGTTTATTTGTACCCTGGGTACCCCTGGAACTATAGCAGGGTGACTGTTACCCCAATGTTTCTATATATCTGTAACCTTGTTATGAGCTAAGGGGGCCCAGTCTGAAGGTCAGTTAGGGGGAGATTTTGGGTGAGTGTTTATTTGTACCCTGGGTACCCCTGGAACTATAGCAGGGTGACACCCCAATGTTTCTATATATCTGTAACCTTGTTATGAGCTAAGGGGGCCCAGTCTGAAGGTCAGTTAGGGGGAGATTTGGGGTGAGTGTTTATTTGTACCCTGGGTACCCCTGGAACTATAGCAGGGTGACATTGTATTAGAACAAATACAATTAAAGGAGAACACACTCTTTATCGCTGGTGGGTAAGTGATTGGAGAGAAGAGCAGAACATATGGGTCACATTACTGGGTGGTGCTCAGTGAGTTCTTGGGGGGAACTAATGGCGCCTGCAGGTGGATGAAAGGAAAAATTTGTTTGAATCCAAGTTTAAATTAATTTCTTTTAGACAAGCAGAGAGACTAATTGCAATTTTCACCTTTGCCGGGGAATGAATCTCATTGTCTCACACTGGGAGAAAGAAAATTCCATCAAGTCGCACAAGTTTAATCTCTGTAAATAAACAGTTTGCGGCGTCTCTGAGCCAAATGATCCGTCGGTTTTTACATGTGGGATCTGATGCTTCTAATGTCACTTCGGGGAGCAATAAGTGGGGAACGATGGCGTCTTTAACACAAGTGTCGCTCGTAAAACCAAAATAGCAGCCGGCGGAGAGGCAAACGCTTGTTTCTATATTTAGGCAGCAGTCGGGGGAATGAGGAAAAGAGAAAATCTTGGAGGAAGGAACAGACTGGATCGGGATGAGTCTAAAGACCGGCTAGTGACTGGGCAAAATGGGATTTATTGGGGTTCAGATGCCATTGAGTGTTACCCACAGATCTGAGCAATGGGGGTCTAGACAAAGGGAAGGTAAATGATGTTGGTCTATTAAAACATGGCAAAGAACCCCAAACCTCTGTCATTAGTCTGATTTAGGGGAACGAAATCTAAGCCATCAGTTACATAGTCTCCCCTCTCCCCCAACGCACCTTGGTGCCCCCCTTAGAACAGCCCTGGATTCAAGTGTTCATGCCTCATGTCAGGAACAACCATGAAGTGAGTATGAAGTGAACCTCAACACTGTACAGGTATTGGGGTGTTGACCTATTCCGGGGGGTCTCCATCATGTGGCAGGGGGTCATGTGGTTAATGTATGGGTTTAGTTCTCCTTTAATCAGAAGATGAGGACTGAACCTTGACAATAAGGCATCTGATTACCCAGAATACCCCCAATATGGGAGCAGCAATTCCCAAGGAATAAAGTTTGTTTTCAAAAGTCCAGTTGGAGAAAACGGGGTCAGGAAGGTGTAGGGGCCCCCCGTGTGCGCCCCTCACCCCACACCCCAAAGGCCAAAGGGTAACAATGATGGGAGAGCCTGGAGTCCTGACTTGGCACAACCAACATCTTATTCATCATTTCTGAGCAAAGAAATTTGTTGCTGAGACTCGGGATTTTCTAGTGAAACCATTAACTGCAATGGCTGAGTTGGCTCATATTTAATATCTCTCTAGATTTCTTATTCTTATTGCTCCGACGTCCCAGAACAGCAGAAAATACTCACAACCCCCAGTGAGAAAAGGATAAAAATGTCCAGTTAAAGGTAAATTCAGCAGTGTCTGTCTGTCCCTTTCTGTTCTCTGGTTCTGACTCTTGGAACAATGTAGCAGAAGTCAGTTCTCCAGGTCTGTTAATCGGCTGCCTGGGCTACATTGCTTCAGGAGTCAGAACCAGCAGTAGAAGATGCTTAAATTGTTCTCTCCAGCCCAGGAACATTCTCTAAGCCTCCTTTATCCAAGTCCCATAGACCCAATATTTTTATTCAGTTGCACAGGGAGGTTCCCGGGTTTGTTGTATCAACTCTGCACGGGGCGAAAGGACTCACCGTAAATATAGGAAATTCCAACCAGTTCAAAGATGGCGATTATGACAAGTGAGTAGGATGCTGCGTATGTGTCGACCAGTTGAAGCATATAAATACCCCCCTGAGGGACACAGAAAGGAAAGTGATGCAGAGAAACATTCAGTAATAGTCTGTACAAGCAAGTCCCACCCACTGCTTGAGTCATAGGCTCCCTACAAGTTCCATCAGAGTGTTCTAGTCCCACCCACTGCTTGAGTCACAGACTCCCTACAAGCTTCCATCAGAGTGTTCTAGTCCCACCCACTGCTTGAGTCACAGGCTCCATACAAGCCTCCATCAGAGTGTTCTAGTCCCACCCACTGCTTGAGTCACAGACTCCCTACAAGTTCCATCAGAGTGTTCTAGCCCCACCCACTGTTTTAGTCACAGGCTCCCTACAAGTTCCATCAGAGTGTTCTAGTCCCATCCACTGCTTGAGTCACAGACTCCATACAAGCCTCCATCAGAGTGTTCTAGCCCCACCCACTGTTTTATTCACAGGCTCCCTACAAGTTCCATCAGAGTGTTCTAGTCCCACCCACTGCTTGAGTCACAGATTCCCTACAAGCTTCCATCAGAGTGTTCCAGCCCCACCCACTGCTTGAGTCACAGGCTCCCTACAAGCTTCCATCAGAGTGTTCTAGTCCCACCCACTGCTTGAGTCACAAGCTCCCTACAAGTCCCATCAGAGTGTTCTAGTCCCACCCACTGCTTGAGTCACAGACTCCCTACAAGCTTCCATCAGAGTGTTCTAGTCCCACCCACTGCTTGAGTCACAGACTCCCTACAAGCTTCCATCAGAGTGTTCTAGCCCCACCCACTGCTTGAGTCACAGACTCCCTACAAGCTTCCATCAGAGTGTTCTAGTCCCACCCACTGCTTGAGTCACAGGCTCCCTACAAGCTTCCATCAGAGTGTTCTAGTCCCACCCACTGCTTGAGTCACAGACTCCCTACAAGTCCCATCAGAGTGTTCTAGTCCCACCCACTGCTTGAGTCACAAGCTCCCTGTCCCTCTCCCTGTGAGTTAATATTAGGCTGTACTAAGTGTGTTTTAAGGTGGGTATCTATATGACTCACCTGTGTGATCATTGGAAAGCCCATAAAATAAAACAGGACACAGCAGACCAAGGTAAAAAGCGGTTTGTGGGTGCGCAGTAATTTTGGAAACTCATCTGAAACTGATGTCACAATTGTCTCAATTGTAGCAAACTAAAGATGGGAAAAGAAAACAAATTGATGTTAAAATGTTTAAACAAATCTTATCTTCTACTCAGCAGAGGCAAAAACAATTATTATTTCATTGTCTGTCCAGGCGTGGACTGGCAGTCTGTGGATTCTGGGCTGTTCTAAGATGCCACAGAGAGTCACTATTCATTGGGCCTGTTGGGGGGGGGGGTTGGCCTCTGTGTACTTTAAATTCCTGGGCCTATTTTAAATCTTGGTCCAGACCTGGTCTGTCCCTGTAACTATAATTTTAAGCTATCAAAAGGCAAAGCATTGAAAAACCTGCCGAACATCAAACAATGGCCACAGGGTGGCAGTGTAGGCAATACTTTAGGGTCCTTTCATCAGCTGGGTGCAGTGCAAGGGATGACCAGTAGGTGTCAGTGTTCAACATGAATTTCTACAGGAATTCCTTGATCAGTCTGTTGCAGTACAAGGGATGACCAGCAGGTGTCAGTGTAGCCACACAATGGGCTCAGTACTTTAGGGTGTTTATATCATCATGTTGCAATACAAATAATGACCATTAGATGTCAGTGTAGCTACACTAACTTTACTTTCAGCTCTATCATCAGACTGCTGCATTGCAAGAAATATCCAGTAGGTGTCAGTGTAGCTACACAAACGCCTCATCATTTACTTTAGGATCATTTCATCATTACAGTGCTACGCAATATGTTGGCGCTATATAAATACATGTTCATAATAATGTTAATAATCCTGTATCAATGCAAGGAATGGACAGTAGGTGCAAATATATAGAGTAGTGTCAGTTCCCCTGTTTGCCCTATGTAGCTCAAGAAATCACAAAAATCAGAGATATTTTTCTGTTCATCGAGGAATCCCTGCTTGAGTCACAGACTCCCTACAACTTCCATCAGAGTGTTCTAGTCCCACCCACTGCTAGAGTCACAGGCTCCCTACAAGCTTCCATCAGAGTGTTCTAGCCCCACCCATTGCTTGAGTCACAGACTCCTTACAAGCTTCCATCAGAGTGTTCTAGCCCCACCCACTGCTTGAGTCACAGACTCCTTACAAGCTTCCATCAGAGTGTTCTAGCCCCACCCACTGCTTGAGTCACAGACTCCTTATAAGCTTCCATCAGAGTGTTCTAGTCCCACCCACTGCCTGAGTCACAGTCTGTTGCACTGCAAGCCCCAGCCAGAAGGGGGCACTGCAGACCTTGTTCATTTACATTCATTTACTTATTTTCTTCTTTTATAGCCATGGCCAACTGGAGGCCAAACATGTGGAACTTTACATTGAAGCTAATAAAAGAGTTGCAGTACCAAGAGAGATCAGCGGGGGCACTGGTTTCTTATCTACAGCCCACATTACCATTGTGTCCAACCCGAGGGTGAGAAGCATCAGGAAGAAAATAATGGCCCAGAATGGAGAGAGGGGGAGTCTGGTCAGCGCTTCAGGATACACCACAAAGGCAATGCCGGGACCTGCCGGGAACAAAAGAGCATTGGAATCATCAGTATCTGCTCCTGTGATTGGGCCACAGTGAGTTTTACCTGGAATTTAATTCGCTGACACTGAGCTTTAACACAGCACTTTAACAAACACATGAACCCTGGTGCTAATAACTCTGTAATTAAATCCAGTATAAGTGACACTGTAATTATGTTCTTACTTTGTAGCCAAATGCTGAGACACATTCTTATATATAAACTGACTTCACGAGTTCAGAGGCCCACAGAAAAAAAGTCCTATTTTCTCCATCTTGCCCTACAGTCTTCATGTTGCCCTACTGTCTCCATCTTGAGCTACTGTAACCATCTTAACTTACTGTCTCCATCTAGCCCTACAGTCTCAATTTTGTCCTACTGTCGCCATAATGTCCTACTTTCTCTATTTTGCCCTACTGTCTCAATCTTGCCCTACTGTCTGCATTTTATCATACTCTCCATCTTGAGCTACTGTCTCCATCTTGCCCTACTGTCTCCATCTTGAGCTACTGTCTCCATCTTGCCCTACTGTCTCCATCTTGAGCTACTGTCTCCATCTTACCCTACTGTCTCAATCTTGCCCTACTGTCTCCATCTTAACCTATTGTCTTCATCTTGCCCTACTGTCTCCATCTTAACCGACTGTTTCCATCTTGTCCTACTGTCTCGGTCTTGACCTATTGTCTTCATCTTGTCCCACTATCTTCATCTTGTCCTACTCTCTCCATATTGTTCTACTGTCTCCATATTGTCCTACGGTCTCCATCTTGTCCTATTGTCTTCATCTTGCCCTACTGTCTACATCTTGCCCCACTGTCTTCATCTCGACACATTGTCTTCATTTTGCCCTATGGTCTCCATCTGGCTCCAACTGTCTCCATCTTGTCCTAATGTCTCCATATTGCCCTACTGTCTCCTTATTGACCTACTGTTTTCATTTCACCCTACTATCTTCATCTTGTCCAACTGTCTCCATCTTGCCCTACTGTCTCCATCTTGTCCTACTGTCTCCATCTTGTTCTGCTGTCTCTAACTTGTCCTATTGTCTTCATCTTGACCTACTGTCTTCATCTTGTCCTACTGTCTCAATCTTGTCCTACTGTCTCCATCTTGTCATATTGTCTTCATCTTGCCCTTCTGTTTCCATCTTGTCCTATTGTCTTCATCTTGCCCTTCGTTCTTCATCTTGTCCAACTGTCTCCATCTTGCCCTACTGTCTCCATCTTGTCCTGCTGTCTCCATCTTGACCTACTGTCTTCATCTTGCCCTTCCGTTTCCATCTTGTCCTACTGTCTCCATCTTATCCTATTGTCTTCATCTTGCTCTACTGTTTCTCTTTTGGCTTAACCCTGATATATCTTAATTTCTCCTCTCTTACTATCTACTTTTCTGGGGGGGAAAATATATCAAGTATCTGATATTTCATTTCAAAAGCCTGTGTGGTCTTAAAGCCTGAACAGAACATTGGCCACAAGCTGGAGATCACTACTTTGGTCGGTACTGATTGGCACCCACCTTGGTCTGCAACTTTTTCGATGTCTACATTCAGTATATGAGCCATGAATCCAATGACAGAGAAGATGACAAAGCCAGCGAATATACTGGTGGCACTGTTGGTGCACGTTACAATCAGAGTATCCCTGTAAAAAAAATAATTTCATTTGGAATTTAACTGCAGATTTCCAAGTACACATTCATTCAACCCAGAGTGATCCAAATTCTGTTATTTAAATTCATCTGAATGGAGTAATTGCCCCTGAGAAGATGCAGAGACTGATGAACATGATTTTCCTATAAGACATTTTAGCAGACAAATCTGTAGCCTCAGTTTAGAATGAACTACGAGTCTCCTTTTATAATGACTCTTGAATGGAGGCTCTTGGCCCTCACCAACCTGTAGATATTATTGTGAAACTTATTGTAAGAAGAGAGAGTGATCAGTCCTCCCCATGCGGCTGACAGTGAAAAGAATATCTGCGTTGCTGCGTCCTTCCAAACCTGAAACATGACAGGAGAAGATAGTATTGAAGGACAGGTAATGTTCTAGCTGAATCTAATAGGTGTCAGAAGCTATGGCTCAGGAGACTGCCCAATGGAAAGGGAATCATGTGGCCCCATGCTACTCAGTTAGCAGGGCTCTTCCACTCCAATTATTCTACTTAATTATTAATCCACATTCTACTTGTTGGCAAGGCCCTCTGGTCAGCTGGCCAATGGCCTAACAATATGAATGGAAGAGCCCTGCTAACTCTGAAGCAGTGGTCCCAGTGAAAATATAAGACACAACTTTTGCCTGGTAATGTCCTACTTTGCACCTTAATGTGAACCATGCACCTCAATGTAGGACCTTTCACTTGAATGTAGAACCATCCACCTCAAAGTAGGACCATTCACATGAATGAAGGACTTTCCATCTCAATGTAGGATCTTGCACTTTCAGTGCAGGGACATTGCATCTTAGTGTAGGGCCTTGCTCTTCAATGAAGGACCGTGAGCCTCAATATAGGACCTCACAACCCAATATAGGACCTTGTACCTAAATGTAGGGCCTTCTATATAGATATAGAACTTTGTACCTTAACCTAGGACATTTCCCTTCAATGTAGGCCCTTGCACCTTAATGAAGGACCTTTCACTGCGACGTATGGCCTTGCATTCTCAATGTAGGTCCTTGCCTATGACTATTGGACCTTAAGCAGAAATGTGGAACATTAAGCTTCAATATAGGACCTTTAATGTGTATGCAGGACCTTGCTCCGTCAATGTAGGCCTCTGACTGCGTGGCCTCCTTTACTGCAATTGTAGTGACCTTGGGAGTAGGTCAGATATAACTGAGGTGCAACAGATATATATGAGCGGCTATGGCCCTCACATCTACAAGAGAATAGTCAATAGACAGAGCTGAAGGAAGTGGCTTATAGATAGCACTAAGGGAGTGGCCAACAAATACACCAGAGTTCATTGGCTAACAGTTACTACTAAGGGTACAAATAAGCAATTAGGGAAGGGAACAAACAACAGACATGGTTGAAGACAGTGGAGAAGGACACAGCTAACAGAAGATCAGTTAAATGAGATTTCACAAAGCTGGAGTAGTGGTTCAGGGTGAGTGGAGCACAAAGTGCCTGTGAGTGGCCAATGGATACAATTAATTCAGTTGAGAAAGTTACACGAATTAAAGGGAGTGGTCCAACAGATATATAGGAGTTGAAGAAGAATGAGCCTACCATGGCATCCATTAGTTTCTCCCATTTTGGCATAATGAACCACCAAATGCCACCTCCAGCTCCTGGCAATGTCACTCCTCGGATGAGCAGTATAACAAGCACCACGTAAGGGAAGGTGGCTGTAAAATATACAACCTAGATAATGAAACAGACAGGATTAATGGGAGCTGAACAACCACATTGTACTGTGAATGGATAGAAACAGCAATCACCACCATCACCACGGAAACATCAATAAGACGGTTCCTTAAGAGCGTAGACTGATTTAGAGGTTGGAAAGATAAATTTGAATGTTAGACAGTCCCCATTGTGTTTATACTCTTGTGAACACTGGACCTCTGAGAACATCTGATCCCAGAGAGACTTCACATATCTCCAAGAACATTAACGACCCCCAAGGAAATCATGACTACATAAGAGAGTGAGAAGATAAGATAGATCTCACAAAGGACAGACAGACTTCTGAGAGTGTTAAGCTGGCCACACTTGGGCAAAATATTGTTGTTTCAGTCTATGGGCTATCATGACCCATCAGTATGAGAACCAAATAATTAAAGATCCCATTATGGTGCTATGAACAAACCTAGTTACCCCTTTGGGGATCAACTCGACTGTGACTAGTCCATTTGCTTATTAGCGGGCCTTGTACATGGAGCAATGGTCGTCCCCTCTACCAAATTATAAGACCAAGGTGCTGTGTGTGGCCAGCTTTAGACATGTCCCAGAGAAGTTTGAAATGCAGACTCCTTCCGAGTGTATATCTAGGCTCCGCCCTGTCTACTAATTGTAAGAAAGTTGATTAATACATAACATTTGATGAGCCTATGACTTACTGCTATAATTATATATCCAGTGTCACCTTTCCTAGGCATTTTCAGATTTCATTTACCAAAACCCTTTCAAATTAAGTGGTTGTGGTTGGCGCCCCAAAAGATTTCTGGCCCCTGATGTAAGAATGAGCCGAGACTACAGAAGGAGGAATGCGGGTGGGATTTAGATTTACCCTGGAATAGAACAGACATTACAACAATGACAGCAAGTCACAGCAACGAGGCGCACACATCGACATCAGGACAGTCGTCACAGGCCGTACAAGACAAGACATGGAAGAAAAAACAGTCACAAGTCCCTCATCAAGATCCCACGTTAGGAGCTTAATAAGGAATCGGATATTGTACCTCTCTCGACTACTTAGCTGAAGTGGTATGAAGGGCATTGTAATGTTGCCTTCTGAGTCTTGAGGGAGCTGAAGCCCAGGGCTGGGTATAGGGAATAGATAAGACAATGTCTCAGCACACGGGGTCTAAACAATTCTACTCCGAAATGCAAAACGTGTAAATACAAGGTACAGAGCGAGGATGCCCAGCCTGCTGCACCTTGAATAGAAGACTTCATATGTTGTCGATGGCTTCAAGCTGAGGAACTTGGCATTTCATGTGTTTTTTTTTGTGATTTTGGGAATACAGTTTAGTAAGAGGAACAGACAGAATAGGAAGAACAAAAGGAAACAAACAAAACACAGAGACATTTGTTAAAATAGTCATCTTACAGTCTTCATTGTTCTTCAGCTGGTCACAGTTGGGACCAAACATGAAAGGGACCAGATAAAGATTGGAACAACCCCATTATGAATGTTAGGCTTTATCCTAGATCTCTAGATAGGGTGGTTCAGCATTTCAGGTTACCTGTCTTAAAGAATCTAATAAAGAGACAACACTTTGCATTCCAGGTTGGACAGAGGTAAAATAGAGGTAAATATCTCTTTACCAGACATGGTCCAAGCGGTGGCTTCAGATTAGGGTGGTTGAGGATGTAGGACCTCTTCTTTGGGGATTTCAAAAATATTATTGCTAAACACATTACACTAATGGTCTGGGTATCTCAGATCTAAAGACTTAGGACAGACTCAAGTCTGTCTCGTTGTTTTGGCAAAAATGGTTTCCCTACAACCCGCTCTCCCTGGTAACGGCTAATTGGCAAATTCTACCAAATTTCTACCAAATTCAATGATATTTCAAAAGTGTTTGAGATTTTAAAATAAGCGCAAACTGTTAACTTTAAGAATTTTCGAAGTAAAAAAATTAGAAATTCAAAGTAATTTTTTGAATACTTCAACTATTGAATAGGATACCACGACTTCGAATTTACTTTGAATTCGATTCAAAGTAAAATAGTTTGAATATTCAATCCTTCCATAATCCAAGTACTGTCTCTTTAAAAAAAACGTTTTAAATACTTCGCCAAATTAAACCTGCCGAAGTGCTATATTAGCCTATGGGGACCTTCTGACCATTTTTTGAAGTCTTTACACATCAAAGTAAAATCGTTCGATCGAACAATTTTACTTTGATCGTTCGATGGCCAAATTCGGTCAAAAATACTTTGACTTCGATATTCAAAGTATTTCAATTCGAGGGTCGAATTCCGAAGTATTTATCACTTCGAAATTCGACCCTTGATAAATCTGCCAATAAAAATATATACACTAAAATGTTTTTAAAAACTTTTGGAAGTCTGTTGAAATTTGGATAAGAAATTTTTCTTTGCACAAATATAACATTGTTTCTGCTTTTATTACAATTGTTTTCTCTTAAAAAAATTAATATGTTCTAAATAATAGTACTTCTATTTGTTTTTTTCTATATTTTTTAAATTTATAACACATTTTGAGCTGTATTATTATGACATGTCATTCAAAAATGGAATTTAGTTTAAATTTAATTGTAAAATTTATCAGCAGAAGAAGAAAACACAGGAGGAAGTTCGAACGAAAACTCTTATTCTGTGCAATAAAATATTATTAGTAAGATTGGCAAGATTTTTTACTTTTTAATATTTGTTGAAATCTGCCCAAGACATTTTTCTTTTACCAAATGTAGATATTTTCTATTGCATAAAAAATAGACTAAAATATATGTTGTAGATAATAATTGCAATTGATCTTTATTATATATCTTAAATATTATCAGTCAGCTAAAGAAAAGGGATAGAATGGTAAGTGAAAAGTAAATGCCACCGCAAAGATTTTCCTTTATTTTGTACCATTTTTAAACTTTATGATAAAATAATAATGTTTTAAAATGTAAAATTTTTGCCACAATTTGTTATTTTGCACAAAAACTCACAAATCTGAGTTGTATTTTCAAAAACTCAAAAGTTTGGTATTTATTAAGCACCAAAAAAATGGAATATAAAACTCCGGCATCTTAAAGCTTTGAAGTTCATATTTGAAGTCAATGAGCGTTGTCCTAGGCAAAATTCAAGCCATTTTTTTAATTCCAGTTTTTCAAGTTTTTTTAGATTGAAAACTCAATTTGAGTTTCTTTTTGCACAAAAACTCACAAATTTGAGTTATATTTTCAAAAACTCTAATGTTTGGTATTTATTAAGCACAAAAAAACTTGCAAATTCATATAGCAGTCAATGGGAGTTGTCCTATGGAAAATTCAATGTTTTAAAATGTAAAATTTTTGCCACAATTTGTTATTTTGCACAAAAACTCACAAATCTGAGTTGTATTTTCAAAAACTCAAAAGTTTGGTATTTATTAAGCACCAAAAAAATGGAATATAAAACTCCGGCATCTTAAAGCTTTGAAGTTCATATTTGAAGTCAATGAGCGTTGTCCTAGGCAAAATTCAAGCCATTTTTTTAATTCCAGTTTTTCAAGTTTTTTTAGATTGAAAACTCAATTTGAGTTTCTTTTTGCACAAAAACTCACAAATTTGAGTTATATTTTCAAAAACTCTAATGTTTGGTATTTATTAAGCACAAAAAAACTTGCAAATTCATATAGCAGTCAATGGGAGTTGTCCTATGGAAAATTCAAGCCAATTTTTTTAATTCAAGTTTTTTTTTTTAACTTGAAAATTCACAAATTCGAGTATTATGAGTTTATAAACTCACAAATTCTGGGTTTTTTATCTTAACTCACAAATCCGAGATATTCGAGTTGTTTTCTGCTAGGATTTTTTTTATCAATATGCAAACATTTGATTTTTTTTCAAGAGAAAACTCTCACAAATCCGGTTTGTCTTAAAGTCCTGTCTATAAATCTGGTGAGCAAATAAGTTTGAAAAGTACTTTTAATAAATGGAGATTTCATGGAAATGATTTGGAATATGTTTTATTCTAGTTGCTTCAGTGATTCTGGTTCTCAGAGAGGCATTTTTGCATTAACATTTTCTACTAAATCATAGAAAAAAAATGTTTCACTATTATGTTCAAACATTTACAAATTTTAAAAAATGCCTATGTCATATTTTTCTCTCTAGAGTTGAGGGCATGTATGAAGAAGATTTTACAGGAATTTTTATGTTTTTTTTTAAATATTGATAAGTAATTTAGTAGTTGTAGGAATTATTTTCACATAAATATCCAGGTCAATGAAGTTTTAATTCATTGTAGTCAATAGAAATATGGACGTTAGTCGAAAAAATCATCTTCTTTTATGAAATTGTTTAGCAAGGAAAGGGATTATAAGATTTAGGAAATAAAAGGAATATAAATAAAGAGATTAAAGAGAAGGATCATTTGCTTGAGAACATTTTAATTCGATTTTTAGCAGTGATGGGCGAATCTGTCCCATTTCGCCGGAAAATTTGTGAAACTGTAGAAAAATTTGCAAAACGGCGACAAATTTGCAAAAAGCATTGAAGTCGACAACTTTTATACTTGTGACTATTTTGTCCAAATGCGTTAAAGTCAATGGCGTCCAAATTATTTTGACGTACGTCAATTTTTTATGGGTGCGCCAATTTTGACGCTCACCATTTTTTTTTTTTTTTGCAGTGAATTTTTGCTGCACTTTCGTGAAAACATTTGCAGGCACCTGAAACATGAAAAAGCAATACAGTATGGGACCTTTTATCCAGAATGCTCAGGACCTGGGGTTTTCTGGATAATGGATCGTTCTGTAATTTGGATGTTCATACCTTAAGTCAACTAAAAAATCCCGTAAACATTAATCAAACCCAATAGGATTGTTTTACCACAGATAAGGGTTAATTAGTTAGGATCAAAGATTTAATTAAAATTGAGTCTATGGGGAAATTAACTTCCTGTAATTCAGAGCTTTCCAGATAACATGTTTCTGGATAAAAGATCCTATTCCTGTATCATTGCTGTAGTTTCCGCTGCATACTGTATTTCCATTTGAAGGGGAATTTTATTTTAGAAAAAAAAAAGGTTTATCAAAGGTCGAATTTATTTTTTAGTCTAATAAACACAAATTTACTCACAACTCATCCCGAAAATTCGAATCAAATTTAAATGCAATTCAAATCGAGTTTTCCTCCAAAAAAAGCGTGATTTTCAAGAAGGCTATTAACTAGTGATGGGTGAATTTCTCCTGTTCCACTTTGCCGAAAAATTCGAAATTTGCCGTGAAATTTGCTGAACTCGAAATTTGACACCCGCTTCAATTTTGGACGCATGACCGAAAAGTCGATCACGTCAATTTTGCCGCTGGCATTAAAGTCGATGGGCATCTGAATAGTGTTGACTTTGTTGAATTTTTTGACGCCGGTGAATTTTTGTAGGAGTTTCGCGAATTTATTCGCCAGTGGCGAAACGCAGAAATTTCCTGCCAATTCACGCCAGGCAAATTTATTCGCTCATCACTACTATTAACATCTTCAAATGGGTCAACTGACCTCTGCCATTGACGTCGCCATGAACTCAGCAGGTTTTAGGTGGCGACTTATCGAATTTGAGTTGTTTCCAGGGTAGGTGGATGATAAATCTCGGATTCAAATTTGAGTTGGTGGTTTTAAACTCGAAATTGGGGGTTTGGACCAAAAAAGAAAAACAACTTCAAAATTAAAATTTCAATTTCAATTTACCATTCAAACATTAGTTAATCTGCCCCTAAGAAAATGCTAATGCACAGGGGAATTTAATAAAAATTAACTTTCTAATATGGTTCTTCCCAACGGACCAACGGTTGCACCAGCGAAAACTTGTCGGGAAAAGGAAACGAGTGTAAGGAGGGCGCTGAGTTGAGCATCGATTAACAGGTGCCATAAACGACAATATTTGAGTGAATTTCCCATATAACCCCGTGGTTTAAATACGGGGGAGCCGGAGAGATTTCACTCCTTGCAGCAATATTCCATCTATAAATTCTCTGGATACAGGACACTGGGGGGCAGATTTACTAAACTCGAGTGAATAGTTCGAATCCAAAAATATACGAATTTCAAAGTAACTTTTTGGGTACTTCGACCATCGAATTGGTCAAAAAAAGTAAAAATCATTCGACCATTCGTTAATCAAAGTACTGTGTCTTTAAAAAAATCCTTTGACTCAATACTTCGCCAAATAAAAGCTACCGAATTGAATGTTAGCCTGTGGGGACACTGTAGATAGGTTTTGGGCACTTTTTATGATCGAATAAAAATCATTCGATCAATTGCTTAAAATCGTTCGAACCTTTTGCCCGAAAATCCTTCAAATTCGATATTCGAATTCGAAGGATTTTACTTGGAGGGTCGAATTCGAGGGTTTTAACCCTTGAAATTCGACCCTTGATAAATCTGCCCCTTAGTATTGGGTCTAAATTTCGCAATTACACTGATGTGCGGGAGCTGCCCTGTTGCTTCAGTCCAAGTACAAGTGGTAGTAGCTGCAACAGAACTTCTCTGTATGGCACCTGGTAACCAATCTATAGAGATACTTCCAAACCCATGGAAACAAGTTGTCTTCTCTGTCATGTAGCCTAAGCCTTTGCATGAAACAAACAGAGCACTGCCATCTACTGGCCAACTCCGACGCTGCACCAAACTACGAAACCCCTTAGTTTGTCATTGTACTTAAAGGGATCCTGTCATCAGAAAACATGTTTTTTTCAAAATGAATCAGTTAATAGTGCTACTCCAGAAGAATTCTGCACTGAAATCCATTTCTCAAAAGAGCAAACAGATTTTTTTATATTCAATTTTGAAATCTGACATGGGGCTAGACATATTGTCAATTTCCCAGCTGCCCCCAGTCATGTGACTTGTGCCTGCACTTTAGGAGAGAAATGCTTTCTGGCAGGCTGCTGTTTCTCCTTCTCAATGTAACTGAATGTGTCTCAGTGGGACCTGGATTTTACTATTGAGTGTTGTTCTTAGATCTACCAGGCAGTTGTTATCTTGTGTTAGGGAGCTGTTATCTGGTTACCTTCCCATTGTTCTGTTGTTTGGCTGCTGGGGGGGGAAAGGGAGGGGGTGATATCACTCCGACTTGCAGTACAGCAGTAAAGAGTGATTGAAGTTTATCAGAGCACAAGTCACATGACTTGGGGCAGCTGGGAAACTGACAATATGTCTAGCTCCATGTCAGATTTCAAAATTGAATATAAAAAAAACTGGTTGCTCTTTTGAGAAATGGATTTCAGTGCAGAATTCTGCTGGAGCAGCACTATTAACTGATTCATTTTGAAAAAATGTTTTTTTTCCCCACGACAGTATCCCTTTAATTACTAAGACGTGGATCTATATCTCTGTTTCTACAGATTACCAGCTTTCCCATCATTCTTCATGCCTGCAGTTGGGTTTATTCTGTTATTATATCTATATATTATAATAGTTTAGGGTTTAGTAGGTTCACTTGTGTATTGCCAGACAAAATCGATCAACTATCCAGTTGCCTTTCAGTGTTTTATTGGGTCTTATTCATGTCCCTTACTTTTTACCTCTCTCCAACCTGGGGTTTACTATGCCATCCATTCCCATAGCAACCATATCATTGATGCCTACGATACCAATTCTTGTCTCTACTCAGACCGTCTCCTACTCATCTTTCAGTATCCCTAGCGTCTGGGATCCTTACATTCTGGAAGGAGCTTCAGTATTAAACCTTGAAAAACCCATGGCAAAGAATGACGACCAACTGCAACTGGTCTTAGGACACTGCCGCTTGCTTAACGTTAACGTCCACCGGTTTTTAGTTCTTAAACAGGGTGGTAGACGTTGGCGTTCAACAATACTTGCAGGATCTACACATAACATAAACAAAGGAATAATTCATAGTATTCCAGGGAATATTTGAAGACCAGGAGCATCAAACTCGAAAATGTTCTTACTTTTCCTGATGTCTTGATCCCTTTGGCCAGAGACGCGTAAACAATGGTCCAAGCCAAGAAAAGGCAAAAGACTAAGGGCCACCTGATCTCGCCTGGATACTCGATACCAGCGGAAATCTTCAGCATATTGTACCTGGGGGTTGAAAAAGAACATTTAATGGTTTTTATGGATCAGTTGAATTGTGAGAAAGGTGGAACCCCCCCCCCCAATATGAATATCGACTAACTCTTATAGATTGGTCTTACGGTTCCTTCTTATGCTCATAACCACATTGGCTCTATTAAATATCCATGGGCATCTCTTCTGCTCACGGAGGAACCCCCACTGGTCATTGATAAGGCCAAGGAACCATTAAAACATCTATTGCAGGCCCCCTACTGTCCATGTCAAGATGATGAAACGCATAGAATTTGTCATTACTGTATCTCCCAGGGTACGGTGTTGGTATGAGGTCAATTATGTTACTGGGTTATGATGCCCCCTAGGGGTAGAGATCAGTAATTAGACAGACTCTAGATATACTAACTTGAAGTATTCTTCACTTCCGCTGACAAAGGACTTGTTGACATGGCTGGTGAAGTTTACCATAGTCAAGTTTGGATAGGCCGTCATACAGAAGGTGCTGTTCTTGATCTGAATGTTGGGTTCGGAACTGACGATGCACGAATCTGTTGGAAGAAAGAAATCCATGAGATCAGCGAGTTACGGTGGCCATACACGGCAATATCTCTAAACGAGCGGATCTCTCTCCAATATCCCCAACTTGAGGTGGGCTGATCCAATCGTGGGCCCAACGATCGGATCCTAACGAATGGGAACAGGCGGTCTGATCGCGAGACTGCATCAACGAACAGATACGGACATGATCCGATGGGATTTTTTTCCCGACTTTTGGCCAGATCTCGATCGGGGAAGCCCGTCGGGGGCCCCATACACGGGCCAATAAGCTGCCGACTCAGTCTGTCAGCAGTTTTTATCAACCCGTGTATGGCCACCTTTACTGTTTCCCTGCACCTGACCTTCAGCTTGTGTCTCTTTTATCCCTGTATCTCAACAAAAGGATTAGCAGTTTTTTCCTTCTTATATAATGAACTGAACAACACCATCACCTGCTGTTCATTTCAGCCGACTGGATACAGTCAGTAGAAAATCAAATTAGTGAGAAGAGTAAAGCCTTAATTTCATCTTCTGAGCAACATCACCTTCCTTTTCTCACTAACTTAATTTTCTGCCCACTGTGTCCAGTCGGCCTAAAAGGAACAGTGGGTGGTGCTCGCGTTAAAGAGAAATTGAATTATGCGAACTGCAAAACTACTCAGAAAAGTACGATTCAGTGGATTATATTACTGTACTAAAGGGAATATTTCATAGCTAATGCAGCCAATCAAAGCCTGACCAATCTGTCACCAGTTCTCATTACCAGATGGTCTATAGAAAGAACGTTCCCATGGTTAGGCCAACCCATAACCGGACAAACCAGTGGGATGTTCCCAGTTCAGCTGCAAAGGGTTCAATAGAGATTTTGTAGCTGGAGTGAGGCGCCCGACTTCCAAAACTCCAGAGGCAAAATTTGAATAACCAATAATAATAACCACATTCTAGTCTACAAGGCACACGATTCCCTGAGGGTGACAAAAACCCTTTGTGTGCCATTGACCTTAATCAGCTGATTTCTGCTTTATTCTGTCTGAAGTCAGAACCAACAGTGCAGTGGAATATAAACAGACGTGAATTTCAGTCGTTATTGCATATGTATATGAGAAAGTTGCCTGGAATCACATTTTCTGTCTTTTAGTGAAAACCAGTTCATGGGGGAAGTTCCCCTTTAAAGCGAATTGTTCTTTTTTTTTCAAAAATGAATCATTTTAGAACTTGAAAAAACAACAATTTCAGCATATGATATTTTTCCTGCACATGAACAGGCAAATAATTGAATTGTTTTTTTTACAGGACAAAGTGTGAGACTTGGGAGATAATTGACTAAACGGAGACTTTTAGCAGCCTCAGAATTAGCCTCGGAGGATGAGGAGGGGATTTGTTAGAGCCCCATTATAATACATCAGTGCCGATTGGCTGAATGAATAAATATCTGTGTCCCCGGAATCTCTCGGGGGCCCTAAATCTTGTTCTGTGCGATATAAAAACTGGTGCAGTGCAGTAATCCCGCCACAAGGTCAGCGAATGAAGGACAAGTAATGCCGCATTGTGCTCTATCAGCTTCCCAATCAGAGCCCCGGGCTGGGGACTCTCAACAGCCAAAGCTGACACCAGATCCAACCACTGGTTGTTGAACTACAACTCCCAGAATTCCCTCAACCAGGTCTGGACTGGGATTCAAAATAGGCCCTGGCATTTCAAGTACACAGAGGCCCAAACAGCCCCTCCAGCGGCCCACTAAATAGTGACTATGGCAACTTACAGCAGCCCCTCGGGCATTTGCCAGAACCCACAGATTTGCCATTCCGGGCCTGCCCTCAACAGCCTTAGCTTATGAAGTGACAGTCAGTATTCACAGCAACTGCCCTATTCTGAGTCTAGACCCACAGAACATAAACCTATCCTGAAACTGGAGAACCAGTGAAGTCAAGGGGCCCTGTATATTAATGGCGCTATGGCAGCTCCCACTCATATATTTACGGGCAGATTCATCAAGGGTCGAATTTCGAATTGAAAAAACGTAGCAATGCTAAATAAAAAATACCAACCGAAATTTCAAATAGGTCAATATTCGATCGAATCATACGAATCAAAGAAATCTCCCATAAAAAACCTAAAAGTCCACCAGCTGGCTCCAAATAGGCTCTAGGAGGTCCCCCATAGGCTAAAACAGCAATTCGACAGGTTTCAGATGGCGAATGGTCGAAGTCTAATTTTTAAAGAGACAGTACATGATAAATTGCGATATTTGAATGTTTTAATTCTTTTCAAATTCGAATCAAATTTGGACTATTCCCTAGTCGGAGTACACGAAATTCGAATTTTCACTTTGACCTTTGATAGATCTGCCCCTTAAACAATTACCAATATCTGTCTTTTAATCTGTCTATCTCCAATCATTAGCTACAGACACAGGCTCGCTGGAAACTAAACAATGGGGGTCGTGATTTAGACAACAGACACCAGGAAATACGGTAATATATCAATTAGAAGAAACAGAATTTCCAGCCCAAAAGGCAATGGCCACTGAAATCAACACATTTTTTTGGTGTTACTTATCCATTAAAAAAGGTCAGTGGTGAAAAATAAATTTATTTCAACAAGCGCAACATAAGGACGTGGCAGCCGAGAGCGACAGATGGAGGGAGGTTTTTACTCTTCCATGGAAAGACATTAAATCTACTGCACTGCACCATCTCTGCTCCCATTGTCTCTGTATAAACCTCGGTCCTGCAGCTCCTCTCACTGCCACTAGGGGACAGGCTGCTTCTATAACAGAGGACGGATGGTGCCTGAGCTGTGCCACCGCCGAGTGCCCAAATAATCATGTAATTATGGGCTGTTGTATAATAATAATAATAATAATCAGAGAGGCGAATCTTTCACTGGCCATTAACCCATTTCTCTGAAACTTCAATCAACTCCAACAGACACCCCACATTCCATTACTTATATTATTATTTGCCAAGAAAAGTCATATCAATAAGGGGTGATTGATTCTTCACAATGCATTTAAATGCAGTATTATTATTTATGTATTATTATTAGTGTGCATTTAACTTGGACCAACATACTCCATAGTGCAGTACATTGTTAAACTTACAATCAATTGCCAGCTCTTGTGTGCAAATACCAGCACCAAATATTTGTCATACCATTGTTCCAAAGAAGGAATGTTCTGGGCACACAATAAGCTATACCCTCATACTGTACTGTCTAAGGGAATCAATATGGCACCTCCTCCTCCCATATGTATAAATACAAATATACAGAGAAGGAATGTTCTGGGCACACAATAAGCTATACCCTCATACTGTACTGTCTAAGGGAATCAATATGGCACCTCCTCCTCCCATATGTATAAATACAAATATACAGAGAAGGAATGTTCTGGGCACACAATAAGCTATACCCTCATACTGTACTGTCTAAGGGAATCAATATGGCACCTCCTCCTCCCATATGTATAAATACAAATATACAGAGAAGGAATGTTCTGGGCACACAATAAGCTATACCCTCATACTGTACTGTCTAAGGGAATCAATATGGCACCTCCTCCTCCCATATGTATAAATACAAATATACAGAGAAGGAATGTTCTGGGCACACAATAAGCTATACCCTCATACTGTACTGTCTAAGGGAATCAATATGGCACCTCCTCCTCCCATATGTATAAATACAAATATACAGAGAAGGAATGTTCTGGGCACACAATAAGCTATACCCTCATACTGTACTGTCTAAGGGAATCAATATGACACCTCCTCCTCCCATATGTATAAATACAAATATACAGAGAAGGAATGTTCTGGGCACACAATAAGCTATACCCTCATACTGTACTGTCTAAGGGAATCAATATGGCACCTCCTCCTCCCATATGTATAAATACAAATATACAGAGAAGGAATGTTCTGGGCACACAATAAGCTATACCCTCATACTGTACTGTTTAAGGGAATCAATATGGCACCTCCTCCTCCCATATGTATAAATACAAATATACAGAGAAGGAATGTTCTGGGCACACAATAAGCTATACCCTCATACTGTACTGTCTAAGGGAATCAATATGACACCTCCTCCTCCCATATGTATAAATACAAATATACAGAGAAGGAATGTTCTGGGCACACAATAAGCTATACCCTCATACTGTACTGTCTAAGGGAATCAATATGGCACCTCCTCCTCCCATATGTATAAATACAAATATACAGAGAAGGAATGTTCTGGGCACACAATAAGCTATACCCTCATACTGTACTGTCTAAGGGAATCAATATGGCACCTCCTCCTCCCATATGTATAAATACAAATATACAGAGAAGGAATGTTCTGGGCACACAATAAGCTATACCCTCATACTGTACTGTCTAAGGGAATCAATATGGCACCTCCTCCTCCCATATGTATAAATACAAATATACAGAGAAGGAATGTTCTGGGCACACAATAAGCTATACCCTCATACTGTACTGTTTAAGGGAATCAATATGGCACCTCCTCCTCCCATATGTATAAATACAAATATACAGAGAAGGAATGTTCTGGGCACACAATAAGCTATACCCTCATACTGTACTGTCTAAGGGAATCAATATGGCACCTCCTCCTCCCATATGTATAAATACAAATATACAGAGAAGGAATGTTCTGGGCACACAATAAGCTATACCCTCATACTGTACTGTCTAAGGGAATCAATATGGCACCTCCTCCTCCCATATGTATAAATACAAATATACAGAGAAGGAATGTTCTGGGCACACAATAAGCTATACCCTCATACTGTACTGTCTAAGGGAAACAATATGAAAGTTATATTATCATGATATCAAACTTACCCAACAGGAGCCTGTCTTTATCCTTGCAAACTGGAGTGTTCCAGGGATTAGTGCAGGACGCCCATGGCAGCACAGACACGAGGGAAGCGAATAGGTAGAATATCGTGTAGCACATGATGATATTATAATATATGGCGATGAGGACAGAAATGATCAGCATGGCGATACCACAGCCTGGGGAGAGACAGATACAATGGATCAAACTCATAAAGAACAATACTGCAAGAAAGAAATGCAACACAACGAAGTGTCACATTTACAAATGTGAGACTAAAAACAAAGAATTCGGGAACCGGCATGCTCATTGCCACAAATCCATAGATAGAAAGAATCAGGACCAATGTAAAATGTGCAGGTTTTGATAGAACTCTGTATTTTTCCAGACAACTGGGTCAATGAATATTATGGATTAACAAAGAAAGATGGGATTTGCAGACTGGGGCAATTCTCTAGGTACATTGTACTTCCACATCCATTGAACACAGGCCAGATATTATGCGCCCGTAACAATTTATAGAAAAAAAGGAGCCCTTGCGACCCTGTATGGTCATCTGAGAAAATATGGGACCTTTTCCAGTTGTAAGTGAATCCCCAGAACCTGTCTCTGTGGTCACGTGGACCCAAGGCAAGTTGAACATGGGACAGTTAGAGGTTAGAGAACACATAAAACATATGTAGAAATATATGAATGCAAAAACATCTGTCAGAAGGTGCAGGAAACTTGGCCCAGTCTAAGGAGAGCTCATATAATCGAAAAACAAATGCGAAAGTCATGAAAACTTCCATGTACCCAACTCAATTTTCAAAGTTCCCTAAAAGAGTGATCATTTAACACATGGGACAACCAGATCCATGATATGGAAAACACCAATGCCATCACAGTTCACCTATATAATCTATTCAACTTGGAAGTTTGGGAAGTTTTTCAGCCTTGAGGTCCATCCTGGGATCAGAGAGGGGCAATATGGAGATGCAGATCCCCCGTATGGATGTTCCCAGCCAACTAGAAGAATTTGAGAAGGTAGTCTTAGAATCAAGCCAGAATAAGAGTTGCCAAGAGGAACCCAACACTTAGGCTCATCTTGGAGTGACTCAGAGATCCATCAATGTTTTGTGCCACTGCTTAAAGTTAGAAGACACTACAGGTATAGTAGGGCTTGGAGTGACTCTACCTACAGGTATAGTAGGGCTTGGAGTGACTCTACCTACCGGTATAGTAGGGCTTGGAGTGACTCTACCTACAGGTATAGTAGGGCTTGGAGTGACTCTACCTACAGGTATAGTAGGGCTTGGAGTGACTCTACCTACAGGTATAGTAGGGCTTGGAGTGACTCTACCTACAGGTATAGTAGGGCTTGGAGTGACTCTACCTACAGGTATAGTAGGGCTTGGAGTGACTCTACCTACAGGTATAGTAAGGCTTGGAGTGACTCTACCTACAGGTATAGTTGGGCTTGGAGTGACTCTATCTACAAGTATAGTAGGGCTTGGCTCTTGGAAGCTGCAGTTACTTTAGTGCAGTGGTAGGTCACTAAGTCATCCTGAAATGCAAATATTATGTACATTTTCTTCAGACTGACATATGGTTGGTTGGAAATTATACTTTGTAATCCAAAAAATGAATAATCTTCTAGACTGAACCACTAATTGCATGAAGATGATTGGAGATGAGGTTTGACAACATCTAAAGGGTTATAGATCAAATATCCTTGTATTTGATTGATCCCTTAGATAGCATCCCCAAGCTTTCGCCATTGCCAGGGGTCCAACTCTTCTCTAAATCCAGGCCTGGCACTTACAGTAAGTGCAATATCAGGCCCCGCCCTTTTTCTATGACATCACATAAATCTCAGGATAGGCCAGAATCTAGCATACAAGCAACATGATTTGTGCCAATAATAGAAACTATCTCCAGGGCCACATATATGAAACATAACGCAACCGTGATAACACACAATAATCTATGAGAAAGAAGTCAAAGACTTTACTGGTCTGGAAAAATACCACTCAGTATCGTCAAAGAGATATCATATCCCTGGGTCAATGGTCAAGTAACCAATGGGTGAGGTCAGAGGGATCAAGAATGCGGACCTTACCCATCAGAAAAAAAGCATATTCTGCATAAAAGCACATGGAACCCTGCAGACACTTCAGAAAGCACCTGGAACCTAGAACAATATTCAGAAAGTACTGGAAACCTGGCATGGATTCCAGAAAACACAACGATTAGACTTTAAATGAAAACAAAGGAAGGTTCGGAAAGCTCATGAAACTTCCAATTAGAAACCTTAAGCAAGAGTCAAAAATCTCATGGGACTAAGTATGGCAGTTGGATACCATGTAGAACCTAGCACAATGGTGAGATAGTACATAAATGAAATGCAGAGGAGATCATAACGAAATGACACAGGACCTTGAGTAAGGGGTCAGATAAAACATGGAACCGTACACAATAGTCAGAAAGCGATGGAACCTAACAAGACAAGACAAGTATCCAAAATCTGGATTCAGAAAGTACATGGGATCTAGGACAATCACAGCACGAAAAGAGCCCATTGGTGAAAAGAACATGGTTCTTAGCACAGAAATCAATCAAAGAGAGCTTTAACCTAATTTATTGATCACAAGACACAAGGAACCTAAAGCATTGACCAGGAAGCCTGGAGTAAGAATACAAATGGCTACTAACATAGATGTCAGGGTGAGAATATATTCAGCAGAGCAAGTATAACTCAAAGACTGGATGGCTTAGTGGAACCTAAACCAGTTACATGGAATATTCTGTAGCACAGTGATGAGACACATTTTTGAACCTAAGAGCCGTATAGAACCTAAAGCATCAACATAACATACAACGTAACACCAGGGCCAGAAACCACATGGTAAATTAATCATTGATCAGAAACCATATGAACATTAGAAGAAATGTCAATAGAACACAGAGGTAAGACCAGGGGTCCCCAACTTTTTTTTATCCATGAGCCACACTCAAGTATAAAATAATGCTGGAGAGCAACACAAGCATGCAAAAAGTTTCCAGGGCTTCCAAATAAGTGCTGTGGTTGGGTATTGGTAGCCCCTATGTGGACTTGCAGCCAACAGGAGTCTCTTATTTTTATTTTTATGCAACTAAAGCTTGCCTTTAGGCTAGGAATTCAAAAAGAAGCACCTGCTTGAAGGCCACTGGGAGCAACATCCAAAGGGTTGAAGAGCAACATGTTGCTCATGAGCACCTGGTTGGGGATTACTGGGTTAGACTAACAGAAGAAACTAGAGAAGCTAAAACAGGGGATAGGAGAGAAGCAGCACTAAATAAACTCCAGGGTCATTTTTTTAACCTATAACAGTATTTTGTATCTAGGCCTATAGAGGTCTTAGCACACCCAATGTGATGATGACAAACCCAGCAGCCAAGTCTCAGATCCTTAACTGTCCTGCAAACCACTTTCCTCTGAAAATGTTTATCTATTGAGGAACTTGATTCTGACTTTGAATTTGAACTTAAATGTCAGGTTCTTGGAGAGGAGTCCAAGACCAAGCAGTTGAGAGTGACAGGTGGTAGAGAAAAAAAAGAAAAATTATTAGGTGGTCCACATTGTTAAGTTTGATGAAAGACAATGAAGGATGTAGCAGTAGAACCAGAAGTCAGAAGGAACCTCTATAATATGCATGGGTAAGTGTACTAACCCATGACCCACCTGGTACTCCAGTCAGCTACTCCAAGGGGGTGAATTTGAAATATGACCACCTGTATGTGGCACAATTAGTTTAATTGGTGACCATTCTACTTGTTAGAGGTGTTTTTGAGATTTGCATCCATCCCTTTATTGAGAAGAAGACATCTTTCAAACCAGAACCAGTGCAAGAGAAAGCCCAAGTTCATGCCCACTGCAGAATGACTGTACTGTACCCCATCTTATACTCACCTTGCAGGGCTGGAATGGCTTTCCACACGGAGATTGGCCCCTGACTGGCAAACTGCCCCAGGGCAACCTCCAAATAGAAGATAGGCAACCCTGCTAGAGCCAGCATGGTCAAGTAGGGTATAAGGAATGCACCTGGGGAGGCAAGGAAGAGACTGTTAAGGACAAGCTTAGGAAATTCACCAGGTAACATTCCCCAGCGCGACAATCGCGTTATTTTGCATTGCGGCCTATTGCGCAGTCAGCAAACTTCTGTGCACTTCATACAATAAATCCTGTAGGCAATTAATAAAAACCGTTATAAACGTGCCTGTGTGTGTGTGTAATGTGTGTCTTTGTGCACCTACTGAACAATTCTCAGAAACCGCAGAAGGAGAAATCCATTGAATTGTCCCAGTTAATTAAAATTGATCTGAAGATAAATGTGCAACTGCAGCAGATGTGACAGTGGCTGGGAATACAACTACTTATATCCACGGGCGATTGTCGCCCAGACAATTGGCGCGTGTATTTTTTTTTTTTTCCATTTAATCCTAATTATAGGAGAAAGGAAATTATTGCAAATTGCTATAACTTTGCTTTTGTGGTATTCCACAGACTGGATAGGAATCCAATGAATGATTAATGTCCCTTATAATAATAAATTAAGGTTCAGATATAAAGTGAATGTGAGTGGTTGACACTTAATTTCCTGCTCTGGTGTAAATTCTTTGTCGCATGTTGTCGCATAAGACCAGGAGCGACTTTATTGTTTAATTTAATATTGTGGCTGCGATTTCGTAGCCAACCAAACGAAAAATACACAGATTGTGGAATTTTACGTCCAGAAAATCGTATGGGGCTCAAAACAATAAAGAGAAAACACTGCCCCAAATTGGGAATATTATCAAGCAGATCGAATAATACTCAACGACCCACATCGTCCTAATCTAAAAAATGTAGATCGTGCCGAATCTGGGAATGCTACAAAGTACTGAGATCAAAATCGTATCCACAATTATATAAGTATATAATATACTCAGAATTAATTAAATGTATATTGTATGTAGAAATGTCAAATATCTCTTGTATAATATCAAATAATATCAAATAATATTGAAATACCCCCTAAATAACATTTCAAACTCTATATGGGGAATAACATCGAAAATCGTTTGTTCTGATCTGCCCCAGGAATTCTTCACATAAAATAAATATACACCAACAAAAGAATTAGAGAAGAAAAAAAGGGGAATTAACGGAAGTATTTTCCGATCTTTTGTTTAGCTTTTGTTAAATAGATATAAATGTATTGCACATGTTGTTAATATTACCCTATGTGTGTGTGTGACAAATAGAACTGCAGTAAAACCGAACCTAAGGTCACAGAAGTTAATTGTTAATCAGTAACCAGTTCTAGTTCAACGCCTTTCAATTAGCTGATACTGGCAATAGGGCGATTTATCAAACGGTTTCCGAAGAGTTGGAGAAGATATTTGGGAGTGGAAATAAAAAGGAATCAAATATTCAAACCACAAGTACAATAGTTGCAGCAGGAACTAGCAATCAACACAAATAAAATGAGATTCAAAAACAAAAATGATATTACTTTAAAAAAATGGCTTCAAAAATAAATATCCCCCCCCTCTCTTGTTTCCTTGATATATACAGATAATTTAATACTCAGAAATCCCTAAAAAAAATCCACCTGCAGCCTTGTGCCTTTATATGGTCAGAGAACAACCCCTCAATGACTTCTAATATCCTTATCATTTACAGTAGGGGGTACATTATCCCTTATAATACATGAGTGATACTCAGAGTTCCCTGTATAACTCAGCCTGCAGCCTTGTGCCTTTATATGGTCACAGAACAACCTCTCAGTGACTTCTAATATCCTTATCATTTACAGTAGGGGGTACATTATCCCTTATAATACATGAGTGATACTCAGAGTTCCCTGTATAACTCAGCCTGCAGCCTTGTGCCTTTATATGGTCACAGAACAATCCCTCAGTGACTTCTAATATCCTTATCATTTACAGTAGGGGGTACATTATCCCTTATAATACATGAGTGATACTCAGACTTCAATGTATAACTCGGCCTGCAGCCTTGTGCCTTTATATGGTCACAGAACAACCCCTCAGTGACTTCTAATATCCTTATCATTTACAGTAGGGGGTACATTATCCCTTATAATACATGAGTGATACTCAGAGTTCCCTGTATAACTCAGCCTGCAGCCTTGTGCCTTTATATGGTCACAGAACAACCCCTCAGTGACTTAATTTATAGTAGGGGAACATTATCCCTTATAATAACTCCTGCAACTTTTTCCCTATATTTTCTTCATGTTAATGTCTGGAAACAAGTTGCCAATTAAATTATTTTATTGAACCACAAGAATCCATACCTCCACCGTTTTTAAAAGCCAGATATGGGAATCTCCACACATTACCCAGACCCACTGCATAGCCCACCATAGACAGGATGAAGTCTAATTTGTTTGACCAGTTGCCCCTGGCTTTATTTTCATCTCCTTCTTCATCCTAAAAAGGGAGAAAGAGGAATCAATGATCCAAAACTATATTGACCCAGCAATTTCAAAGTTGTCCTTGTACCAAAAAAACCCTCCTAATCCCCAGTGTAGCCCTGCGCTGCCTTCAACACATTGTGCTGCTCATTCACCCACAACAGGACTTAATTCAGCACCTTATTCATATGAGTAAAGCTCTGAGCTGCCCCTGTATATATATCATTTCATACATTGCATTTACTTTGCGATTTATTTGCTTTCCAATCAATGCTAGCTTTTGGGAAATATCTGGTAGCAAGAGACACAATCCTGCTATACAATAATCTGGGTTTCTATGGTTATAATTATCCTGGAAAAGCCATTGATACTTTCCATAATCCAAGTTTCAGTCTATATTAAGGGGGTTACAGAGTGGGATTTAATTTAGATTGCAACACCATTGAAATGACGAACAAGGAATCACTTAATATTATAACTATTTGCATCTGGAATTAGGGTTGTTAAAGAAGTCGGAACCCAAAGGGAAAGAAGCAATTGGGGCACTGATTTATATTATGGGTGAATAAATAGTGGATTAAATTAAATTCAGGGGTGGAAAGGGTAAGTAAAAACAGGTGTGGGATTTAATCAGGACATTACAAGGGCTGCTGCCAGAAGGAAACATAAGCAGCGCTAAATATCCGCAGGCGTTAGTACATGTCCTTATGTTCCCCAGCCTGGAGACTGTCAGCTCCCCTGCCGAGAGAAACTTACAGTCACTAAGTGAGATCTGTAATAAAGGGGAAACTGTCCTGGCCGCAGGCATCTCACTCACAACTAAACCTGTAGAGGGGGCAATTAACACGCAGGGGGCAAAACCATTTGTCTGCATTTGAGCTTCAGAGGAAGATGATAAATGGAAGGACATAGAGATTTTAGACCTAGCTAGATAAATGGATAGCTAAGAATAAGAATAATATACATATAATGACAGATGGGTGAGAGAGAGAGAGAGAGAGAGAGAGAGAGAGAGAGAGAGAGATCGAATAGATAGATAGATAGATAGATAGATAGATAGATAGATAGATAGATAGATAGATAGATAGATAGATAGATAGATAGATAGATGATAGATATGGATAGAAGGAGAGACATACAGATAAGTAGAGAAATAGGCGGATGAATTCATCAAAAAGAGACAAAATAAATAGTATCCCAAATCTCAGCACCACGGCGTTATCGTTAATATCATATAGATAATGGTGCAAAAATCATTGGGAACTCATTGTCTTCTCTTCCATTTCCTGTCCACAAGACAGAGTGCAAGCTCTTTAAACAAAGATATACAATACTGCCTGTTATACTTGCTCTATGGTCTCTCGTGTATATGTACATTACAATGCAAGGTCTAGGAAAGAGCTCTTTAGTACATATTCCCTGTAATACATTTGGCGCAAGGCTGGCGGTTCGGGCAAGGGGAGGACCCTCTACCTGCAGAATTTCCACCTGATCACCCTAAACAATTCCAATCAGAAAAAGTTACAGCATTTAACTCATCACAGTCCATACACATCAGATACAACATAACGTTCTCCTTGCAATCTCCCAGTCTGGTTATAATGGCTCTAATGACTCTTTGTGCAGCAGCTGCAATTCCCACCTCTACCCACTCCGCACATTCCCACTCCACACATTCCCACTCCAGACATTCCCACTCCGCACATTCTCACTCCACACATTCCCACTCCAGACATTCCCACTCCACTTACAATGCCACTAACTCCACACACTTCCAGTCTACAGCAGTTACAATGATCCCTTTTCCCAACTCCAATCTACAGTAATGAACATGCACTTTCAATCTACAGTAATTCCAATGCGATGTCCTCCATATATAGATACAGTAAATATAATGTGTATATATAATGTGTATATCCAATCTACAGCAGTTATAATGTTTCCAATGCCTTCTACGTATACAGTTCTGATCTAGAGCAGCTGTAATGTATCTTCTTCCATTCAATTATCGCTATACTATAATTACAATGTTTGCTTTCCCTCTACAGGTTCCAATCTATAACAAAGACAGACTTATCTCCCCCCTACACGTATCCAATACGATTTTATCTTCTCACTACACCATTGCAGTCTACAGCAGTTAAAGGCTTCCAGCTCACTGTCCCCCTATTTACTCAGGTTATGACCAGGTTAAAGACAATAAGACTCACCCCAGTTAGAGTCCCTGGGAAGACAGACGTGTTGCCATCTGTGCCCAGGACCACCGTGCTCTGACTGATGGGCACCCAGTCGCCCTTGGCATTATTTTGTTCCAGTGAATTCTTTCCAAATCCCTGGTTAGTGTCCCCCTCTGCGCTCTGGAGAGGCACAATCCTACAGTGCATGGGGTTGGTCTGCCCATTGCTCTCTGCCATAGAAGAATTCTTAGCTGGACACCCCTCCACAGAATCCCTCTTAAGCACAAAATTACTGTGACCCGGGGTAGTCATTTTACAAGACCCCCCGACTCTGGATCTCTCTAGATCGCAGGCTTTGGGTTCCTCTGCTGCAATAAATTTGCTGTCGTTGGAAGTGGACTGGGACAATCTGGTGAGTTTGTTTGAAGCTTGTAAGGGCAGGTCATTGTCAGGGGTAGGATTTGTAATCCCTGTGGCCCCAATGAGTCCCGGGGCAGCACCTTCTGGGCTGTTCATTGTCTTCTTACTCCCATCCATGACATTCACATAATCCTGTAAATAAAAACGCAAAAATAATAGAGTGTTTGCTAATTCTATAGATTGCGGTTGGCTGCGATGAGTGTAGAAGGGGCTGTGTGTGCTCTAAATGCTGCCATTTATATAATAACCCAATCTACTAGAAATAGACAGTAGCAGCTGAGTGACACTGTTGTACTACATTTCCCAGCATCCCTTCAGCTACTGACTGTGGAAGATGTAGTCCAACAACAACTAAAGGGCCGCAGGCTGAAAGCCATTGCCCTACATTGTATTTATTACAAACCATTGCATTGAAAGCCCTGAGTGACTGAAATTAAAGGCACCAGCTCTGCTGCTTCTCTCATCAATGTAATGTGCAGGGTCCACAGCAGAAAGCCTGAATGTGCTGAGATGTTTGCACTGCCTCTCGCTATTACATCCCCCAGCCTGGTTGGGTTTCATATCACGACTCCTTCCTTCTATTGTACAAAGATTCTTTAATTTTACGCCCCATTTCCTTTCTGTCATTCAGCAGAGCCCAGTGCAAGTTTCATGGGGGCAGGAGGGAGGATGATGATCTGCCGGGTAAAACAAAGCCAATTCTTTCCCTGAAATCCCTAAAGGCTCACAAAATCGTATTGCGAGGGCTCCCAGGTAAGCACCCCAAGGCATGTCAATGTAATCTCTGCAATAAATACATAAATGTGTGTATACTGCAGGTGTGTGCATGGGGGGAAAGGCAATAGAAATAGTGGATATTGGTAATTTCACTGTGTTCCATATAGATTTACCGGTGATTTTTATGTTAGACAATGACATATCTATAAGAATTGGCTTATTTTCCCATGTCATTTTTTGAGAACATGGAACTTCCATGTTATGAAAAAGGGCATGGAAAAATAACATAAAAAAGCACCGGTAAATTTACATTAAATTACAGAAATAAAACTATAGCATACTGGTGTAATGAACTGGGAAAAAAAGAGGAATTGGGTCAGCAAACCCTACACGACCTTGCTGAAAAGTAGACAGACATAGAGAGAGAGAGAGAGAGAGAGAGAGAGAGAGAGAGAGAGAGAGAGAGAGATAATAGATAGATAGATAGATGATAGATAGATAGATAGATAGATAGATAGATAGATAGATAGATAGATAGATAGATAGATAGATAGATAGATAGATACAGAGAGTGAATGAGAGAGAGAGAGAGAGATAATAGATAGATAGATAGATAGATAGATAGATAGATAGATAGATAGATAGATAGATAATAGATAGATAGATAGATAGATAGATAGATAGATAGATAGATAGATAGATAGATACAAAGAGTGAATGAGAGAGAGAGAGAGAGAGAGAGAGAGAGTGTGAGAGAGAGAGAGAGAGAGAGAGAGAGAGAGAGAGAGAGAGAGAGAGAGATAGATAGATAGATAGATAGATAGTGAATGAGAGAGAAAGAGAGAGAGACAGAGAGAGAGAGAGAGAGAGAGAAAGAGAGAGAGAGATAGATGATAGATAGATAGATAGAGATACATAGACACATAAGGGATTCCTTAAGAATCTATTTGCATAGCCCCTAGTAACCTGCTAAAGAACTTGTATACACATGGATAGTTTGCAGTACATGATGAACAGTTCCTTCAAGTGTAAGAAATTTGGGACCCAGGATAGTTCCACTTATCCTCAATACCATGGGATCGACTGATCTAGAGGCGATTCAGGACCCTGGACAGTAACACTAAGCGTTGATAGAATGGGATTGACAAGTCTAGGGGAGATTCAGGACCCTGGACAGTTCCAGTCTGGTACATTCCTTGTGCTGATTTGAGTCAGGACCTTGGATAATTATCTCCATGGCTCCAATAAGTTCAAGAAATTTGAAACTATATGACTGTGAAGTTTAACAGTTTAAGTATAGGACTATAGGCACAACCCCAATAAACTACACTGGTCACAATAGAAGAGATAACGTTATCACAAAGCCTGCAATATTGCTACATTTTTGACCACTGATTCAGATTCGTGACCCCAAACAGTCACATTTCGCTTTCTGTGTATTGGGATTCTGTTCCATTTACAGCTACAAACTGGACTATACAAAATGTCATTGATTAGGTCCAATGACACAGATACAACTTGAACATTGAGTATTACTTGTGTAGAGCGTCGCCTGAGACTTGGATATGGTTATGGTCAGGAATGTAACCATTACTAGTACCTAGAAGATTCACCACCCTAGATTGTTACAATAGGTTTTAGAGCTAAACCCATTACTAGAACTATAGACATATGGAATTGAGTAAGTGGTGGATCAAAGCCATTACTAGCAAAGATTAGATTCAGGATTAGTAGTGGAAATCTGGGATCCAGAATATTTACAATAGGTTTCAGGGTTACACTCATTATTAGCACATTATCAGCTATTTTACCCACTATAGTTACAATAATGAGTTTTTGGGTCATTAGTATCATAGGTGTAGGGATATTCCAGTCCCTTACTGGAGCAAAGGAGATTCAGGACCCTGGACAGTTACAATCAGGATATTGGATTATACCAAATTCAGAACCCTGGACAATTTCGCACATGAAACCTGCAGAGGTGACCCAGGACCCTGAATCAGCTTCAAAACTACAAAAATACACACAAAAAAGTCAGAAACTATAGAGTTAGAAATAAATAATACCTTCTAAGTAATAGTGGAAAAAAGTAAATCTGCATCTTATAAATTTTTTTTTTTAGCAAATTAAAGGTATTTGTTTTAAAATCATCTGAGCAGACAAAAGGGATAAGTCCCAGTACTCACCATGTTGAGAAAAGAGCAAGTCGGAGTTGTTAGAGGAAAGCCTGCAGCCTGAGAGTGAGGTCTCCTCTGTCAGAGGCAAAGCTTCTAATACCTTCTATGGCAAAGAGTGAGTTTGCGTCAGCGCAGAGCAAGGTGCCCTTCCTTTGACATTTCCTTGATAATAACAGTTTGATAAATCATTACCCTTACATTCAGATTTTAAAGGGACGACAGCAACCCCCCCCCAGCCTATCTGTCACTCATCTACACCACGATTGCGTATTTACAATGAGTCATATGAGACTGATTAGTAAATGAAGCAAGTGGATTGCACAGGAGGGGGGTCTTTTCCCCTGTCTGTTGTTGATAATTAGAGGGGAGATCATGTAGCTCTGTATCTAAACAAACAGAAATAATCCCCCCCATACCAATGTCGGGTTTTTATGATCATTTTTGGAATTTCTCTCATTTTTATTGGGTCTGCAATTGGACGACATTACATTACACAGTCGTCACAAAACAAAAACACAATTCGTACAGTAGATTGCGAATATTCGTTGGGATACATAAAGTCGGTCCATTTTAAAACTTCAAGTTAAAGCAAAGATTAGGCGACCTTGCACCAAACGCAATGGCTGCTAAATGCCATCACTGTTCTGCAGAATATTTCGATTTTTATTTTTTTATGTCTATAATTTTTGTTTCTCCCGATCTTAAATGATCAGATTCTTGTTTAAACCGGATCATCATCTCTGCAGTTAGAGTGTTCGTTTATTGCAGAGCTTTCAACATCCCTCTTTTTATTTGAATTCGAATAAACGTTTCGAGTCCAAAAAAATAAAAATCATCCCGCAAGGCTTTATTTCCTGGCAGTTACAATTGGATCCAAGTTGGTAGATCAGATCAAGATCGAAACATCTGTGCCTGGGGGACGTGAAGTATTTTATTGGACAGTTGTGATCCTTTGACTGGTCCATTCCTGCTCCAAATGTCAATAATAATCGCGCAAATTCGCGTTTTTTAATTTCTTTGACGTCTCGACTTTATAGACAAGATATTAACTTTGTTACTGTTCATACAGTCACATTGGTGCAATTAGTCGGTTCAGTTTCACTCGCTGGAAATAAATTAAACGTATTAAAGACTTATTAATTAGACCTATGTTGTCTCAATTCTGAGTGGTTAAAGCTGCCACAATTCTGCTGGAATGGGACATAAGACATGAGAATTATAGGCAGTATGAGCCTTTTCGTAATAAATGTTCAGATATTTCCATCATAGACCTGTGGGTATTAATACTGTGCAGAGACTTAGCAGAAGCTCTTAGAACATTCTTGTATAGAAATGGAGAATTGATTGTACATCTAACAGACAAGGTATTAGGAGCTGGTTCTTCTGGTCAGTGCATTGGCATTATTCCAGTTTACAGTTCATGCATAAACTTACTAGTCCAGCATTGGGTCTGATATGATCAGAATATTAAGATATTAGGCAATAATGTAAGAAGGGAGAGCACTCAGATTGTTTAAGGGAGTGAAGAATGGTAGAATGCATATGTGTCTGTGTGGCTTTGGGTGGTGGTGTGTGTAATATTGGGGCTCCCATAGTAAAGAAATAGGGAGAGAGACAAAAGTGGAATAGAACTGTGGAATTAGTTGAGAAAGGAGACGAGGAGGTGATATAAAAAGGATAAAATCTTTATTAGGACATATTCAAACCTAACGAGTTTCGTGCCAAGGTTAGGCACAAGGGTTTTTCCCCCCAAAAAAATTAGATTTTTCAAAGTCCACCAATTGACTCCAAATAGGTTCTAGGAGGTCCCCCAGAGGCTAAAACAGCAATTCGGCAGGTTTTAGATGGTGAATGTTCAACGTCAATTTTTTAAAGAGAGTACATTTCGATATTCTAATTTTCTTCAAATTTGGACTATTCCCTAGTCAAACTACACAAAAAATGGCTCGAAATTTGAATTTTTTGAGTCACACACCACAGTTAATCAGTTTATTTGTTAGAGAGAGGGCCTTCAGGGACTGTGAGGCTGCTGGGGTTTTTGGGGTAGGGTTCCAAAGAGATACAGACAAAGTTTTTGCCACCATGGCTAGAGGAAGGGGAGATCATGGGTGCAGATTTGGCAGAAGATACAGTTATTTATAGTTTGGTTTGTATAGCTAGAAGAAAAGACAGATAAACTGCAGGGTCGGAGGTTGATGGGACTTGTTTGACCAGAGTAGAGGAAAATACAGGAGTCTGGTTGGCATGACTAGAGGAAAAGCCATCACTGCCAGTGCAAGAGAGGAATATAGGACTAGGCTACTGTAATAACTACTTAAAGTGAGATATTTCTAAAAGGGGGTCAGAGAAAGCCTTACAAAGTACATCTAGTTATCTTATGTGTTGTGAAGCTATTTCTCCCCTCAGCATGCAAAACAAGATGGCCATTGACTTGCGTTACTATTGGCAGCAGATTTATCAAGGGTCGAATTTTGAAGTAATGGGAGTTTTTTTTTTAACTCTCATAACTTCGAAATTCGAATAAAAAAAGACCAACCGAAATTTATTAAAAATTCGATGTTTTTTTTCCTTTGGGTGAATAGTCCGTATTCGAACCTAGGAGGGCTCCCATAGGCTAAAACAGCAAATCGGCAGGTTTTAGATGGCAAATGGTCGAATTTTTAAAGAGACAGTACATGATCAATTTTGATATTCAAATTTTCGAATTATTTTCAAATTCAAATCGAATCTGGACGATTCCCTAGTCAAAGTACACAAAAATGACACGAAATTTGTTTTTGTTTTTTATTAGAAAGCCCCTAAGTGTGGCTGCAAAATAATGAAGAGTTCTTACTTTTAGGTGTGATCCTCTGGGTATTTCTACATGAAGTGTCAGCACAGAAACAATATATGGGCAGTTAAAGGGAAAATAAGCCAAATGCATTTAGGACTCCATGGCACAAGACTCAATCGCCTTAGGAACAGATTTAATTGACTTTTGGATAAACCAGGTTAAGGGGTGTATAATACATGCTGTTAATGTGATTAAGGCTTAATAATGAGGTATGATAAGGGGGGCAGCTGTTCTGAAGGACTTGGGGGTGAAACTCAGGACTAAGGTCAGGCAGTTCCACTAGGAAGCAATGCTACTCAGGGTCATATACAGAAGGTCGTGGAGGTCAGAGTGAGGTCACAAAGACTGAGCACTGACCAGGGATCAATATCAGAGAGGGACAATATGGAAGAATGTGGAACGTAACCCGGATCAGGACAAGATGACACCCCTGTGATGCAGGGAATGAACATTTGCACCAACATATGTTGAAACTGGGCAAAGCAATAGTGAGAGATCTAGGGCCCCAGTGTATCTGTGATTCATAACCCCCGACAGATTGTCCCCCAATTCACTTATGGCCCCCATGACCATCAACTGTTTCCCACGGTATCCGCACATACCACTAACCCCCACGGCTTTATAACTGACCAGTTTTTATTTTTTTATCTAAGGGTCAACTGTCCATCAGGGGCTGTATAAACAAAGAGTTTATGGAGAGATTCTGGAGTCTGCTTTAAACCCAGTGGTTCTCATATCACCTTGTGTGTTTCTACATTCTAAATATCCAACCAGTTGGCTGCAGTCTACATAGTTATTGTCATACCTTCTGCTTTATTGCATCTTCATGATGTCCATCCAGACTTAGTGGAACTCCGGGAAAAACACATCGGGGCCTGGACCTCACGGGGCCCGTTGACCCAGACCGAATGCTTGCTGTGCTCCCCCTGACCTCCCCCAATCACAAACCCCAAAGATAGAAGTTAAAGGTATATGAGGGGGAGAGTTGACTACCTGGGGGGGCCTGAGGTGGCAACCCCAGTGGGCCCTGGACTCCCTGTCTGACCCTGTGCCCATCAAAGGGGCTGCAATCTACATGATCACTTGTATATCTTGTATGTTATTACACTTGAGATCTCCAGCCAATATGCATAAAGCATGGCGACCCATTTACCTATAGCAGCCAATCAGTGATTAGCTTTTTATTTAGCCAGCTGCAGATAGAACAGTGAAAGCAAAACTTCAATTGGCTGCCAGGGGTTATAGCCCAAGTGCAAACATTCCCAGTTTTAAAAAAATAAGCCCCATTGCCCCCTGTATGCCTCTACATGATAACTTTTTACTGTAGATGTCTGGCCAATGAGTTGCAATCCTTAAAGGGATACAGTCACAGGAAAACATGTTTTTTTTTCAAAAGGCATCAGTTAATAGTGCTGCTCCGGCAGAATTCTGCACTGAAATCCATTTTTCAAAAGAGCAAACAGATTTTTTCATGTTCAATTTTGAAATCTGACATGGGGCTAGACATATTGTCAGTTTTCCAGCTGCCCCAAGTCATGTGATTTGTGCTCTGATCTTTTCAATCTTTCCTGCTGTACTGCAAGTTGGAGCGATATCCAGGGCCGGATTTCAGAGGCGCTCTAGCAAGAGCAGGCACTCCTAAGCACTGGGGAGCTGCTACCAACTTGCCACCCTATGCCCAGGCTTTTGTGGCCTCACCACAAATCGGGGCCTGGTGATATCACCCCCTTTCCATTTCCCCCCAGCACCCCATCAGCAAAACAATGCTAAGGTAACCAGATAACAGCTCCCTAACACAAGATAACAGCTGCCTGGTAGATCTAAGAACAACACTCAATAGTAAAATCCAGGTCCCACTGAGACACATTCAGTTACATTGAGTAGGAGAAACAACAGCCTGCCAGAAAGCAGTTCCACCCTAAAGTGCTGGCTCTTTCTGAAATCACATGACCAGGCAAAACGACCTGAGATGCACCTACACACCAATATTACAACTAAATACACTTGCTGGTTCAGGAATGACATTTTATATTGTACAGTGAATTATTTGCAGAGTAAACAGTGTCATTTAGAAATAAAAACGACATCATAAAAATCATGACAAAATCCGGTCAAAAGGTCACGTGTTCACTTTGCATTATTATACCAAAACTGTCCATTCAAAGGCATCCAGTCTAGATGATTTAGTGTATGTCTTGTAGATTATAACACTCTCCAACCATGTTACATGGACTTAACATGTGCAGACCTTCTCCTACTCAAAAGGCTTTTGACATAGGAAGGGTTAAAGATCCTTGAAAGCAAAAGCATTCCCAATCCAGGGCCATAACAATTGTATTACATAATATTTAGGCAGAAAGCTGGTCCCAGGGGGGCCCTATATCCAATCACTGTCTCTCTGGTGTGATCATCTCCTCTCAAGGCTGAACTGGGGACTGGCTGTAAATCTGCATCCATCATGGGAACAGCCATTCAGACTAAATTAACCACTCACTACAGCCTTAATTACTTTGTCAAAGATGAAAAATAGTAATTGATTTTGGTTCTTCATCGCTTTTACCATTTCCCACCTTTCTGGCTGATAAGGGACGAGAGAGAGAGAGACGAGGGAGGAAGGAGAAGAGAACTGGATAATGATCCTAATCTGCTCCCACTGGGTGAAAAGTACAAGGATTCTCCTGGGCTTCAGCCGCAGTTAAACCTGCCAAGTCTCCCAATGAAACAGAGATATGGGAACCTTCTCTGGGCATTTGTTATTGGGCCCCAAGCTTCATAGGGCCACTTGTCTACAAAATAACCTTGATACAATTATTAATAATACAACTGATTTAAAGCGCAAGCTGTAGTTCAGGAACGGCTGCCGTGGTTCAATTTAGCAAGACTTATACATAAACCGTAATTACTTTCCATTTACTAACCTTTTGCCCCTGAACGCTGTGTGATTAGACAGGAGCAACAAACAACTACACCTACTGTATAATGGTCTATTCTTTCTGCATTTATGCTGTCGAATTTGAACAGAACATGAGAAAATTGTACTAACATTTAAGGCTGACTATTAATTGCCTTGGAACAGTAAATCAATCCTAATTGGAGAACTCAATGGCTTTCTTAAAAATGTCATTGACCTCTCTATAAGGGCAGCTCCTCCTGAATGACCCAACCAGGAACATATAGTGCAATGCATGCTGGGCTGTTGTAGAGTTGGGGTTCAACAACATATGGAATGGACTACGTAATGGTACCCCCAATATGCACATCCCTCCATCCAAGATCACATCTCTCATAATGTCCAAATTAATTTCAAGAGAAAGCCTAGGGACTTACTGGGGGGTCCCAGGAGGTGTAGGGGTCCAGAGGGGCACTGACTGTTTTATCCAAAAATGTAAAGGGGGAGGCAGCTGTGAGACAAAGAAAATGTAAAATATGGGAAAAGAAATTAAGAAAAGCTTCCACAGAATGAGGGCATAGTACTAGACCTTTAAGCTGAATTTTCCCTTTAAAGTTACAGTATGTGTGTATATAGAAGGTGGCAGTACTACACAAATCCGGCATTTTCCCCTGACCCTGGCACAACCCCCCGGCATAAACATTACGGACAGAAGTTGCCATTATGCTAAATCAGGTGCCGGCCCAGGGAGCATCTGTAGAGACTTCTGCATCACTGAGCAGCCAGTGAGCCAACTAACAGCTACTGAAGCCAATCAGATGGGCCTGCGCCTTGTACAACCCAACGGCATTCTGGGAGATGATGGCTCACTTAACTGTTTCAATGCCAGAGTCTAAACAAGTACTTGGGGTGTAGTGATTCCAGAGGCACTAGGATTCTGATTAGCACCAAGTAGAAAGTACAGAAGAACATTCTGCACTGATTTCGCTGACCTCTCAGCTAATTACTAATTAAGAAGAATACATTTGCCAGTGAAGGCTGCGTCGGGTTTAGAGCAGATATTAAAGTTGGCTGTTGGGAACTGAATCATTAAGAACAAAACCACTGGCGAGTTGCACATCATGCTCTGTAGATCAGTCTGCCCTTTTACTGGGGAATGTCAGAATCATGAATAAGCCAAATAGTCTGCCTTTTAAATGGGAACATTAAACAATGTCATAGGCAGAACTGATCCGTTCCAATTTTATTTATCCAAATCATTTCTCTCCCACCAGATGCATTTTACTGAGAGGGAACTAACCCCAAGTCATCAGAGAAATAACGATTTAGTCCTGATTTTTTTTAACCGAATTTCTTTTATTTCTATATGGCATAATGTCTGAAAATGTCCTCTGTGTGGTTTGTACCTGTTTTATATTTTAGTGTGAGATGCTCCTGCCCGACCACTTGTGCTGAGCCCTTATCCACTTATTATATGAAGTTGACCACTACTGGAAAGCGAATCTAAATCCTGGGGCTCCAGACGAGTAGGACATTAAGTGGTCATAATAAGTTAACGGGTGTTTGTAAGTATTGTAGATAGAACCTACAACCAAAGTATCTCACATTATTTTTTTCTGGCTTCAAGGAGGGGAAAGCCAAAAGAAAATAGAAGGAAGTTGATAAAATATATTGGAAGAGAGAAGAAGAAAGGAGAATGGTAAAATGTTTTGTGGCGACAAAACAAATGCAGGGTGAGAAGGGGAGAGAAGAGGGAGGATGGGGGAGAGTAAGGCCAAACAGTTGGGGGAGAAAAGGAAAGGAGAGGGGATGAGAGACAGAAGGAGAGAAGGGAAAGGGGGTTAGGGAGTAGAGAGACAAATGGGGGAGAGGAGAAATATAGAAGGGGAGAGAAGAGGGAGGATGGGGGAGAGTAAGGCCAAACAGTTGGGGGAGAAAAGGAAAGGAGAGGGGATGAGAGACAGAAGGAGAGAAGGGAAAGGGGGTTAGGGAGTAGAGAGACAAATGGGGGAAAGGAGAAATATAGAAGGGGAGAGAAGAGGGAGGATGGGGGAGAGTAAGGCCAAACAGTTGGGGGAGAAAAGGAAAGGAGAGGGGAAGAGAGACAGAAGGAGAGATGAAAAGGGGGTTAGGGAGTAGAGAGACAAATGTGGGAGAGGAGAAATATAGAAGGGGAGAGAAGAGGGAGGATGGAGGAGAGTAAGGCCAAACAGTTGGGGGAGAAAAGGAAAGGAGAGGGGATGAGAGACAGAAGGAGAGAAGGGAAAGGGGGTTAGGGAGTAGAGAGACAATTGGGGGAGAGGAGAAATATAGAAGGGGAGAGAAGAGGGAGGATGGGGGAGAGTAAGGCCAAACAGTTGGGGGAGAAAAGGAAAGGAGAGGGGATGAGAGACAGAAGGAGAGAAGGGAAAGGGGGTTAGGGAGTAGAGAGACAAATGGGGGTGAGGAGAAATATAGAAGGGGAGAGAAGAGGGAGGATGGGGGAGAGTAAGGCCAAACAGTTGGGGGAGAAAAGGAAAGGAGAGGGGATGAGAGACAGAAGGAGAGAAGGGAAAGGGGGTTAGGGAGTAGAGAGACAATTGGGGGAGAGGAGAAATATAGAAGGGGAGAGAAGAGGGAGGATGGGGGAGAGTAAGGCCAAACAGTTGGGGGAGAAAATGAAAGGAGAGGGGATGAGAGACAGAAGGAGAGAAGGGAAAGGGAGTTAGGGAGTAGAGAGACAATTGGGGGAGAGGAGAAATATAGAAGGGGAGAGAAGAGGGAGGATGGGGGAGAGTAAGGCCAAACAGTTGGGGGAGAAAAGGAAAGGAAAGGAGAGGGGGTGAGAGACAGAAGGAGAAAAGGGAAAGGGGGTTAGGGAGTAGAGAGACAAATGGGGGAGAGGAGAAATATAGAAGGGGAGAGAAGAGGGAGGATGAGAAGAAAGGTAAAACATTTGGGGGAAATAGCAAATGCAAAAAGGAGACAATTACAAAAAGGATGATAAAAATGGGGAGAGAAGGGTGGAACAAAAAACGCTGGGCCTCCTGTCAGTAGAAGTTGAGTGAATTTAGAGACAAACTTTTCCTACTGTGGCTCAGGTACATTAACGATAATGAGCTCTGGCAGATGCTAATTGATTGGATATTCAATTGCTGATTAGTGTAATTCTGCCTGATATTTCAATGTCACCCCTTCCCTGTCACCATTTGCCACATGAGATGAGTTTTATTACAGTGTTGGTGTCACACGGCATCACAGCCCCATTATTCCTCTGAAATGCACCCGCTCCTTCATTGTTCCTGGAACCTTGGCACTTATCTCGGGATTCAGGTTTATAGTTGGGGTTCCAATTCATCCCACAGGGGTTCAGTTGAGTTGCCCCTGCCTTTGCTGCTATAACTGCCCCTACTCTTCTGGGAAGGTCCCACTAGATGTTGGAACATTGTTGCTGGGAGTTGTTGCTGGGAGTTGCTTCCATCCAGGCACAAGAGCATTAGTGAGGTTGGACACTGATGTTGGGGATCAGGCTCACAGTCAGGGTTCCAATTCATCCCACAGGGGTTCAGTTGGGTTGAGGTCTCTGTACAGTCAGGTTCTTCCCAACTCAGTAAACCCATTCTGTAGGGACCTGGGTCTGTGCATGGGGACATTATTGTGCTGGAACAGGAAAGGACCTTCCCCAAACTGTTCCACAAAGCAGGAAGCACGGAATTGGCAGGAATATCATTGTACCCTGTAGCCTTAAGGTTTCACTGAAACCAGGGGCCCAACCATGGAAACAGCCCCTAGACCATTTTCCTCTTCTACTTAAAAAGATGTTGCATTCAGGCAAGTAGGGGTCTCTTGGTATCTACCAAACCCAGACTTTTCCATCAGACTGTTGGGAAAATAGGGGAAATGCCATCTATCCTTCCAAAGGAGACATTTGCACAGAATTCTATGGCATTGCTGTTTATCTCATTCCATCCAATGATTGGTACTACAGATGGGCTGGACTGAGCCAAAAGGACACTGGGAAAAAATCCGCTGAGCCCCGGCCCAGACCGGCTCCCCCCTGACCTCCCCGGTAGTGGCCACTAAGGAAAAAGTACAGGGTATGTGTGGGGGTGCATGGGGGGCTGCGGCGTTGGTGTGTGGAGGGCCTCAATGAATGGGATGGGAGGTCTGGCAGGTGTGTGGGGGGCCCTGAGATGGCAACTCCAGACCCCCTCAGGCTGATGCTGCACATGGGGATATTAGGCTTTTGCTCATCCATAAAAATCCCTATACCCTATAGATAGTCTTTGTCATTTTGGAAACAGTTAGTCCAGACTGTGAGTGTCCCCCTGAGCACATGGAAGTCTATATGGAATGTTGGATAGTTTGGGCCATAAAGTGTAAACAGATAATCAGTTCTTTATCCTCTCAATACCCCAGTGCCTGGCTGCTTACATCAGTAATTCCATTAACTATCCGGCTGACGGCACAACCATAAATAGATCCTTGTGTTGCGCCGGCGTCCCTGGGACAATAACAAATAATATACAACTCCGACGCCGCTTTGTGCTTTTTATAATATTTGCTAAATAAACGACGAAGAAGATTTTCTGAGACATCAGCACATTCTCCTGCCTCGCTTATTTCTGCCCGTTTCTTTATTCACATCTAATTAAACTGCAGTCGTTTCCTATGGGTGCGAGTCCCGGGTGTGGGAAGGTGATAATGCCGACCTATTAGGATGATTTAGCTGTTTTTATAAGCAGCTTTGGGTAAAATTAAATGCCTGTTTTACATCCACTCAGGGAATGTTACAACTATACAATTAAGGGAAATAATAAATAAAGTAATATTCTCTCCCAGAATTCCCTCTGCCCCTCAGATCTGCCAGAGATCAATACTCATGTAACCTGGGAATGACATTTTAAGGAGAAGAAAAGCTACAGGCATTTTATTGCCAATAGATTAGCCACAATAGAGCAATCTATAACAATAGGATAGCAGCTGCCATATTAGCTTGGTGTGACATCACTTCCTGCCTGAGTCTCTCCCTGCTCACTCATAGCTCTGGGCTCAGATTACAGCAGGGAGGAGGGAGGGGAGCAAACTGAGCATGCTCAAGCCCAAGCCCTGGAGGTTTAAGCTGAAAACAGGAAGTCTGATACAGAAGCCCATGAGTACACAATAGAAGGAAAGAAATGAGCTGTTTCTTTGACAGAGGACTCAGAGCAACATTACTCTGAGGGGTTACTGGTGTATTTATATAGACCTTTCTGATAAAGCTGACTTACTTTTAGCCTTTCCTTCTCCTTTAAAGGGAGGCTTCACATTTCTGTTAATCTTTAGTATGGCCAATTCTAAGAATGTTTTCAATTGCTCTTCATTATTTTATTTTTTTTATATAGTTTTTGAATTATTCCCCCTGTTCTTCTGACTCTTTCCAGCTTTCAAATTGGGGGTCGCTGACCCCATCTAAAAAAACAAATGCTCTGTAAGGCTACAAATGTTTTGTTATTGTTACTTATTATTATTATTATTATTATTATTAATCCTTCTATTCAGGCCTCTCCTATTCATATTCTAGTCTCTTATTCAAATCAGTGCATGGTTGCTAGGGTAATGTGGACCCCTAGCAACCAGCTTGTTGAGATTGCAAACTGGAGAGCTGCTGAATAAAAAGATAAATAATTAAAAAAACACAAATAATAAAAAATGAAAACCAATTGCAACCCCTTTAAGCGCTGAACCTCTTCAGTCTGCGGTTGCTAGAGTTCCCCTTAACCTAGCAACCAGGCAGTCGGTGGAAATAATAGCCTGGAAGAGCACAAATTATCCCATTGGCCCAAACTAGTATGGCACATATCAACACGTGTAACTATCTTTGGAACACGCGTGCAAGTTTCTCCCCTGTCTTTTATTAAAGTGAAACAAATAAGACCATCTGTTAACAAATTAGCAAATTAAGGAGTGGAACAAATGCATATTAATTAGGCTTGCGGTGTAGCAATCCTGATTCTTTCCATCAGCTGACTGGAAAAAAAAAAAAGCTAATTAATAATCCGGCGTTGGCAGGAATGAATATTAAATAAAAACTTGGATATTTCCATATTTACAGACAGCAATCATATCCTCAAGAAGGTTATTAGCCAGTCAGTGTCAGGAAGGGGTTAAAAGGGCAGGGAACCTTAAAATTAACTCTTAGTGGTTCTCTAGGGAGAGCTGCAGTTGGACTTTTTTTATTTGATGGTTATTTCTCAGGCTTGGGATCTTAATGGTTGCCGGGGTCAGTGACCCTCCCAACAACCCTGGATAGCATTTTCACTAGCAGTATAGGAAGAAAAAAAAAGTTCCTTAGAGTATTCTGCCATATTTGTGAAATACTATTTAAGACAAGCTGTCACCTTCCTTTGTGGGTATAATAGTCTGTAGAATGCGGCAAATTAAGGGCAATGGGTATAAGTGTCTTCCCTGTTCTTGCTGGGAAATAACAGCCCCTAAATTGTCCAATAAGTTGAGCTGCAGGATGGGAGCTTTTCCTTCTGGATCATTAACTCTTCGAAAAGTCTCTTTTTACAGCAGCGCAGCTTGTATCCTCATGTCAATGTCCCCCCAGCGTCTCTTTCTCTTTAAGAAGCAGGTCATTGGTATAACGCACGTCCCCTGGACCCTCTCGGCTGCTAAATTTGTCCTCCGTAGAAAATAAAGGCATTTAATCAAAGTACAAAGAGACCTGAGGTGGAAGGGAGCTTTTCTCTGGGCCAGGCAGTGAGCAAGGATAAAAGGAGCATTAGAAGGGAATCAAAACCCAATTCAGTGTTGAGCTTGGATCAGTTTATTCTGAATGTCAGTACTGTATAAAAGGGGTTAAGGCTGGCAGGGATCAGCTACTGGAGGGTGTAAATCTGGGAGAGGTTCTTGTGACAGTTATCCTGCCTTTCAACACGTCCCCTGAAAAACAAGAAAAGGGATTTATTCCATTAATAAGATCACACACCAAACAAGCACAGCCATTCCCATGCATGTAGGACAACACAGACCCATAGGGACAAGACCACATCCCGGCCCAATAGGATTTTATCAGCTGACCAATCAGTATCTCTCCTAGTACTGGTCAGATTCTCATCAGGAAAACCATAATTTGATCCCCATACACAGATGCAAAAATAAAGGATTATCCGCAGTTCCCATACAGTACATGATGTTCCTGAGACAAGTTGTGCCACCTGCACGGAATTCTGATCAGCTCATGAATATTCATATTGTCAGTTCATTGTGTTACAGACCCAAAGGAGGGAATCTATTTGTTTTCTCATCTCGGATACATTTCCTCCTGATTGTCAAGAGAAATTATCACGGGCATTGCCTCTGATCCCTGGCATTCCGATTAGCAGGGACAGAATGTTCTGTTATACAGATAGCTAGAATCTCAGCTGCCATAAAGCAGGACAGGACTGTTGCTTACAATGGGGATCAGATAGGATCTGTGCAGCCACTGGGACAGAATGTTCTGTTATACAGATAGCTAGAATCTCAGCTGCCATAAAGCAGGACAGGACTGCTGCTTACAATGGGGATCAGATAGGATCTGTGCAGCCACTGGGACAGAATGTTCTGTTATACAGATAGCTAGAATCTCAGCTGCCATAAAGCAGGACAGGACTGCTGCTTACAATGGGGATCAGATAGGATCTGTGCAGCCACTAGGACAGAATGTTCTGTTATACAGATAGCTAGAATCTCAGCTGCCATAAAGCAGGACAGGACTGCTGCTTACAATGGGGATCAGATAGGATCTGTGCAGCCACTGTGACAGAATGTTCTGTTATACAGATAGCTAGAATCTCAGCTGCCATAAAGCAGGACAGGACTGCTGCTTACAATGGGGATCAGATAGGATCTGTGCAGCCACTGGGACAGAATGCTCTGTTATACAGATAGCTAGAATCTCAGCTGCCATAAAGCAGGACAGGACTGCTGCTTACAATGGGGATCAGATAGGATCTGTGCAGCCACTGGGCAGAATGTTCTGTTATACAGATAGCTAGAATCTCAGCTGCCATAAAGCAGGACAGGACTGCTGCTTACAATGGGGATCAGATAGGATCTGTGCAGCCACTGGGACAGAATGTTCTGTTATACAGATAGCTAGAATCTCAGCTGCCATAAAGCAGGACAGGACTGCTGCTTACAATGGGGATCAGATAGGATCTGTGCAGCCACTGGGCAGAATGTTCTGTTATACAGATAGCTAGAATCTCAGCTGCCATAAAGCAGGACAGGACTGCTGCTTACAATGGGGATCAGATAGGATCTGTGCAGCCACTGGGACAGAATGTTCTGTTATACAGATAGCTAGAATCTCAGCTGCCATAAAGCAGGACAGGACTGCTGCTTACAATGGGGATCAGATAGGATCTGTGCAGCCACTGGGATAGAATGTTCTGTTATACAGATAGCTAGAATCTCAGCTGCCATAAAGCAGGACAGGACTGCTGCTTACAATGGGGATCAGATAGGATCTGTGCAGCCACGTGGACAGAATGTTCTGTTATACAGATAGCTAGAATCTCAGCTGCCATAAAGCAGGACAGGACTGCTGCTTACAATGGGGATCAGATAGGATCTGTGCAGCCACTGGGATAGAATGTTCTGTTATACAGATAGCTAGAATCTCAGCTGCCATAAAGCAGGACAGGACTGCTGCTTACAATGGGGATCAGATAGGATCTGTGCAGCCACGTGGACAGAATGTTCTGTTATACAGATAACTAGAATCTCAGCTGCCATAAAGCAGGACAGGACTGCTGCTTACAATGGGGATCAGATAGGATCTGTGCAGCCGCTTGAACAGTATATATTATATTGCTGGAGCTTCCTGGCACATGTGGGCAGAGGAATCAGCTAATAATGTTCCAGAGAGAAATCTTTAGCCAATGCTTTGGTGCAGCTGAGCGGCTCAGGACTGGGTAACACTGCTGCCTGGAGGAGAACAATTAATCAGTGTCAGGCAGATATCAAATGACTGATGAGTTGAACTGGCCTGCGAGGGGCGCCGGCGAGATCTCTGCGGGACACTCAGACATAGTCACCTTGTCCTTATCACGGCCTCTGGTTGGTGCCAGGAATCTCCGGCACGGGGAGATAAGGGCAAATCTAATTTAATTAGCTGCCTACTATAGTGGTTTATTTATCCCTGGGAAATAACAAATGGTGCATATAAATACATAGGAGGAAATAAAGATTTTATATACATATATATATATATATATATATATATATATATATATATATATATATATATATATATATATATATATATATTGTTTGCGTCTATGCTTATATATAGCAACCAACGACCATTCATATTTTAGAATTATATCTAATGCAGAGGAGCCACAGGCAGATCGAGGCAACCCCCTAAAAATTTTGTTCTTAAAGGGAAACTTATGTCAGAGTAACACAGCGTGTGCTTTTGCCAAGACATTCACCATAGTCTCCCACGGTGCAAATCATAATATTCCAAAACCTACTGTATTTTTGTTTACCAGAATCCCAAAATAATTGCATTGAAGATGCACCCATATTAATTTATATTTGGTAGTTGATACCGACCCAATTCCCCTTGGATTTGTCGGAATGGAGCCTCTTAATTAATGATCTGCTTTAACTGCGTGTTTGTGTGGAGTGCATGACACTTGATACATTTTGGGCATGGGAAAATCATGGTCCTGGTGGATTAGTACCAGGGGTGGGATACTTTTCAGTGAACAGGAACACCGGCCCGGGGTTTGAGGTTAGTCATTATATTACCAAGGAGGTGCCCCTAGTGAATATCATATTACTTGTCCTTTAATTCTCTATAGAGCTCATCTGTGCGAAAGGGATTTAAAACCAAAAAACTCATGACACAGAGATTATCAGGGTGATTACCCCCTGCTAAATTGGTGCTGCCTCGATACAAATGAGTTTTAAATTAGAGATTCGTTATTTATGGATTTTAAGAGTTCGGTGGTTTTGTTTGCTCTGCCTCGGCCAAGCTCGTCTGTCTAAAGGTGGCCATACGCAGGCGATATCGGGCAGATCTGATCATGGGCCCTAGGGCCCAATTTTTCAGAATGGAGGCCAAACGGGCGGTCGGATCGCGAACCCGCATTAACAGATGTTTTAGCTTTTTATTCAGCAGCTCTTCAGTTTGCCATTTGGTTGCTAGGGTCCAAATTCCCCTAGCAACCATGCATTGATATGAATAAGAGACTGGAATATGAATAGGAGAGGCCTGAATAGAAAGATGAGTAATAAAAAGTAGCAATAACAATACATTTGTAGCCTTAGGGAGGAACTCCACGATGCGTCTGGTGCAGACACGTCACCATGCGACGAAAGGAATGCGACGAAAGGAATGCGACGAAAGGCATGCGACGTGTCGGATGTTGTGAAGATAACAGGAAGTGAAGGAGAAATCGCAGGTAAGACCAGACGCATCGTGGAGTTCCTCCCCAATAGAGCATTTGTTTTTAGATGGAGTCAGTGGCCCCTTTTTGAAAGCTGGAAAGTGTCAGAAGAAAAAGGCAAATGATTAAAAAAAACTATAAAAAAAAGAAGGCCAACTGGAAACCTTCATTTAAAGGTGAACCACCCTTTAATTATATCTTAATTGGGATCAAGTACAAGCGACTGTTTTATTATTGCACAGAAAAAGGAAATCATTTTTTAAAAATTTGGATTATTTGGATACAATGGTGTCTATGGGAGACGGCCTTCCCGTAATATGGAGCTCTCTGGATAACGGGTTTCCGGATAACCTATATACCTGTATATGTTACACTGTACGGGTAGTAATCAGAATTCCCATTTATCTCGGGGCAACGCTGAGAGATGAAGTTCAGCGACAGATTTACATGTCACTGAGCCCTATAGCCTAATAGTATTTTGTTATTTCTGTCCCGGCTGTAAGTCAAGGAAATGTCAGTGAGCAAAAGGAACAGAGTGTGAGGGCGGCATCATTACCGGCACGACCATTCCCTCATTTAAAGGTTAATTCTGCTTCCTAACGGGGGACGGAGCCTGTCCTCTTACTGCCAGACCTAGAGTCACCCCCATATCTCCAAAATAGAAATGGGAGCCACATAGGAGCAGTCTGCTCTCTAGTCTGTATCACATGTGCCTACAACAAGGTACAATAAGATATATATACTGTATATACACTCAGTTTACTATATAGTAATTAGCAAGCCCTAAGAACCCCACCTATAGCATTTATGGGGTAAATCAGATGCAAAGTAAGGAAGACTTTCCCTTTACACACAGGTTACTAGGAATGAGTTCTGTGCCAGGTATAAGAAAGTGTCAGCACAAACCCAGATCCGCCGCTGTTAATCCTCCTTTCCAATCCATAATAATTACTGGCCGGCCATAACCGCACTCATTATAGGATATCACTGTGGGGGGAGTAGAGACTAAAGGGACAGATCAGCATAAAATGCATTTACTTGTGTCTGAAACCAATATATGTGACATTGTACAAGATGTAGAAAATATTTATATTACTTTATAATAGTCCCTGTTTCTGAATTGGGGACTGTATTCCATGGTACATATGTTCCGACCTACTTTTCTCCTCCTATCTACCTACATCTTCCATTTACTACCATCTTCCTACATCTTCTATTTACTACCATCTACCTACTTCTTCCATTTACTACTTACCATCTACCTGCGTCTTCCATTTACTACCATCTGCCTACTTCTTCCCTTTACTACTTACCATCTACCTACATCTTCTATTTACTACCATCTACCTACGTCTTCCATTTACTACAATCTACCTACTTCTTCCATTCACTACTTACCATCTACCTACGTCTTCCCTTTACTACCATCTACCTACAGTATGTCTTCCATTTACTATTTACCATCTACCTACGTCTTCCATTTACTACCATCTACCTACTTCTTCCATTTACTACTTACCATCTACCTATGTCTTCCATTTACTACCATCTACCTACGTCTTCCATTTACTATTTACCATCTACTTACGTCTTCCATTTACTATTTACCATCTACCTACGTCTTCCACTTACTACTTACCATCTACATACGTCTTCCATTTACTACCATCTACCTACTTCTTCCATTTACTACTTACCATCTACCTATGTCTTCCATTTACTACCATCTACCTACGTCTTCCATTTACTATTTACCATCTACTTACGTCTTCCATTTACTATTTACCATCTACCTACGTCTTCCACTTACTACTTACCATCTACATACGTCTTCCATTTACTACCATCTACCTACGTCTTCCATTTACTATTTAACATCTACTTACGTCTTCCACTTACTACTTACCATCTACATACGTCTTCCATTTACTACCATCTACCTACTTCTTCCATTTACTACTTACCATCTACATGCGTCTTCCATTTACTACCATCTATCTACTTCTTCCAACTACTACCATCTACCTACGTCTTTTCTATTTTCAACTATTTACCTACTTCAATCAATTTTCTTCTACTCTCCTCCTTTCTTTATGGGTGCCATCTGGCTACCTATGTCCTTCTCTTGGTATTAAAGGGGTTGTTCATCTTTAAATGAACTGTTAGTATGATTTAGAGAGGGATAATCTGAGACAATTTGCAACTGGTCTTCATTTTTTATTATTTGAGGTTTTTAAGTTATTCAGCTTTTTATTCAGCAGCTCTCCAGTTTGCAGTTTCCACTTTCCGGTTGCTAGGGTTCAAATTACCCTACCAACCATGCACTGACAAAATGAAGAGACTGGAATATAAATATTAGAGGTCTGGTTAGAAAGAGGAGTAATAAAAAGCAGCAATAAAAATAATACATTTGTAGCCTTACAGAGCATTTGTTTTTTAGATGGGGTCAGTGACCCCCGTTTGAAAGCTGGTAGTATCGGAAGAAGAAGGCAACTAATTCAAAAACTATAAAAAAATAAATAAGGAAAACCATTTTTAAAGTTGCTTAGAATGGGCCATTCTATAACATACTAAAAATAAATTTAAAGGGGAACCATCCCTTTAAGTGGACGGACAGCATCTCTCTCTATATAAATGACACATTACTATTTAGCCATTAGCTTTGCCTTAATTAAGCATCTTGTCCGCAGAAAACATCCTCGTCCTTGAAGTTTTCCCACAAGCCAATCCCAGAAGTGATTTCTCCTATTGCACTTCCCCCCCCCCCCGCGCAGGCCGATGCGACACATAAACAGCAGATTTGTATTCTGCCGAGTGAATATAAAAAGCCTGAGCGGAGCAGAATCTCTGGATTCCAACGTCAGACTCCCATCTAGTGCTCAGGCTGCATTTCTCTGACATCAGCACCGCCGCATGCATCTGCTGCTCCCTTCTATAGGTCGGCAATAGCAGGGGAAAGAACTTCCTCAGGGGCACAAAAATACACAAAAAATGGCAAATTCTAAAATTTGATGAAGGGAAAATCACACTTAATTTTAAATTATTCTCAATGCAAATGATAATGAATAGATACTAGATCAAGAGCTTACAATCAGTGGAATAAAGCAGGAATAGAATGTGCTGCATAGTGCAGTCAAATGACACCCAACTCCTGTCTCCCCCCAAAAGTGTTACCCGTTAGCTCCTGTCTCCCCCCTCCAGTCCAGGGTGCTACTTGCCAGCTCCTGTCTCCCCCTACGGTGTTCCCCACCAGCTCTTGTATCCCCCATAGTGTTATTCACCAGCTCCTGTCTCCTCCCCCATTACACAACTGCCTCCCCCTAGGGGGTTACCCAACAACTCCTGTCTCCCCCAAAGGTGTTACCCAACAACTCCTGTCTCCCCCAGGTTGTTATCCACCAGCCCCTGTCTCCCCCAGTGTGTTATCCGCCAGCTTCTGTCTCCCCCAGGTTGTTATCCACCAGCCCATGTCTCCCCCAGTGTGTTATCCGCCAGCTTCTGTCTCCCCCAGGTTCTTGTCCACCAGCCCCTGTATCCCCCAGTGTGTTATCCGCCAGCTTCTGTCTCCCCCAGGTTGTTATCCGCCAGCTCCTGTCTCCCCCAGTGTGTTATCCGCCAGCTCCTGTCTCCCCCAGTGTGTTATCCGCCAGCTTCTGTCTCCCCCAGGTTGTTATCCGCCAGCTTCTGTCTCCCCCAGGTTGTTATCCGCCAGCTCCTGTCTCCCCCAGTGTGTTATCCGCCAGCTTCTGTCTCCCCCAGGTTGTTATCCACCAGCCCATGTCTCCCCCAGTGTGTTATCCGCCAGCTCCTGTCTCCCCCAGTGTGTTATCCGCCAGCTTCTGTCTCCCCCAGGTTGTTATCCGCCAGCTCCTGTCTCCCCCAGGTTGTTATCCACCAGCCCCTGTCTCCCCCAGTGTGTTATCCGCCAGCTTCTGTCTCCCCCAGGTTGTTATCCACCAGCCCATGTCTCCCCCAGTGTGTTATCCGCCAGCTTCTGTCTCCCCCAGTGTGTTATCCACCAACCCCTGTCTCCCCCAGTTTGTTATCCGCTAGGGATGTAGCGAACCGCCGACAATGTGTTCGCGAACACCGGCAAAAATGCGAACAGTTCGCGAACAGTTTGCGAACTTCGAACATCCGAAAATCGTTCGATTCGAACGATCGAAGGATTTTAATCGTTCGATCGAACGATTTCCGTTCGAATCGAACGATCGAAGCCATTGGATCGAATGATTTCATTCAATCCAATGGCTTCGATCGTTCGATTCGAACGTAAATCGTTCGATTTTAGCGATCGAATGGTCGAATGGTCGAACGATTTTGACGCGAACGCCTATTGGCGAGCGTCGCGCGACGTTCGCGAACTTGCGGCGGACGCGAACAGTCGAAGTTCGCGCGAACTAGTTCGCCGGCGAACAGTTCGCTACATCCCTATTATCCGCCAGCTTCTGTCTCCCAACAAAGTAAGTTAAGTCTGGGGGCAACTGTCAGATGGTAGTGGCACAATGCAGAAACCTGAATATGGAGGTAACTCAGGGCCAAGCAACAAGCCATGCTGAAACTGTGAAATGCCTTTAAAAATACAATATCAAAGGGTATGTTAATTCTAATATTGTTTTTGTTTTTTAATGATTTAAGTGTTTGTTGTGCAGCCCCGCAGGGTTGTTATTTAAATCCTGGTTAGGGACACTGAGCCGAGCACTTGCCGCAGTGATGACTCTCTACAATGAATAATCACCTGCACAACATGCACTTCATTCCCAGAGACCCGAGCGAGCAGAAGCATCTGTCCAGGTGTAAACGCTACAAGACAACTTCAGGCGCCGGGGGACTGTTCAGATGTCTCAGCCAAACGCCTGATTTTGGAAGCAATTTATCCAGCACTCGATTGCCAAAGAAGCCTGACGACTCGAGCAGGCACGGCCCCAGAAACTAAAACAAAAAAAAAACCCCAAACAGGTCACAGAGTTGCCTGAAAAGCCCCATTGCAGAGATTCAGCAAAGTGTAACGATTACGCCGCAGATTTTACGCCTCGTGCTGGCGCTTTGGGTCGCCCAACAAATGTGCTGCTAATGTAGGTTGTAAAGGGAACAAAGCCGGGGGAATTGATTCATCACTTCCCATCATGTTTCCTTGATTAATTCCTGCAGCCAAACATCCGCTGATACTTGCGACTCCCAGCACAAGACTTGGCACAGGGGGTTACGCTCACTGCGGTGCACTTCCCTGGCTGCATGTACCAAAGAAAACTGCCGTCTGGATACGGATATGGGCTCTGTCATCCAAAATGCCTGGGTCCCAGGCTCTTGTTTCCATAGGAAAGCTTTCTGGATAACAGATCCCATGCCCGTACCTGTTTGTTTTGTGATTGATCCCAGCAGTGACATAAAAAATAAGCTGGTGGTATCAGGAAAGGGTTAATGAGATTGCAGCAAACGGGTGAGGGGGAGTTATAACATTTACAGGCAGTTTAGTGCAGTCAGTGAGTTAAAGTTAAAGGGCAAGCAGTGTATACAGATTAAATCTAGAGTTTGTGGGGGGAAGTTGCAAAGGATGGAAACGAGGGGGCCAGTCTGCGAGATCTCTTCTCAGTGTCGGCACAGGCCCAGAGGGGCCGAGTTTATGCACTAAAAGCTTTAGTAGGACTGCAATGCGGCTCTTTCACATAAAATACAGCGCTCGGAGAGGGGGGAGAAGTCCCTGCGTTGCTCAGACTCCTTTCTTTCTACTCCATTAGTTCCTTCTGCTGTGACAGGGGCCCAGGAACACTTCTTCATTTACAGGATAATGAGAAGCATTGACTGCCTGCGAGCCTCCACGTGCTACAAATATAACACTTATCTACATAGAAACGTGCCCTACCTTATTGCTGGCATTCAGAAATAGGCTTGGAATTCAGAAAGGACAATAACTCATAAGGATCAACCCCGGACTGGCAATCGGTGGCTTCTGGCAAATGCCAGAGGGACTGATATAAGATAGAAAATCACTGTTATTAAGTTATTAAGTTGGCTGGTGAAGCCTGTTTGGGCCTCTGTGTACTAGGAATGCCAGGGCCTATTTTGAATCCCAGTCCGGTCCTTAAAAGTAGTCATTATAATCAGTAGGACATGGGGATACTCATGATTTCCAATGCAGGTGATTTCTCCTGCATATTGGGGATTGGAGGTCCAGGCTGTTGAGCTACAACTCCCAACAAGATGCTACTGCACTAGCAGCTGAATCAGCAGTATGACAAGTTCAAGGTTCCTTTAAACCTTTGGCTTCATTGCTGCTATGCTACAGGGGCTGCTGGGTATTGTAGTTCTATCCTACAGCATGAGCTGTGCAGCAACCCTGTAATTAACGCCAGGCTATGACAGGCCTTTAGTATAAGGCTGGCATGGGTAGGGTACCAAGAGTGGCATCGAAGCCAACGAGCCAAGCCAACCCAAGGGCAAGAAGCAAGTTACGGGATTAGGCGGGGGCAGGTTTCTCCAGCAGAAAAACCTTCTGTTTCCAATGCGTTTTGGCTTGTGGAGAAGGAAACCTACGGATAGAGATGAAGGAAATGGAAAATTGATAAAGAACAGCGTTTCTAATAACACGCTACATTAGTTGACAAGAAGAAATACATACATGTTAAATGCTTACAACAGCAAAGCAGCCTTCCTTCCCAAAATAGCCCCCGGGCTGCAAATACTGTTCCTTCCCTATAATTAATTTGGTTTCTGCAGCTACTCACCGCTCTCTGGCAGCTCTTCTCAAAGGAAACGTCAAAGTTACCACCGAGTGCCTGGGAGAAAGGGGGGAAAAAGGGGGATTAGTCTTTAGGGTAAAGCAGACCTGTGCAGCCCTATTATTTATAAAGCTTAGCTTGACAATTTTTGGTGTTTTACTGCTGTTGTACTTCAGCTCTCAGCACCACCCCAACAACCTTGAGGTATCAGTGTGGGATGGTTGTTCAACAACTGAAGTGTTGCAGGGTGGGCAATACTGTGCAATACTGTTACTCTAGTGTTTCCACTTTGCCCTACCGTCTCCATCTTGCTCTACTTGTTCTATTGTCCTCGTCTTGCTCTACTTGCCCTACTGTCTCCGTCTTGCTCTAATGTCCTAGTATTGTGCTACTGTCCTAGTCTTGCGCTACTGTCCTATTCCTGCCCCACCATCTCAGTCTTCCTCTACTGTCCTAGTCTTGCCCTACTTGCACTACTGTCTTGCTATAATGTCCTAGTCTTGCTCTACTTGCACTACTGTCTCCGTCTTGCTCTACTGTCCTAGTCTTGCCCCACCATCTCAGTCTTCCTCTACTGTCGTAATCTTCCTCTACTGACCTAGTCTTTCTCTACTGACCTAGTCTAGCCACACCATCTCAGTCTTCCTCTACTGTCCTAGTCTTGCTCTACTTGCACTACTGTCTCCGTCTTGCTCTAATGTCCTAGTCTTGCACTACTGTCTCGTCTTGCTCTAATTTCCTAGTCTTTCTCTTCTGTCCTAGTCTTGCTCTACTGTCCTAGTCTTGCTCTACTGTCCTAGTCTTGTCCCACCTCTCAGTCTTCCTCTACAGTCCTAGTCTTGCTCTACTTGCCCTACTGTCTTGCTATAATGTCCTAGTCTTGCTCTACTTGCACTACTGTCTCCGTCTTGCTCTACTGTCCTAGTCTTGCCCCACCATCTCAGTCTTCCTCTACTGTCGTAATCTTCCTCTACTGACCTAGTCTTTCTCTACTGACCTAGTCTAGCCACACCATCTCAGTCTTCCTCTACTGTCCTAGTCTTGCTCTACTTGCACTACTGTCTCCGGCTAATGTCCTAGTCTTGCACTACTGTCTCGTCTTGCTCTAATTTCCTAGTATTTCTCTTCTGTCCTAGTCTTGCTCTACTGTCCTAGTCTTCCTCTACTGTCCTAGTCTTGCCCCACCTCTCAGTCTTCCTCTACAGTCCTAGTCTTGCTCTACTTGCCCTACTGTCTTGCTATAATGTCCTAGTCTTGCTCTACTTGCACTACTGTCTCCGTCTTGCTCTACTGTCCTAGTCTTGCCCCACCATCTCAGTCTTCCTCTACTGTCGTAATCTTCCTCTACTGACCTAGTCTTTCTCTACTGACCTAGTCTAGCCACACCATCTCAGTCTTCCTCTACTGTCCTAGTCTTGCTCTACTTGCACTACTGTCTCCGTCTTGCTCTAATGTCCTAGTCTTGCACTACTGTCTCGTCTTGCTCTAATTTCCTAGTCTTTCTCTTCTGTCCTAGTCTTGCTCTACTGTCCTAGTCTTGCTCTACTGTCCTAGTCTTGTCCCACCTCTCAGTCTTCCTCTACAGTCCTAGTCTTGCTCTACTTGCCCTACTGTCTTGCTATAATGTCCTAGTCTTGCTCTACTTGCACTACTGTCTCCGTCTTGCTCTACTGTCCTAGTCTTGCCCCACCATCTCAGTCTTCCTCTACTGTCGTAATCTTCCTCTACTGACCTAGTCTTTCTCTACTGACCTAGTCTAGCCACACCATCTCAGTCTTCCTCTACTGTCCTAGTCTTGCTCTACTTGCACTACTGTCTCCGGCTAATGTCCTAGTCTTGCACTACTGTCTCGTCTTGCTCTAATTTCCTAGTATTTCTCTTCTGTCCTAGTCTTGCTCTACTGTCCTAGTCTTCCTCTACTGTCCTAGTCTTGCCCCACCATCTCAGTCTTCCTCTACTGTCGTAATCTTCCTCTACTGACCTAGTCTTTCTCTACTGACCTAGTCTAGCCACACCATCTCAGTCTTCCTCTACTGTCCTAGTCTTGCTCTACTTGCCCTACTGTCTCCGTCTTGCTCTACTGTCCTAGTCTTGCTCTACTGTCCTAGTCTTGCTCTACTTGCACTACTGTCTCCGTCTTGCTCTAATGTCCTAGTCTTGCACTACTGTCTCATCTTGCTCCTATTTCCTAGTCTTTCTCTACTGTCCTAGTCTTCCTCTACTGTCCTAGTCTTGCCCCACCTCTCAGTCTTCCTCTACAGTCCTAGTCTTGCTCTACTTGCCCTACTGTCTCCATCTTGCTCTACTGTCCTAGTCTTGCTTTACTACCTGTATCGCCCAACTGTTCTTGTCTTGCCCCACCATCTAAGTATTCCTTTACTGTCCTAGTCTTGCTCTACTTGCCCTACTCTCTCTGTCTTCCTCTACTGTCCTAGTCTTCTTCTACTGTCTTAGTCTTGCCCCACCATCTCCATTTTCATCTACTGTCCTAGTCTTGCTCTACTTGCCTTACTGTCTCCGTCATCCTTTTACTGTCCTAGCCTTGCCTTACTGTCCTCGTTTTGCCCTACCATCACCTTCCTCTACTGTCCTAGTGTTGCTCATCTTGTCCTACAGCCTCCACCTTGCCCTGCTGCCTCCCATCTTGAACTAATGCAGTTGCCTAAACACAATAATGCAATAGAACATTATACACTGATCCCCATTCCCTCATTTAACATTAAAAGTTTAAGAAGCCAAGAAAAAAGAATTTGTTCTGAGAACAAAGAGGGCTCATTGGAACCGGTGAATATAAAAGTATAAGGATGTATTACATTCTGTAAAAATTGCGGCCCACAGGGAAGAGAGATGAGAGCGAGACGGAACTGTTCTGACTGGACCATTAGATTTTGCAGAGCCAAAATCTCTGTAAAGGCCAAAATAATGTGTCTCATTGTAACACAGAGAGTCCTGCTGTTAGAGAGAACTGAATACATAACTACCAGGGGACACGTTGTATTTCAGCTGCAACCCCCCTGCTCCCAGGGTTTTGGGACACTGTAAAATCACTGACACACTGAAGGCGCCGGAGCGAGACTAATGACTTCCCTCCCGAAATGATATGAATCTAGCAGCTCATCTTTGTACCACTCGGGTGCAGCTCCTGCATTATGTATCTTCCAATAAATACAAAAGGAGCTCATACAACAACTTGTCACTGAGATAGGGGAAAGGAGACGAAAAGTGCAGCTGGGGGCTGAACATCTCTGTGGCTTTTAAGAGGTTAAGCCTGAGCACCGACCCGTGAGGGACCTGCCTGAGATTGAATAAAATAAACTCTGACCTTCATTGACCAATGATAGGCGACCAAGGGGAATAAACCCCAAATTAACTGTTAAAGGGTAAATAATTATTTTATATTCACCTCAACAGCAAATCATCACAAAACCACTAAATGAAACTGCACTAAATCAAATTCCTGATTCCTTCATTTCAAAAGGAAAGGGTCACCAAACTTGACAGACACTAGAATATGAGGGTATAGCTTATTGTGTGCCCAGAACATTCCTACTCTGTATATTTGTATTTATACATATGGGAGGAGGAGGTGCCATATTGATTCCCTTAGACAGTACAGTATGAGGGTATAGCTTATTGTGTGCCCAGAACATTCCTACTCTGTATATTTGTATTTATACATATGGGAGGAGGAGGTGCCATATTGATTCCCTTAGACAGTACAGTATGAGGGTATAGCTTATTGTGTGCCCAGAACATTCCTTCTCTGTATATTTGTATTTATACATATGGGAGGAGGAGGTGCCATATTGATTCCCTTAGACAGTACAGTATGAGGTTATAGCTTATTGTGTGCCCAGAACATTCCTTCTCTGTATATTTGTATTTATACATATGGGAGGAGGAGGTGCCATATTGATTCCCTTAGACAGTACAGTATGAGGGTATAACTTATTGTGTGCCCAGAACATTCCTTCTCTGTATATTTGTATTTATACATATGGGAGGAGGAGGTGCCATATTGATTCCCTTAGACAGTACAGTATGAGGGTATAGCTTATTGTGTGCCCAGAACATCCCTTCTCTGTATATTTGTATTTATACATATGGGAGGAGGAGGTGCCATATTGATTCCCTTAGACAGTACAGTATGAGGGTATAGCTTATTGTGTGCCCAGAACATTCCTTCTCTGTATATTTGTATTTATACATATGGGAGGAGGAGGTGCCATATTGATTCCCTTAGACAGTACAGTATGAGGTTATAGCTTATTGTGTGCCCAGAACATTCCTTCTCTGTATATTTGTATTTATACATATGGGAGGAGGAGGTGCCATATTGATTCCCTTAGACAGTACAGTATGAGGGTATAACTTATTGTGTGCCCAGAACATTCCTTCTCTGTATATTTGTATTTATACATATGGGAGGAGGAGGTGCCATATTGATTCCCTTAGACAGTACAGTATAAGGGTATAGCTTATTGTGTGCCCAGAACATTCCTTCTCTGTATATTTGTATTTACTCATATGGGAAAAGGTGCCATATTGATTCCCTTAGACAGTACAGTATGAGGGTATAGCTTATTGTGTGCCCAGAACATTCCTTCTCTGTATATTTGTATTTATACATATGGGAGGAGGAGGTGCCATATTGATTCCCTTAGACAGTACAGTATGAGGGTATAGCTTATTGTGTGCCCAGAACATTTCTTCTCTGTATATTTGTATTTATACGTATGCAGAAGCTGCCATGTTAGCAGCCGCCTTCTCTGTGAGCATGAGGTCAATTTTCCCATCAATGTAAGCACTATGCAAACACAGCAATTAACCCTGAGCCAAGTTTACTAGCTGTTCTCCTTGTGCTGTTCAAAGGCACCTTCCCAGTGCTAAGATGAAGTCAGTAGAGCCCTGAACATCTTCACCCGGGGACGCCTGACAGTGAAATTAGCTATTTGCACTAAGCCACAACACAATCCCAAAACAACTAATAGAAAATGCTCAGCTCAGCTATGGCTGACTTGCTCCATTGATTTCCAGTCAGTGACATGTGCCGTACATTACGCCTTTAAAAAAAGAAAAAAAATCAAGGTCTATCAACATTGATTGTCAAATCTTAGCAGTTCATTTACTTTTTATGTCATGGGGAAGATCCCTGAATGGCACAGTCATTTATACTGGAGAGCGGCATCTGACTGGGGCTTGTAACCAACCTCAAGGGTAATGGTACACACTATGTTTTGTTTGCTGACTTCTAATATCCTTATCATTTACAGTAGGGGGTACATTATCCCTTATAATACATGAGTGATACTCAGAGTTCCCTGTATAACTCAGCCTGCAGCCTTGTGCCTTTATATGGTCACAGAACAACCCCTCAGTGACTTCTAATATCCTTATCATTTACAGTAGGGGGTACATTATCCCTTATAATACATGAGTGATACTCAGAGTTCCCTGTATAACTCAGCCTGCAGCCTTGTGCCTTTATATGGTCACAGAACAACCCCTCAGTGACTTCTAATATCCTTATCATTTACAGTAGGGGGTACATTATCCCTTATAATACATGAGTGATACTCAGAGTTCCTTGTATAACTCAGCCTGCAGCCTTGTGCCTTTATATGGTCACAGAACAACCCCTCAGTGACTTCTAATATCCTTATCATTTACAGTAGGGGGTACATTATCCCTTATAATACATGAGTGATACTCAGAGTTCCCTGTATAACTCAGCCTGCAGCCTTGTGCCTTTATATGGTCACAGAACAACCCCTCAGTGACTTCTAATATCCTTATCATTTACAGTAGGGGGTACATTATCCCTTATAATACATGAATGATACTCAGAGTTCCCTGTATAACTCAGCCTGCAGCCTTGTGCCTTTATATGGTCACAGAACAACCCCTCAGTGACTTCTAATATCCTTATCATTTACAGTAGGGGGTACATTATCCCTTTTAATACATGAGTGATACTCAGAGTTCCCTGTATAACTCAGCCTGTAGCCTTGTGCCTTTATATGGTTACAGAACAACCCCTCAGTGACTTCTAATATCCTTATCATTTATATAAATTACCCCCAAGCCCTCTTCATACTGTAGAAAAGTCAGATAAGAGGCAAATGTAAAACAGAGCTTTGTCCTTGGGTTGGGAGAAGCTGCAGGAGAGAAGCGACTGCATCAAACTCACATTTAATGATAAGAATCTTCTCTCTCACCTGCTTGACTGTACCATTATTTCTCAGGAGCAGCAGTGGGGGGATATTTATATTCAGCCTGTACAAGTGCAATGTGAGCAGGGTTATTTGTCTGCATGATACTCCTTGTATAGATTAAAGGGGAGATATACCAGGACTATTGTACTGCTCTCTCTATATATCTCCTTATATACCTTATTTTGCAAAATAAAATTTCTATTCTCCTTTTCCAGGGCAAGAAGCATATTACTGAACATTTACCCTTTAATGTACATTTTGCTTTTCATGTACCATCTGTATAACGAGCATGTGACCAGGGTGAGCAGATTCTGGGAGTCAAGAATCTTCCTTATGGGAAATGAGTTGACCTCTGCTTCACTCGGGCACCCGAAATTGGGGTCAGATCTGGCAAATAACTGGAAAAGGCCACAGTTTCAATACAAAACACAAGGGTCGCCGCATTGACTAACACCGGCCATTGCTGCTGGCCCCATCTAACATGTCCAAATCTCATAAGTCAAGGGAAAATCAGCCTCAATATACAGGGAAAGAGAGAATATAAAGGACAAAGAGCTCACTCATCATTCACTGGGAGGAAATTAAAAATTATCCTCATCAGTTTCATCCTCGGGAAGCAATTTATCATTCTGTGCAGCCCCGTTCCAGCAGGGAGGGCAGTGCAGGATACAATTAAGCACTTGGCCACACAAAATGGGAGGGTAATGTCCTCCTGATGGGGTTTATTCAAGCGTGAATTTGCAATGAGTGTAACCCTCTGAGTCAGGCTAACGTTCCTGTGTCTCCCAGGCTCCCGTGACAGTATTTAAAGGGAACATAAATCATGTCTGTTCTCTCCTTTATCTTCCTTCCATTAACATTTAAATGTGTGCCCAGAACATTCCTTCTCTGTATATTTGTATTTATACATATGGGAGGAGGGAGATGCCATATTGATTCCCTTAGACAGTACAGTATGAGGGTATAGCTTATTGTGTGCCCAGAACATTCCTTCTCTGTATATTTGTATTTATACATATGGGAGGAGGAGGTGCCATATTAATTCCCTTAGACAGTACAGTATGAGGGTATAGCTTATTGTGTGCCCAGAACATTCCTTCTCTGTATATTTGTATTTATACATATGGGAGGAGGAGGTGCCATATTGATTCCCTTAGACAGTACAGTATGAGGGTAGAGCCATCACTATTAACAAGCCAAATAATACTAAGAAAAAAGTAATACATGTTACTTGAGCAGTAGAAGGTATTTTGGGAACATGAGATAAGTTTGAGTGAAATAAATTGATTCCTTCACCATTAAATGTAGGAGGCTGTTCCTGCTGAATTGTGCTTAGTACAGGGAATACCTATGCTGCCATAGTTTTATGGGATCTTTCTGTACAGACTATGAGCAAACTTAGGGACTATTCCTGCCAGGCCCGGACTGGCAATCTGTGGGTTCTGGCAAATGCCAGAGGGGCTGCTATAAGGTCCCATTGAAAGTCAGTATTAAGTGGGCTGGTGGGGCTGTTTGGGCCTCTATGTTGGCTGAGTGGGCCTCTGTGTACCTGAAATACCAGGGCCTAATTTAATTCTCAGTCTGGACCTGGTTCCTGCTGAATTGTACTTAGTACAGGGAATACCTATGCTGCCATAGTTTTATGGGATCTCTCTGTACAGACTATGAGCAAACTTAGGGGCTGTTCCTGCTGAATTGTGCTTAGTACAGGGGAATTCTAGCAGGAAAAAAATGTCAGATTTGCATCTAAATGTTGCATTTGTGCAGTATGCTGTGTTCCTGATGGAGCCCCCCTATTCTCACTACTGTCCCCAACAAAGAACTAAGGGAAGTAACCCCACCCCAAGATCCTTTACCCTCCCTCCCCCGCAATGAAAGAGTTACTACATCAATTGGAATATATTTCCCTCGGCCGCATCATATTGTGAAATCAATGCTAATTTGCCCAAACTTCATCTGTTTGGCGAGAACGTTAGAATGAATTTCCTGCGCGCGGTGCATCCCATGCGGATTTCACGATGACATGCGCTTGGTCATTACACGGGGCACATACATTGTGGTGCAAGAGGGACAGCTCATCGGAAGCTTCCCAGGGGTGTCCATAACCCCGAGGGGCATCAGTGGCCATGGCGCAGTTTATTTAAGAGCAAAGGGGCAAGATAAATAGAAATCTGCCGGCCTTTTCACTGCTGTTTATCATGAGGTTTTTATTGATGTGACGCTGGTAAAATGTCCCTTTCCTGTGATTGAGTGGAGAGGTTTTGCGCTTGTCCAGAAGTTCATAAATCATCACCCGCTGCTGCAAATGAACATTAAATCTGATCTCTCTGAATGTTCCTATTTCATTCCCCGTTGTACCGGGATGTGCGACTATAAACTGGCACATAGTGAATGAGCCCCTCCCCTGGGCACACAATAAGCTATACCCTCATACTGTACTGTCTAAGGGAATCAATATGGCACCTCCTCCTCCCATATGTATAAATACAAATATACAGAGAAGGAATGTTCTGGGCACACAATAAGCTATACCCTCATACTGTACTGTCTAAGGGAATCAATATGGCACCTCCTCCTCCCATATGTATAAATACAAATATACAGAGAAGGAATGTTCTGGGCACACAATAAGCTATACCCTCATACTGTACTGTCTAAGGGAATCAATATGGCACCTCCTCCTCCCATATGTATAAATACAAATATACAGAGAAGGAATGTTCTGGGCACACAATAAGCTATACCCTCATTCTGTACTGTCTAAGGCAATCAATATGGCACCTCCTCCTCCCATATGTATAAATACAAATATACAGAGAAGGAATGTTCTGGGCACACAATAAGCTATACCCTCATACTGTACTGTCTAAGGGAATCAATATGGCACCTCCTCCTCCCACAATTGCTGCTGAATAAAAAAAAAACACAAATAATAAAAAATGAAAACCAATTGCAAATTGTCTCAGAATATCCCTCTCTACATCAGACTAACAGTTAACTCAAAGGTAAACAACCCCTTTAACACAAAAAAAAAAATTTGCCCCTGCAGAACATTTACAAAGATTATTTTTCAAATCTCCCCCCACTGAGCGCCACTGCCATTTCCCGCAGACATTTCATATTGGAACTGAAAGTGAAATCAATAGTCAGTATTTGACTCTGGTTTAAATGATCTGAATTCTAATGGGGAGACAAATTAAATCCAGAGAAACTATACTATGCAGCTCAGGTACTATACTAGACAGGACACTATACTATGCAGCAGGACAGTATACTATGCAGCAGGGCACCATACAATGCAGCAGGGCACTATACTAGACAGGACACTATACTATGCAGCAGGGCACTATACTATGCAGCAGGGCACTATACTAGACAGGACACTATACTATGTAGCAGGGCACTATACTATGCAGCAGGGCACTATACTAGACAGGACACTATACTATGCAGCAGGGCACTATACTATGCAGCAGGGCACTATACTAGACAGGACACTATACTATGTAGCAGGGCAACAGGCCCGGACTGGCAATTAGTGGGTTCTGGCAAATGCCAGAGGGGTTGCTATAAGGTGCCATAGAAAGTCAGTATTTAGTGGGGTGGTGGGGGCTGATTGGGCCTCTGTGTACCTGAAATGCCAGGGCCTATTTTAATTCTCAATCCAGACCTGCAGGGCACTATACTATGCTCAGGTACTATACTATGCGTCAGGGTGAATATTCTCCAGGCTGTATATATATATATATACAGTATATATATATGTATATTCCATTGGCTGAGCCCCAGAGTGTAGGGAACATTATCCCTGATACAGTGGATCTGTCGCTGTTACATTGCTGAATCAGTGGGGGCGCGTGCCAATGAGACTGCGGAAGTCATTAGCGAGGGGGGGAGGCATCATTTGCACTTTCTACAGGACGAAAGCGATGATATTTTTTATTTTCTGCATCATAAACGCACGGATTTTAGTTGCGCTGCCACGTCGGCTGATTGTTCCTGCAAACGAGCCCTGGTAAAGCGCAGGGGGAGGAGACGGGGAGAAAATCGTGACTTTATACTGGTGTGTATATAATATATTCCACTCTCAGGATAGGCTTAAAGGGACAGTCACCTTCCTGTTGGGTATCACTGTGAAGCAAGTCATTGTCAACTGAATGGGGGCAACTAGATCAGGATGACACTGGGGGGCAGTACCCAAGCCTCACAAATTTATATGAGGAATAACTTGGATATTCTACTATTTTAGGGATGCATCGAATCCAGGATTCGGTTTGGAATTTGGCCAGGATTCGGCCTTTTTCAGCAGGATTTGGATTCGGCCAAATCCTTCTGAACTGAATCCGAAATTGCATTTGCAAATTACGATTCGGATTCAGTTCAGTATTTGGCCGAATCTTTCGCGAAGGATTCGTGGGTTTGGCCGAATCCAAAATAATGGACTCGGTGCATCCCTAGTATAGGGGGCCATAATAAATGAGCAATTATAATGTATCGTTGATAAAACAGCTCAATCTCTGGACATTATTGGGGGCCCTAAAATGTATTTGTCTTGGGGCCCAGTAACATATAGTTACACCACTGATTTAGATTGTAAGCTCCCCAAGGCAGGGACTGATTTATAATTTATCTATAGCCAAATGGAATATGTCGGTGTTATATTAAGGATATAAATATTAATCCAAAAGGAACCATAGAGCACTACCTAGTTGCTAGGGTGAGAAAACCTGACAACCAGAAAGGAGATTGGAATTGAAGACATGCCGGTAAGGACAGATTCTGCTTTACGTAACATCCCTTGTGCATAAACACATAAACATTATATACACATACATTAGATATATGTCTGGCCTTCGCTTTAATGGGACACAGATGAGTGAAGCCCCCCAGATACGGAGAAAGAGGGGCAGCTGTGACTCAATGACAACATCAGGCCAATTCCTTTCAATGAATTATTACTGCCCCTTGTAGGAATGAGACACAAAGTGCTGATTGGGCAGAATTCTCTCCGTTTAAAGATCCACGGCTCTGACATCTGTGTCCTTCCTGACTCACTGCCCACGAGTCATTTGTCACCGATATCGGCTCACGTGGAGGGGAGGCCGGAGCCACGAATTTCCCTGGGAATGGATTACGCAGGCCGCGGCAATAAGGGGGGCAAAAAGGCCGGAAGCGCAAACACCGAAGAGTATCTGGGATTTGGGATGTACCATCTGCCGTTTCCACCAGAAAAGAGAACGTATGTGGATTTCATAGTCACCAAAAAAAGTTTAAAGGGGAAGTAATGTAACAGCAACCTGAAGTGAAGTTGTGCTATAACTGACAGCGTCCATAACAAAGCATTCTGTCTCAGTGGCTGCACAGATCCTATCTGATCCCCATTGTAAGTAGCAGTCCTGTCCTGCTTTATGGCAGCTGAGATTCTAGCTATCTGTATAACAGAACATTCTGTCCCAGTGGCTGCACAGATCCTATCTGATCCCCATTGTAAGCAGCAGTCCTGTCCTGCTTTATGGCAGCTGAGATTCTAGCTATCTGTATAACAGAACATTCTGTCCCAGTGGCTGCACAGATCCTATCTGATCCCCATTGTAAGCAGCAGTCCTGTCCTGCTTTATGGCAGCTGAGATTCTAGCTATCTGTATAACAGAACATTCTGTCCCAGTGACTGCACAGATCCTATCTGATCCCCATTGTAAGCAGCAGTCCTGTCCTGCTTTATGGCAGCTGAGATTCTAGCTATCTGTATAACAGAACATTCTGTCCCAGTGGCTGCACAGATCCTATCTGATCCCCATTGTAAGCAGCAGTCCTGTCCTGCTTTATGGCAGCTGAGATTCTAGCTATCTGTATAACAGAACATTCTGTCCCAGTGGCTGCACAGATCCTATCTGATCCCCATTGTAAGCAGCAGTCCTGTCCTGCTTTATGGCAGCTGAGATTCTAGCTATCTGTATAACAGAACATTCTGTCCCAGTGACTGCACAGATCCTATCTGATCCCCATTGTAAGCAGCAGTCCTGTCCTGCTTTATGGCAGCTGAGATTCTAGCTATCTGTATAACAGAACATTCTGTCCCAGTGGCTGCACAGATCCTATCTGATCCCCATTGTAAGCAGCAGTCCTGTCCTGCTTTATGGCAGCTGAGATTCTAGCTATCTGTATAACAGAACATTCTGTCCCAGTGGCTGCACAGATCCTATCTGATCCCCAGTGTAAGCAACAGTCCTGTCCTGCTTTATGGCAGCTGAGATTCTAGCTATCTGTATAACAGAACATTCTGTCCCAGTGGCTGCACAGATCCTATCTGATCCCCATTGTAAGCAGCAGTCCTGTCCTGTTATGATAACTGTGTGACTGATTATACCCCTGTTACTAACAAAAATTAGGGTATTGTATCTGGGAGACAATTTACCCCTCTCTGGAGCTGAGCTTGGTGCAATTATCAGAGCCGCACAATGAAGGATAAGGTGCTGTGTGTAATGTTCAACTTGTTTAATTGAATTTCACTCGTAATTCCAGCTGCCGCTTGTTCCCGGGTACCTGCGAGTGCATTAAAGCATGCGGCCGTGGGACGAGCGCAATGATCACGTGCATTACAAATCATTAAACGAGTGCAATGGAACATTATGCCGGGGGAAGGGGGGGACATACAATAGAAAATGAAGCCTCGCCGAGGGGAAGGGAATAACCGCACTGAGACGTGTCGGCTGTTAAATGGAACAGCAAGAATTCCACATTCTCGGAAAGGCGCAAACAATAAGCACTGGGGAAAAATGGAAATACAAGCAGCGAGTGAATGCAGAGACAAGAGCTTACTGCTGTAAAAACAACTGACTTATGACGGCCATAGACGCACAGATAATATCGTACAAAACAAATTTCCGCACAATATTTGGTGCATGATGGAAAAAGAGGGGACCGATATTGGTAGAAGGCTTGGGTATCGATCGGGCTGGACGGAAAAATTAGTTTTCCCAAACATTAGTGCTAAATCGTTAGATACAGGTAGAATTCTATTGCTTCTGTCTCTATATATGAGCATTCAGTTCTACACGTGTGTATTGAAACAAACGATCCTTCTTGGAAACATCTTTTCCAAAAAAGATCAAAATTGTTATGTCTATGGCCACCATTGCATCCCTGCAGCCTGCCGCTTATCTACTACAATTCCCAGCAGCCCCTAAAAAGGCACAGTGCCTCATCCTGCTAAAAGGGTTAACTTTATCATAATAAAAAAAAGACCTCAGTTTTCAATACCAGCACAAGCTATGGTGCTGTTCTATTGCAGCCCTATGGGAAATAATATCTGTGCACCCCACCTGGTGAGAAGTGGTACTGCAACTGAATATATTTGGAATTATAGAACCTCCAAGAAAAGTTTAGGTGCATAGATTTGATGCACCCTCTTTAATTCAGACATGCTGGATCTAAGGTGTCCATATGTACTCATGCCAATCAGGAAAGTGTGCAAAGGACAATGAAAAAACATTGGGGAAAGAAAACAACCTTTTCTATTCATGTATTATTGTGTATTTATCACAGATATAATACATTACAGCGCCCAAATTTTTGGCTATTTTCAGGGCAAAGTGGCAGTAAAATGTACAACAATCTGCAGTTTATACATGAGCTGCTCTCGGGAGAAACCTCAGAAAGTGGAGCTGTACCTGCGGGGCCCATTGATTGGGGATCTATAGGGACTTGTATGTTCTGAGCACGTCTGGAGAGAAATAACACGGGGCCTGCGGGGGCCGCTCATCAGAATGGAAATACTTTGTGCACAGTGTTTAGTTCCCACAATGGGGGGGACGAGTGACAGGGAGCTGAGAAAAGCAAAATAACTGCTGTGACATGAACATAATGTCTGGGGGAAATACATGACTGTCGGCCTATATTGATATCCGTCTTTCTGTGTAAATACAGCCCAAGATAGAGAGGCTGAAGGATTTGAGTGACAGATTGAGCTTCATAGATCAGTGTCTTCTGTGTCTTTCTTTCAACTTCAGCTACAATGTTACTATTTATATATCTTTCTCTATTCATATCAGTTATTATCAGTTACTATATGTAAAGTATGAGGGTATAGCTTATTGTGTGCCCAGAACATTCCTTCTCTGTATATTTGTATTTATACATATGGGAGGAGGAGGTGCCATATTGATTCCCTTAGACAGTACAGTATGAGGGTATAGCTTATTGTGTGCCCAGAACATTCCTTCTCTGTATATTTGTATTTATACATATGGGAGGAGGTGCCATATTGATTCCCTTAGACAGTACAGTATGAGGGTATAGCTTATTGTGTGCCCAGAACATTCCTTCTCTGTATATTTGTATTTATACATATGGGAGGAGGAGGTGCCATATTGATTCCCTTAGACAGTACAGTATGAGGGTATAGCTTATTGTGTGCCCAGAACATTCCTTCTCTGTATATTCGTATTTATATACATGGGAGGAGGAGGTGCCATATTGATTCCCTTAGACAGTACAGTATGAGGGTATAGCTTATTGTGTGCCCAGAACATTCCTTCTCTGTATATTTGTATTTATACATATGGGAGGAGGAGGTGCCATATTGATTCCCTTAGACAGTACAGTATGAGGGTATAGCTTATTGTGTGCCCAGAACATTCCTTCTCTGTATATTTGTATTTATACATATGGGAGGAGGAGGTGCCATATTGATTCCCTTAGACAGTACAGTATGAGGGTATAGCTTATTGTGTGCCCAGAACATTCCTTCTCTGTATATTTGTATTTATACATATGGGAGGAGGAGGTGCCATATTGATTCCCTTAGACAGTACAGTATGAGGGTATAGCTTATTGTGTGCCCAGAACATTCCTTCTCTGTATATTTGTATTTATACATATGGGAGGAGGTGCCATATTGATTCCCTTAGACAGTACAGTATGAGGGTATAGCTTATTGTGTGCCCAGAACATTCCTTCTCTGTATATTCGTATTTATATACATGGGAGGAGGAGGTGCCATATTGATTCCCTTAGACAGTACAGTATGAGGGTATAGCTTATTGTGTGCCCAGAACATTCCTTCTCTGTATATTTGTATTTATACATATGGGAGGAGGGAGGTGCCATATTGATTCCCTTAGACAGTACAGTATGAGGGTATAGCTTATTATGTGCCCAGAACATTCTTTCTCTGTATATTTGTATTTATACATATGGGAGGAGGAGGTGCCATATTGATTCCCTTAGACAGTACAGTATGAGGGTATAGCTTATTGTGTGCCCAGAACATTCCTTCTCTGTATATTTGTATTTATACATATGGGAGGAGGGAGGTGCCATATTGTGTATACTGTGTGAATGCAGGGAGCAAATACTCCAGACTGAGACTCAATAAACTGTTAGAGTTCTGCTGATTCTGGTTCCAGGGAATGGTTCTTGGCTGCAAACACAGCAAAACACTTGCCAAAAAAAATAAATATCTAACCAAACATCTGATGTTAAAGGCTAAGTTACAGGGAAGGGATGAGAAGCGCTTGGGAGAGCTGCACAGCCAATCGCCAGCACTCAAGCAGTTAAAGAGCCGGTACAACTCTATCAGTGGAACGGCTGTGAATGCCTTAAAGGGAACAATAATGGGGCCGTCACCCATCTGCAGCGGAGCAATCTCACCCGAGCGGAACCTTCACTTTGGAACATGAAAGTCTTTAGTTGCTGATACAGAGGATTAGTACTAACCTGTCCTCACTCGGGTACTTATCTCCGGCACAGACAACTGAATCCAACGTGGACTCAAATAGGTGGAAGTAGCCCTGGAGGTGAAAAAGGACAGAAATCAACATTAAAATTAATTATGGAAGAGACGATTTGTGGCTGGGGCAACTAATCTCCCCGAATCTGCTACTGTGGACTGACCCTAAATGGGATAGTATTTGGTGCAGTTAACTGTCATATAATAATAATTAATTATACAAGGGAAACATTTTTATTAAGGTTACAGCTAGGGATGCACCATATCCAGGATTCGGTTCGGGATTCGGCCGGGATTTGGCCTTTTTTAGCAGGATTTGGATTCAGCCAAATCCTTGTGCCTGGCCTAAATCCTAATTTGCATATGTAAATTAGGGGAGAGTAGGGAAATCACATGACTTTGTCACAAAAGAAGAATTTTTTCCACTTTTTCCCATTCTTTGCACTAATTGCAAATTAGGATTCAGATTCGGTTCGGTATTCGCCAAATCTTTAACCGGGAATTCGGCCGAATCCCAAAAAGTGGATTTGTTGCATCCCTAGTTACAGCACCCCTTTAACTGAAGGGATTATAGGTCCCCACAAGGCAATTATATGGGCCGCAGGGAGTCCCTTAGCTGCCCAGATAGTTCTGTAAGGAACCATAATTCTAGCAGTGGTTAGAACAGACAGTGCAGCCACTACATGGAATGTGCTAGAGACTTATTCACAAGCTTCCCCTCAGGTATTGGTGGAGACTTCGTGTTCACGTCGATACAGAGGAAAATCGATTTTTTTTTTTGGGCAGCTTCATGCAGAACTATTTTTTATTGGAAATTTCTATTATGAGCACAGCATAGGGTCATTAACCCTTCATTATTCCCGGGATTGGTCACAAAGTAATCACTGCGCTGGCAATACGGGAGACTGTCAATCTGTGAAATTGCTGATCAGCAGAACTGAATGAGACAAGCAATTTTCCTGAATAATAATTCCATGTGAATATCCTGTGGTTTGATGAGCCCGGCATTCAGACTCAAAAAGGAGCATTGCCAGTTTGATAGATAGGCTTTACACTCTACAGACCTGGAGAATTTGTTTCACAACGACGACTGTGTTGGACCCCCATCCCAGACAATGGATTAAAGGGAAAGTTATCCATATGAATATAAGGCATGCACTGAATCCACTATTTTGGATTCGGCCGAACCCCTAATCCTTTGCAAAAGATTTGGCTGAATAGCAAACCGAATTTTAATTTGCATATGCAAAATAGGATTCGGATTCGGTTGGGCCGGGCCGAACCCAAATCCTGCTGAAAAAGGCAGAATCTTGAACCGAATCCTGGATTCTGTGCATCCGAAACAGATTGAAGCAATTGGGTATTCTCGATATTCATTGAATATATAGAATACCCAATTGTTTCATTCTGTATATACATAAGCATGGGAGCTGCCATACGGTTTCTCACCCCATCGGCTGCAGTGGCTTCTCATGAAAAATGGCAGAATGGCTCATCGCCTTTAACAAGCAATTACCACCCCCCGAATAACACGTTGCCGGGGCCTCGCTCTGCATGAAACTGATAACATTTTTATTGTTGTGATAGTTCAGGAACGATGGGTAAAACCGTGCCCCTTTCTGCTGAGCCACTTACTTTTGTGCCGACGGTTTTATGTTTCGCAGAGCCAACGACATATTTCAAAATGCAATTTCCCAAATAAACTCGAGAAGCAGAAATCTGTTTTATGCGGAGGTTGTCGGGGAGTTGTTCCCTGCACACAATAACAGTCCCAATGAGGAACCCAGTGTTCCCTTTAGTGGCACAAACTGTTCTTGTTATAGGAATGCAGAGACTTATTTATTATTATAACAATGATTTGTCCTTAAACCGCAGCTCAGCAAATAAGTGAAGTACAGGAGAATCTGGTGGTTGCATATCCATTCAAAAGCAATAAGCTATACCCTCATACTGTACTGTCTAAGGGAATCAATATGGCACCTCCTCCTCCCATATGTATAAATACAAATATACAGAGAAGGAATGTTCTGGGCACACAATAAGCTATACCCTCATACTGTACTGTCTAAGGAAATCAATATGGCACCTCCTCCTCCCATATGTATAAATACAAATATACAGAGAAGGAATGTTCTGGGCACACAATAAGCTATACCCTCATACTGTACTGTCTAAGGGAATCAATATGGCACCTCCTCCTCCCATATGTATAAATACAAATATACAGAGAAGGAATGTTCTGGGCAGGGCCGCTTCAGCCATGAGGCAAGGTGAAACCCTTGCCTCAGGCGGCAGCGTGCGGCCAGTTACAAGGGGCGGCAAAAAGCCACCTCTTGTAACTTTAAGAGCCGAACTTCCGGGTTTTAACCCGGAAATTCGGCTCCGCTATTGCAAAGAGCGCTATTGCGCTCAATGCACTAGCGATACTGCCCCCTGAAACCCGCTCCGACGCTAATTTTTAAGCGCGGAGCGGGAGAGGAGGGGGGCGGCATCTGGGCTGCTGCCTCAGGCGGCAGCAGCCCCAGAATCGGCGCTGGTTCTGGGCACACAATAAGCTATACCCTCATACTGTACTGTCTAAGGGAATCAATATGGCACCTCCTCCTCCCATATGTATAAATACAAATATACAGAGAAGGAATGTTCTGGGCACACAATAAGCTATACCCTCATACTGTACTGTCTAAGGGAATCAATATGGCACCTCCCTCCTCCCATATGTATAAATACAAATATACAGAGAAGGAATGTTCTGGGCACACAATAAGCTATACCCTCATACTGTACTGTCTAAGGGAATCAATATGGCACCTCCTCCTCCCATATGTATAAATACAAATATACAGAGAAGGAATGTTCTGGGCACACAATAAGCTATACCCTCATACTGTACTGTCTAAGGGAGTCAATATGGCACCTCCTCCTCCCATATGTATAAATACAAATATACAGAGAAGGAATGTTCTGGGCACACAATAAGCTATACCCTCATACTGTACTGTCTAAGGGAGTCAATATGGCACCTCCTCCTCCCATATGTATAAATACAAATATACAGAGAAGGAATGTTCTGGGCACACAATAAGCTATACCCTCATACTGTACTGTCTAAGGGAGTCAATATGGCACCTCCTCCTCCCATATGTATAAATACAAATATACAGAGAAGGAATGTTCTGGGCACACAATAAGCTATACCCTCATACTGTACTGTCTAAGGGAGTCAATATGGCACCTCCTCCTCCCATATGTATAAATACAAATATACAGAGAAGGAATGTTCTGGGCACACAATAAGCTATACCCTCATACTGTACTGTCTAAGGGAGTCAATATGGCACCTCCTCCTCCCATATGTATAAATACAAATATACAGAGAAGGAATGTTCTGTCTCACCAGAATACCGATGCTGTATATCAGGAACTCACTGCATGACTCTATTAGTTAATAATATCTGCTGGGGAAAAGCTTTATTAGTGAGGTTTTGCTTTATCTGCATGAACCTTAAGCTTCCCAATTGCAGAACTACAACATATGGAAGAAAGTAGGATGTCCTATGACTGATTTAAATGGTGCCACATAAAGTGAGGCTACTGCCCTGGACTAGTAGATTGGAGATGCCCTGCAAGGCCACCGGGTGCTGTCCCTGGTGCTGAAACAAGCCAAGCTCTTCCCGAGACCTCCCGTTAATACTCCGCTCGTAGAACTGCAATTCCAAATGTAATTTCACAGGCTGATGCCCTACCTGTGGGGGAGCCAACTGCTAAGTGAATTACACCTGACATATCTCCCAGCATCCTCTGGGCCCTGATTGCTTTGACTATAGAGAAACCTATTGTTTTCTTTCCTGAATTAAAGGTGATTACTGCCAAGAAGACGTGTGCTGCATTCCTATAGGACATCAGAACCAGGGGAGAGAAAGGACGGAATTTAAAATACAAATGCAAATTAGGATTCGGATTCGGTTTAGCCGGGCAGAAGGATTCAGCAGAATCCGAATCCTGCTGAAAAAGGCATAATCCTGGCCGAATCCAGAACCGAATACTGGATTCAGTGCCTCAGTATTTTAAATTATTTGCCGTCTTCTTCTGACTCTATCCAGCTTTAAAATGCGGGTCACTGACCCCATCTAAAGCATTTCTTTGTAAGGCTACAAATCTTTCTATTTAGGCCTCTTATTCGTATTCCAGTCTCTTATTCGATTCAATGCATGGTTGCTAGGTTAATTTGGACCCTAGCAACCAAATGGCTGAAATTGCAAACTGGACAGCTGCCGAATAAAAGGTTAAATAACTCAAAAACCACAAATAACTGCAAATTGTCTCCGAATATCACTCTCTACGTCATACTAAGAGTTCATTTAAAGATGAACAGCCCCTTTAAGAAACCCTCAGGAAAACACATGGGCTCAATGGCTACCCAGCTCCAAGGTGCAATTAATAAAGGAATATTGGGAGTTTTATGTTGGAATGCTGCTGGATGCCCAGCTCTATCCCTGAATAAAGGAAACATTGGCATTCTATGTCTCTGCTGAGCGGTTCAATCCGAGGCTAAACCAATAGTAAATAAGATCTGCGCATTAACAAGCTGTGAACAAATAAAGACACAAACTTTGCCTATTAATCCGCCAGCGATACATGTTGTATCTGTCGCAAGTCCTGCCAACTGTCATGAGCCGTAAGAATGATCAATATGTTTCTATGGTAACCATCAGCATTTTCAATATGGCAGAACTAATGGCAGCAATATCCATTATACAAGTGGCATAAAAACTCAGGCGTGCCAGTATACATCCAGCCCTTGTATTGGGCAGAGTGGCGTTATAAATATATAGAAAATGCAGGGTGGCGTGACGCACAGAACCCAGGGGGTGTAACTAAATAAAGATGGATTCATTGAATTAATCAATGGAGAGCTTGGAATTCTGATTTAAAAGAGAACTCTACCCAAACTGTTCTTGGCATCAGAGCATTTGTCTCACAATACACAAGCTAGGCGCAGTTACCCTTTATATGGGATGCTCGTTGCATCACTGCTGTCTAGGGGTCCATTAATTAGTAGAGGGAAGAAAAAAGAAGAGAGAATCTCAGGAAAGACTTCACTGTATCCAATATACTGTAGGTGTCAGTGATACACGAGGGTGGCATATGGAAATCTGCAGTGGCAACCAAAGGGCGACTCTGCCCACCTGCAGCCTGTGCCCAGGACCTGTGTGCCAAATACAAGTAGAAATCTATTCGCACAACTCTGCCCTTTACCCTCGGCTGTGCTCCCCGAGCAGCAATAAAACAATCCAGCAACACTGCCAGCTGTGGGCAGACACGGTGCATTGCACATCATGGCCGGACCTGCAATAAAAGCCTCAAATGTTCTGACAGTGAGAAATAAATAGAAGAACTTGGCAGTTGCTGATGGAGGCGGCAGTTGGAAGGGCCTGGCTGTGTCTCAAGTGCAGGTGCCTGTGGTTACCAAAACGGGAACATGAGCATTTCTATATAGTGCCTGGTAAAATTATATACACTTATAGCTATGAGCAGTAAATCTTGCCCTGTCAAATAGCTCAAAACATTCCATTATTGTGTGCCCAGAACATTCCTTCTCTGTATATTTGTATTTATACATATGGGAGGAGGAGGTGCCATATTGATTCCCTTAGACAGTACAGTATGAGGGTATAGCTTATTGTGTGCCCAGAACATTCCTTCTCTGTATATTTGTATTTATACATATGGGAGGAGGAGGTGCCATATTGATTCCCTTAGACAGTACAGTATGAGGGTATAGCTTATTGTGTGCCCAGAACATTCCTTCTCTGTATATTTGTATTTATACATATGGGAGGAGGAGGTGCCATATTGATTCCCTTAGACAGTACAGTATGAGGGTATAGCTTATTGTGTGCCCAGAACATTCCTTCTCTGTATATTTGTATTTATACATATGGGAGGAGGAGGTGCCATATTGATTCCCTTAGACAGTACAGTATGAGGGTATAGCTTATTGTGTGCCCAGAACATTCCTTCTCTGTATATTTGTATTTATACATATGGGAGGAGGAGGTGCCATATTGATTCCCTTAGACAGTACAGTATGAGGGTATAGCTTATTGTGTGCCCAGAACATTCCTTCTCTGTATATTTGTATTTATACATATGGGAGGAGGAGGTGCCATATTGATTCCCTTAGACAGTACAGTATGAGGGTATAGCTTATTGTGTGCCCAGAACATTCCTTCTCTGTATATTTGTATTTATACATATGGGAGGAGGAGGTGCCATATTGATTCCCTTAGACAGTACAGTATGAGGGTATAGCTTATTGTGTGCCCAGAACATTCCTTCTCTGTATATTTGTATTTATACATATGGGAGGAGGAGGTGCCATATTGATTCCCTTAGACAGTACAGTATGAGGGTATAGCTTATTGTGTGCCCAGAACATTCCTTCTCTGTATATTTGTATTTATACATATGGGAGGAGGAGGTGCCATATTGATTCCCTTAGACAGTACAGTATGAGGGTATAGCTTATTGTGTGCCCAGAACATTCCTTCTCTGTATATTTGTATTTATACATATGGGAGGAGGAGGTGCCATATTGATTCCCTTAGACAGTACAGTATGAGGGTATAGCTTATTGTGTGCCCAGAACATTCCTTCTCTGTATATTTGTATTTATACATATGGGAGGAGGAGGTGCCATATTGATTCCCTTAGACAGTACAGTATGAGGGTATAGCTTATTGTGTGCCCAGAACATTCCTTCTCTGTATATTTGTATTTATACATATGGGAGGAGGAGGTGCCATATTGATTCCCTTAGACAGTACAGTATGAGGGTATAGCTTATTGTGTGCCCAGAACATTCCTTCTCTGTATATTTGTATTTATACATATGGGAGGAGGAGGTGCCATATTGATTCCCTTAGACAGTACAGTATGAGGGTATAGCTTATTGTGTGCCCAGAACATTCCTTCTCTGTATATTTGTATTTATACATATGGGAGGAGGAGGTGCCATATTGATTCCCTTAGACAGTACAGTATGAGGGTATAGCTTATTGTGTGCCCAGAACATTCCTTCTCTGTATATTTGTATTTATACATATGGGAGGAGGAGGTGCCATATTGATTCCCTTAGACAGTACAGTATGAGGGTATAGCTTATTGTGTGCCCAGGACATTCCCTCTCTGTTCTGGAACTTTTTTCCAAGGAGTCAAGAAGGACACCAGACTGGGCTCTCATTGCTCAATGTACAGAGGGAGCCACAATGTTCTGTGTTAGTCTGTTCAGTTGAATAGCCAAGCGAGTCCATTAGGGAGCTCTGACAATGAGCCGTGGGGCAGATAACACACACACAGGGGGAGAATGGGAATATGCGCTGCAGGAGACTCGGAGCAATACCAGCGCTGACAGCAGGTAACAATACCCTATTCAGATATGCGCCCGATAACAAGATTAATGGCTCATAGTCTCCGGCTGAAAAACCGAATTTCAAAGCAGACGTTTAGGGGAAATAAAATCTCTCCATTGCTGTAAAAAAAAAATAAGAATGTCACATAAATCCACCGCTCACCTCCGCTGGGTTTGTAAAGTGCCCGTTGGCTCATTCTCATTCCCCCCCCCAAGTGGAGTATTCCCAGCAATGTTCCTGCATCCCAAAGTTTAAAGGGAAAGTGCGCCCAAAGACATTCAGAATAAACAGGCAAACTCAGCTTGTCAATAGCATGCCATCGGGTCGGGACACTTACCATCCACTCCGAATGTCTTCTATTCTTCCTTTAACCAATGATATTGTGTCTTCCAGCCCATTCAGCCTAATAGTAACAGAAAGATCAGAAATCTAAACCGCAAACTCCCAGCATCCCCTGCAAGCCACCATAGCATGCTGAGAAATGACGTGTGGCAATAGGGCCGCAGGGGAATAATGACTGCATTTCAAGGGGAACCAAAGCCTAAAAAACAATATGGCTAAAAATGCTGTATTTTCTACACAGAACTTATTGTACTGGCCCAAAGATTCTGCAGCGCTAACAGTACTGATCCAGCCCCTTTGTAGTTGAAGCTCCCCATCTTGGATCTTGTTAGGCATTTTTTGTGTGTCAGTGACACTGCACATGCTCAGTGGGCTCTGGGCTGCTGGCAAGCTAAGCATAGGGAGCGTGGGAAATCATTAAAGTTAGGGTCAGGGCCCCCTTCCTCAGTCGCAGAACCCCCTCTGTACCTCTTACTCCCCTGCGTACCTGCTTCGCGTATTCTTGCGATCAGGCGGGGGGAGGTCAGGAACGAGGCATTGTGGAGTGGGTCAGGAGCAGCGGGGCCCACAAGGGCTGGGGCCCAATGGGTTATTTCCCGGTGTCCCACGGGCTCAGTCCGGCACTGATTAAACCATTTTGAAGTCTAAGCTCAGGGTTAAATGCTCCTGGGTTGCTGGGAGTTGTAGTTTAGTAACATCTGGAAAGTCACAACTTCAAGATCACTGCCTTAAAGGGAAACTTGTGCTTTAACTTCCCCTTTACATATCCTTTATAATAATTATATATATATATGTGTGTGATTTAATAGTCCTCTGTCATTCGCTGTCACATGATATACAGTATTTGGATTATATGCTCCTTGGCTAAATCAGGCGCAGGCCTCTCAAGGCAGCAGCGCTGTAAACGGAAAGGAGAATTTCGGAGCCAGAATTACTAAAAACGCGTTATATTAATGAGAGCGGTCGCTGCCAATCTCCCATTTCTGTGTCCAACCAACGCATTTGTGTCAGACAATCTGCATCCAATGTTTGTATAGATAAAAAAAAAAAGCCAGCGTTGGGCGAAATCACAAAATAATGGTAATTTTGAGGTGTAAATGTGCTTTTTATGTCCTTGCAGAGAGGATGATGAATCTCCCCCTGACTGCAATTAACACAACACTTAGTGTTGGTGCCGACAGTAGAATTAGTCACTCGGGTGCAAATCCCTTATCTCTCTCTCTCCTCTACCCCCATCACCTGCTGCGGAATCAACTGCACCCCGGGAATCTCATTAATTGAAAGGGGCTGCCCTGTGTAACAATGAGATATAAGGGGGTTCAGGGCAAGGGGAGACATGAACTCTTGAACTAGACTCCCATTCATAAAGGGAACTCCATTTGGTTACAGAATCTCTATTCAAGGGGAACAAATACTCCATGGTGTAAAATCAATATATTGAGCTGCGGGTTCTGCACATGGAATCAGAGACATCTCCCCTACTGTGTTGCATGACATGATGCAAAGGAATCACCTGGCTGTACCGTCTGTATCTGCGGCTCTGAACTACAAACTCCCACAATCCTCAGCAGAAAAAGAAACGTCTACTTACGGTTACTCTCAACTCCCAGGTGCTCCAACCCCTAAGTGATAACAAAAGCAAAACTATGTAATGCAGTCACACTCCAAGGCAAATAGCCACTGGCCTTTCCTTTTTAGATATATTTTTTTAATTATATTTGGAATTGGTTGCTAGGGTCCCATTTACCCTAGCAACCAGGCAGTTGTGTGTAGATGGGAAGATGCTTTGTGGGTCCATCACTCACTGCCCCCCAGCAACCAGATGTAATTGTAAATTTCACGTTAAAGGGGTGGGTCACCTTTAAGTTAACGTTACAGAATGGCTAATTCTAAGCAAATTTTGAATTGGTCTTCATTATTTATTTGTTATAGTTTTTAATTATTTGCCTTCTGCTTCTTCTGACTCTTTCCAGCTTTTAAATGGTGGTTAACCCTTTTTTAGAAACAGAAAGGCAGGTAATTCCAAAACCAAAAAGACCAACTGCAAATTGTTCTGATTATCAACATTACCATGGTACTGAGAATTGCACCTACCGGACAATGTCTATGGCCTGATAGATAATGTCTGACAGATCCAACCCAATCACTCTTTTAGCTCCTGCATTGACCCCCATATTGATTCCCTTAGACAGTACAGTATGAGGGTATCGCTTATTGTGTGCCCAGAACATTCCTTCTCTGTATATTTGTATTTATACATATGGGAGGAGGAGGTGCCATATTGATTCCCTTAGACAGTACAGTATGAGGGTATAGATTATTGTGTGCCCAGAACATTCCTTCTCTGTATATTTGTATTTATACATATGGGAGGAGGAGGTGCCATATTAATTCCCTTAGACAGTACAGTATGAGGGTATAGCTTATTGTGTGCCCAGAACATTCCTTCTCTGTATATTTGTATTTATACATATGGGAGGAGGAGGTGCCATATTGATTCCCTTAGACAGTACAGTATGAGGGTATAGCTTATTGTGTGCCCAGAACATTCCTTCTCTGTATATTTGTATTTATACATATGGGAGGAGGTGCCATATTGATTCCCTTAGACAGTACAGTATGAGGGTATAGCTTATTGTGTGCCCAGAACATTCCTTCTCTGTATATTTGTATTTATACATATGGGAGGAGGAGGTGCCATATTGATTCCCTTATACAGTACAGTATGAGGGTATAGCTTATTGTGTGCCCAGAACATTCCTTCTCTGTATATTTGTATTTATACATATGGGAGGAGGAGGTGCCATATTGATTCCCTTAGACAGTACAGTATGAGGGTATAGCTTATTGTGTGCCCAGAACATTCCTTCTCTGTATATTTGTACATATAGTTTCCTGTTGCCAGAAATATTTATCTGCTTGTATAATGTAATTATGTGTTGAGAACATGAATTCCAGTGCACAGTTGGAGTTGCTGAGTTGCATTTGGTGCAATTGTACCTGATGGATCACAATGTAACTGAGACTTCTACTGTTATTAATCTGTATTATTTTAATGGGAGTTAAATTCTGATTTCCCTTTATTAGGTATTAATCTGACATCTCTCTCACTGGGGTAGAATGGAAGGCACACGGCAATCATGAGCCAAGGGAACTAGTTAACACAAGGATAAAGGGTTTCAGTCCTGGGTGTCACTTCTTTATTCCCTCCTGTTGGTGTCAGGGTGCAGGGAGTATACTATGGGGTGCAGGGAGTATGGGGCAGGCCCGGACTGGCAATCTGTGGGTTCTGGCAAATGCCAGAGGGGCTGCTGTATGGTTCCATAGAATGTTACCATATAGTGGGATATATATATATATATATATAGTAGGGGGCTGTGTGGGCCCCTATGTACTTGGAATGGCAGGGCCTATTTTGACTCCCAGTCCAGACCTAGTATAGGGTGCAGGGAGTAGCTGCAGCTGGGAGTGCATTGCTGCTGTAATTGAGGATTGCAGCAAGAGACTGCGGCTGGGCACGTGGTGGGAGCTCGGCGCCGCAGTGATGGGGGTGCGGTTTCTCTTGTGCGTTGGACACAGAAATTAAACAGAGGCGTCGAAATACAATAAAGCGGTGAAGCTGATTGTTCTCCTTTCTACTCCCGCAACCAATCAGCTGTCATTACCACAGCCAATCACTTGTCATTCCCACAGCCAATCACCTGTCACTCCCACAGCCAATCACCTGCCAGTTCAGCAGATTTACTGCCACAGTCTCATCATCACTGACATAAACATTGTAAAGCCATAGAATGTGAATTATTTGCTGAATTCTTATTTTTTGTTCTTGTTATTAAAATGCAGCAAGTGATATGCACGACGACAGCCAATCAGCACGTCACTGAGAGCCGGAGTGTAGATCTGGCTTTTGTTTCACTGCAAGGGAACAATGTATATATATATATATATATATATATATATATATATATATATCACAGAGGTCATTCCTCAGATAGTCTATCATGGCCTATTCTTTCTGGGTCACTGACCCTAGCAACCAATGCTTCAATTGTATTGATATTCTCACTTGCCATTACTTACAGTATTTCTACTTAGGCCCTCTATTACTCATCTTTTATTTCAATTTCAGAACCTGGTTACTATGACAATTAACACCTAGCAACCAGATACATTCCAAGCCTGAGCATCGTACAACAACAAAAAAAAGCATTAAAACTAAAATTTATGAATGAATAAAATGAAAAGAAAAAGGAAATGATGGGACTCTTGGCTGATACTGATTGGGTCGGCAGAATTCAGTAAAGAGGTAATTTTCTAATAGGAGACACCGGAAGCTATTGATTGCAGGGGAAACCATTAGATATTTTATTTTTATATTAATGCTCAGGACCTGAGGTTCTCAAGATAACAGATCTTTCCATAATTTGGATCTTCATACCTTAAGTCTACTAGAAAATCATATAAACATGAAATAAACCCAATAGGCTGGTTTTGCTTCCAATAAGGATTAATTATGTCTTAGTTGGGATCAAGTACAAGCGACTGTTTTATTATTACAGGTAAGGGACCTATTATCCAGAATGCTCTGGCCCTGAGGTTTTCCGTAATTTGGATCTTCATACCTTAAGTCTACTAGAAATTCATTAAAACATGAAATAAACCCAATAGGCTGGTTTTGCTTCCAATAAGGATTAATTATATCTTAGTTGGGATCAAGTACAAGCTACTGAGAAATAGTTATTAAAATGGGGATTCATTTATAATAATGGAGTCAATCTTTCCGTAACTCAGAGCTTTCTGGATTACGGGTTTCCGGGATAATGGATCCCGCACCTGAACAACAAACATAGGATTTGGTAAGGGTCGGACCTGATCTGTTTCCCATACAAATAAAAATATCCCTATTATTGACTAACAGGGCGTCAAAGAAATCCCTTTTTTCGTAACGAAATCCTGGTTGTTGGTGCTCTGCGGCAATGCGAGGGTGCGTGTTGCTATAGAAAACCACCTGAGTGTTCTGGAATAAAAGGGATTTATGTCGGTGCTGCTGTATCAGTAAATGAAGTGGAGATTACTTGCACACAACAATGGCAGCGGCGAGGTACAGCCCCGTTATCAGCTCCCGCACACTCTCAGCACTGACTGATTCTCCTGCTGGAGGAACAGTCTCAGGGACATTCAATAAAGAGCTGTCAGACTGCTGCTGCGAGACACCCTGACCCTGCGCTCTAACATCACTGCTGCGCAACACCAGGATTCGGGCTTTTTTAGCAGGATTCGGGCGAATCCTTCTGACCAGCCGCAACCTAATCCGACTTTGACTTTGTGTGGTCACATGACTTTTGGTCACAAAACAAGGAAGTAATTTGCATATGCAAATTAGGATTCAGATTCAGTTCGATATTCGGCGGAATCTTTTGCAAAGGATTCGCCCGAATCCAAAATAGTGGATTTGGTGCATCTGTTCTCAACACGCTAGAATAGCGGCACCTGCTTCTTACCTTGTCCTTGAATATGTGAGGGTTCTGCTACATGAAATCCCTGTTGCTCTCTGTACGGACCGTGTCCTAAAAACGTACAAATATAGAATTCAGGGAAGGAATATCTGGCAACCGGGATTAACATGAAGGCAACAAAAATACCAGTAATGTGGTTGGGACTTACAATGATCTCGTAACTATCCCTTTCATAGTCAGAACCAGCAGTGCACAGCAAATAAATAACATTGCATTCACTCTCCATGGACAAAGTTGGGTCAAGTTCCCCTTTAAGACTAGTAGTAGAGTCTGACCAAGCTGGTGATTTACTGGTTAAAATGATGAAGCCAATTGTGGGAACACTAAGGCCCCAGACACCTCCAGTGGCCCCAACTGACACTTTAAAGGGTGTTTCACCTTCAACTTAACTTTTAGTAGGTCATAAAATTGCCAATTGTAAGCAGCTTTTCAATTGGTCTTCATTATTTATGGTTTTAGAATTATTTGCCTTTTTCTTCTGACTCTTTCTAGATTCTAAATGGGGGTCAGTGACCCATCTGAAAACACAAACATTCTGAAAGACTACACATTTATTGTTATTGTTACTTTTTATTCCTCACCTTTCTATTCAGGCCTCTCCTATTCATATTCCAGTCTCTTATTCAAATCAGTGCATGGTTGCTAGGGGAATTCGGACCCTAGCAACCAGATGGCTGAAATTACAAACTGGAGAGCTGCAGAATAAAAAGCTAAATAACTCAAAAACCACAAATCATAGAAAATGAAAACCAATTGTAAATTGTCTCAGAATATCCCTCTCTACATCATACTAACAGTTCATTTAAAGGGGAACAACCCCTTTAAAGAACTTTCTAAAAAGTCAATGGAAAGACCCCTGTGCCTTCAGCCTGAGGTTGTAGGTTGAACAGAAAAGCACTTTTTAACCCTTGCAACAAAGCAAACTGTCGTCAGTTGTTGTCTTTGATCAGACTGGCATTTGGGGATTCTGCAAGCCATGGGGGGAGGGGGGGTTCTGCCCCACAATAAATAGGGTTGTACAATATGTGTGGCTATTAATAATATAATCTGATCATAATTAGGGATAAATATCTGAATCCATCCCGAGCAGGCGGCGGGTTTATTTTTAGGTGTCAGCCTCCCAATTCCAATTCTCTTCTCCCCGGCACCAGCCAAGTGATCCCGAGTGGTAATTAAAGCAAATACAATGCAAATTGACTTTATTATCTCAGCCATGAAACACTGCCATGGTGATCCATTAAACTGACAGGCCACAGCATTAACTCCTTCCCGTCCATACAAAATCTGCTTCTTTATTAGCAATTCCAGGGGGCTGGCGCCTGCAAATTAAGGGGAAACAAACCCTCAGCTAGTGACCCCCCCATTGTTCCACTAATATGGGCCTGACCTTCGATTAGGAACAGAATGATGTGAAGTGTCTGCAGCCGTCCCCTCAATATTCCAGACACGGGCAGAGCAGTAAAAGAGTCAGAAGTGCTGAGTCCAGTAAAAGTCAAGGGTTTCCTTATCGGAGCAGAGCAGTGAGCTGGAAATGATCAGACCCTGTCACTGTGTGGCCTCACCCACTGATCAATGGAATCTCTGCACTTCTGCCCCCCCCCTTCATTTGCCATCATTTCACTTGGGGTGGGGAGGGGGGTAGCACCTTGGCTCTGTGACCCCCTCTAGTGACTTTGGGATGGGTGCCAGGGAGAGTCATCCGGCCCAAATGATTTCTGAACGAGGCCTGAGCAGTAGGTCATTTGCCCAGCAGATCCACAGAGACAGAGCCCCAGCTCAGGGTCGCCATCAGGGGGGCAAAGGGGGTACTACTGTACCAGGTCTGGGCCTAAAGGGGGGCCTGGCAGTGCTGCACCTTTCGAAATATCTGGGGCCCCCTTGACTGTCACGCAGCATCTGCCATAGTCCTGAAAAGCTGAAGTCCCAAACAGCCGAACACAGTAACGTAACTAGAGGGGGACTGCACTGGTGCGGAATTTGCAGCCGGGCCCCCCGCCCCCCTCCGTACGCAATCATCTACCTGGAAATCGGCAGGGCGCAAGCTGCCTTGGGGCACTGAGGGGGTGCGGGAACTGGCCCAATTGCACCCCCTGTTTCCCCGGTAGTTCCGCCACTGGCCGAAGAGCCAAACTTGAAGTCCCGAATCCGCAAAAAGACCTGAAGTCACGAAAGGAGCCAGACTTAAAGTCCCAAAGTCGCTAAAAGACCCGAAGTCACAGAAGGAGACGGAACTGAAGTCCTGAAGCTGCGACAAGACCCAAAGTCACGGAAGGAGCCGCAATTGAAGTCCCAAAGTCACGAAAAGAACCGAAGTCACGTAAAGAGCTAAACTTAAAGTCCCGAATCCGCGAAAATACCCAAAGTCACGAAAGGAGCCGAACTTGAAATCCTGAAGCCGTGAAAAGACCCAAAGTCACAAAAGGAGCCAGACTTAAAGTCCCAAAGTCGCTAAAAGACCCGAACTCACAGAAGGGGACGAAACTGAAGTCCTGAAGCTGCGAAAAGCCACAAAGTCACAAAAGGAGCCGCAATTGAAGTCCCAAAGTCACGAAAAGACCCAAAGTCATGTAAGGAGCTAAACTTAAAGTCCTGAAGTCACGAAATGACCAAAAGTCCCAAAAGGAGTCGAACTTGAAGTCCCGAAGTTGCAAAAAGACTCGAAGTCATGAAAGGAGTCGAACTTGAAGTTCTAAAGTCACGGAAGGAGCTGAAATTGAAAGCAGTTCGGGGAGATTAGTCGCCCTGAAGAAGAGGAGATTTGTGACTGTGCGACTAATCTACCAAATCTGCCTGTGTGCCCTGACCTTTAAGCTGCTGTCTGAGCATGATGGGAGATGTAGTTCCCAACAGCTGCTATGACAAAATGTTAAAATTTACTTATATTTTTTTTTTCCCCTTCTGTTCAAACCAGAAGACTTTGCTGGAAGGTTCTACGGGCGGCGCAGGAGCGAATCTAATGGGAAAGGGCAGCGCTCAAGGTTCTCCTGATTTATGTGGAATGATCACATATTCCCATTCTCTGCCTCATGAATTTCCCTTATTTATTGGCCTCTCCAAGGGAAACAAAGGGACGAGAAATTCTACCGAGTCGTTTGCTCTCCTGAAAAACATAAAACACCATTTGTTCAGTAAATATTGATTTGTTGTATTCCGTAGCACAGGCTCCGTCCTCAAGCAGTGCCCTCGCCAACGGGCAATAGACGGGTGCTGAGTCTACCCTAGCGTGGGTGCAATATAATAACTGGACTAGGGGTGAACACCAGTTTTTAATTAAAGCAGTTTTCTGGTTGCTAGGATTAATCCTAGCCTAGCAACTAGGGCAAACAAGCCAGTATTATGCACTGAAATCTATGATCACAATTATTCTGATGTCCTGTTGCTATGATCAGTCACCATAGCAACCAAGGAAAATAATAAGTTTCTGTCTTGATTTGAAAAGCCAAATAACATACTATCGGCTTAGAATAAAAGGGTCGGGGAAGCGGATAGTCTCCAGGTAATGAACTACAACTCCCGGAAACCTTAGAAGGGTTGTGGGTTGTAGTTCACTAGGCTGAACCCCTACACTAAAAGTTGATTTTAAAGATACAGTTCCTTTCCTGTTGGCCAACATTAATTAAAGGGGGTTATGTGTCTCCTGTAATAGTGGGGCTCCCATCTCCGTGCTTCATCTCTTCATGTATCCCAAAGTGCCCATAGGAGCTAAAGTACAAACCATCCTCATCCTCATCCAGGTCAGCAATGGCCCCTGCGGAAGACGAGCTGTGTCTGACATCTGCGTTCATCACAAAATCCTGCGCAAGTTGTCTGTAATCAATTGCAAACATACCCCTGAGACAGGCCCACTGAACCGTGGAAATGAAATAAGAGGCGAGGGAAAGGGGGGCAACAAACAGATTGAACAGATGCAATAGAATCTCTATGTGTGTGTGTGTATAGGAGCAATACTAGCGGCAATGTCTCCCTCTGCTGGTCAGGGAAGGGATCTGCATCCAAGAATAGGAGCACCAACAGCTTGAAAGGAGGAAATGTATCTCAGTGTTACATAAAGTATCCAGTCCCTCTCCTCTGAGCAATAACCATTATACAGAGATGTTTTCTTAGTTTAATTAAGGGTAGTTTAGAAACCTCTGGCTGTTCATTTAAAAGGCAGTGGGTAGGACTAGAATAGGGATAGCAGCAAATATACAGAGAAGGAATGTTCTGGGCACACAATAAGCTATACCCTCATACTGTACTGTCTAAGGGAATCAATATGGCACCTCCTCCTCCCATATGTATAAATACAGATATACAGAGAAGGAATGTTCTGGGCACACAATAAGCTATACCCTCATACTGTACTGTCTAAGGGAATCAATATGGCACCTCCTCCCATATGTATAAATACAAATATACAGAGAAGGAATGTTCTGGGCACACAATAAGTTATACCCTCATACTGTACTGTCTAAGGGAATCAATATGGCACCTCCCTCCTCCCATATGTATAAATACAAATATACAGAGAAGGAATGTTCTGGGCACACAATAAGCTCTACCCTCATACTGTGCTGTCTAAGGGAATCAATATGGCACCTCCTCCCATATGTATAAATACAAATATACAGAGAAGGAATGTTCTGGGCACACAATAAGTTATACCCTCATACTGTACTGTCTAAGGGAATCAATATGGCACCTCCCTCCTCCCATATGTATAAATACAAATATACAGAGAAGGAATGTTCTGGGCACACAATAAGCTATACCCTCATACTGTACGGTCTAAGGGAATCAATATGGTACCTCCTCCTCCCATATGTATAAATACAAATATACAGAGAAGGAATGTTCTGGGCACACAATAAGCTATACCCTCATACTGTACTGTCTAAGGGAATCAATATGGCACCTCCTCCTCCCATATGTATAAATACAAATATACAGAGAAGGAATGTTCTGGGCACACAATAAACTATACCCTCATACTGTACTGTCTAAGGGAATCAATATGGCACCTCCTCCTCCCATATGTATAAATACAAATATACAGAGAAGGAATGTTCTGGGCACACAATAAGCTATACCCTCATACTGTACTGTCTAAGGGAATCAATATGGCACCTCCTCCTCCCATATGTATAAATACAAATATACAGAGAAGGAATGTTCTGGGCACACAATAAGCTATACCCTCATACTGTACTGTCTAATGGAATCAATATGGCACCTCCTCCCATATGTATAAATACAAATATACAGAGAAGGAATGTTCTGGGCACACAATAAACTATACCCTCATACTGTACTGTCTAAGGGAATCAATATGGCACCTCCCTCCTCCCATATGTATTAAGAGGATCCTCTATGGGAGTAATGTGTTTCTAGATCGCAGGCATCTGATCGGTGATCACTGGTCACAATAAGGAAAGATATAGTTAAAAAGTAACACTCATTGAGGCAATTAACAGGAGCAGTCACTGGATCGTCTCTTCGCTCTCAGTATCTCGCCAATTACAAAACGTGGAGACGTCAAAGCAATGGGATATTTAATTGGAACCGGCGTCCGGGTAATGGGATCCTCAAGTGATGGAATTGCGGGGCAAGGAAAGATTTCACGCCGGCTTCACAAAGTAATTATTTGCCTCTCGTATCGGGAGAAACTGAATGAATGTGCCTGTGACTCTTGGCAAATTGAAAGGGATATTTGTCTGTGTGTTTATATTCGGTTACATTTTTATTCTCTCGTCTGGAATTTAAAATGATCAAAATGGTTGGGGGTGCTATAAAGAGGGGAGGGGTAGTGAAATAGTCTCTTTTTGTCTTAATTAGGAATCCTCCTTGAAACCAAGTATTTTAAATGAAGTCTGATTGAAGACTGCAAACACAAGTCATCCCCAAAGACCCTTCCCATGAAGAACATCCAAACAAGCTCCTCAGAGGCAGACCATGACTGTAGAGGCCCTCCCCCACAGACCTCAAGGCCCTCCCATGAAGAACCCTTTCAAAATCCACCCCCATAGACTGACACAAGGCCCTCCCCCACAGACCTCAAGGCCCTCCCATGAAGAACCCTTTCAAAATCCACCCCCATAGACTGACACAAGGCCCTCCCCCACAGACCTCAAGGCCCTCCCATGAAGAACCCTAAAAAAATTCACCCCCACAGACTGACACAACAAGGCCCTCCCATGAAGAACATCCAAAGGAGCTCCTCAAAGGCAGGCCATGACTGTAGAGACCCTCCCCCACAGACCTCAAGGCCCTCCCATGAAGAATCCTAACAAAATCCACCCCCACAGACTGACACAACAAGGTTCTCCCGTGAAGAATATCCAAACAAGCTCCTCAGAGGCAGGCCATGACTGTACAGATCCTCCCCCACAGACCTCAAGGCCCTCCCATGAAGAATCCTAACAAAATCCACCCCCACAGACTGACACAACAAAGCCCTCCTATGAAGAATATCCAAACAAGCTCCTCAGAAGCAGGCCGTTACTGAAAAGGCCCTTCCCCACAGATCTCAAGGCCCTCCCATCAAGAATCCTAACAAAATCCGCCCCCCACCAGACTGTCACAACAAGGCCCTCCCATGCAGACCTCAAGGCCCTCCCATGAAGAATCCTAACAGAATCCGCCCCCACAAACTGACACAACAAGGCCCTCCCACGCAGATCCTCACAGCACAGGCCACAATAGAGAACCTCTTACGAAACTGATGGAGAGGATCGTCCATAACAAACGGTTTCACGTACTGATCGTCATCCCAAGGCAGCGGCGCACTCACATCACTCACAGACTCTGCAGTGGCCCCTGCATTGAAGGAAAGAGTCACTGTTACAGGGTGCAATAATAACAAGCTGATCCCTCCCACGAGGAACAGCAGGACAAAGCAAAGGATGCTGGGAGATCTGGCACAGGTACCTACCATAGCTCTGACAAAGTTAATGAGCCTAATGTATCCATAGAAGTCAGGGCCTTTAACGAGAAAAAGGAAATCATTTTTACCGCTTGGTTAGCGGCATCACGTAGAGCAGAACCTGACCCATATCTTTACCTCTGGGAATTCTAATTCTAATGAATTGCTATTGTAAAGCATTAATTGGAGATTGTTTTTCCCTGACCCCCTCCTGCCTTCTCCCTCTGTAAACAAGACCATTTATTTAAATGGAGATAAGATCTGTATAAACAAACCCCTCCCTATCCTAAGATGCAGCCTTTGTTAGGCTTTAAATGGAGATAAGATCTGTATAAACAAACCCCTCCCTATCCTAAGATGCAGCCTTTGTTAGGCTTTACGAGAAAGAGCAGCTCTTTATAAAAAGGTTATTATATATGTGGATTTATATTTTTTTTTCTTCCCGCAAACAGGGACTTGGCAAAACCAGGAACTTAGATACTGGAACTGGTTTCATTTCCGTGTTTAATCCAAGAAATATCCAGAAGTAGGTAAGTATTTCTTTATTAAACAATAGGTAAAAAGCAGGTTCTTTCCAAGATCTATTCATTGAACACACATAGAAAAAGAGGGGGGGTACATTTTTTATTGCTAGAGATGCACCAAATCCATGTGAAGGGATTCGGCCTTTTTCAGCAGGATTTGGGTTTGCCAGAATCCTTATTTGCATATGAAAATTAGGGGAGGAAAGGAAATCACGTGACTTTTCATCACAAAAAATGTTTTCCCACGATAACTTGCATACGCGGATTCAGATTCAGTATTCAACCGAATTTATATAAACAAGCTGCTGTGTAGCCATGGGGGCAGCCATTCAGGCACAGGATACACAGTAGATAACAGATAAGTACTACTATAGTTTATATAAACAAGCTGCTGTGTAGCCATGGGGGCAGCCATTCAAGCACAGGATACACAGTAGATAACAGATAAGTACTACTATAGTTTATATAAACAAGCTGCTGTGTAGCCATGGGGGCAGCCATTCAAGCACAGGATACACAGTAGATAACAGATAGGTACTACTATAGTTTATATAAACAAGCTGCTGTGTAGCCATGGGGGCAGCCATTCAAGCACAGGATACACAGTAGATAACAGATAAGTACTACTATAGTTTATATAAACAAGCTGCTGTGTAGCCATGGGGGCAGCCATTCAAGCACAGGATACACAGCAGATATCATATAAGTACTACTATAGTTTATATAAACAAGCTGCTGTGTAGTCATGGGGGCGGCCATTCAAGCACAGGATACACAGTAGATAACAGATAAGTACTACTATAGTTTATATAAACAAGCTGCTGTGTAGCCATGGGGGCAGCCATTCAAGCACAGGATACACAGCAGATATCATATAAGTACTACTATAGTTTATATAAACAAGCTGCTGTGTAGCCGTGGGGGCGGCCATTCAAGCACAGGATACACAGTAGATAACAGATAAGTACTACTATAGTTTATATAAACAAGCTGCTGTGTAGCCATGGGGGCAGCCATTCAAGCACAGGCTACACAGTAGATAACAGATAAGTACTACTATAGTTTATAGAAACAAGCTGCTGTGTAGCCACGGGGGCAGCCATTCAAGCACAGGATACACAGTAGATAACAGATAAGTACTACTATAGTTTATATAAACAAGCTGCTGTGTAGCCATGGGGGCGGCCATTCAAGCACAGGATACACAGCAGATAACAGATAAGTACTACTATAGTTTATATAAACAAGCTGCTGTGTAGCCATGGGGGCGGCCATTCAAGCACAGGATACACAGCAGATAACAGATAAGTACTACTATAGTTTATATAAACAAGCTGCTGTAAAGCTGTAAACCGTAAAACATTGGTCTGCTGGTCTAAAGAACCAATATCAGCAGCTTAAATCTGTGTGTGGCCACCTTTACATACAAAACAACTAGTCACTAATAGAGAAGAGAGGGATAGGACCTAGTCTGTACTCCCAGGAACCGGGAAAATTGCAGCAACTTGTGCAAGGATTTACTAAATGCAGATTTCTTAAGATCATTTTGAAACTATGATTGTGTCACTTTATGGTGTAAGAACTGATTGTGAAAATGGCCAGTTGACATTTAGAAATAATGTGGCATTTTTCAATATAAACAGTTACAAGTCCATAATGTCACCGCTTTGCTAAAGCCTTTATTCATATCAAATTAAGAGCACAGAGCTGTGGAATTTTGCAGTTTTTGGGCAAAGAAAAAAAAAGATCTGTTTTGTTTGTTAATTTATAAATGATACTGTTTACATTACAAATGATTTACTCTGCCATATAAAAAGTTATTGCTGAAGCAAAAAAGACAGCCCTGCCCAAAAGAGCTTACAATCTAAAAAAAAAAGTTTTATTACCATATATGGTAAAATCAAGCATTATATGGTGTTTCTTATCCTCAAATAGCAAATCGATTATCTTTTAGGCGTGAGTTTCGTTTTCCTGGGTCCCCTGGGTAGTGGCCCCGGCCGGCTAAGTACAATGGGCTCCAGTCAACGATTTTGATTCCTAACCAGGAAAAACGATTAAGAGTCAAATACAACAAAAACGCAGCATTCTAAATAATAAAAACATGATACAGATTTGATCCTGGGATTTCATGTTCCAAAACAAATTGCGCTCCCATAAAAACACAAAGCAGTCATTAAATAAATTCATTTTGCACAGAAAATAAAAGTTCAGACCATTTCTAAAATACACATTTTTTAAATATCTTTATATCCACCGCAGCCTACATAGGATTTTTTTTCCCCCTCTTTTATTCCTCTAAAGCCATTTACAAATGACGTTCCCTTTCTAAATTATCTGCTTGTGATCTAATGTGTCCCTTTAAGAGAGAATGCTGGGATTTGTAGTTTAAAAACAGTGATATCAGGCCCTGCCCCCTGCTTGCTAAGCCACACCCCTAACAATTCTTCTATGGAGACCAGCATAGGAGGGCTATGGAAAGACATAAGGACAGGTGTGATCTGAAAACTGAGAACAATGGAGTCTTGTGCAAAACTGAAACTGTCAGCTGAGGCTAAGAACAGTAAAACACATAAATGTAGGTTTTTTTTTGTATATTTTCTATTAGACAGATAAATAGACACAATTAGACACAAAGCAGCAGCCAGGCACCATACCTTTTATTAGCAGTCATTACAAAAAGGCACACGTATTTCATTTTGCACAGAAATTAAAAGTTCCGAGCATTTCAAAAATACACATTTTTAAAAATCTTTATATCCACGAGCAGCAAACATCATAGGTTTTTTTTTTTCCTCTTTTATTTCTCTAAAGCCATTTACAAATGACATTCCCTTTCTAAATTAGCGGCTTGTGGTCTGTGTCCCTTTGAGAGAGAATGCTGGGATTTGTAGTGTAAAAGCAGCAGTGAAGAGGGAACACACTGGATACTGTCAGGGAAAAATTTTTTTTTCAAAATGAACCAGTTAATAGTGCTGATCCATCAGAATTCTGCACTGTAATCCATTTCTCAAAAGAGCAAACAGATTTTCTTATATTTAATTTTAAAATCTGACATGGGGCTAGACATATTGTCAATTTCCCAGCTGCCCCAAGTCATGTGACGTGTGCCTGCACTTTAGGAGAGAAATGCTTTCTGGCAGGCTGTTGTTTTTCCTTCTCAATGTAACTGAATGTGTCTCAGTGGGACCTGGATTTTACTATTGAGTGTTGTTCTTAGATCTACCAGGCAGCTGTTATCTTGTGTTAGAGAGCTGTTATCTGCTTACCTTCCCATTGTTCTGTTGTTTGGCTGCTGGGGGGAAAAAGGGAGGGGGATGATATCACTCCAACTTGCAGTACAGCAGTAAAGAGTGACTGAAGTTTATCAGAGCACAAGTCACATGATTTGGGGCAGCTGGGAAATTGACAATATGTCTAGCCCCATGTCAGATTTCAAAATTGAATATAAAAAAATCTGTTTGCTCTTTTGAGAAATGGATTTCATTGCAGAATTCTGCTGGAGCAGCACTATTAACTGATTCATTTTGAAAAAAAAAAAAACATTTTCCCATGACAGTATCCCTTTAAGAAGAAGGGGGATGATTTCGGAGCATTGCAGATGCTCTTTACAGGTGGACACGCCTCCAGTGATATCAGGCCCTGCCCCCTGCTTTCTAAGCCACACCCCTATCCGAATTCCTCTTTAGAGATTACAACAGAATAAGAGGACTATGGAAAGAGATAGGGACATATGTGATCTGACAGCTAGAGAACAATGGAGTCTTGTGCAAGACTGAAACTGTCAGCTGAGGCTAAGAACAGCAAAACAAAAAAGTGTCCATTTTTTTTTTATATTTTCCATTAGACGGATAAAATAACTGTTTATGGCACATGATACCACTTTAAAGGCCCAGGGAGGTTACATTTCATTTGTAACCCAATAAAACCACAATCTGTTACTTCTTCGCTTCTCCCAGTTTCCCCAGAGAGTGAATTGCCTTGTTTTCCAGTAATTCCACCTTTTTATCTCCCGGCAGCACCGCGTTGTTCATCATGGCTTTTACCAGTGTTGTGATGGGCACAGAGTAAGCGGTGGGGAACATGTAGGAAACGGGCACAAGCATTTTCCTGGCAAACCATTCTGAGGGGCGAGACTCCTGCCGGTCGCACAGTAGGACCCTGTAATGTATTAATTACATATAAAGCTCATTAATTTAGTGGTTGTAACCCTTATATTACCCGCAGCATCAGGACACACCCACTGCAGGTACGGAGATTTACGTGGATTAAACGCCAGAGAATAGACACGCCCCTTCTGTTTTCATTATTATTGGCGATAACACAATAGGAGGGCTATGGTATGCTATAAGAAAGAAAGGAAATATTTCCCTACTGAATAACAAAGACAGCAGTGAGGCAAAACACCCGCGCCTTTAAATACTTCTAGGGATGCACCGAATCCACTTTTTCGGATTCGGCCGAACCCACTTTTTCGGATTCGGCCGAACCCACTTTTTCGGATTCGGCCGAACCCACTTTTTCGGATTCGGCCGAACCCACTTTTTCGGATTCGGCCGAACCCCCAAACCCTCTGCGAAAGATTCGGCCGAATACCGAACCGAATCCGAATGGAAAAACATTTTTTACTTCCTTGTTTTGTGACAAAAAGTCACGTGATTTCCCTCCCCACCCCTAATTTACATATGCAAATTAGGATACGGATTTGGTTCGGCCAGGCAGAAGGATTCAGTGCATCCCTAAATACTTCCCATATAATCAGCGGATACTTACGCTGGTCTGAAGATCGTGTAGCGCTCAAAGCCCAGCTCCTGTACTTCTGCTTCAACTTCCCCCTTAAATGTCAATAATAGGAAAGTCCAGTGTTACAGGCTGATAATAACGCTGCCTTAAAGGGTTTGTTCCCCTTTAAATTAACTGTAGAGAGGGATATTCGGAGACAATTTACAATTGGTTTTCATTTTTTATTATTTGTGGTTTTTGACTTATTCAGCTTTTTATTCAGCAGCTCTCCAGTTTGCAGTTTCAGCCATCTGGTTGCTAGGGTCCAAATTCCCCTAGCAACCATGCATTGATTTGAATAAGAGACTGGAATATAAATAGGAGAGGCCTGAATAGAAAGAGGAGTAATAAAAAGTAGCAATAACAATTTGTAGCCTTACAGAGCATTTGTTTGTTGATGGGGTCAGTGACCCCCATTTGAAAGTGGCAAAGAGTCATAAGAAGAAAGCAAATAATTCAAAAACTATAAAAAAAATAAATAATAAAGGCCAATTGAAAAGTTGCTAAGAATTGGTCATTCTATAAGATACTAAAAGTTAATTTAAAGGTGAACCACCCCTTTAATCCCAATAATGATAATGCTTTACGGCAGAGACACATGCTGCTATTTCGGGAGATTAGTCGACTAATTGCAATGTAAATCGCCCATAGGATGGCACTCGGATCGCTTCCAAAGTCACCCGAAGTTCCCTCGTGAGGCAACTTCGGGCGACTTTGGAAAACGAAGTGTTCCGAGTGCCATGCCGCGGGCGATTTACATTCTAGCCGGCGGGAAGGCAGTTCGGGGTGATTAATCGCTCGAAAAAGAAGCGACTTGTCGTTGGGTGACTAATCTCCCGAAATAGCAGCGTGTGTCTCTGCCCTTAAAGGGGAACTCCGCACATAAACTGTCTGTTCAGTTAACTGCCACTTTGTTTCGTGAGTAAGAACCAGAGAGAGAATAAGGATACAGCAGGAGATTGCCTGACACTTTACTTCTCCTTTAATTGCCAACAAAAATGAATAATTATGTAAATAGCCCAGTTCTACGGACCTTAACCTTCAGGTAGAGGAAACTGCTGCTCTTATCTGCCCCTTTGGATGATTCCAGGTTGAAGTGGGAGCAGCCCCCGGCCTTGGCCAACTCGGCCGACTTCAGGACATAGTCGTGATCCACACGGATAAATCCGGCCTGGAAACAAACGGGACAGGGGGGTAAATACAGAGGATCAGACCCTGCGGCTGCAGAGGGGCCCAGGAGGTATAGGGACCCTAAATAATGAGCAATTTCAACATATACTGGTAAAAAAAAGGAATAAACTCTTTGGTTATGTTGGGGGCCCTAAAATGTAATTGCTGCGGGGCCCCGTAACATCCAGTTACATCTCGATTCCGGTGAACCCGGAGGGGCGGGTATTTTCGTGAACTATATCGTCTATCATCGATAATGATACAGCGCCAGGGAGTTACACAGTGTTTTACATTCCTTTATAATAAACAAAAGGGATTAAAAAAATAGGATCACAAGAGCTTACACTCATTCCCTATCAAACATGTATAGAACTCACAGCAATGAAACAGTAATAATCATTTATAGTATATATGTTTATACCGATAGTAATGAACGGAGGGGTCGAATGAACGGACCTTCCCAGCAGCCTCTGCTCACAATACTCCATTATAAATATATCAACCCCAAATTACAGCCGTTTCACTGCTTTATCTTCTCTGGGAAAACCCCAATTTATGAAGCTACGGACGCGGCGTAATATCGCGGTTTCAAAGACACCGGCGTTTGTTTTTATTGAAGCATCGCAGCTAATGATGGTTTAAAGGGCAACCTAACTTGTCCAGCTTTTTTTTTTTCTCATTCACTGCCTCTAGAAACCGCTGACATATTCTGCTCAAACGGAACCCGCCAGCGTCTATCAATGGCCCCCCGGCTGACAATTTATCGGTAACTTTCTCTCGGAAAAGCCAAAATGCTGCTTTTTAATCCCAAACGCTTTCGTTAATCCTCACGGCCCCAAGCCGACTCTCTAGCCTGGAAATAAGCCTCTTATCCTGCATTTAACCAGTAATCGCCCTCAGCAAAGAGAAAAGCCTGGACCTGTAAGTGATCAGCTTTCATTAACCAGTAATTAGAGCCACTCTCAGTGGAGACTATGGAGGAATTGAGCTCAAAGGCATCACTACCTCCACAAAGTGGATTTAAAACTTCTTCAAAAATATTTAATTTTGAAATCTGACATGGGGCTAGACATATTGTCAGTATCCCAGCTGCCCCAGTCATGTGACTTGTGCCTGCACTTTAGGATGGAACTGCTTTCTGACAGGCTGCTGTTTTTCCTTCTCAATGGAACTGAATGTGTCTCAGTGGGACCTGGATTTTACTATTGAGTGTTGTTCTTAGATCTACCAGGCAGCTGTTATCTTGTGTTAGGGAGCTGTAATCTGGTTACCTTCCCATTGTTCTTTTGTTTGGCTCCTGGGGGGGAAAAGGGAGGGGCTGGTATCACTCCAGCTTGCAGTACAGCAGTAAAGAGTGACTGAAGTTTATCAGAGCACAAGTCACATGACTGGGGGCAGCTGAGAAATGGATTTCAACACAGAATTCTGCTGGAGCAGCGCTATTAACTGATTCATTTTGGAAAAAAAAATTTCCCCCATGACAGTATCCCTTTAACCCTGCTACAAGATGTTTGCTCATAACCAAGAGAGCATTTGCTTTTCCCAGATAAACAAGAAGCGGGGTTCAGCTCACAAGCAGGAAGAAGAGAAACAGATCTATATTAAAGTCATCCAATGGAAACAGCCAGGGCCACTCTGATGTGATAGCTCTGTAGTTAAGGGACATTCCCCCGATATGTAATAAAAGGCACTAAATTTGCCCAGGAGCAGTAACACATAGCAACCAATAAGATGCTTGCTTTTAAACAGTGACCAGTAAATGCTTACTGCTGATTGGTTGTTAAGGGTTTACTGCTCCTGGGCAAACTTAGGGCATTTCATTACATAAACCCCATTGGAATGATTTTACGGATGATATTGCTCCTCTCTTTTAGAATAACCTGTACTTACTGTATATTGAATGATAAAGGGGAAGATAAAAAAACAAGCTATTTCCCCTTTAAAGGCCTCACCTGTCCAGCTTTGGCCTTGGTCGTCCCCAAACAGCAGAATCCGACATCGTGGCCTTGGAAAGCGGCGGAGAATTCGTCTAACTTCTCGAAATCCACCACCTCTTGTGACTGCAGAGCAAAACATGGAGAGGCGGAATGAGATCCGGGACATTTTTGGAGCATGTCTTCCCTTTCACACGGTGCCACATGGGTGCTCTAGACTGCAGCAGGATGAACACCCAGATCCGCTGGCTTTGGGGCCCCTAGAGAGACTCTCTGTTGGGAACTAAGACATCTTTAAAGTACCCAAGGATACTAGCGGCTCAAAACAATAGTGCAGAGTATCCAACCTACCACCTCTTTATAGGCCTCATCTTCCAAAGTCAGTTTCCTGCGCCCGATGAGCGTAACTCGACTGAACAGTCTACTCGTGACGATCTCTTTCAGCAGCTCCTTCCCTGTCTCCCCCGAGGCCCCGAGGATGAAGCAAGACTTGTTCATTTTCCTGTAATCCTCCCGCAAGACCTCAATATCTTTATCCATCCTGTAATGGGCGCAGGGTTATACCAAACTAATGCGGCAAAACATAAGAATTCACTTGCAAAACAACAGGATCTGCCTGGCTGTTTACATTCTCTGCACTTCTGGTCCTGACTCCTGAAACAATGTAGCAGAAGCCGGCTGATTATAACAAACCTAGAGAACTGGCTTCTACTACATTGTTTCATGAGTCGCAACTGGGAAACAGAAAGGGAAGGTCAGTAGGGATGGGCAAATTTGACCCGTTTTGTTTCGCCAAAAATTCGCCTCCGGCAAAATGTCGCCGACGCCTATGGGCGTCAAAAAAATTTTGTCACGTGCCGAAACTTTTTTGATGTGCGTCTTTTTATTTTGACGCACGACGCCATACAAGTCTATGGGCGTCATTTTTTCGGCGAAACAAGGCGAAAAAATTGGCCCATCCCTAAAGGTCAGATGAGACTCTAACTAGTAATTACAAACATGGGGTGTGGTTACCCTGCCAGCGCACTGCACCCACTGATATGATTAAACTCAAACCTTCCCAGGGCACCTCTCTTATATCACATTGTGGTCCTTGTACTGTTCCACAGGTCACTCTGTATAATGGACTCTGGCCTGCACATTTCTCATAGGCTGCACATACAGTTATCAGCCAATAGGAATTGAAATGTTGTACTGCACCCATCGGCTTCCCAATAAAGGGGCAAAATCCCACCCACGGTGCAGTATCTCGGGTTGATACAAAGCCTGGCCCCCCCGCCTGGCACAAGAGACACCAGAGTGAATTCCATTGGCCGCCCCCTATTGGATCATTGCATTTGCCCCAGTACACAAGCCTCTCGGATCTGACACCAGAGAGGGGCACCAGGCAGCTAAGGGAGGAGACAAAATCCTAAATTATAAAATATTTAAAGGGCACTACGTCACATAAATACACCCTTACAGATACTCTCTCTCCAACTCTCCTAGATAAAGATAAAGCAGTCGCAGGCTTCGCCAGGCAGCAGTTACGTGACCCTATATAAACCTGTCAGATATAATATACAATAACTGATCCTGTCATGTGACTTGTGGGACCCTCCCCTGCCCTTGGGTGTCTATATAAGCTCCACCCCTTCGACAAGTCAGGGCTGTTTTGCAACACAACGAGATTCATTGTATCAGGCTGAACCACTGCCACACAGGAAGTCTCTGAACACTACAAACTGCCTGAATTCTGACTGCCGCCCGTCTGACAGTCAGTGCTGAATACAAGGATCACTGCGGGGCTTTTTCTTAAAGAAACCAACCTTGTTTTCTCAGTGAATGTGCCCCAATGGCTGCTGCTGCGCCCGCCCGGCTTCTCATAACAGTGACTGTGCACAGCGAGGGCGTGGGGGGGTGTATATATACAGGGAGTGTCAGGGCAAGGGCTGGAGCCAAAGGGGGAGGAATAATGAGAAATCCTGATAAACTCGCTCTGTAATGACTGCAGCACTGGGTCCCACACAAGACAGAGATCTGTATCAGCCTCAGCTGCCAGTATGTGCCCCCCTCTCATAACCAATGGCTGTGCCCCACTGACATGTACAGAACAAATAAATACCTTGGGGTAACAGGTACCCAGACATCAGAGCTGGAGGGCGGGTAGAGGTACTGAGTGGTAAAGGGGCTGCAGGGTAAGTGGAAAGGGGAGGAGACTAAAGGGAATAAAAATAAATATATAGGAAGGTCAGTGATCCCAATGTTATTAATAGGGAATAAAGATAAATATATAGGAAGGTCAGTGATCCCAATGTTATTAATAGGGAATAAAGATAAATATATAGGAAGGTCAGTGATCCCAATGTTATTAATAGGGAATAAAGATAAATATATAGGAAGGTCAGTGATCCCAATGTTATTAATAGGGAATAAAGATAAATATATAGGAAGGCCAGTGATTCCAATGTTATTAATAGGGAATAAAGATAAATATATAGGAAGGTCAGTGATCCCAATGTTATTAATAGGGAATAAAGATAAATATATAGGAAGGTCAGTGATCCCAATGTTATTAATAGGGAATAAAGATAAATATATAGGAAGGTCAGTGATCCCAATGTTATTAATAGGGAATAAAGATAAATATATAGGAAGGCCAGTGATCTCAATGTTATTAATAGGGAATAAAGATAAATATATAGGAAGGTCAGTGATCCCAATGTTATTAATAGGGAATAACCATAAATATATAGGAAGGTCAGTGATCCCAATGTTATTAATAGGGAATAAAGATAAATATATAGGAAGGTCAGTGATCCCAATGTTATTAATAGGGAATAAAGATAAATATATAGGAAGGCCAGTGATCCCAATGTTATTAATAGGGAATAAAGATAAATATAAAGGAAAAGGCTGGTATTTTTTCCCAGAAATAGTGACAACCCTAGATATGACAGAGGGGTAACAGGACAGGGCAATAATATTGGGGTAACACTCCCTGGGCTTGATGGGTCTGTGTCATGTGTGGGGTAAATAGGCAGGAGGGGTAAGAGGCACATTAGAGCTAATTGTGGAGGGAGGGGGACTGGATTATTGCTCAGACAAGGGCACATTAGGGGTAAATAGGCAAGAGGGGTAAGAGGGTAATTTCATGCACAGGGGGGCAATTGTAGAAGTGGGGGGGTAACAAACATAAATAAAACAGAAGCAGCTGAACAGTAGGGGGTGGGTAGGAGGATAATATTCTGCATAGAGACACAATAGAAATAAAACAGCAGGAATGGAAACTGGAATATTCCCAGGGCGAGTCTAATTCAGCAGGTAGGGGGGTACGTCACGTGTCTGGTTCCTCTCGGTGAAATACGGTAACTGGATATTAGCGGTGGGCGCCATATTGTTGGTGGGCATTTGCTGGATGAATTACCTTGGCAGCGGCTCGGAGTTCGGCTCCTCCAAAAAGTGCAGAAGTGCAGCCGCGGCGAGGGAGATCCAACCGACCACCCCCCAGCCCGGCATGTGCCCTGCTCCTCCCGGGGACCCGACGCTTCCTGTCCTGCCCAGTGCGCGTGCGTGACGGCCGCTAATGAAATGCGAGGACTGCTTGTACCGTAATGTACCTAGTGTTATTACCGTAATACACCTAATCCTGCTACTGTGTAGCCCCTGCTGCTGCTACAATTGACTCTGTATATTTTGTGACTCATTCTTAGTCTGATTATTTCATGTTAAATATTCATTTGAATGCAGAACATACTAATACTTTTCAGGGTCTGGGAGAAGGTCAATCAATACTTTTTGTTTGCAACAGTAGCACCCCCCCAATCCATGTAACCAATCAGATTTCAGCATTCTACAGGGGATGATAAAACCCAGTATAATACATTTTTTTTTTCACAGTTGCCCAATTCACATCTAACCAATCATATTGCTCCATTCCATAGTAGAGCAGAATTACTCAGCAGGGACAAACCTTTAGGGCTGTATATCAGGGTTGTTGCAAAACTGATTGGTTATGAGCTAGGAGAACTCAGAAATAATGAAAATATTTATGTAGTTGGTATTTCTACTTTGGCAGTTATTTGCATTATTTGCCTTATTCTGGGCTCTCTGGTTACTAACATCAGTGACACCAGCAAACAGTTAGCAGATCACTAGCAAGTCTAGTCTGTGTATGGGAATCAGTATCTTCCAGCCATCGCCTGCCCCCCAGAATTATCTGCCAATATAATAAATGACATGTAATAAGTTTCCATATGGGGCAGCGCAGACCAAACTCCAAACAATAAACCCCAATCACAATGACACAATTATATACATCATAATGAAACTTCTCAGCTTCTTCTCTGTTTCCTCTTCACCTACAACTTACTCACTTGATCCTATGCCTTCGCTATTACTGTGCCCAGGCCCTTACTCCAGCACTTACTCATATATTCAATTTCTCTCTGGTTTCTGATACTTTCCTCTGTTTATTCAAAAAGAAATGTGTCAAGCCCATTTCTTAAAATGCTACACTGGACCTATTCTGTCTGTATAACTACCCCCTGTACCTCTCATTACTGCCACTGTCTAAACTTCTGGAACATCTTGTCTTTTCTTGTGTTACTACTTCTCTGCACCCTTTGCAGTCTGGTTTTTGACCTGCACATGCCACCGAAATACCTTATGTAGAGTTTCAAATGATCCCCAGACTGCCAAATACTATTTACCTATTCAATTCTAGTGCAAATTCTCTATTCTCTTGGCATCCCGGATCAAGCTGCTTTCTGGTTTTCTAACTGCTCCTTCTCTGTTGTTCCTGCTAACAATCCTCTTTCCCAGTTCAGCTTAATGTTGGAGCAGTGCCGCATGGGTTTGTAGCCCTCAGCCCTCTGCTTTCCTTTGAGGGAAATTTAAACCTAAGAAAAAGCTTTGTTTATTTTGTCTGTATTAACGCAGGGGGTTAAAGTTCTCCCGCCAAGCTAACAAATTGAGTTTTACTCTTCTTTATACTCCCTGGATATAAATCCACAATTTCCATTGCAAAGGACAATATCGTACATAGCCACTAGATGTCACTAGAGTATGGCCATTGCCACTGGTAGAACCATCATGCACCTCTCTCTCAGCCTGCCCATGTACTTATAGGAGCGAGCAGCGAGTACAAGGTACAAGGTTATTGTTATATATTACAGTAAGAGCAGAAGGTATAGCAGGTTGCAGCGCAGGACATATCTAAGGCTTCCATGAAAAATCATAAGGGTGCCATACTGCTTCTTGGCCATGACCCTGTTCCGGTAATTACACCCAGTCTCCCCAAACCTTCCCAAATCCTTATATAGTAAGTGAGGTTGAAAAAAAACACACGACCATCAAGTTCAGCCTTAAGTCTATATATAACCTGCGTAACTGCCAGTTGATCCAGAGGAAGGCAAAAAAAGCCCATCTGAAGCCTCTGCAATTTGTCTCAAAGGGGAATAAATTCCTTCCTGACTCCAAGATGCAATGGGACCAGTCCCTGGATGAACTTGTACTATGAGCTATCTCCCATATCCCTGTATTCCCTCACTTGCTAAACACCATCCAACCCCTTCTTATACCTATCTAATGTATCAGCCTGTACCCCTGATTCACTTCCCAGCTCTCCCTGTAACACCCCTTTCCCTCCTCTAATCTCATTGGCTCCCTCCTGTCTGCTGGGAGGAGCTACTGGTGAATAAAGCATCCAACCCTTCCTTGTACCTATCTAATGTATCAGCCTGTACCCCTGATTCACTTCCCAGCTCTCCCTGTAACACCCCTTTCCCTCCTCTGATCTCATTGGCTCCCTCCTGTCTGCTGGGAGGAGCTACTGGTGAATAAAGCATCCGACCCTTCCTTGTACCTATCTATTGTATCAGCCGTACCCCTGATTCACTTCCCAGATCTCCCTGTAACACCCCTTTCCCTCCTCTAATCTCATTGGCTCCCTCCTGTCTGCTGGGAGGAGCTACTGGTGAATAAAGCATCCGACCCTTCCTTGTACCTATCTAATGTATCAGCCTGTACCACTGATTCAGGGAGACAATTCCACATCTTCACAGCTCTCACTGTAACAAACTACTTCCCAATATTTAGGCGGAACTTCTTTTCTTCCAATCAAAATGGGTGTCTTTGTGTCAGCTGGAAGGAGCTACTGGTAAATAAAGCATTAGAGAGATTATTATACAAGTGAAATAACATATAAAACTTTGTGTAATATCCTACATGATATATTGCCCAATGCGTATTGTACTGCTAATGCAATGCCCATCTTCTGGGGGCCCCAATTGTCTTTATGAGATGGGTTCACATACTGTTTCCAGCAGGAAATCTTTAAATACAATAAAATGATGCACCTTAATCTTCCTGTGTCCTAACGGAATTGCACCTGCGGGATGTCTAACTGTCATCATGACAAACTGTTACTTGACGGTGATATGACACGTGTAATGTGGGGGGTGAAACAGTGTTCCTCTGTATTCGCTCAGTTCATGCCTTTATCAGAGTTATCCTGTTGGGCGGCAGACTGTAGCACCCCCATTATACCCTTTTATTGGGGTTCCTGTGCAGGACTGATGTTAGGGTGGGACAACTAGGAAGAAGCAACCAGATAGAGAGGTGCCAGTCTCCACCTAAACCCTTAGGTTATTACACCCCCATATGTTGGTTTGGGAATTTGGGGATATTTATGGTTATAAAGCCCTGTTTATACAATGGCAGAGAATAAGTGGGATGTGCTCCATGTTCTTAAATATTATGTTTCAGTGAAGTCAAGGATAGTTATAGGCAGGGCCGCCATCAGAAATCAAGGGGCCCCATACGACAACATTCTCTGTGCCCGCCCCCCACCACTGAAGGCCCCAGGACCAACACACCACAGTAAAAAAGCCACAAAAACATAGCTGCTAAAACATAAACACTAAAAACCTATTGGTGGCCATCATCCCACCCTACATGTTAATAAAAAACAATTAGTGGTCAGGCCCCCCTTGAATGTGCAGCCTAGCTGGGCCCCCCTTTAAGCCTAAATTCCGCCAGGCCTGGGACAAATGTACCCCTTGATGGCAGCCCTTGTTATAGGTTACTATAGTTACACACTGTTGGGAAACTTATAGTGGAAGTGGCCCTTTAAGAACCCCCCAAAAACTCCCCGGACACATTCATTTCAAATAAATGACAAAACACTAGAAATATTTCCATTTTTAATTGTTATTTGGCATCATCAGTCATATATACACACTATGTACACTGATATTCTGCACATTTATACAACATAAACGTCTCTTTCCATAAGTTACGAGGAAAAAAACGAACGAAGCAAAAGACCAGAACCAGACGTAGGAATTGTCTATACGATAGAACTGGAATAAAACCCCCATACATCGGCTTTGTACAGTAATGTACAGTTCACACACAGCTGTGTAACAACAGCAAATTCTTCATCAGAGAGAGTAAATCATTTCTTATTAGCAATAGTCTAATATTAGACGTATTCTTTCTCTACAGATGCACAACAGCACCAACTAGTGGTCATCAGCTGTCAGCACCATCCCTAGAGCAGCACATTCGCCAGCAGCTAAATGATAATCAACATGGCAGCTCCCATTTCCATACATAAAAGCACATATACAGAGAAGGAATGCTCAATACCTGTCACTATGAGGATACAGTGAGCATCCCTAGTCTCTCTATATTTGGAATTATGTTTAATTAATAATAATGTGCTAAGGGAAGCAGTATGGCAGTTCCACCCTGAAATGCAGGGTATATTTTCCCTTTAATATTAACCACTAGGGGGCTAAAGTATCTTATTCTGGATCTCTCTCCCCAATACCTGCCCTGTCACTATCAGTATATACAGGATTTGGTGGCGGGAAGGCAAAAGATGCGAGAATGCACAAAAGAAGGCCCGGCTCTCCAATTATTATACAATATAAAATAGAATTATTTGTTTTTACATATTTACAAAGTCTTGATAGGGGGGCAGTAATTAGGAGACTGTGATCTATTCTTCCTCGGAGTCTGAGAAGTCTGAGGGTTTACTGGCACTGCTGGAGTTAAAAGGGGAGGGTGGAAGGTGGGAGTCGAGTCTTAAATGGTGCTCTGGGCAAGGCAAGGCGTGGGCGGGGCTGTTTCCTGAGCACAATGGCTCCTCCCCTGAGGATTTCTTGAGCACGTCACTGAGGTCTGGGTGGGGGTTAAATTTGGTGGGAAGTGTCTGCTCCCTGCACCCTCCAGAGGACAGCAGCTCCCTTTCCTTGGAGTTTCGCCATTTCATTCGCCGATTCTGGAACCAAATTTTTACCTGCAGGAAAAGAATTGAAATTCATTCCAAACTGCCCTTCCAAACACAGTGATCACCCATATCATTCCCATATTCCCCCTCCCCCAATGGAGCAGCAGCAGCAGCAGCCACAGGGGGCAGTAGAGGCAATTACCTGAGAGTCTTTCAGCCCCAGTTTCCCAGCCAGTTTCTTTCTGTCCGGTTTGCTGATATATTTCTGCTTCTGGAACATCTTCTCTAGAGCTTTGCGTTGGACGTCTGAGAACACAGCTCTGCGCAACATGCCCCGGCGGGGCTTCCCTCGGGCAACCAGGGGCCAAGAGAATGTGCCAGGGATGGGCACCACCGAGGAGGAAGCTGCAAAACATTAAATAAAGGGAAATGGAATTTAAAGGTTTATTCTGGGAATGTTCTAATGTTCTGATTGGCTTCTGAGAATGATATAATGTCCTGATTGGCTACAGGATGATGGAGCCTTGGGAAAGTTCTTATGTGATTGGCTGATAGGTCATAGGTCATAGGTTGGTTTAATTCTCTGCAGGTTCTAATGTTCTGATTGGCTACAGGTTGGTCTGAAATGGACCAGATCACTTTCCATATCAATAATTGGAATTTAAATTCAATTAAATTCAATAATTGGAATTTAAAGGTTCCATATCAATGGAATTTAAAGGTTTATTCCGTGAATGTTCTAATGTTCTGATTGGCTTCTGAGAATGACATAATGTCATTCTCCAAATTCCAATAATTGGAATTTAAATTCGATTAAATTCAATAATTGGAATTTAAAGGTTCCATATCAATGGAATTTAAAGGTTTAGTCCGTGAATGTTCTAATGTTCTGATTGGCTTCTGTGAATGATATAATGTCCTGATTGGCTACAAGATGATGGAGCCTTGGGAAAGTTCTTATGTGATTGGCTGATAGGTCATAGGTCATAGGTTGGTTTAATTCTATGCATGTTCTAAAGTTCTGATTGGCTACAGGTTGGTCTGAAATGGACCAGACCACTTTCCATATCAATAATCTGATTGGCTAAAGGCTGATCTAGTCTGATATTGTGATTGGATAAGGGATTATTCTAACCCTGTCTCATTTATTGTTATTTACACACTGATACACATTGAATAGATTTGACGGGGTACCATAGGGGAAAGGTTCTGTGGGTGGAAAGGAAGTGAACCCTAAATCCTAGAGCTGGGCCGGACTGACCCAAGACTTCAGTTCATATGAATTGTCCCCTTGATACAAGTATCAGTACCAGAATGGCTCCACTTATATCAATGGGAAAATGGGTTCCCTCTTCCATGGAATGATCAAAGTGGGACAGACAAGGGATGAGCCACCCCCATCTCTACATGGAAGGGGGGGTCATGAGGCAGTGTAGGGGGGAGAGAAAGAAAAGATACATTTAGGAAAGGGTCGCAGGATCTTCCCTAATTTATTAATCCTTCCCTATTCATCAGGGGTCTCCTCCACCCTCTCATTTCTTTCTCTGACTCCCCCCCAAAAAAGAGCCTGTTTTCTTTAAAAAAAAAACAAAAAAAAACTCGATGTCTATAATAAAATTCTAAGAATGCTGTTGGGCAAAAGAAAAGGGGAGGCAATGATCACATTGACTGGTTTCCAATGCCATTCGTATGATAAAAAGGGAGAGTTTGGGCCTTGAAGGGGAACTAAGGGAAGACAGAGATTGTAATGAGGCGTGAATGGTAATTGTGTCCTAATGAACTAACAGAGAAAGGACTCGGGACAGCCAGTTAAAGCCGTATATTACGGTCACAAAGGCCATTTACACTTTCAAACTAAACACAAGTGCCTAAAAAAGTCTATAGGGGGGATTCCGCTGACAGGGGGGACGCCCAGGACTCTGCCCTTCCCTTTAAAACCCTTCCATTAAAAGGGAATCGGAGAGAAAAGCAAGTTCATTAAAAGCTGAAGTCATTTGCTAAGGGGACAATCGCCGGATTTTGGAATAGAACCGGGACCTGCCCCCATGTGAACACTACAGTCGAAAGGGGGCAGGTTTTTTAAAAAAAATATTTTAAAATTTACATTATTATTATTTAAGAGTTCTTCTATTTCTTTCAATAGTTTGATTTTTTATAAGAATACAGGTTATTTTCAAGGGATTATGGGAAAGACCAGCATAGATAACTGGGAACTGTACCCCAAACTAAGGGAAATCTTGCCACAAAGACACCGAGGTGCCTAAATTGTTAGTTGTTGAACTACATTTCCCAACATCCTCTTAGGGCCCTCTGAGAATGATTAAACAAGGAATGTGGAGTCTCTAAGGGAAGGTTAAGCTATGACATGAGAGTCGCTGACTTTTTGGGTAGGGAAACGCTTCTATTATTGCGGTGTATCCCTTAATTAGGGTTGTGTCATGGAAATGAAAAGGGAAAAGAGTTGTATGGCCTCTCCCTATGTGGTCTTGAGGAAATCTGGCAGTCGGTGAAAGACCTTTAATGAGAAATGAGTAAGTGTCGTGAGTTGGGGGGTCTGTGGGTGGTTGGCCGTAGGACGCTGGCCAATTGGTCACGGTGCTGAAAGCTTTGTTGGGAGCAGTGGTAAAACCTAGTGATTCTGTGAGAAAAATCCCAGGGTATTTAGCGCTGGCAGGGGTTGCTCTGGGAGAAGGGGAACGCCTCGTACTTTCAACAGGACAATTGCTGCTAATTTGTAGATCAGGGCCGAGCTAAATAGGGTGTCAAATGGGCGAGACTGATTCCCTTAGTGTTCAGCTTCTCCCCAGCAGAGGGTGGGAAGGACGGGAGAAATATGACATGTTGGAAGGGGGCGAGACAGGAGGAAAAGCTGAGAACGTACCTGGGAAATAGGAAGATCTGATGAAGGGCTGGAAGGATCCTTCAAAGTAAGGGAAGGTGAAGGCCTTGGGATGGGCACTGGGGGGCAAGGCTGGTGCCGACTCTGTAAGAAAAATATAATCATTAGATTAGTTGTAAAATGCCCATTCCTAGTCTTATTGCTATTGCTAGGGGCACCAGTAGCAGCCAATCAGCTTTCCTAAGGCAAGTAACCAATGAGTAAATGTACAATGTGGTGCAAGTGAGACACTAATTACTATCTCCTTATCTGCCCTCCATTTGTGGTTGAGCAACAATGCGGCGCCCAAAATTGTTCAGGAACCACAAGACTTAGTCCCAAATTAGCTTACAATCTATGTTTGGATCCACATGGAGCTGATTGACTTCAAGTGGTCAAGTGGATTTTGTTGTCATTTCAGCCATATACAATCAATAAAGTACATTGTAAAAACAAAATGACGTACCTCCAGAACCCCCCCGGTGCTATACAACAACTCTAGGGTCAAGGACTATGATTAAGTGTTGTGAGAACACGAAACGCGTAAGGCTGTAATCCACGATTATACTGCAATAAAGACCTATTTTTACTACTACTGCCTGGAGGATTGATCTTTGAGTACCTACCCTACAGACAATACGGTGATGTCTGCTCCCTTATGCTGAAGGCCTGGGGCAGAGCATCTGAGCCTCCATTTTTACGCAATGAGTCTCTTTAAAATGAAATGTTTGTGATGATATTCCTCAAGGACTACTCAGAAGTGAATGTGAAAACTAAACCCAGTCCTATGTAAGTACCAACATAGTGGATTCACTCTGGGACCACCAGACACTAGTTAACTAACTGTCCAGCAGAATTAAAGGAGAACTTGACCTCTTAATCTCCTTTGGGCATTTACAGGATAATTTCATCAGCATATTTTATGGGCTAAATGAAGGATTTTGGGTGCAATGATAGTGTAATGGCAATACAGATATCCCCATTGGATGTGAACAGATAAAAAACATTTCCTATTGGCCAGTGATGGAGCCAGTGCACAGATGCATTGAATAAGTTGAGGAATATATACACATATCGTACAATGAAAAATGACTTTGTGTTAAAATTGTTCCTCTATGAGATGAAGTCACTGGCCACATAGTATGTTCCATTGCCATGGGGGTGACTCACACAGGTAGACAAGACACCAAGTAATGGGCCACCTACCTGTCCTGGGGCTGGAGGAGAGGATTGCATTGACTCCAAACTTCAGGAAAGTGGAACTGTTGCTGGAAGAGATGGACGTCTGCTTTGGACTCTCTCTTCTTGCCAAGTCTGGTGTCTCGCTCATGCAGGTGGGACTATCAGAGGTTGGAGGGGACATGCTGGGAGGTGGGACAGTCCTGGGCAGGAATCCTGCTGGTCGGCTGATCCTGATCAAATCTTCTATCAAAAAGCTGGTGTGGTTGGACAGGGCTGTCTGGATAGACTGCGGCAGCGTCAGAGTTGGGGTGGGTCTCAGTAAATTGGGGTACACTGCAGGGGGGGCTAAGAGGCTTGGGAACATCATCTTTTTCTAATTTCTCTTCACTGTCCCAGAGTGCAACAGACAAGTCTCGAGTGTGTAGTCTCCAGGCCTGGCTCTGTTATGCTGCCGACCCTCCAGGATCTTGGTTTTATACTGGTCAGTTCCCTAAAGCCTTTTCAAATGTGACAGCTCCAACAATGGGTCCCAGACAAAGTTCTCTACTTGAGCTTCATTCACAGAGAACCCTGGTCCCTTCTGATTGGTGCAGGGGGGCAATTTATGATTGGATTAAGGCTCATAATCAAGCAATGCACCACGGTCACCCAACAAAGAAAGTGCAGTCATTATATTTGCATATTGGCCGTCTCTCCGGCATCAATTCCCCAGTGGGGTCTCCCAGCAGGCGTTTTTGTCCGACCAGTAACACACAGGCTAATTAAATGCCTATTTAAAAAAGAGAAACTTTCCAATGACATCTTCTTTCATAGAAACAAAATTATTTAAATAACCCACTAAATTTATTTGTCCTCCCCCTGCTGAAGCCACAAAATATATCAATGGAAATTCATTGGAATCTTCTTACGGGGCCAGTGTTTGCCTAATGGGAAGTACAAGTTGATGGTGGGAATATAGAACTCGGAGAAGGGCCCTGGGCTATGGCGTTCCAAAATCAGGATGAATTCACCCTAATTCTTTTGTCTAGAAGGTCTTATACATTTATTAGAACATTCATTGATGTATTTATCAGTAAGATCATCATCAATCAATCAACATAATAATCATCATCAATAGATAGACAGACAGATCTAGATAAATAGACAGTGATAGAGATAGATAGATAGATAGATAGATAGATAGATAGATAGATAGATAGATAGATAATAGATAGATAGACAGACAGACAGATAGATAGATAGATAGATAATAGATAGATAGATAGATAGATAGATAGATAGATAGATAGATAGATACTAGAGAGAGAGAGAGAGAGAGAGATAGGAGATAGATAGATAGATAGATAGATAGATAGATAGATAGATAGATAGATAGATAATAGATAGATAGATAGATAGATAGATAGACAGACAGACAGACAGACAGACAGATAGATAGATAATAGATAGATAGATAGATAGATACTAGAGAGAGAGAGAGAGAGAGAGATAGGAGATAGATAGATAGATAGATAGATAATAGATGATAGATAGATAGATAATTAATAGATAGATGATTAATAGACAGATGATAGATGATAGATAGATAGATAGATAGATAGATAGTTAGATAGATAGATAGATAGATAGATAGATAGATAGATAGATAGATAGATAGATAGATAGATAGATAGATAGATAGATAGATAGATGGATAATAGATACTTTAGAATAGATATATTAAATAGGTGATGATAGATATGGATATACAACAGACATCTTCACATATAGATAGAGAGATACATAATTAAGTGATGATAAAAAGATAGATGATATATTGCTAATAATATATAGATAGACAATAATAGATCTTTAGATAGACTTACCAACAGACAGAGATTGAGGGAGAGATAAATGAGACACAGACATATAGATACAGGGGACAGAGACTTATGGAGGATATAAAGCTGGAGGTGTCTGAAGTCTGAATCTGTTACTTCCACAGCTTTTTATAACTTTTTCTGATTTTTTCCAGCCTTTCCAGTTCCAAACATTCTGATTGGGTGACTTGGGTGCGAGTGTCCTGCCCCTGCCCAACAAACCTAATGCCCCGCCTGTGCGCAGCCCCAGTGCATGTAGGGAAGCTCTATACTGATTGGGTGGAGAGTTCAGCCTGATCCTGCTGATCTGATCCAATTAACTATGAACTGTGTCACCTTCGGCTGTTCCCCCTTCCACTGCCAAACACAAAGCTTTACCCCCAAAATCGAATGAATCGTCTCTCCCTGCAGTTTTGTGCTGCTGATTTCCATTTCGGCGATTTAACCATTTAGCAACTGTCTCTCATTAGTTAACGGGAAAGTTTAGTAAAAACTCAGTTTCGCCCCAATTAAACCTCATTTATCTCGGGCTTGTTGGCTCCGCGCCGCGCTCTGTCCCGCGCAATCGATTTTGTTCTCCGCGGGATTTGCTTTTGTGCGACAATCGCGATTTATGCCAAATACGTTGCACTTTATCAATGTAATTATTAATGGCTTTAATTACCGACTCGATGTCTGTATATCTGTATCTATCTCTCTCTATCTTTTTATCTCTCTGTCTGTCCCCTAAATACAATTATAAACAAAAACACTTTATACATTTACAAAAAAAAATCTTGTAAAGGAAACAGAAATCTATTATATAATTATACAAAATATAATTTAGCGAACGATACAATAAAACCTGTATATAATTATAAATGCGCATTAGGGCAATGGGTAAGTGAGACTCAGGGGCAGCAGAATGGAAAGTATATTGTTCCCTGACAGTCAGTGTCTGTGGCTCAGTCTCATACTGGGAGTCACGTGGTGCTGCTGAGTGTCAGTTACACATTTGTACTGGATCCCAAGTGTCACTTTAATTGGAGGCAACAGTCACGTGGGGTTTGTCCTGAGTCAGTGAGTCAGTGAATTTGCACAAACTGCGTCAAGCTGAGTCATGAGATACAAACTCCCTTCAACTCCCGACCCTAAAGTCTGACAGTTGTGACTGAGTGTCTTTCTTCTCTATTTTATCTGCAAATGTCCCTTTATGTTCCCAGTATCACCCAGTACATATTCTCTCTCTCTCTCTCTCTCTCTCTCTCATTTCTTCTCCATTTCTCGCTTCACTTTCTCTTTTCTCTCTGATTTTTCTCTCCCATTTCTTCTCTTTCTGTTTCTCTAACACTGCCTGACTTTCTTTCTTTCTTTCTTTCTTTCTTTCTTTCTTTCTTTCTTTCTTTCTTTCTTTCTTTCTTTCTTTCTTTCTTTCTTTCTTTCTCTTTCTTTCTTTCTTTCTTTCTTTCTTTCCTTATTTCTCTAATACTGCCTGTCTCTCTTTCTTTTCTCTCTCTAGTTATTTCTCGAATGCTTCCTGTCTCTCTTTCTTTCTTTCTTTCTTTCTTTCTTTCTTTCTTTCTTTCTTTCTTTCTTTCTTTCTTTCTTTCTTTCTTTCTTTCTTTCTTTCTTTCTTTCTTTCTTTCTTTCTTTCTCTTTCTTTCTTTCTCTTTCTTTCTTTCTCTCTACTTATTTCTCGAATACGGCCTGTGTCTTTCTTTCTTTCTTTCTTTCTTTCTTTCTTTCTTTCTTTCTTTCTTTCTTTCTTTCTTTCTTTCTCTCTCTTTAGTTATTACTCTAATATTGCCTGTCTCTCTTTCTTTCTCTCTGTCTAGTTATTTCTCAAATACTTCATATCTTTCATTTTCTTTCTTTCTTTCTTTCTTCCTTTCTTTCTTTCTTTCTTTCTTTCTTTCTTTCTTTCTTTCTTTCTTTCTTTCTTTCTTTCTTTCTTTCTTTCTTTCTTTCTTTCTTTCTTTCTTTCTCTTTCTTTCTTTCTCTTTCTTTCTTTCTCTCTACTTATTTCTCGAATACGGCCTGTGTCTTTCTTTCTTTCTTTCTTTCTTTCTTTCTTTCTTTCTTTCTTTCTTTCTTTCTTTCTTTCTTTCTTTCTTTCTTTCTTTCTTTCTTTCTTTCTTTCTTTCTTTCTTTCTTTCTTTCTTTCTTTCTCTTTCTTTCTTTCTCTTTCTTTCTTTCTCTCTACTTATTTCTCGAATACGGCCTGTGTCTTTCTTTCTTTCTTTCTTTCTTTCTTTCTTTCTTTCTTTCTTTCTTTCTTTCTTTCTTTCTCTCTCTTTAGTTATTACTCTAATATTGCCTGTCTCTCTTTCTTTCTCTCTGTCTAGTTATTTCTCAAATACTTCATATCTTTCATTTTCTTTCTTTCTTTCTTTCTTTCCTTTCTTTCTTTCTTTCTTTCTTTCTTTCTTTCTTTCTTTCTTTCTTTCTTTCTTTCTTTCTTTCTTTCTTTCTTTCTTTCTTTCTTTCTTTCTTTCTTTCTCTTTCTTTCTTTCTCTTTCTTTCTTTCTCTCTACTTATTTCTCGAATACGGCCTGTGTCTTTCTTTCTTTCTTTCTTTCTTTCTTTCTTTCTTTCTTTCTTTCTTTCTTTCTTTCTTTCTTTCTTTCTTTCTTTCTTTCTTTCTCTCTCTTTAGTTATTACTCTAATATTGCCTGTCTCTCTTTCTTTCTCTCTGTCTAGTTATTTCTCAAATACTTCATATCTTTCATTTTCTTTCTTTCTTTCTTTCTTTCTTTCTTTCTTTCTTTCTTTCTTTCTTTCTTTCTTTCTTTCTTTCTTTCTTTCTTTCTTTCTTTCTTTCTTTCTTTCTTTCTTTCTTTCTTTCTTTCTCTAGTGTTTTCTCCTTCTCGCCTTCCTGTTTGCTTTATTTCTCCCCCCCTCTCCTTTCTCCGTCTTCCTCTAATTTTTTCCTCTGTCTTCCCTTTCTCTTGTTTTTTTCCCGTATCTTTCTTATGAGTTGGAGCTGCCATACTGCCCAGAAGAACTCATTGAAAAGCTGCTCCCTCTGATGCCCAGATTAGCATAAAACTTGCAGAATGTACAATAACTCTTGGATTCATTGCCCATCAAATATACGGTGGCTCTTGAGGCTCATGTTGTGTATTTTCTCTATAGCTTCTCTATACCATGATAACATGAGATTATAATAAATGAAAGAACTGAGGACAAGGGTTGGGTGCGCTCCTTCATCTGTTTGAATATACAGAGTCCATATCCCTTTACTCATCAAGAAAATCATTGCACACACACAAATGGTTCCCTAACTCCCAACTTGTTTAATATAAAGTCCCTTTAATTCCTTTGCCCAGCGAGCGCCCGTGACCCGAGGGAGAGAAAGGCCGGGACACCCAGTGGGACACATGAGAGATTTAACCCCTGCGAGTCAAAACAAGAAATTGCAACTATTTCTCATTCAGCCCCTTCTAGATTTCTCCTTTTCTCCGGCAGAAAATCCCTCTTTTGTGCCAATCAGCAGATGGTGAGCAGGAAATATCTCCCGGCCTCGTTGACCGCAACTAATTTTTACTCGTTTTTCTAAGGCTGCCACGTTTGTGTTGCACTTATCCAATGGCTAAAAACAGCTGGCGGGGTGAATGGAACCCATTAAAGGCACATTTATACGAAATTATATTCAGATAGACCCCCCCTTTCTCTCTCTCTCTCTCTCTCTCTCCTGCAAGATGAGCCCATTGTAATGAAAATGTCCCCAAACACTCCCCCCCTTAACATGGCCTGAAAGTCCCCAAACATTTTACTAAATAGATTAACTTGCCCATTGTTTTCCTCCACATTTATCAGCTTCATTAAGTGAATGGCTGAACAAATATATTACACATGCATGAAAACCCCCTTTTGCCTGTGTCTTATTGTGCTCCAGGCTGACAGGTGGTTAACTGGTGTTAACTGGTTTTGTGCAAAGAGAACCCCCCCTTCTTTCCATTCTGGGGTCTCGGAGCAAGAGATTGAGATTGGCACAAGAAGGCAAGTAGATCGTTGATCCTCTCCCTAATATCCAAAGCCTCATTGAAACCACATTAGCTCTTATTCTGAGCACCATGAAACCCTCATTTATTTCAGCGTTCCCTCTGTAATCACATTAAGGCTCTGCTGGGACCTTTCAATGGCTTTGCTCTCCAGACGTGTTATGAATTGAGCGCTGTGTTGCCTGATAAAGCTTATTGCACGGGCCTGATCCATATCATATTTATATTTATATATACAGGGAAATAAATCCTTTTCACAGACCACAACATACACTGTCCTTATATCTGTGACATCAGATAATAAAAAATATACTCATAGCTTGTCCCTGAATGTCAGAGAAGGTAAAGTTTAAATGAAATAGGGATTCTGTCATTTTGGATTCGGATCTGCCTGTGATTCTTTAGGTGCAAATACGATGTGTATTTTAATGCCGGCCATTGGGTGAAGCTGGAAGATGCCACCATCTTCAGGGCACAGATATCTCCAGGATTCCCCAATGCACAAGTTATATTATTAAAAATTGCAGGAATCATCAAACAACATTCATGGCCATCATCAGCAATACCAGATACCTTCAAGCCCACTCATCCATTGTCAAGCCCACTCATCCATTGTCCAGCCCACAGAATCCATTCCTCTGTCCTTTGGCAAACCAACCAAAAAAAGGCCAAAGCAAAGTCTTGTCACTGTCCATTTGCCCTTCCTCCAACCATAAATCATCCCCCCCAAGATTCTTCCTTTCTGTGCCCTTACCCACCTCTACCATATCTGTATCCCCATCAACAACAAAGAAAACGTCCAGGTAACCAGAATGATCGAGAGGTAATATATTTCATACCCTGAACAGATTAACCTACTTAACCTACTCAACCTACTCACTTTGGAGAAGCTTTCTGGGGGAATGTTGAGTTGACTCCCCCTCCAGGTAACCTGTATTAAACCATCATTTATATCTGGCTTTGGTTGAGAAAGAGAACCCCCCCCATAAGAATGAAACATCATAGTGGTCTGTATTCTACAGCCTGCTCATAACTGTGAAGGTCCTGTGATGGACCAGTGATGGCCAAGTGTTGATGTCTAGACCAACCTCCAGAGTAGTAAATATGCCTTCTATACTGGGTGGCAACTGGAGCTAGATCTGCATTCTGGATGAGGAAAACCCTTATGATCTAATGACTTTGGCCTCCTGTGATGGACCAGTGATGGCCAAGTGTTGATGTCTAGACTAACCTCCAGAGTAGTAAATATGTCTTCTATACTGGGTGGCAACTGGAGCTAGATCTGCATTCTGGATGAGGAAAACCCTTATGATCTAAGGACTTTGGCCTCCTGGCCTAACTTTCAACAGCCAGAACCACCTGAAAACAGGATTAGATTCCCTAAACCAAATATTATTACCTCAGGATCTAGGCTTTTTTAACCAACTGCCAGGTTCTCAAACCACCCAGTTGACTTACTGAAGCCCAAATAAATCATGTTTCAAGTCAGCATGCATTCTCCAGGCCAATGAAACTGGTAGGAGCCAGATGATGAGGGGTGTTTTTCACTTCATCGAGTTGAACCTTGTCCATACATCATCATCATCATCATCACACCGTCCATACTAATGCATCCTTGCCCATATTTTATGATAATGATGCTTTTTGGTTTTAACAGTTGGCAAGGCTTTTATGGTTTTCCATATTGGTTAAGTTTTAAGTGTTGAATATTAACTAAAGCTCACACCCCAAGGTTACTTGTTTTGAACCTGGTTGACCCTTCCACTGGTTTTCTAATGATGTACATGTTGGAGCACTGACATCAACTTGGCACAGTTTACTCTAAAGGCCTGACCTCTATAGAAAGGTTGTTCCCCAGATGATGAACCCTGATCAGGGGGTTGTTCCCCACAAATGTCCTTGATATTTCAGCAGAAGTGGAACATAAGCACCTGGGCCCCATCCTAGAAACTTGCCACCACAGTATTGTAGGTTTTTGATGCCTGCAAAGTGGTCTTCTCCTCACAGGTGTCCATAGGCCCCTCTTATGATCCCATTGTTGGTACATTGGCCAATCAGATCATCTCAATTCATACCAGTATGTAAGTGGGCCAAACCAGGCGACGTTGCCACCAAACAAGCAGATCTTTGACCAGTATGTGACCAGATTTCCTTGCTAATGATGGGCAAATTTGTGCCGTTTTGCTCTGCCGAAAAATGTGCAAAATTTTGTGCGAAATTCGTGAAACGGCGAAAAAATTCACGAACTTTTTGATGCTGGTGTCAGTTGTTTTTTGGGCAAAAATGCATCTGAGTCCAAAAAACAGATGCCAAGCGTCCATTTTTTTTTGATTGCCGTGTGAATTTTCGCCAATGAATTTTTGTGGCTGTTTCGCGAATTTATTCGCCCATCACTATTCCTTGCAACTGGAGTGAGTGTGGAGTGATGCTGGTGTTGGGCCCCTAATATTATATATATATGCAGGGGCGTAACTACCGGGGGAGCAGGGGGTGCAAATGGGCCAGGGCCCGCACCCCTGCAGGGCCCCCACAAGATCGTGCGTGCTGCAGCTGGCTGGAGTCGCTGCAGCGGCACAGAAAAATCGCGCACACGAGGGTGGGGGCAGGCCGTCTGCATGGCTCACACCAGGGCCCGCCCCCACCAAGTTACGTTACTGTATATATGAAGATAAAGGAGAGATCATGGCACTGGTTAAGTTTTTATACACAATTAAATAGGATTGTGATGGTGATTACATGACAGCAGCACCCCCCATTTCCATTGTTTTCCTTTAAATCCTGCTCCCCATTAGATCAGTTGTCTGAGATAAGGGATAAGGTCCCAGTCTATTGTGGGAAGCTCAGCAGCAATGAGGTCTCTGTCACTGGCCCAAATCAATGAGATTTAGGGAAATATGAAGTGAGAATTCTCCTTAATTCCCCCTTTGATTCCCCATGAAGTGGCTGTTCTCTTTGTCCTGCCGGGCTCATCCCCGGGAACTTCATCTGCCATTGATCCGTTCTGCGGGGGTGGGGCAACTGACACTTTCCATCTGATTGAGCAAAGAGGATCTCCGCTGCCCGGACGAAAAATGACGGGACTCCACACATAGGGGCAAATTCACTAAGCGCCGAAGCGCCGAACGCTAGCGTCAATTCGCTAGCGTCTGGCATTTTCGGTACTTCGCAAATTCACTAGCGAACGCTGGTGTAAATTCGCTAGTGTTACTTCGCACACTTACGCCAGGCGAATTTTCGCTAGCGACGTAACTACGCAAATTCACTAACTTGCGCAGTGTACTGAACGCTACCTTTTACGCTAGACTTCCTTCACCACCTCAGACCTGGCGAAGCGCAATAGAGTAGATAGGGATTGTTTCAAAAAAAGTCAAATTTTTTTCTAAGCCCAAAAAACGCTGGCGTGTTTTCTACATGATGGGTGATAGGCTGAAAAAGATGGAAAATATTTTTGGGGCTCCCCTCCTTCCCCCCTACATTCCCTGACTCATGGCAACTTACCTAGACAGTGGGCACATGTGTAGGGCAAAATAACATTTTTATTTGCTGATTTGAAGGTTTTCTAGGCATTTGTAGTGCTGATACGTGTTCCTCCATTGAAATTTGAATTTCGCGCCGTATGCAAACGAACCATCGCTAGCGAAACTTCACTTAACTTGGCGTATTAATGCTAGCGCAACTTCGAAAACTTACGCTACCCCTGTGCGCAGCTTCGGATTTTAGTGAATTTGCGGAGCGCTGGCGAAAATACGCCTGGCGAAGTGTGGCGAAGTGCGGTGAAGTTGCACCTGGCGCAACTTCGCATCTTAGTGAATTTGCCCCACAGTCTGAAAATCATACGAATCCTCGATTTGTATGATTGGATCTTTGCGTCTATGGCCACCGTTAGAGTACAGATTTTGGGCTTAGTTTAATTTTAAGCTTTAGTTTTAGAGACAAAAACGTAACCACAGCTTATAGACTTTTGGGCAGTCCCATTAGTAGTGAAATAAGTTTACGTCTAGTTGGGGACATTTCGGGCAATAGGTCTGAGAGCTCAAACACAAAGACTTTTTATACAATTTCCCATCACCCGGGTGAACCCTTTTAGAAGTGTTGAACCCTCCAATTTTCAGGCACCAAACATTTGTTATATTTACTAATAGAATATGAGAGTTGGGAAGGAGTAATTGGAGTATGTAAGTAGCCGGATCATTTTTCAGCCACTTTCTTGAGAGGATGATTTTTCCGGTTTCCTGCAGACCAAAGTTTTTGGGAACCCGGACTTGATTGGCCCCCGGAACAATGGAGGAAAAGCACCTTGTCTAATGGGGCCCGTTGAGCGGGGCTGATGGGTTAAGCGTGGGGGCTGACGGGTTAAGCGTGGGGGCTGATGGGTTAAGCGCGGGGGCTGATGGGTTAAGCGTGGGGGCTGATGGGTTAAGCGTGGGGGCTGATGGGTTAAGCGTGGGGGCTGATGGGTTAAGCGTGGGGGCTTGTTTATCTGCGACGAGGTGTCAGTCGTTGGCCGGACGGGCCAAGAAACTGACGGCTCGAGGGTCGTATTGATGTGAAGTAACGGGGTAATCGGATTGGAACTTAGTCACGGTGTTAATGTCATTTCACATCACGTCAACTGGGTAACCTCGCCCTGATACCTGGATTAGCCGCCCAATACGGGAACATTTAGCAACATTCCATTCAAATCTATTCCTCGCTAACAGATTTACTCATTTGCATAACTGTAGCCTTTCCAGGATTTGGGGGAAAACCCACAGGCAGGCGACGCTTTGCAGCGAATTGTACGGACAATGCGGACGGGACGGAGACTATTCAGGGCTAAACGAGGAGTTTTTAACAGAAACGTTTCCAGACCCGGCTCTGACCATTCCCTGGTGATGGGGCCCAAAAGTTTGCAAAAAAAGTATTTTAAAGGGATCCTGTCATCAGAAAACATGTTTTTTTTTCAAAACACATCAGTTAATAGTGCTGCTCCAGCAGAATTCTGCACTGAAATCCATTTCTCAAAAGAGCAAACTGATTTTTTTATATTCAATTTTGAAATCTGACATGGGGCTAGACATATTGTCAATTTCCCAGCTGCCCCATGTCATGTGACTTGTGCCTGCACTTCAGGAGAGAAATGCTTTCTGGCAGGCTGCTGTTTCTCCTTCTCAATGTAACTGAATGTGTCTCAGTGGGACCTGGATTTTACTATTGAGTGTTGTTCTTAGATCTACCAGGCAGCTGTTATCTTGTGTTAGGGAGCTGCTATCTGGTTACCTTCCCATTGTTCTGTTGTTAGGCTGCTGGGGGGGAAAAGGGAGGGGGTGATATCATTCCAACTTGCAGTACAGCAGTAAAGAGTGATTGAAGTTTATCAGAGCACAAGTCACATGACTTGGGGCAGCTGGGAAATTGACATATAAACTGCAGTTTTGGGACTCATTAACTGCCTGAGTTGGGCAGAGCTCAGCAATTTCATAGAGGGGTAAACTGCTGCCCACGTGATGCCCAAGAACTGCTACAGAAGTGCAGCAAATTTCCTGACTCTAAACTTCTAAACATTCCATTTGTGGATGAATTACGATGAATGAAACTGTATTTTGTGCTTTACCAAGCCGCTCATTAATAAGGGCCAGTGAGTTGGTCAAAGTCAACAGGGAGGCAAGTGAGACTAATGAAGTTAAAGAGCAGGCAAGTTGTGGTAAAGACAAAAAGCGGTCAAGGCAAATGTGGAAATGAAGATTACGGACTAGGGATTATAGTGGATTATAGGATTATAGGCAAGTCAAGAGACAAAACTGGCAATAAAGCCGACTAGTTAAGGGAAAGTGTAGGCAATGCAACAGATAGTTTGGGCAAGTATAGGCAAGGATATAGGCAACAAGTATTTATCCAGATACCAACCAATCATGTGGAGTCTTAAGGGGAATCAGTAGGGACAGCTTGAGGCTGGTCAGCCCTAGAACACCCAAAAACTCGCTCACCGCGAAAACTTTCCCTATGTCCCTGAGTAAGTGTTGTGCCACCACCATACGGGGAACCACGGCACCAGAGATACTGCTAGTGATACCCCTGACACCCCAATAGACTCCTGGGTACCGACACTAGAGTTGCACTGGGTCAGCTTTCCCTTGTCTAATGCCTTCAGTTCCTCACAGGCGGTGCTTAAAAGGAAGCCCCATCCCTTTGGAGCAAAGAGAATGTGGATAAACTGTTGTCTTACAAAAAATGGGTATATTATTGTAGGACGTTTTCATTTCTTCTCTTGTTCCATTCCTGCTCCCATCTGTTAATACAATGTAAAATGAGTGAAACTTAAGAACCCCTCCCAGTGTGTTTCTATCTGTGACCCTTGTACTGAGTATCACCTTCACCCATTCCCGCAGTTTATTTAAAGTCCACTTTGGCCCAATACTGACGAGCCGAATTAAAGGGAATGTTTCCCTCAGAGCAGAATGAAGCAGAACTCGACATGGAGAATATCCGTAAGAAAGAGAGACAGTGTTACAAACAGAAAGCGCCACGGCTGAGATTTCATGCTCATTACTCATGTTGCCCCCCAGCACGGTGGTCTCCTCCTTCCTATTCTTGGGAATGCAAATGAGACACAACAGAAATTACTGAGTCGGTTCAGCAGATCCATTGTATTCCCACCACTAAATAGGGGGCTTCTTTCTTAACGGTCACTAGTTTGCCCACTGTCCTTTTTAAAAACCTGCACCCTCTCAAATTTGGTCAAACTCAGAGACCTTGCAACTCAATGTAGGACCTTGCACCCTCAATGTAGGACATGCACCTCACTGTAGGACCTTGCACCTCACTGCAGGACCTTGCACCTCCATGTAGGACCTTGCACCTCAATGTAGGACGTGCACCTCACTGTAGGACCTTGCACCTCACTGTAGGACCTTGCACCTCACTGTAGGACCTTGCACCTCACTGCAGGATGTGCACCTCACTGTAGGACCTTGCACTTCACTGTAGGACCTTGCATCTCACTGTAGGACCTTGCACCTCAATGTAAGACCTTGCACCTCAGTGCAGGACCTTGCACCTCAATGCAGGACCTTGCACCTAAATGCAGGGCCTTGCACCTCAATGCAGGATCTTGCACCTCAATACAGGACCTTGCATCTCATTGTAGGACCTTGCACCTCAATGTAAGACCTTGCACCTCAATGTAGAACCTTCCCCCTCAATATAGGACCCTGCACCTCACTGTAGGACCTTGCACTTCAATGTGAAACAGATGTAGGAAGAGACTGACCAATGAGGACAGAGCCTGCTTCACACACACACAATCCTCAATACAACGTCAGGTTCACCCCCCTCCCCATGTTCCAGTTAAAACTATCCCAAATGTTTATTGTAATGAGGGAGAATAGACAGAGCTTTGTGGCAACAACTTGGCAACAGCTTGTTCAGCCCTAAATCCCCCTTGGAACCAGGTCTGGTTAATGTGAATATATTCAATTCCAAAATCCTTCCATGATCTAAGCTTGGTTAAGCCCCCTCTCTGCTCCGGAGACCCTTGGGGTCAGACCCTGCAACAAAGAGACAGAGGAATAAACATCTACTGCTTCTTAAATGGGCAGAGAGAAACCTCCTCCCTTTATTGAAGGTGGCAGGACAATTGGGTATGTCCAGTAACCACACAAGGGATGAGTAATAACAACTGGAGCAACACTGGTCTCACTGTAGGATCTTGCACTTCAATGTAGGATCTTGCACCTCAGTGTCGGACATTGCACCTCAATGTAGGACCTTGCACCTCAATGTAGGATCTTGCACCTCAGTGTCGGACATTGCACCTCAATGTAGGACCTTGCACCTCAATGTAGGATCTTGCACCTCAGTGTCGGACATTGCACCTCAATGTAGCTGCGTGCACCACTGTGTTGGACATTGCTTCTCAATATAGGACCTAGTACCTCAATGGAGATCCATGTACCTCAATGTAGGACCTTGCACCTCAATGTAGGAGCTACCACCTCAGTGTAGGACATTGCACCTCAGTGTCAGACATTGCGCCTCAATTTAGGATGCTTGTACCTCAGTTCTGGACATTGTACCTCAATGTAGGACCTTGCATCTCAATCTAGAACCATGTACCTCAATGAAGGATCTTGCACCTCAATGTAGGACCTTGTACCTCAGTGTAGGATCTTGCACCTCGGTGTCAGACAATGTACCTCAATGTAGGACCTTGCATCTCAATCTAGAACTATGTACCTCAATGGAGGATCTTGCACCTCGGTGTCGGACATTGTACCTCAATGTAGGACCTTGCATCTCAATCTAGAACCATGTACCTCAATGAAGGATCTTGCACCTCAATGTAGGACCTTGTACCTCAGTGTAGGATCTTGCACCTCGGTGTCGGACATTGTACCTCAATGTAGGACCTTGCATCTCAATCTAGAACCATGTACCTCAATGAAGGATCTTGCACCTCAATGTAGGACCTTGTACCTCAGTGTAGGATCTTGCACCTCGGTGTCGGACATTGTACTTCAATGTAGGACCTTGCATCTCAATGTAGGAAATGTACCTCAGTGTTGGACCTTGTGCCTCAGTTAAGCACCTTGTATCTCAATGTAGGATCTTGGAACTCAATGTAGGACCTTGCACTTCCCTGTAGGACCTTGTACCTCAACGTAGGACCTAGTATCTCAATGTGGGACCTTGTACATCACTGTAGGATCTTGCAACTCAATGTAGGACCTTGTACCTCAGTGTAGGACATTGTATAATGATAGAAAGAAGCTGCAAGTCACTTCTATATTAATTAACACAATATGAAATGGTACAAAGATTAGATTTGACAGTTGCATGTGCCAGAGAGTGGAACGTTCCAACCTTCATTCCAACTGATGAATTTGGGGGATTCTGTTTTGCAGAAAGTATTGAGCTAATCACGAGTCACGAGAGCTAATTCAGTGGCTTTTTTATTTAAGGGGTGAATAGAAAATTTGCCTGGAAATTGGCCCATTTTGCTCCAGTTCTTGGCAGACTTGTGCCCAATTAGCATTCTCTTTGTAAATACGCTGGGAATAGCACTCGGCTCCATACACGTGTTAGTGGCCACATAATTCCACAACCACTTCCCCGGCTCCCTTACTCTCCATTACTCTCCATTACTCTCCATTACTCTCCACTACTCTTCTTCACTCTCCATTACTCTCCTTTACTCTCCATAACTCGCCACTGCTCTCCATTACTCTCCACTACTTTCCATTACTCTCCACTACTTTCCATTACTCTCCACTACTTTCCATTACTCTTCACTGCTCTCCATTACTCTCCATAACTCACCACTGCTCTCCACTACTCTCCATTACTCTCCACTACTCTCCATTACTCTCTACTATTCTCCATTACTCTCCTTTACTCTCCATAGCTCGCCACTACTCTCCATTACTCTCCATTACTCTCTATTACTCTCCAATACTCTCTTTCACTCTCCATTACTCTCCTTTACTCTCCAAAACTCACCACTACTCTCCATTGATCTCCTTTACTCACCATTGCTCTCCATTAATTTCCACTACTCTCCATTACTCTCCACTACGCTCCATTATTCTCCACTACTCTCCATTACTCTCCACTACTCTACATTACTGTCCACTCCTCTCCATTACTCTCCACTGCTCTCCACTACTGTCCATTACTCCCCTATACTCTCCATTGCTCTCCTTTACTCTCCATTACTCTCCGTCACTCTCCATTGCTCTCCACCACTCTCCATTACTGTCCACTACTCTCCATTACTCTCCAATACACTCCATTACTCTCCACTACTCTCTTTCACTCTCCATTACTCTCCTTTACTCTCCATAACTCGCCACTACTCTCCACCACTCTCCATTACTGTCCACTACTCTCCATTACTCTCCAATACACTCCATTACTCTCCGCTACTCTCTTTCACTCTCCATTACTCTCCTTTACTCTCCATAACTCGCCACTACTCTCCACCACTCTCCATTACTGTCCACTGCTCTCCATTACTGTCCATTACTCTCTATTACTGACCATTACTCACCACTACTCTCCATTACTGTCCATTACTCTCCACTACTCTACATTACTCTACACTATTCTCCACTACTCTCCATTACTGTCCACTGCTCTCCATTACTCTTCATTACTCTTCACTACTCTCCATTACTCTCCATTACTCACCACTACTCTCCACTACTCTCCATTACTCTCCACTGCTCTCCATTACTCTCCACTACTCTCTGTTACTCATGACTATGTCTGGGGACTTTGCACATGTTCTGTTCTATTTTGTCCCATAGTTCAGGGTTCTTGTTTGCTCTTCCCCAGTTTAGTTTTTTTATCCCAATCTAAATATTCTCTCTGGTCAGAAGTGCTGCGGATGTGAGCAATGATTTCAAATAAAGGGTAAGTGATCCTGAAAGTTCTGATTTCTCCCCATCAATGTTCCCCTCTTTCCTCATTCAACCTGAAAGCCCTCACAGCAAAGAACCCCATCCTATGCTGATGGTGAGATCTCCCCTTTCTTCCAGTACCAATGTATAATGCATTAAAAAAAAAACATAACATGATCATATAAAAATAATGTAGATCACTAAATCTCCCCTGTAGCCCTGATCCCCTGCCTCTCTGTCTGTGCTGCACCCCTCAATCCTGTGTCTGTGTCTGTTGCTTGTGGTTAATGAGGAACAAATGGGAATCTTCCCAGGGACAGAACAAGTGTCTCCGGCTGATCTGGGCTGTCTGTCTGTCTGTCTGTCTGTCTGTCTCTCACTCTGTCTCTCAGTCAGTCTGTCTATGAGACTATAGGGAACAGTCAATTCCGCAGTTTCCCAGATCTTCTCTGTAGAACAATTTTTAGGCCCTGGGCCAAAAACCCACCCAAAATAACGGAAACCCATTAATCACGTCGGACTTGGCCAAGGAAAATAATCTGAAATAAATCAGCAAATAAATAAAGTTCCTGCCACAATAACATGAATATGGTACAGAAACAAGCCCTTTGTTAGTGGAGAATGTTACAGGGGCCACAGGCTGAAACTTTCGGGGGGAACAGGAGAGGGTCGTGTGTTTGGGCTGAATGGGGAGAAGGAGCAAATGACTCTCAGATGAGCTGGAACAGATGGGCAGGTCACAGTTGAACAAGTGAACATTGAGGAATAAAGGCCAAACTCAACTGGAGTTCATTCCCTCCCACTGATCCTGTCAATCACCCCCACACTCTCCACTTAACCCCCCCCCCCCCCGCTCTGCCAACAATTTGTTTCTCTTCTTGGCCCCAATGTCACAAGAGACTGAAGTTTATCTGCTGCTCCTCAACCTCAAACCAAATCCTCACCCACCGACCTTCAACTGGAACAAGATCAGATATTGAGGTTCTGCTTCCCAATAAATCATAAAGGGAACACAGCGGAGGTTCAGCTATAGGGGCCCAAAATTCTGATCCTTATTCCTTCTCTGCTTCATGTGCTAATATCCTTATCATTTACAGTAGGGGGTACATTATCCCTTATAATACATGAGTGATACTCAGAGTTCCCTGTATAACTCAGCCTGCAGCCTTGTGTCTTTATATAGTCACAGAACAACCCCTCAGTGACTTCTAATATCCTTATCATTTACAGTAGGGGGTACATTATCCCTTATAATACATGAGTGATACTCAGAGTTCCCTGTATAACTCAGCCTGCAGCCTTGTGCCTTTATATGGTCACAGAACAACCCCTCAGTGACTTCTAATATCCTTATCATTTACAGTAGGGGGTACATTATCCCTTATAATACATGAGTGATACTCAGAGTTCCCTGTATAACTCAGCCTGCAGCCTTGTGCCTTTATATGGTCACAGAACAACCCCTCAGTGACTTCTAATATCCTTATCATTTACAGTAGGGGGTAAATTATCCCTTATAATACATGAGTGATACTCAGAGTTCCCTGTATAACTCAGCCTGCAGCCTTGTGCCTTTATATGGTCACAGAACAACCCCTCAGTGACTTCTAATATCCTTATCATTTACAGTAGGGGGTACATTATCCCTTATAATACATGAGAGATACTCAGAGTTCCCTGTATAACTCAGCCTGCAGCCTTGTGCCTTTATATGGTCACAAAACAACCCCTCAGTGACTTCTAATATCCTTATCATTTACAGTAGGGGGTACATTATCACCTTATAATACATGAGTGATACTCAGAGTTCCCTGTATAACTCAGCCTGCAGCCTTGTGCCTTTATATGGTCACAGAACAACCCCTCAGTGACTTCTAATATCCTTATCATTTACAGTAGGGGGTACATTATCCCTTATAATACATGAGAGATACTCAAGAGTTCCCTGTATAACTCAGCCTGCAGCCTTGTGCCTTTATATGGTCACAGAACAACCCCTCAGTGACTTCTAATATCCTTATAATTTACAGTAGGGGGTACATTATCCCTTATAATACATGAGTGATACTCAGAGTTCCCTGTATAACCCAGCCTGCAGCCTTGTGCCTTTATATGGTCACAGAACAACCCCTCAGTGACTTCTAATATCCTTATCATTTACAGTAGGGGGTAGATGAATTACATACAAGTTAGAAGACTGGGCTGGTGGGGGCGGGGCTGGGGAGAGAGTCGGGTTCATTAATTGTCACTTGGCCATTGAGCCGCCAGTAACATCTGTTCGGAGGGACGAGTCAATATTGGGGGAAAGTTCAAAGCAGTGAGATCATTGCAAGTGTCAGTTTTACAAGCCGGGAGTGGCAGCAGGAGACTGAGCAGTGATAATGGGGGACAATAGGGAGCTCATTAAGCAGCAATTTGTTATAATGAAAGGACCTGCTTACACTTTACTCGGCTTTTAGGGACACAGAGGAGCGGTACCGGCACTTGTCACAGGGCTAATTTGTGACCCTGGTCAAAAGCCTTGGGATAAAATATGAGCCAAGCAATTAGCCGGCCCTGAGGGTCGGAGCAGATCCCTAAATCCTCTGTGTAACCCAGAAATGTGTTTGTGCCTTGGAATAAAGGGCCCTGGTATTGGGACAGGAGGAGAAATATCACTAGACTGTACTTGCCCCATATTTATATAATAAGGTGATGGAAATATATTTTTAATCCTGAGTTTCCCATTGGCTGTGCACAGGTCAGTGGCCAAATGGTCTAGTGGCCAAATGGGCAGTTCTGTTTTTCTAGTGATGCCAAATAAGAAGTGTGGGGCAACTTTGTACAATTAATGAGAAATTATCTGCCAGATGGATAGAAATATATGAACTAAATCAGCCCAATAATGGGACGCTGACCCTCTTCCAATGTGGGTTCAAAGCAGACACCCCGATATTCTGAACGAAAAAAGACTTCCGTGTTGCCATGTTGTTCTACCATCTCACCCCAGCGACTGACCAGATACAGTTCTCCTGCCCTCATCTCAAGTGATGTCATCCTCATCCGGAGTGATGTCATCATTTAAAGGCTAAGTTTCAAACATATGATCTCTATTGCCCCAGATGAAACATTATCCACGGCCCCTTTATATTCCCTGTTACCCCAAACTGCTTTCCTTACGGTCAATACTGAGGCTTCTGCAACTGGGGACACCAGATAAAGAAGATAAAGGGAGTTGGTAGAACATCAGGGGGGCTTCAGACATCTCTCCAGGTTCTGTACCCCATATTGCAGCCAGGGATTCTATGACATCATGAGACAGAACCTAAACGCTTGGGTCATTGGCTCCAGTTTGGAAACCCAGAACATCGTGGGAAACCCAGAACTTTAGCCTTTGCCGTTGATATTGTTGGTTGAGTTGGATCAACGTTGTCCATGTCGTTGGGCAATAAGAAGGGGCAGCAACTGTATCAATGAATAGTCTCAAGTCATTGGACAATAAATCCTCCAATGAGGTCTCGCATTCGGCCAAATTGAATCTGGAGTCAGAACTTTATATTTTTAGATTTAGGCTGAACCCAATATGCAGAGATTTAGGTGCAAAGTGCGACGTCTCGTTCTCCTGGAGCCTTTTCTCTAAATATTAATGAATTTGAAAGCAGCTTTCGAGAAACAGAGACGCCATATTGAATATCCCCCCACATCCATATTGGAATAGACTTATTTAAAGGGCCCTTTCCCCTCACTCAGCCGAATTTCTCCCCTGACAAAGAAACGGCCACAAAGGGGAAATTCTTGGTGATTTGTAAAAGATTTGTGTAAAAGGGGGACAGTAAAGTCACAGTTCAGCGCTTTAATGTGGAACAGTTGGAGGTTGGAGTCGCCGGCTGGTTGGGACTGGGCTCAGTTTTGTGAAGATTCGACTCAGTCCCACCACCTGCTCCCCCTTTTATTCCCCCAGTGAAACAGTCGGGACAATATGAACAGACGGGCGTTTGGCTTCAATGACTTCAACACACGACACCAGACGCTGCGAGACCCCAGGACAATAGAGAAATGAAGAGATCAATAAGGGCCCGACCTGTTTATCTGTAGGGGCAGCGACTGGGAAAAAAGTCAATCCGGGATATTTCTTCTTCCAGAGAGAGAGAGAGACGTCATTAATCAGGATAACGAGACCCCCGGCAACTAATAACCACTTTATTTAACTACAGAATTAATAAGAGAAGGAAGTGATTGTAAATAGAACGATGAGATTTCCACTGGATACATTGTGTCCTCCCTAATTATGTTCCCTTATTCCTTGGGTACCCCTGGAACTATAGCAGGGTGACACCCCAATGTTTCTATATATCTGTAACCTTGTTATGAGCTAAGGGGGCCCAGTCTGAAGGTCAGTTAGGGGGAGATTTGGGTTGAGTGTTTATTTGTGCCCTGGGTACCCCTGGAACTATAGCAGGGTGACACCCCAATGTTTCTATATATCTGTAACCTTGTTATGAGCTAAGGGGGCCCAGTCTGAAGGTCAGTTAGGGGGAGATTTGGGGTGTTTATTTGTACCCTGGGTACCCCTGGAACTATAGCAGGGTGACACCCCAATGTTTCTATATATCTGTAACCTTGTTATCAGCTAAGGAGGCCCGGTCTGAAGGTCAGTTAGGGGGAGATTTGGGGTGATTGATTATTTGTACCCTGAGTACCCCTGGAACTATAGCAGGATGACACCCCAATGTTTCTATATATCTGTAACCTTGTTATGAGCTAAGGGGGCCCAGTCTGAAGGTCAGTTAGGGGGAAATTTGGGGTGAGTGCTTATTTGTACCCTGTGTACCCCTGGAACTATAGCAGGGTGACACCCCAATGTTTCTATATATCTGTAACCTTGTTATGAGCTAAGGGGGCCCAGTCTGAAGGCCAGTTAGGGGGAGATTTGGGGTGAGTGTTTATTTGTACCCTGGTACCCCTGGAACTATAGCAGGGTGACTATTACCCCAATATAAGCTTATTTTCTGTGTACTTAATACCCATAATAAAGAATGGAATTATTCAGTTGTTAAGAGACTCCATGTTGTTACTAGGGGGACGGCCTGTGTATGGGGCTCCGGGGGGACTGATAGTGACGTCACTGGGCCTCGTTGCTGGGGAAACACAGACCCACCAATCGCAAGTGAAAAAGAGAAAGAAAACTGTAACAATTTCCAGTGAAAGTGACTTTGGCTTCTCTCTATAAAATCAATGTAAGAAAACAGATGAGAGTCAGTATTAGGGAGTGAGGACTTAGCGCTACTTACACATTCCTCCCAGAAGCCAATGATTAGCTCAGCTGCTCAGACAGAACCATTAATAGGCTGGGGGGGGGGGACACAACATTTTTTGTTGCATTAAAATTCTTGGGCCGGTCAGACAATGGGGGCTCAACGGTGCAAACGTTCAATGTATTGAGTGGGGTAAGTAGGCGCCACTCTATTTGATTACGATTTAGAAAAAAACAAACAAATCTCTAAAGCAACGCGGAGCTGTTTAATGTTTATTGATTCCAATTATCTGTCCCATCGGAGCGTTGGGGCTCAAGTAGCTCTCGAGACGTCTCTGTTCTGCTCAAACTTTACTTTCCAGCCAGAAAATCGCCTTAGTACGGGGGGGGTCAGACAAAGCCACAAAGTCCAGGGTAAACACCCCAATTTAATGGATCCGCCCATCCAATTACTGGGGCCCAATGGAAAGACTAAAGCGACATTGACTCACAAATTCTAATGTTCCTAATCCCTCGCCCCCAGGTAAAGCCCCTCGCTCAGACACCCCCCCCCCCAAGCACCGGCCCCTCCAGGCCAAACACATAATGAGACAAATGACAATGGGAGATTTTGGGATTACCCCCCCAGCGCAGGTATTTGTTCTCTCGTTATTTTAAGTCTTTGATTGTCCTGATAGAGAAACCGTTTGTAGCCCCCAATGAGGCCCAGCGGGGGGCCCATGTTTCTCTGGTGGGTCTGAAATGATCCTGGGGGGGGCCCTATAGGAAGTATTTACTGTACAGACCGGGGGGGGGGGGGATGAGAATTTGAGCAGCAGAGAAATAGGAAGTGACATTGTCTGTCGCATTCATGGAGGAAGCGCAACATCCTAAAGGGGAAGTTAACTGTGACTGTGAAACCTGTAGCATCAACTGGAAGTTACTCACTTTATTCACTTACACTCCAACCCCCCTTTTAGGTTTTTCAGGGGACCAGAAAAAAATGGTGTAAATGTAAAATCAGGGAAATGTATTATGTATAATATATAGGTGGGACCACAAAAACAACGTAAAATGAGGGAAAACTTCAAATCATCAGGGGATGTAAAATGGGTTCTACTGTATTTGTTTAGGGGTTAAATGTATTAAATCAATCAATGAAATCTCCTGATTCCCACTGCACTTACTTCAATAAAATAAATCACCCAGACATGTCACCCACCCACTGCTCTGTTACATACACAGGTTTGCTCCCCTCCTGTACAGGGAAATGTTGTCAAAAAGAGGCTTATTATTAATGAACGGATGTCTTGCATTTCATAAATATGTGGCCTTGTCATTAGCAACTAGTGACTAATTAATGTGCCAATTTAATCACTTTCCCTTTACAGATTTCTTCTGCTCAGGAGTCCAGCAGGGGGCGATACTAGGAGAGGAAATTGTCATATTGGTTATGCAGAGAGCTAGAATCTCAGCTGCCATAAAGCAGGACAGGACTGCTGCTTACAATGGGGATCAGATAGGATCTGTGCAGCCACTGGGACAGAATGTTCTGTTATACACATAGCTAGAATCTCAGCTGCCATAAAGCAGGACAGGACTGCTGCTTACAATGGGGATTCGAAAATTACCCAAGTCCCTTTATGTTATATAAATATGTGACAGTCAGAGGAATACAAATCACAGCTGGTTCAGACAGCAGAGGAAAGTGTGTGTCCCCGGGGGCCCCTGTATTAGTTACTAATGTAAGAGCCCCTCTATGATCCTGACTATATTACGCTGGAGCAGCTGAACCCGCCAGGACTGGAGACTCACTAAGAGCTCGGGATACACTCACTTGTCTAATGATGATAGTAAATGAGGCCGGACACTACAATGTGTCAGTCATTGTTCCCTGTCCAGTTGCTTCTCGTCATATTTACCTTAATGGACCCTCTGCTGGGGGAGACGGTGCAGCTGAACTGAGGGTGCGGATTAAATACATTAACATTATTTCCATATTGCAACTGTCATATTTATATTCCCCTAATACCCCCTCTCAGGCCCGGACTGGCAATCTGTGGGTTCTGGCAAATGCCAGAGGGGCTGCTATAAGGTGCCATAGAAAGTCAGTATTTAGTGGGCTGGTGGGGGCTGTTTGGGCCTCTTTGTACCTGAAATGCCAAGGCCTATTTTAATTCTCAGTCCGGACCTGCCCCCTCTATACAATCCCATAATGCAGCAGCTCAGCCCCTAATTGTAATTGGAGCTCCATGAATATTGCACCCCAATGTGTCCCCTTCCCAGCAGCCTGGTACCCCCAAACCCCCAGCCAATTAGCTTCTGAGACACGTGTAACTAAACTGTCATATAGAATCTAGGGATGCAACGAACCAATTATTTTGGATTCAGCCGAACCCCCGAATCCTTCACATCGGCCGAATACCGAAGGGGAAAACATTTTTTACTTCCTTCTTTTGTGACAAAAAGTCACACGATTTCTCTCCAAGACGCTAATTTGCATATGCAGATTAGGATTCGCCCGAATTCAAATCCTGCTGATAACGGCTGAATCCCCATTATTTGTTATTATAAAGCTATACTGTCACCTGCTGGTGAATTCCCTATATTGCACAGAGAGAGGCTGATGAAGATTTCCATCCCTGCCCCCAATTTGCATATGCAAATTAGGATTCGGTTCGGCTGGGAAAAAGCATTCGGCCGAATCCTGCTGCAAATAGGCTGAATCCAGGCCAAATCCCGACCGAATCCTGGATTCGGCGCATACCTAATAGAATCAGGATCAATATATTAGATATCAACCCTCACAGGCCCCGCCCCTTGGAATTCTCTCTTTATTGTTAGGATAAAGTTCCCCTTTAAAGGCATTTCCCTTTATTATAAATATCTGTCAGTCATATTGTGCCGCCAGATTTAATAATAATCCTTATAATATCCTTATAAATTACAACAGGGGGTACATTATTCCATATATCATTTCTTGAATATTCCTATTGTCCCTTTTGTATGATTATAATAACAGCGTGAGGGGTAAATTTACAATGATTTCTTAGAAGATGTTATAGATTGTGAGCTCTTTGGGACAGAGACTGCATTTCAAACTCCAGCCACTTGTGTTTATTCTAATTGTCAGTATCTCTGCCGTGTAACTTGGGATGCACCAGGATTCGGTTCGGAATTCTGACTTTTTTTAAGGAGGATTCCTAAATCCTAATTTGCATATGCAAATTAGGGGCGGGAGGGAAAAAACAAGGAAGTTACAATGTTTTCCCTTTCCCACCCCTAATTTGCATATGCAAATTAGGATTTGACATCGGCCAAATCTTTCAGGATTCGGCAGAATCCAAAATAGTGAATTTGATGCCTGAACTCCCCATTATTTGTTATTATCTAGTTATACTGCCACCCGCTGGTGGTTCCCTATACTGCACAGAGAGAGGCTGATGAACAGAATTGGCAGAAAGATAAAAGCGCTGATCACTCAGAACTATAACTACAGAGGCCACTCCCCCTTAGGGGCAGTGATGAGAATAAGAAACACCCCCAGAGGGCGGAGCTCTGAATAAATAAGCATCAGTTTATTTCCTGGGTAATAATTTAAGACGGGTACAATCATCGTTATTAGCGCTAGACATGATCTGGGCGGATCATGCACCAAATAAACCAATAGAAAATAAGATCAGGAGGAAGGGGGTGGGGTTGGGGGGTCCCTCCTGATTCTTTGTTTTAAAAAAAAAAAAAAAAAAGGCTTAGAAAATGTCATCAAAATGCAGCAGTTTGATCAGATATTTACAGTCTATGTTACACAACTGTACAGCGGGTTCTCACCATCGACACTTTGTAGCCACAGCAGGGGAAGTCGAAAGAGACGGGATCCGATACGCAGACCTTAGGCCTCAATGTACAGAACAGTGGGAATCAACTCGTATCCACTAATACCCCCAGCTCTTGCACAACTACACGTCCCAGCCCCAGTGCAGCCAAAGCTCCTGCAGGGACAGAGCTGAATAATCCCGAATCAGAGGGGTCGGGTCTCCATGTTCCATAACCAAAGTGTTGCATAGAATCCGCTCAGGAGATACAGCGAGAGCCAACGCAGCACAGAACTCACACGTCTCACTGGACTGAACTCTCCCCATTGCTGCGACCCCAGATTGTGGATCATCCCCTCATGCTGCCTCTGACTGCAGGAGCAATGGGTTGTACCAAGTCACTGCGGGGGAGCACAGCCAGGCCTCGTGTCATATCTCACAGCAGTAGCACCTTAGTGTGAGACTCGTCTCTGAAGCACCCGCTGCAGTTAGGGTGCAGGTGGCACCCTATTATGGAACCTGAGTATCAAGAGTCCCCAAAAATGGGTCTGCACCCCTAATAACAGCAGGACTGTTCAGGCAGCAGAGTTTTACTGAGTCGCAGGGGGTCAAAATGACACTCAGGGGGTTATTCACTAAACTAGATTTTTTCTGGTTGGGCTTTTTGGGGCAAAAAACTCTTTTTCGTCGAATTTTATCAATTTGTTCCCCCAGATCCGATTTCTTCTAGATATTTTAGCAATGAATAAGGCAAAATTGGGCATTATTTTGATCCAATATGGCAGCTCCCGCAGCTACAATTCGGCTTATTTCTACAATGAATAGGAAGCCTGTGTAAATCTGAATTTGACTGACCCCAGGGATAACCCCCCCACTACTGTCGGTGTAAATTTGGGAGGGGGGGGGTTGTGCCGCCAATGTTAGAAGACTCTGCTCTGGCCAAAGTCCCAGTGTTTGAGAACGGATTGAACATTACAGTGATGGCACAACCAATGAGGTATTTCCTAATATAATATATATATAAATTAGCAGGGGGGCCACACACACATCTGATGAAATGTACAGCCCCCCTATTCTATGTACCTTTCCTTAAATTAGGAATGCACAGAATCCAGGATTCGGCCTTTTTCAGCAGGATTTGGATTCGGCCGAATCCATCTGCCTGGCCAAACCGAATCCAAATTTGCATATGCAAATTAGAGGCAGGAGGGAAATTGCGTGACTTTTTGTCACGAAACAAGGAAGTTAAAAATGTTTTCCCCTTCTCTAATATATAATATAATATATGCAAATTAGGATTCAGATGCGGTTCGGTAATCGGCTGAATCTTTCACTAAGGATTCGGCGGAATCCAAAATAGTTGATTCGGTGCATCCCTACTTTAAATGATGAATTTCTACCTTGGCTGCGGGTGCTGGTCCCTATAAAGGAGGCAATGCCAGTGAGATCACAAGAACATACAGGAGCGACCCCCCCAGGGGTACTGGGATCAGCGTAGCAGAAATAACAAGTAAGGCCTCAGTATAAGGGGCAGCACCAGAACAGGTGAAGCCTGACCTCCCCCTGTTCTCACCAAACCTCACTGGAATCTGCAAAGGAAACGTCAAAGTTACGGTTAAAAGGGGAGCGAAGTGTTTGTGTCATGGTGTTAGTGCGCGGCGCTCCCCTCCCCCAGCACCAGCGTTTAACACTGCCAGACAGGCGAGCACCATTGTAGCGTCACTCCCCGCGGCTGAGGTTACTCGGTGAAGTTGGCGTGGCCAGCACCCCGTGTGTGTTTGGTTATAAGCAGCATAGGTCATTGTATGGTCCGCTCCTGATATCGCACAATTCGGCACAAGTCAAATATATTCAGTGTTCCAGACAGAGAGGCATGAGGAATAGTGCAGCTCACACACTCACGCATCGTCCAATAAAAACAAAGATTATTCACAGGGCGTCCAGCGCCCGCAGTCTAAAAAGTCTTATAATAAGGTGTCTGATTCAGGCAGCCAGAGACCACTCCCCCAAGGGACGGTGGCCCATAAGGGAACCCCAAAGACTGAGGGGTCACAGCGTTGACTCCAGGGAAGTGTCCAGGTCGTCCTGGTGGCTGTTACTGTTTGAGTCGCTGTCGTAACTCTGAGGGCTGGAGTAATTGGCCGCCTCCTGCAGTCGCATCAGCATGTTCACCTGCAACACACACCAACGTGAGAACCACAAGAAAACACTAGTGCAAAATGGGGCAGGTGCAAAATGCAGCCTTGGGGTTCATCTCAGGGCAAACACATTGGTCTGGAATCAGAGATAAGTGCAGAAATACAGTGGCATCTTACCAAAGGGTCCCCTTCAACTTCGCTGGGTGCCGCCTGTTTGCTGGACGTTCCCTCTCTGGGTACAGAGTAGCCATCAAAACCAACATCTTCTGGCCTGAGCTGGAGCAAGGGGGGCCATTCGTGCTGCTGGGGTACGGCCGTCCAGGGGTACGTGTCCATCACCCATCTGGCAGGGTCTTCCCAGGGGGCTCTCCTTCCATACAACTAATGCACAGAAAACATTCCCATTAGGCATAAATACCAAGAAGAGGAAATGTCAGCATCAAACAGGAAATATAAAGGAGAGACAATATAAAGGCTAACTAGAAAATATCAGGAAGAGGAAATGTAAACATCAAACAGGAAACATGAGGAAGAGGAAATGTAAATATCAAACAGGAAACATGAGGAAGAGGAAATGTAAATGTCAAACAGGAAATGTGAGGAAGAGGAAATGTAAACATCAAACAGGAAACATGAGGAAGAGGAAATGTAAACATCAAACAGGAAACATGAGGAAGAGGAAATGTAAACATCAAACAGGAAACATGAGGAAGAGGAAATGTAAATGTCAAACAGGAAATGTGAGGAAGAGGAAATGTAAACATCAAACAGGAAACATGAGGAAGAGGAAATGTAAACATCAAACAGGAAACATGAGGAAGAGGAAATGTAAATTCAAACAGGAAATGTGAGGAAGAGGAAATGTAAACATCAAACAGGAAATATCAGGAAGAGGAAATGTAAACATCAAACAGGAAACATGAGGAAGAGGAAATTGTAAATATCAAATAGGAAATATCATGAAGCGGAAATGTAAGAAGAGAAGAGGAAATGTAAACATCAAACAGGAAATATCAGGAAGAGCAAATGTAAATAACAAAGAGGAAAAATGAGAGGAAATGTGATCATTAAAGGGGACAGTGAGGATTAATAGACAGTTGCAATATTGATATGGGTCTCACCTGCAGTCCCTCTCTGACAGCCTCTAGGAGGTAGGGAATAATGGAATAATTCCACAAATCTGTAAACCAGACCCTTGAACCATCCACATCTATGGGGCAGGAGAGGAACAGCCGAGGGCCTTTAGTGGGAGCAAGAGCAGAAATTAAGGACATGGTGGTACACACAGAAAAGCTTGGCAATCTATTCGTGCCCAACCCCCCCCCCATGGGCCCACTCCAGGGAATCTACAGGGGGCAACACAAGAGGCACACGAGTCATTCTCACCGATGGTCACATCCGACGAGCTGTGCGTCTCCAGGAATTTGTTGAGATGTTGCCAAACCTTCGGGATCCAGTCGATGATTTTCACCAGTTCTGGATTTCTCGTTCTGGAGCTGATCTCTGTTTCTATGAGTTTCCTCCTGAGGTAGCGGCCGAGGAAGCCCTTCACTGGCTCAGTGTGATTGGCGCACAGCACCCACCTGGATAAGAGGACAGGGGGTCACTATCACATGGGGGTATGCACCCCAAATATATACATGGAATGGGCAATGTTTCCTGCAGGAACAACTTGATTTTTATAAACACATTATTAGTGATGGGGAGCTGCTCTAACACAGGGTGACCCAGACTGATGCTCCACTATGAGAAGAATATTTTGGTGCTGATCACATGATAGGAATGCGTAGAACATGAAATACCTGAAGTTATGATGCAGCTGCAGGTTGGGAGTGGAGGAGGTGGCTTGGTTCATGGTGCCGATGATATAGGGGCTGCAATAAAGACAAGAGAATGAGTCGAGTGGATCAGGTTATAGAATCTCCCTGACAGCAGCACAGGACCCGGGTCTCTCACCATTTCTGATATTTGCAGTTCAGAAGCCCATTGAAGATCTCTCCCAGGGAGCTGACGTGATGCAGGTTGTCTAATATAATAACCAGAGGCACATCCGTCGTGTTGTTCTCATTGCTGCACTGCTCGGCCACGTGGGAGAGGTACTGGCGCAGCTCCTGGTGAATAAAACATCCCAATTAGTGAGTTAGTGTGGGTGCTGCACCCTCCTTCTGACCCCAAGGCTGATGCCAGGCTGGGGGGCTGTGCAACGCTCTGTGGCACCAAGAGATTCACTGTCTCTTCATTCTCAGACACTTGAACTATTTATAAGAAGTGAACAGCTAAGGGGTCAGATTTCAAGTAAAATTTATTTAAATATGAATCTAAGGATCAGTTAGCCAGAAACCCGTTATCCTGAAAGCTTCGAATTACAAAAAGGATCTCTCCTATAGACTCCGTGATAATCAAATGATCCAAATGTTTACAACTATTTCCTTTTTCTGTGTAATAATAAAACAGTCGCTTGTACTTGATCCCAACTAAGATATAATTAATCCTTATTGGAGGCAAAACCAGCCTATTGGGTTTATTTCATGTTTATATGATTTTCTAGTTTAAAGGAGAAGGAAAGTCTTCTTGCACTTGGGGATGCCGAATGTTAGGAACCCCAAGTGATTGTATTGACTTACCAGAAACCCCGGGCTGGTGCTCCTGTCAGCAGAAAACTGCACCGGCCCGGGGTTATACCAGCGAGCACCACAGAGTCATTCTATTCCGGCTTCTTCTTTCTTCGTGCGGCTGCGCATTCTCAGTAGAGCGAAAAGCTGAACTTTAACTGAAAAGTCGCTATTTCATTCTAGGGATGCACCGAATCCACTTTTTTGGATTCGGCCGAACCCTTTCGCGAAGATTTGGCCGAATACCGAACTGAATCCTAATTTGCATATGCAAATTAGGGGTGAGAAGGGGAAAACATTTTTTTACTTCCTTGTTTTCTGACAAAAAGTCCCACAATTTCCCTCCCCACCCCTAATTTGCATATGCAAATTAAGATTCGGATTTGGTTCGGCCAGGCAGAAGGATTCGGCTGAATCCGAATCATGCTGAAAAAGGCCGAATCCCGAACCGAATCCTGGATTCGGTGCATCCCTATTTCATTGTACTGCACATGTGTAACCCTGGGCCGGTGCAGTTTTCTGCTGACAGGAGCACCAGCATGGGGTTTTAGTTAAGTCAAAACAATCGCTTCGGGTGCGTAACATTTGAAACCCTTAAGTGCAAGAAAACTTTCCTTCTCCTTTAGGGCAGAGACACAAGCTGCAATTCCAGGAGATTAGTCGTCTGGCAACAAATCTCCTCTTCTTCGGGGTGACTAATCTCCTCAAACTGCCTTCCCGTCTGTTAGAATGAAAATCGCCGGCGGGATGGCACTCGTTTTCTGAAGTCGCCCAAAGTTGTCTCAACAGGAAACCTCAGGCAACTTCGGAAAACGAAGTGCTCTGAGTGCCATCCTGCCGGCGATTTTCATTTCGAAGGCAGTTCGGGGGATTTCAGTGTTTGTCTCTGCCCTTATGAAGATCCAAAGAATAACGGGATTCTCACCTTGCTGGATTTATGATCTACGTTGAAGGTAGCGATGACCCCGTCCGTTAACTCCCGCCCCTCCCACTGCACCAGGTATTCTGAAAGGCGATTGGCCAGGTAGGTCTTTCCGGTGCCGCTAGGCCCAGACAGGATAATCCTCCTGTGCTCCATTAACAGTGAGATGTATCTCTGTAATATTGGCTTTGGGATCAGCGTCTCCAACACCAGGCAATCCAAACTGCTCTGAGGGAGGCCTGGGAACGAATACAACAAATCAGCATTACAGACATTATATATATATATATATATATATATATATATAGTGAATAAAGTGCCCCTCTTGTAAAATATAAAGATATTATAAGTTACCAAGGAGTTTCATGACCATATAAAAACACGAGGCTGAAGGACAGGTCATGGAACTCCGAGGTGACTTCTAATATCCTTATATTTTCCAACAAGGGGAACTTTATTTATTATAAAGTATATGACAAAAATTAAATCACTACTCACTGTTTATACAGTAACTGATGACATCACTACTCACCGTTTATAAGGATATCATTTACAGGGTATTCATGGCTTTTGTGTATAATATATATATATATATTGAATAAAGTACCCACTTTTGTAAAATATAAGGATATTACAATATATATATATATATATATATATATATATATATATAGACCCCACACATCGCCAGTGCACTTACCTCTCACAGTGACACAAATGGTGTTGTTCTCCCCCACCAGATATCCACAAGGCAGCAGCTCGGGGGTCTCGGAGTTACCGGTTCTCTTGATGTCGCCGATATTGTATCCGAGGACACTGTCAGAATTGAGGCCCAGCTGAGTAACTGGATCCACGTGGATGATGTACTCCTATAAAGACAAGGGCAGAATGTGTGTGTGGCACAAGCAAAGGCAATTTGTGGCTTTACTGATGTTGCTGAACTACATTTCCCACGATCACACATAGACTTACCTTGAACAGTCTCTTTACCACCCCGTCCAGAATGTCCCATTTCGTTTTACCGCCCACACCGATGCAGCCAATCAGGAAGAGCCGAGGTCTGGCATCCTAAGGGTTCAGTAAAGAAATCAGTAGGGAAAGTTAAAAACCCCTTTAGAGCAGCTCCCACACAAACACAAATATGAGGGAACGCACTAAGTCAATATGTTTTCCTGAGCAGTCAATATAAACCCTGCGTATAAATACTGCACTCATAGCTTCCAATTGCTGCTTACACTTTAAAGGAGAACTAAAGATTAACTAAAGAAGTAAGTAGAAATGTTGTACATGATGTTTTGTGCTTCTGTACCAGCCCAAGGCAACCACAGCCCTTTAGCAGTAAAGATCTGTGTCTCCAAAGATGCCCCAGTAGCTCCCCATCTTCTTTTCTACTGATTCACATGCTCTATGCTGCTGTCACTTACTGAGCTTAGGGAGCCACTCACAATATACAGTACACATAGAATAGAAATGTCACAATATAAGGCTGATTAGTAATTAATACACATAATTACTACATGGCAGCACAGAAACCAGTGCAATTAGCATCAGAATTGAATAATCAGCAAACCTGTAGCATCAGCTTATATTACAGCCAGGGAAGCTCATTTTCTGCTGGATAATTAGTGACTAGCCCTAAGCTTAGCTTCTCAACAGCCAATCAGAGCCCACTGAGCATGTGAGTGTCACAGACACTTTCCAAGATGGTGACCCCCTGTGACAAGTTTGAAGTCCTGGATCATTGCTGCTATTGACAAGCTCAAACTTTAGCCTCGTGCAATACATTCACTATAGTATGGCATTTTGAGCCACATTCAGTTTTAGGGTTTAGTTCTCCTTTACCTTCAAAGTGAAATCACTTTCTACTGCCATCGAGTAAGGATTTTTTCTGGCACACAGGGGCAATTCATTTTTATCATTTTTTTTAAAGACAATTCCAGACTTGGGGGCAGTATTTCCTCTCGTCCCCTGCAAAGTAACTATAAGCTTTTGTCTGCTCATTCTAGTGCTGTAGATATTATTATATTATATAGAACCAACATTCCCAGAATGCTCAGCCAGTCTTTACCTCTCGCCACTTAATTTCCTCTGAGAGGTTAACGACGATCCGAACATGGCGGCTTTCCTTTCGCATGGTGCCATCGGCAGCGTCATCCAGCAGCATGTCTGTGTGAGAGAACAGAGCACACGATGGGTTAATTACACATATTGATCCCTATATGCTATGGGCAATAGCCCAGTGATTGGCTCATGATTCCATTTATTAATATAGTTAGCGGGGCGCAGTGGGCGGAGCTTGGAAGATGAACTGCAGTTGTACCTACCAAGGCTGGAGGACTCGGTCAGGCTGAGGCTGTGCTGGGAGGGCCCCATGGAGTGTCTGGGGGAGCAGGAGGACAAGGAGATTTGGGACTGGGTCCTGCTGCACTTGCCCTGATTTTCTGCCTTCAAACGGTCGTTCTCTGATTTTAGCTTCTCAATCTCCGACTGCACAATAAAGAGAATAAATGGTTATTAAAACTGTATGTGTGTAACACTCAGGCCTGGATACGGGGAGCGATCTTTATTCTTTTAATATTCCCTTCTGTTACCCCTGTGTATGATATGGGATATTTTATTGATATGATTTTGGTGTTTTAATCTTATATATATTTATTGACGTGAATTAAGTGCATTGTTAATTTAAGCAGTACGGCACTGTCCCTTTAAGCAGTACGGCACTGTCCCTTTAAGCATTACGGCACTGTCCCTTTAAGCAGTACGGCACTGTCCCTTTAAGCAGTACGGCACTGTCCCTTTAAGCAGTACGGCACTGTCCCTTTAAGCAGTACGGCACTGTCCCTTTAAGCAGTACGGCACTGTCCTTTTAAGCAGTACGGCACTTTCCCTTTAAGCATTACGGCACTGTCCCTTTAAGCAGTACGGCACTATCCCTTTAAGCAGTACGGCACTGTACTTTTAAGCAGTACGGCACTTTCCCTTTAAGCATTACGGCACTGTCCCTTTAAGCAGTACGGCACTGTCCCTTTAAGCAGTACGGCACTGTCCCTTTAAGCAGTACGGCACTGTCCCTTTAAGCAGTACGGCACTGTCCTTTTAAGCAGTACGGCACTTTCCCTTTAAGCATTACGGCACTGTCCCTTTAAGCAGTACGGCACTGTCCCTTTAAGCAGTACGGCACTGTCCTTTTAAGCAGTACGGCACTTTCCCTTTAAGCATTACGGCACTGTCCCTTTAAGCAGTACGGCACTTTCCCTTTAAGCAGTACGGCACTGTCCCTTTAAGCAGTACGGCACTGTCCCTTTAAGCAGTACGGCACTGTCCTTTTAAGCAGTACGGCACTTTCCCTTTAAGCAGTACGGCACTGTCCCTTTAAGCAGTACGGCACTGTCCCTTTAAGCAGTACGGCACTGTCCCTTTAAGCAGTACGGCACTGTCCCTTTAAGCAGTACGGCACTGTCCCTTTAAGCAGTACGGCACTGTCTCTTTAAGCAGTACGGCACTGTCTCTTTAAGCAGTACGGCACTGTCTCTTTAAGCAGTACGGCACTGTCTCTTTAAGCAGTACGGCACTGTCTCTTTAAGCAGTACGGCACTGTCCCTTTTTTTCCCGGGTTGATGTTGGATACGGTCCCCTGTATGATTTTACTGATATTTTTTTAATAAATTGCACTTGGTCACTTTCAATATGAATTGTCACTTTTTTGTGGGTCTGTTTGTAGTGTAATGTAGTAATGTAGTTGCACTGATGTCAATGTAAGTCCAAATAGATTATCATTTTCAAGAATATCAGCATCGTTCATGTGTTTTTTTTTTTGCACTGTATTTGTACTTTTTTGTTAATGTAATTAATATATATTATACTGAGCAAACCTCTGTGTAATTAAAGGGGTTATTCAATTTTAAATTAACTTTTATTATGACGTAGAGAGGGATATTCTGAGACAATTTTCAACTGGTTTTTATTTTTTATTATTTGTGGTTTTTGACTTATTTAGCTTTTTATTCAGCAGCTCTCCAGTTTGTAATTTCAGCCGTCTGGTTGCTATGGTCCAAATTCCCCTAGCAACCATGCATTGATTTGAATAAGGGACTGGAATATGAATAGGAGAGGCCTGACTAAAAAGAGTAATAAATAGTAACAATAACAATACATTTGTAGCCTTACAGAGCATTCGTTTTTAGAATGGGTAAATGACCCCCCATTTTAAAGCTTAAAAGAGCCAGAAGAAGGCAAATAATTTAAAAATTATAAATAATAAAGACCAATTGAAAAGAATTGGCCATTCTATAACATACTAAAAGTTAACTTAAAGGTGAACCAATCCTTTAACTATATGCCTATAACGAGATCCTTTGACTGATACGACCTTGTTGCAAACCCATATTTGGTATAGAGGATACAGGGAGTCTCAGGGTTAAAGGGACACTGGGAGTTGCAGTCCAACAACAGCCGTTAGGCTACTGATTGATGTAGGATGGGGGTGATGTAGCAGAGAAACCCCAGGATTCCCCGTATTGCCCTTTTACCTGCATGCGGTTCATGGACTCTCGTAATTGGTCCAGTTGGTGGGCGGAGCTCAGGGCCTCCAGGCGGATGTCTGTCAGTTTCATCTCTTTGTCCCTCAGCTCATTCCGTAGCTGCATGACACTTTCTGCCTCGTTCTCAGCGCAGTCAGAAATCCTAATGGGGAATAATCAGATGTATAAATGGAGCCTCTCCATGACTCCCCTCTGCACCCCTAAACCCCTCTGTCCCTCAGTATTCAGCCAGGGGTCCATTACTTACAGAGAGCTGGAGTGGGAGCCTCTCAGACGAGGGGTGGACAGGGCGGAGCCATTGTGGGGCAACTTTGGTGATGAAGGGAGGGAGGAGTCGGTCATCTCCTCGATATCGGAATGAGAAGAAGCGGATTTGGGGGACTTCTTCTTGCCGAAGGCTTGTTTGAAGGAACTGCGGAGCTGGAAGAGAAGGCGGAACATTTAGTAGGAGAAGGACACACAGACGTGTACAGACATTATGACGAGTGATGGGTGAATAAATTTGCATGTCACAAATTCGTGGCGAATAAATTCACAAATAAATTCGCCGGAGAAAATCCACCTGCGTCCAAAAATTTTGAACACGCATGCGAAAAGAAACTCGTGTCAAAATCGACGCTATTCGGACGCCCATTGACGCCAGCGCCAAAATTGACTTGTGCGACTTTCCGAACACGCGTGCAAAATTGGATACGGGTGTCAATTTCGATTTTCACCATTTTTTTCCTGTGATTTTTTTTGCTGGTTCACGAATTTTGCAGGAAATTCGCAAATTTTTCCGCGAAGTGAAACGGGAAAAATTCGCCCATCACTGATTATGACTATGAGACAGATACAAGCAGAATGGGATGGAAGAGCAGAACCCGGGCTTAGGATCATGGTGGAGCCATGGAATAAAAGGAGAAGTTAAAGGGGTTGTTCACCTTTAAATGAACTATTAGTATAATGTAGAGAGGGATATTCTGAGACAATTTGCAATTGGTTTTCATTTTTTTATTATTTGTGGTTTTTGAATTATTTAGCTTTTTTTCCCCAGTTTTCAGCCATCTGGTTGCTATGAACCATATTCCCTTAGCAACCATGCACTGATTTGAATAAGAGACTGGAATATGAGTAGGAGAGGCCCATGAGTAATAAAAAGTAACAATAACAACACATGTGTAGCCTTACAGAGCATTTGTTTTTTAGATGGGGGTCCGTGACCCCTATTTGAAGGATGGAAAGAATCAGAAAAAGAAGAAGGCAAATAATTCAAAAACGATAAAAATAAATAATGAAGACCAATTGAAAAGTCACTTAGAACTGTATATCTCTATACCGTCCCGTTAAACACGAGTGCAGGAATGGGGCAGGACTAGGGAGCGGGTGAGATGCGGTTACGGGTGAGAATGATGTGGGTTACGGGTGGGATTGTGGAGTCCTTACCTCATTCACCTGCCAGAGGGTGGGGCGAGCAGAAAACAAAAAAAAACGAAAAAAAAAAAAACACATTTAAACGTAGAATTAAAGCGACAGTAACACCTAAAGCTTTTGTGATGGAAACACAATAGACTTTCAGTACTGACCCTCTGTACGTAGCACAGAACCTGCCCCACCAATCACATGACTGGCAGCCAATGCAGAAATCGATATTTTTGGAACTTACCCAGTTTTTCCTTTTTTTCTTTTTGGAATCACTGTCCACGTTGCTGCCCACGCTGGAGTGGCTGGTGGCGCTGTTGATGCTGGAGACGCTGTCGGAGGAGTGTTGCCGGCGGATGCGCAGGTCGGGGGTCTGTGAGGTCTCATGTGCTGCTGGGAAATAAGGGGCGGGGTTTATTTAGGATAAAACCCATGGGCAGCAGTCTCCAGTTTTCAGAGTGGGGATAGAGGACCAGTAACTGCGTTGGTTCCATTTAGTGATATGGCGTTTGGGTAAAATCCAACCCACGCCCGACCCTAACGCACCCTCCCTCAGCCTGCGCCTGACTTACGGGTTCCTTTTATAGACCCGCACCCGACCCTAATGCTAACTCAGCCCTCGCCCGACTTACGGGTTCCTTTTTTAGACCCGCGCAAAAAGGGGCGGGGCGAGCGTCTATAAAAAAGGAAGCCTGAGGTCAGAAGCGGCAGTGCAAGATGGCGGGCAGGGAGAAGAGCTCAGCCCGGACCTGCCCACCACACGCAAATGGGGGTGCGAGGTCAGCCCGAACATGCAGATATCGGCCGGCCCAAACATCACTAGTTCCCTTGGTGCCAGGGGGCATCACATGAGAGTTAGTTAGTTTAAGGGATGCACCAAATCCACTATTTTGGATTGGCCGAACCTCCAAATCCTTCGCGGAAGATTCGGACGAATAGCGAACCAAATCCTAATTAGCATATGCAAATTAAGGGTGGGAAGGGGAAAACTATTTTTTACTTCCTCGTTTTGTGACAAAAAGTCACGCGATTTCCCTCCCTGCACCTAATTTGCATAAGCAAATTAGGATCCGGATCGGCCGGGCAGAAGGATTTGGCCCGAATCCTGCTGAAAAAGGGCGAATCCGGAACCGAATCCTGGATTCGGTGCATCCCTAGTTAGTTTAGCTAGTTACTATGGTACTTCATATGGTATTGATTCATTAAAGGGGAACTATCGCGAAAATGAAAATGTAATATAAGCTTCATCATAACAACAAACTTTCTAAATACAATCAATGAAATATTCTGCATTGTTTCTGAAATAATCAAGTTTAGCTTCACTATTCCTCTCTCAGCATCTGTTTCTCTTCATTCTGTCTTCATGCAGCAGTTGGGTGTCAGATATTCACTGACAGTTAGATCCAATATATCTTATAGGGGGGCTCCTTTCCTAGCAGATGAATTAGAGCTCACTCAAATAACTGATTCCAGTACAAACAAAATCTAACAAAATAACTGCCTTTTGCACAAATCCTGCATGTAGAGAGACATGATGTCTGGTGAGTTTAATAGAGTGACCTCTAATACATCTTCTAGGCAAAAGGAGCCCCCCTATAAGATATTTTATTTCAGTATGATGCTTATATTACATTTTCACTATAGTTCCCCTTTAAGATCTTCCATTTGAACCTATGGTGAGAGACGTAGAGAGAGCTGTTACAGGATCAGGACTTGATTTGCATCAGAAATTATCTGGAGGAATCAGGGGGCCCCTCGGGAGCCCCAATTATCTTCAGCAAGGAGTTTCTTACCTTTACAGCCCAGCTCCGGGGTGTTGATTACTCCATTAATAGCGGCCTGGGCCGCAGCGTTATGTTTCTTTAAGAGATCGATGGTTTTCCGTAACTCATTGAGCTCTGAATCCTGGAGAGGGAAACACAGGAGAGATGTGAGAGATAAGAGAGAGATAATAGAGAGATATGAGAGATAAGAGAAACATATGAGAGATAATAGAGACATATGAGACATAAGAGAGAGATACGAGAGATAAGAGAGAGATATCAGATATAAGAGAGATGTGAGAGATAATAGAGATATGAGAGATAAGAGAGAGATAAGAGAAACATATGAGAGATAAGAGAGATACGAGAGAGATATTAGAGATAATAGAGAGATAATACAGACATATCAGGGATAAGAGAGAGATAAGAGAAACATATGAGAGATAAGAGAGATACAAGAGATAAGAGAGAGAGATATTAGAGATAATAGAGAGATAATACAGACATATCAGGGATAAGAGAGACATAAGAGAAACATATGAGAGATAAGAGAGAGATATTATAGATAATAGAGAGATAATACAGACATATCAGGGATAAGAGAGAGATAAGAGAAACATATCAGAGATTATAGAGACATATGAGAGATACGGGAGATAAGAGAGAGATATTAGAGATAAGAGAGAGAGATAAGAGAGACATATGAGACATATGAGAGATAAGAGAGAGATAAGAGAGATAAGAGAGACATATGAGAGATAAGAGAGATAATAGAGACATATGAGAGATAAGAGAGAGATATGAGAGACATATGAGAGATAAGAGAGAGATATGAGAGATAAGAGAGAGATATGAGAGATAAGAGAGACATATGAGAGATAAGAGAGACATGAGAGATAAGAGAGAGATATGAGAGATAATAGAGACATATGAGGGATAAGAAAGAGATATGAGAGGGCCAATTGCTGGGCACAAGGGATGTGTGAGCTCAATGCCCGGTGGGTACTTACCTTCTGTTCAGCAGACATGGTCAGGCTCTGCAGCCGGATGGTCATGTTGCTAAGGCTCTGCTCAAAGGCGGCAACCAGGTGAGCCTGAAAGGGAAGAAAAAAATAATAAAGAGGTGACCCAGTGGGGCAATATCAATATATGGAGGTAATAAATTATGGAACTTTCCCAGGGTTATTGAGATTACAATACAATCAGAGCACCACCAGGGGGCAGTACAGACACAAGCACTCCAGTAATAGCAACTACCTATATACTGACGTTCAACCAGCAAATGCTGCGAGCTGATTGGCCGACACTCTATCCGAATGAATTTACTGATGCAATTCAGGTGGGTGACTGTCGGGGAGTTCTGAGAGATGAGGTGCAGTTCTAGGAGCAATGGGGACTCGGATGCTGCCCGGCAGGGATTTTGGTCCTTAAAGGAACAGTAACATCAAAAATAGTGTTTTCAAGTAATAAAAATATAATGCACAGTTGCCCTGCACACACATCAGCTTTAGCAGTGCAGGGCAACATGATATTTTCATTACTTTCATTTTCTGGTGTTACTGTTCCTTTAAAGGGGTGGTTAACTTTTAGTATGTTCTACAATGGCCAGTTCTAAGAAACTTTTCAATTGGCCTTAATTTTTCCTTTTTTTTTTATAATTTTTTATTTATTTGCCTTTTATTTCTGCCTCATTCGCGCTCTCAAGAGGGGGTCACTGACCCCATGTAAAAAACAAATGGTCTGTAAGGCTACAAATGTATTGTTATTGCTACTTTTTTATTACTCCTCTTTCTATCCAGGCCTCTCCTATTCATATTCCAGTCTCTTATTCAAATCAATGCATGGTTGCTAGGGGAATTTGTACCCAGGCAACCAGATTGCCGAAATTGCAAACTGAAGAGCTGCCGAATAAAAAGCTAAATAAGTCAAAAACCACAAAAATGAAGACCAATTGCAAATTGTCTCAGAAATTCCCTCTCTGCATCATACGAACAGTTCATTTAAAGGTGAACAAACCCTTTAAAATAACATTCCAGTGTGGAATCTTGTAAGTGATCTCAGAAAGGTGCAGAGCTGGTCCCACTGCAGGAATGTAATGCTCATCATACAACGGCTGTATTCCCTCTCCAGCTACTGCTGAACTACAACTCCCAGAATCCCTTACTCGCAGCCGTTTATATAAGGGGGTTTGTTTTGCAGAGAAAAGAAAGGCACAATCAACACAAAGTCATCAGAATGTGAGTCTGCACGTTCAGCCCCTAAAGAATCACAGGTCTGAGCCATGAGAACAAGCTCCCCCTGTCACAGCCGCATGCACTGGGACTTTAACACGGGGGATTAACACACGTCTGTGAGGGTAGGGAAGTGACACGGGGTCTGTATAGGGAGAAATGATATCCAGATATTCCTATAACATACAGCATGAAGTCCTCCCAATGTGCTCCAACAACTGAAAATGAGCCCAGAGCTTTAACACCCAGCCAGTGATACACAGTTGTATCGTTAAAGGGGTGGATAAATTACATTTTAGTATGTTTTAGAATGGCTAAGTAACTTTTCAATTGATCTTCATTATTTATTTTTATAGTTTTTAAATTATTTGCCTTCTTCTTCTGACTCTTTCCAGCATTCAAATAGGGGTCACTGACCCCATCTAAAAAACAAATGCTCTGTAAGGCTACAAATGTATTGTTAGTGCTACTTTTTATTCCTCATCTTTCTATTCAGGCCTCTCTTATTCATATCCCAGTCTCTTATTCAAATCAATGCATAGTTGCTAGGGGAATTCGGACCCTAACAACCAGATGGCTGAAATTACAAACTGGAGAGCTGCTGAATAAAAAGCTAAATAACTCAAAGACCACAGATAATAAAAAATAAAAACCAATTGCAAATTGTCTCAGAATATCCCTCTCTACATCATACTGACAGTTAATTTAAAGGTGAACAACCTCTTTAAGTTAACGTTTAGTATGTTATAGAATGGCTAATTGTAATTTTCCATTGATCTTCATTATTTATTTACTGTAGTTTTTGAATTATTTGCCTTCCTCTTCTGACTCTTTCCAGCTTTGAAATGGGGGTCAGTGACCCCATGTAAAAAAACAAATGCTCTGTAAGGCTACAAATGTATTGTTATTTTTTATTCCTCCTCTTTCTATTCAGGCCTCTCCTATTCATATTCCAGTCTCTTCTTCAAATCAGTGCATGGTTGCTAGGGGAATTTGGACCATAGTAACCAGATTGAAGAAACTGCCAACTGGAGTGCTGCTGAATAAAAACTCAAAAAAACACAAATAATAAAAAATGAAGACCAATTGCAAATTATCTCAGATTATCACTCTCTATGTCATATTAAAGTTAACTCAAACTACTTTAATTACGAATAATGCATTAAACTGTCACATTTAGTGAGTCTGCCCCAGGCTGGGAAACTTGAGGGGTGGGCGGGGCATATTTTCGTCACTTACATTGGCGCTAAGCTGGGTAGTGAGGGCAGACACCTTCTCTTGGGAGGAATCCAGCTCTCGCCGTAACTTGCGGATCTGAAAGGCAAAAAGTAGAGGTTAAAGGTCATTAAAGTGTCACCTGGAAACAGAGGCTGTGTTTATTAGGAACGGAAAAACTCGGAAAAATCAAAGCCACGGGACTCACCTCTGATTGGCACTTCTCTTCGGGCTGGAAAACAGAAGAAGAAAGAAAAAGCCTTAAATGATTTGGGATTTTTTTTCCCCTTTAGCAAAAGAAAAGAAAAGTCAAGAAGCAGCGGACGGGAGGCCGGGTGATCTGTTTAGCACCTAAGTCCTGGACTCCATCCACCATGCTGTAAGAGGAGCTCTCCTGCCTCACATTCTGCCCTCAGACAAGATGCGAGGGGCTGGGGAGCCCCAATAAATCCATCCCAGATTTCTTTAGATCTGCTGCTGGGCTGTTAAAGGAGAAGTTGACCTCAAAGTTACCTTTAACTATATTAAAGGGGTTGTTCACCCTTGGGTTAATGTTTAGTATTACATGGAGAGGGATATTCTGAGACAATTTGCAATTGTTTTTCATTTTTTATTATTTGTGGTTTTTGACTTATTCAGCTTTTTATTCAGCAGCTCTCCAGTTTGTAATTTCAGCCATCTGGTTGCTAGGGTCCAAATTCCCCTAGCAACCATGCACTGATTTGACTAAAAGACTGGAATATGCATAGAAGAGGCCTGAATAGAAAGAGGAGTGGAGTAATAAAAAAGTAGCAATAACATTAATTGTGTAGCTTTAAAGAGCATTGGTATTTACATGGGGTCACTGACCCCCATTTGAAAGCTGGAAAGAGTCAGAGGAAAACGGCAAATAATTTAAAAACTATAAAAAAAAAAATGAAGACCAATTTAAAAGTTGATTAGAATTTGCCATTCTATGACATACCAAATGGTAACTTAAAGGACCAGTAACCAATTTTTTTTTTTTTTAAAAAAAAAAAGTAACTTAGTATAATAACAAAAAATACACCAAGACAAATGAAACTCCGCTTGCGCTCCTCTTCAGAAAGCGATCCATTGTGCGGCGATTGATTACTCCTCCCTGGCTAGCTCCTATAAGAAAGGCAGGGAGGAGAAATCAAGCGCTGCACGATGGTTCGCCCGATAAAGTTTAATTTGTCTTGGTGGGTTTTTTTTCCATTTGTATACTAACGATTTTTAAAAAAAAAAAAAATTGATGTTACTGGTCCTTTCAAGATAAACCACCCCTTTAAATAATAGTCACTTCTTAACAAATGTAATTAATTTTTTTTATTTGTTTTAGTTATTTCATTATTTGCTTTTTATCTTGTGCCTCTTTTCAGCTTTGAAAGGAGGGTCACAGACCCCGGCCGACCAATTAAGATTCTTCTGTCTATTCAGGCCCTCTCCTACTCACATTCCAGTCTCTCCTTCACACCATTGCCTGGTTGCTAGGGTCATTTCCACCTTAGCAACCAGACAGCTGCTGTAATGCCAAACCCGGAAAGCTGCTACATATCTCAAAAACCACAAATAACAGGAAATGAAGACCAATTGAAAATTCTCTGATTATCACTGTCTACATTATACTAAAAGGTGAACAACCCCTTTAAGTTAGCACAAATGGCACTGAACTACAACTCCCAGCAGTATCCAGGGAGTTATGGCTGCCGTGTGGTTAGAGAGTGTGAGTTAGTGCAATAGATGTGAAGTTCTCTTGGGTCTCAGGGAAGGGAATGATCAGAAAATCGCTGACGACAGTGGGAATGCTGAGACATGAAATAGTAAATTAAAGGCAAACTAAAGCTACAGAATGGAATATTCAGTAAGTTTCACATGCAGTGATAAAACAGTGTATTCTCAGGTCTCATGCATACAGGAAGCTGCCACTGACCTCCTATTGTAAGGCTATTACACAAAAGCAATCAAGCTGCCACTGACCTCCTATTGTAAGGCTATTACACAAAAGCAATCAAGCTGCCACTGACCTCCTATTGTAAGGCTACTACACAAAGCAATAATCAAGTTGTAGACATGACAGTGACATTATCCAGTCGATACTTACAGTTGAGTACACTGAGGAGGTGCTGGACACAAGAGACAAGGAGGATCCGTGCACTGCAACATAAAAGGTACATGTGTATGAGCTGATTTACATCTATTTGCAGCACTGCCGCCAGGGAAGCCTGTGTGTGACTGAGGTAGGACAGGGAATAAGGAGGCTCAGCTAATGCAGGGCAAATAAAACTACTGAGTATCTGAACTCCATAAGTAATTAATATCACATCACCTAATGTTACTGAAGCAAAATAACTGGATTAGAATAAAAAGGAAGGAAATGATATGATACGAGTATCCCGTTACTTTGTGTGTCACACGAGGGATAGAGAGAGGCTCTTCAGTAGTTCAGTGTCCTGGAGAATAATACAACTCATGGTGGTACTGACATGTATGTGACTAACAAACTGCAAAACAAACAGAAACTCCTGTTTACCTTGGTGTATCCCAAACATCACAGCGAGTAAAGGGCAAGTATGAAGGGGGTGAACTTGAAATCCAACACAGCAATGGCATCATCCTAGGACCCAGGGCATGACAGGTTTTACTTGGGCCTCATAGTTTCACTCAATCTGTGGCCCTTCAGCTGTTGCTGAACTACAACTGGGCACACGATCAGCAATACCCTCATACTGTACTGTCTAAGGGAATCAATATGGCACCTCCTCCTCCCATATGTATAAATACAAATATACAGAGAAGGAATGTTCTGGGCACACAATAAGCTATACCCTCATACCCTGCTCTCAGTAGAACATTAGGGAAAAGCCTCAAGGCATTGGGATGATAATTTACACAAAACTCCACACTGACTTGATTCTTCTCACACAAGGACAACAGATACACAATATAATTCTCTGTGAGTCTCTAGTGAGGCCTGGGGCTCATCTCATCAGTCTGTCAGAAACAGCCCCGGGGTGGGGGGGGCACCACTCCCCAGTCATATCTCAGGCTTCTCTGCCAGAGCAGGTCAGATCATTTTAACTGTCAGCTCTTGGGGGGAGGTGTATGGAGCACAACAGTACAGTGCAATACCAGTTAACGTGTAATGAGGCCTGAGCAGCTCCAGGCTGTGAGTCTCTCCCATTTCATCACTTTCTGGGAAACCGATATATTTACTTGTACCTGTCAGGGAGACGATTTACTATCTGCACCCCGAGGGATAGGACACTGTACCCCTCAATGGGAATGACAATGTCTGAATCGTTAGTGCTGGTTTACCCTACGGCAAGAGATTTGGGCTGAGAATCAAGACAGGAGGAGCCCTTGGCAGTGTATTAATACAGTGGGGTCCCCCTTTGTTGTGGGGAGGTGATATATGTGCTGCTTTATGGGTGTAACAGAAAGTTGTTATTCTGGGAGACTCACAGGAAAAAGAAAAGTTTCACCCAAACCCATAGTAACAGTAGTTGAGGCTGAAAAAAGACACATATCCAGCAAGTTCTGGGGGAGCCAAAGAGCATAATGCCGGCCCAATGGCTACCTCAGGACAATTGTTCCTCGCCCCACCAGTGACAAGAGCTCAGTAAAGTTCCTAATATGAGAAGCAACTGCTTTTTAGTGGGACATAAATCCCTTTAAGAGTTTTTCCCATGTGAGAAAATATTTGCCGTTCAGGGTGAAGCCGCAGCAGCCGCCCCACACAAATAGCAGGATCTTGTTTATTTGCCTCCTGGCCTTGGATAAACCAGGGAGTCTTGAGAAGGGCAAACAAGAGATTCTATTCCCTCGCTCCGCCGATGTTTCCTTACTTTTAAAGGGAAAGCTGTAATTATACAAAGTAACCAAGGCGGGGCTCTATTGTGCTTACACACTGCCCTAGGCTAAAAGCCCGACAAAGACACATTGTAGCACACACAGGGGATTATCACACTCACCTTCCTCAAAGCCATCCCGGAAGGATCCGGATCGACTCATGGTTCTGCTCTTTTCATCCAGCGACATGGAGCTGTTGCGGAAGCGACTTTCCCCATAGGGGTCCCCGGAGCCATCGGTGTTGGAGAGGCTGTGTGTGCGCAACATGGTCTGATTGGACAAGCACATCTGGGAGGTTGTTGTTGGACTTGCTAAAAAATAAACATCATTTCAGATGTCAGTATCAGAGTGAAGCACACAGGGCCCTTTAAGGGCCACACTACCTAGGCAGGTACATTGTCCGTGGCTCTGGGCAAGAGGAGAAAGAGGAAGGACACGAGGTGGAAGAGGAAGGACAAAAAGGTAGAAAAGGAAGGGCATGATGTAAAAAAGGAAGGGCAGGAGGAAGAACAAAAGATGGAAGAGGAAGAGCAAGAGGTGGAAGAGGAAGGGCAAGAGGTGGAAGAGGAAGGGCAAGAGGTAGAAGAGGAAGGGCAAGAGGTAAAAGAGGAAGGGCAGGAGGAAGAACAAAAGATGGAAGAGGAAGAGCATGAGGTGGAAGAGGAAGGGCAAGAGGTAGAAGCGGGAGAGCACGAGATAGAAGAGGAAGGGCAAGAGGTGGAAGAGGAAGGGAAAGAGGTAAACGAGGAAGGGCAAGAGGTAAAAGAGGAAGGGCAATAGGTGGAAGAGGAAGGGCAAGATGTAAAAGAGGAAGGGCAAGAGGAAGAACAAAAGGTGGAAGAGGAAGAGCATGAGGTGGAAGAGGAAGGGCAAGAGGTGGAAGAGGAAGGGCAAGAGGTGGAAGAGGAAGGGCAAGAGGTGGAAGAGGAAGGGCGAGAGGTAGAAGCGGGAGAGCACGAGATAGAAGAGGAAGGGCAAGAGGTGGAAGAGGAAGGGCAAGAGGTAAAAGAGGAAGGGCAAGAGGTAAAAGAGGAAGGGCAATAGGTGTAAGAGGAAGGGCAAGAGGAAGAAGAAAAGGTGTAAGAGGAGGGCATGAGGTGGAAAAGGAAGGGCATGAGGAGGGAGAGGAAGAGCATCAGGTGGTAGAGGAAGGGCAAGAGGTGGAAGAGGAAGGGCAAGAGGTAGAAGAGGAAGGGCAAGAGGTAAAAGAGGAAGGGCAATAGGTGGAAGAGGAAGGGCAAGATAAAAAAAGAGGAAGGGCAAGAGGAAGAACAAAAGGTGTAAGAGGAGGGCATGAGGTGGAAAAGGAAGGGCATGAGGAAGGAGAGGAAGAGCATCAGGTGGTAGAGGAAGGGCAAGAGGTGGAAGAGGAAGGGCAAGAGGTAGAAGAGGAAGGGCAAGAGGTAAAAGAGGAAGGGCAATAGGTGGAAGAGGAAGGGCAAGATAAAAAAAGAGGAAGGGCAAGAGGAAGAACAAAAGGTGGAAGAGGAAGGGCATGAGGTGGAAAAGGAAGGGCAAGAGGTAGAAGAGTAAGGGCAAGAGATAGAAGAGGAGAGCAAGAGGTAGAAAAGGAATGGCATGAGGTGGAAGAGGAAGGGCAAGAGGTAAAAAAAGGAAGGGCATGAGGTGGGAGAGGAAGGGCATCAGGTGAAGAGGAATGGCAAAAAGTAGAAGAGGAAGGCCAAGAGGTATAAGAGGAAGGGCATGGGGTGGAAGATGAAGGGCATGAGGTGGAAGAGGAAGGGCAAGAGATGGAAGAGTAAGGGCAAGAGATGGAAGAGGAAGGGCAAGAGGTAGAAGAGGAAGGGCAAGAGGTAGAAGAGGAAGTGAGGGGTGCAAGAGAATACTGTCCCCCACAAGATCACAAGGCGGGGGAGATGAGGGAGATGCCATACTCACCGAGCTGTGAGAAGTTGAAGCGGGTGCCAGAAGGTGATGTGATGCTGGAGCCGGGGGAGAAGGGAGAGTTATTGGCAGTATCTTGCAGTCCCCCGGAGGAATGAGATCGCAGCCATTCTTTGGCATCATCGTGGCATCTGATCTGAGAGGAAGAGGCACACCTGCACATGGCAGCAGATAAAGGGGTGTTATTAAGGGTTAAAGTGAGACTCATATTTACATAGGGTTAATGATAATGTTCCGAATAATGGCCGTCTCCATTTGGGCACAAACACATTCATGCCCTCCACTCCACAAAACAGCAGCGAGGGGATAACAAACACATCAGAGAATATTCTTAAAGGGCAACTAAAATCCAAGAGTAGAATTTGCTTTGTGCACACGGGTTCCGCCTCTGCGTATCTGCATACATACGTGTTACATGTTAACCAGAAACCTTCATTCTGCTTATGGTCAGCCAAGGGAATAAACCGTAGCTCTGTCATTTAATCACGCGGGAAACGGGTTCCTCAAGAGGCAAACCTTTAGTAAATGAGCTCTATCATTCCAAGCAAGGGGCCACAGCACAAGGGGCCACAAGGGAAGAGCAAGACTGAGTACAGGGGCAGATCTGACAGTACCTGAGTCCTTTCTTAGGCAACGTGTTCCTATCAATGTAGGGGTCGCTGAGGCAACGTTGAGAAAGGAGATAAGAATTTCAGAAGAGAAGGAAGAGGAGGGAGTGGGTGAAAGAGAACGTGATGGAGATGGAAGTTCACGCCCCAATGCTTGTGATGAACAAAAACGTGCAATGTGGGGGGGCAAACATGCACAGTGAACACTCAACAAACCCAGGGGTGCAAAGTTGCTCAGCAGAGCCAGACAGAAGGAACCAGCGGTTATAGGAACACTCCAGATATGTATCATTATAAATATAATGAGGCCCGAAAAGTCTATTTGCCCCATTGATATCTACATTGGTGCCCCAGATACCAGGGCAACATCCATACGTTACACAGTGACCAAGAATCCCCGTGCCCAACCCCACTTGGCATGAGCCGTTTCTGTCTACATGATACTCAGGTATTGCCCCTCCATTGACCTGAATAGTAATTACCTGTCCAGGAGGGGCAATTGCTGAGCACTTTGTAGGCAATTACCCCATGTCCTGTTGCCCTGACACCTGCTAACTACCCCCCATAATGACCCCCGTGTACTACAGAACTGATCCAACCCATTCCAGGCAGCTGTGCAGTGTCAGCAAGATGGAGAGGTTTAATGATCAGACACACAAGCCCGAGAGACTCAATCCAAACATGGAGATGATAACGGACAAGAGACTCCATGACGGGGCTGAACCCTGTGAATAAGCGACATGCCAAGAGGAACTGGCAGCTGCCAATCGGAGTGTTTGCTTTGGGTCGGATTCCCCAAATAAAGAATGGATCGCAAGCAGCGAGATTAGGTGGGTTATTAATGGGAGACTCCGAGTGGCAGGGCTGATTCCTGCCAAAAAATAAAGGGCAAATATAAAGCACAATGTTGTACAATGCAGCCTGTACAGCAGATACATGGCAATAACATGTGGGGGGTCTCGGGGTGCAGCACTGACAATGACATTGTTACCTGTCCTGCTTCCGGGGCAAAGTGTTTCTGCTGAATTTGGGGCTAGCACCAGGAGAGGAGAGAGGGCTAAAGGGGCACGTGGACAAAAAAATGGGGCAAGAAACAAAAAGTCATATTAGTACCAACAGGAACCTGAAACAGAAAAGGCAGCACTGGGTGTCAGTTGGCGGGACAAGAACACTCTGATGGATTCTTATAGGGGGAGGAGTCTGTTACTCAAGCAGTGGGTGGGACTAGCAAACTCTGATCAAAACTTAAAGGGGGAGTTGCGGGGAGTCTGCGACTCAAGCAGTGGGTGGGACTAGAATACTGATGGAAGCTTACAGGGGGAGGGGCAGGGAGTATTTCACTCAAGCAGTGGGTGGGAATAGAATACTCTGATGGAAGCTTACAGGAGGGGTTGCAGGGAGTCTGTGACTCAAGCAGTGGATGGGACTAGAACACTCTTAGCGCTATACTCAGACATACAGAGTTGCAGTAAATGGAGATAACTTACCTTTCAGACAAAGTAGTCTTAATGCTGTTGGTCCTTATAAAGGGAGTCATAGTGTCCTCCCGGGAGGAAGCGGTCAGTGCACTGGGGGAATTATTGCTGCTGAGTGAGATGTCGATGGATTCACAGCTGGTGTGGAGGCTGCTCACAGACTGGAATCCCAGGCCTTCCTTACTGACAGCTGAGGAGCTGCTGGCTGTCGTCCCCCAGGTAAGGCTGTTGGAAGGTGCCGAATGGGCGGATCCTGGGCTGGAGGCTAGAGGGGAATGGTCCATTGTCTTGACATAGAGGGGGCTGCTGCCACCGCTGCTCAGGAGGGTGCTCCCCGAGGGAGAGTCTGGGTTGGCCTGAGAGTTCATCGTGGCATGAGGGTTGGAAATGACCATCGAGCTCTTCATATTTTCAGTGGTAAGAGATTTGTTTGGCTTCCCACCAAAGAGCCTGCAATGAAACAGGAGAAATATGGGGTGCAAAGCCCAGCGCAGGCCAGTGTTAGTATATACACATAAGTGCACTTACCTGCGCAGTGTGGGGGACGACACGTCGGGGTACTTGCTGCCTTGTTGCTGGCGGGTGCTGTTGCCGGGTGCTGCAGGGGTCATTTTGATTGAGTTGCAGGAGGCCACGCTCTCGTTATCTGAGGAAATCCCTTTCTCTTTGTCTGTTTGGTTGACCAATCCCAGCACAGAGTGGCCAATGGTTCCCTTGCCGGGTTCTCTGAGCTTGGGGATGGGTAGCCCGGCCGACTTACTGCTGATGTTGGAGTCAATGCTGCTGGTACTGGACCTGTTACCAGTTCCGCTCCGTGACTTGCTGGGCCTGGGCAGGCTGCGGTACTGCAGGTTGGTCCTGGTGTTTATATGTAGGTAGCCATCGTCCTGGTTCTGGGCACCATCCACGCTGGCCTTGCGGTTGGACCTGCCGATCAGACCAGTAGATTTGGGCATTTTGCCGAGGGTGGCGGAGCCGCTGGTGATGGTGGCACCACTTGCTGTACAAATAGGGATGCCCAGCATTGTGCCACCCGGCTTCTTAAACCCAAACATGTTGGTAGGTGTTGCCCTAGAGGAATTAGGAGGCTTCTTGGCTTCGTCCCCGCTGCTGCGTCCTGCGTCTGATGGAGAACGTTTGATGTGTGCGGTTTTTGGGGAAAGTCTTCCTTTTTCTGACACTTTTGCATCATCAGTTTTCCCTGAAACACAAAGAAAGGCAAATAGGTTGGTATTTCTGGGCTCATGTCAGTCTAAAGACACAGCAGAACTACAATTCCCAGAATCCCCCCAACTGCTATCAGCATCATTCCTCTCCTTGTTCATATACTATGTCTTGGGATGCTGTTGCCTCTCAGTACCTGTCCCGGGGGCTTTTAGAGTTGCTGCCGAGGGCTTGGTCCTTGGGGCTGTGATTCCGACCTGAGCCGTCATCCCCCTCCTCCATGATCCCGTCTGTGAGATCACTGTGGTTTTCCTTCCCGAGGTGCTTTTATCTGACTCATCTGATAGGTCCGAAGGGTTCTTCCTCCATTTGCCCCCAGAATCCATTTTCACACCAATGTCTGAGACCCCGTCTGACCTTTTCACTTCATCCCCCGACCACAGAGAATTCCGGTCAATGTGCAAGTTTTTCTCTGTATCCGTCTGCAGGAAAAGAACAGAACACCAATAGAATTCCTTTCTAAATATCATACTGTCTTTGTATAAATACAAATATACAGAGAAGGAATGTTCTGGGCACACAATAAGCTATACCCTCATACTGTACTGTCTAAGGGAATCAATATGGCACCTCCTCCTCCCATATGTATAAATACAAATATACAGAGAAGGAATGTTCTGGGCACACAATAAGCTATACCCTCATACTGTACTGTCTAAGGGAATCAATATGGCACCTCCTCCTCCCATATGTATAAATACAAATATACAGAGAAGGAATGTTCTGGGCACACAATAAGCTATACCCTCATACTGTACTGTCTAAGGGAATCAATATGGCACCTCCCTCCTCCCATATGTATAAATACAAATATACAGAGAAGGAATGTTCTGGGCACACAATAAGCTATACCCTCATACTGTACTGTCTAAGGGAATCAATATGGCACCTCCTCCCATATGTATAAATACAAATATACAGAGAAGGAATGTTCTGGGCACACAATAAGCTATACCCTCATACTGTACTGTCTAAGAGAATCAATATGGCACCTCCTCCTCCCATATGTATAAATACAAATATACAGAGAAGGAATGTTCTGGGCACACAATAAGCTATACCCTCATATTGTACTGTCTAAGGGAATCAATATGGCACCTCCTCCTCCCATATGTATAAATACAAATATACAGAGAAGGAATGTTCTGGGCACACAATAAGCTATACCCTCATACTGTACTGTCTAAGGGAATCAATATGGCACCTCCCTCCTCCCATATGTATAAATACAAATATACAGAGAAGGAATGTTCTGGGCACACAATAAGCTATACCCTCATATTGTACTGTCTAAGGGAATCAATATGGCACCTCCTCCTCCCATATGTATAAATACAAATATACAGAGAAGGAATGTTCTGGGCACACAATAAGCTATACCCTCATACTGTACTGTCTAAGGGAATCAATATGGCACCTCCTCCTCCCATATGTATAAATACAAATATACAGAGAAGGAATGTTCTGGGCACACAATAAGCTATACCCTCATATTGTACTGTCTAAGGGAATCAATATGGCACCTCCTCCCATATGTATAAATACAAATATACAGAGAAGGAATGTTCTGGGCACACAATAAGCTATACCCTCATACTGTACTGTCTAAGGGAATTAATATGGCACCTCCTCCTCCCATATGTATAAATACAAATATACAGAGAAGGAATGTTCTGGGCACACAATAAGCTATACCCTCATACTGTACTGTCTAAGGGAATCAATATGGCACCTCCTCCTCCCATATGTATAAATACAAATATACAGAGAAGGAATGTTCTGGGCACACAATAAGCTATACCCTCATACTGTACTGTCTAAGGGAATCAATATGGCACCTCCTCCTCCCATATGTATAAATACAAATATACAGAGAAGGAATGTTCTGGGCACACAATAAGCTATACCCTCATACTGTACTGTCTAAGGCAGTGATCCCCAACCAGTAGCTCGCGAGCAACATGTTGCTCTCCAACCCCTTGGATGTTGCTCCCAGGGGCCTCAAAGCAGGTGCTTATTTTTGAATTCCAGGCTTGGAGGTGAGTTTTATTGCCTTAAAACCAGGTGCACTGCCAAACAGAGCCTCAATGTAGGTTGACAATCCACATAGGGGCTACTAAATGGCCAATCACAGCCCTTATTTGGCACCACAGGAACATTTTTCATGCTAGTGTTGCTCCCCAACTCCTTTTACGTCTGAATGTTGCTCACGGGTTGTAAAGGTTGGGGATCCCTGGTCTAAGGGAATCAATATGGCACCTCCCTCCTCCCATATGTATAAATACAAATATACAGAGAAGGAATGTTCTGGGCACACAATAAGCTATACCCTCATACTGTACTGTCTAAGGGAATCAATATGGCACCTCCCTCCTCCCATATGTATAAATACAAATATACAGAGAAGGAATGTTCTGGGCACACAATAAGCTATACTCTCATACTGTACTGTCTAAGGGAATCAATATGGCACCTCCTCCTCCCATATGTATAAATACAAATATACAGAGAAGGAATGTTCTGGGCACACAATAAGCTATACCCTCATACTGTACTGTCTAAGGGAATCAATATGGCACCTCCCTCCTCCCATATGTATAAATACAAATATACAGAGAAGGAATGTTCTGGGCACACAATAAGCTATACCCTCATACTGTACTGTCTAAGGGAATCAATATGGCACCTCCTCCTCCCATATGTATAAATACAAATATACAGAGAAGGAATGTTCTGGGCACCCTCATTATTTACCGTATGATAAATCTTCCAGGCACTGTATAAGTGGGTATAATTACTGTTGGAACACAAGGCACCTCTTCACATAAAAGTATTTAGTAAAACCCAGCAGAAACCATTAAGAGCCCGGGAAGGTGTAATTAAGGAAAGTAGTTTATTAGATGCGGCCAGAACCTTAGAACATTCCTGCGGCTTTGGGAGTCGTGTTATACATCTGTGTAAATCTCTACCCTCAGGACTGACAAGTGTATAATTTAGGAAGCGGCAGAGGAGAAGGGAACAGGCTGAGACACAGAGGAACATTAGGGAACCTGCCCATGAGAAATGAGAGGAGATAAAGTTCTACCCACAAGCGAGGAACGGCCCCTGTGTGTGAAACTGTAACTTGCCTATTTCTGTGCATTGAGACTGAGCCAAGAAAGCAAAGAATGTCAGGGGAAGTCAATCTGTGCAACACATGTACATGTACGCTCCCCTCCTGCTCTCTTTGTGGTACAGTCCTGGACCTGGCACAGGAAGGGGTTAAGTGTGTAATGTAATGTTAATGTATATTGGTAGGGCCATGGCTGTGTGTGTTGCCCAGCAACCAACGGCCAATCCCTAATGCACAGGGTCCCAGTAGCATAAACGCAAGGGACTCGGCAGATGCAGCTACCAATAAACTGCACCATTACTTGCTGCTTTTTAAGGCAATTTTAAGGGTTTGTTCACCTTTAAATGAACTGTTAGTATGATGCAGAGAGGTATATTCTGAGACAATTTGCACTTGGTTTTCATTTTTTATTATTTGTGTTTTTTTAGTTATTTGGCTTTTTATTCAGCAGCTCTCCAGTTTGCAATTTCAGCCGTCTGGTTGCTACGGTCCAAATTACCCTAGCAACCATGCACTGATTTGAACAAGAGACTGGAATATGAACAGAAAGATGAGTAATAAAAAGTAGCAATAAGAATAACACACTTCCCAACATTCTGGAAACAGAAAGAGGGACAAAAGAATTTGTCGCACGAAGCTCGCCGGGGCTTTTTTTGACCACACCCCATTTTGCGGCCGCACCCCCTAATTACCACGCCCATTTTACAAATTTGGCAGGTTATGAAAGTTTTAACACATTTCTGTATTTTTTATGTTTTATTACACTTTTACTAATGAAGGTGAATTGCCATTTAAAGGACAACTAAAGTGTAAAATAGAATAAGGTTAGAAATGCTGTATTTTGTATACTAAACATAAACATGAACTTACTGCACCACCAGCCTAATCAAACAAATGATTTATGCTTTCAAAGTTGGCCACAGGGGGTCACCATCTTGTAACTTTGTTATACATCGTTGCAAGACCAAGACTGTGCACATGCTCAGTGTGATCTGGGCTGCTTAGGGATCGTCATAAATGATCAAAACAGCACAAGTCAAATAATATCTGCCAGAAGCCGATACAACAAGACTGATTAATAGTCAGAATATACAGACTGCACTGGCTCCTGTGTTGTCATGTAATCTAATGTGGATTTTATAGTTTTTGTATTGTTTAATACAAACTTTCTCCAACTCTGCAGAACCAGTGGCTGCAGCAAAATAATCCTCCAAATAGAATCCCAGTTTATCTGTTTAAATCTGGCTCCATGATCTTTGTCCCTGCAGCTGGAGTTGGAAACAGTAAAGGGGATGTAAAGGCAAAAATAAAATCCAATTCAAATCCCTACACAGTCGCCGACTGCTCTACAGGGAAACAAACAAAGCTGCTTGAGTTCTGCATGGCTGGGAAGTAAGGCGGGGGCTCCCCCTGCTGTTCATAAGTATGATTGTTTCCCTGCAGAGCAGTTAGGGACCATCTGACAATTCCTATCTAGTAAATGAAGGGATAATTTCACTGCATACAGTCAGGTTTCTTATAAAAAGGGAACATATTTTTTAATTAAAGTATATTGGAGATAGGGTTCTTTTTCAGTAAAGAAAGTAAAAATGGGATTTTATTTTTTTGTCTTTACAAGCCCTTTAAGCTGTGAGTCTAACTTCTCCCAAGGGGCAAAACTGTTACAAATGTATCTTAAGAATCTATTCTGGGCTCTCTGCCAAAAGTCAATTAAGTTAGAAACATTGTATCTTTTTTGGCTGTATCAGTGCAGAGAAATAGGGACTTTCCAGTACAAAAGCAGGACTGCGAGTTGCCAAAAGAGGGACTATCCCGCTCAAAACAGGACAGTTGGGACGTATGCAATACATTTGTAGCCTTACAGAGCATTTGTTTTTTAGATGGGGTCAGTGACCCCTATTTGAAAGCTGGAAATAGTCAGATGTATAAGACAAGTAATTAAAAAAACTATAAAATATAAATAATGAAGACCGACTGAAAAGTTGCTTAGAAAGGGCAGTTCTATATCGTACTAAAAATTAACCCATTTAAAGAGAAATGGCACACAAGCCCTGAGTTGTTGTTGAGCTTCAACTCCCAGCAAGCTAAAGGTGGCCATACACGGGCCAATAAAAACTGCCGTGTATGGGGCCCTTAGATGGGCTTCCCCGATCAATATGTGGCTGATCGCCCGTATTCTTGACCTCAAGATGGTCGTATCGAGGAGAGATCCGCTTGCTTGGCGAAATCGACAAACGAGCGGATCTCTATGTGTATGGCCACCTTCAGAGGTTGCTCCATAGCAGCTAGCATAGAAACCAGCACGGTCTGCAGCATGCATGCAAAGGTACTGCTGATTGGCTGAGCCCCATGCACATGTGCATTTTCCAGACGGAACATAAATGCTGTACCTGTGCGTCCAGGTTTTTGCGTGAAGACGCAGGAGTGTTGGCGTAGGAGCTGATGGAAGAGCTGGTGTTTATATCGTCGGTGCTGAGATTGTCGATGGTATCGCTGATCCCACTGCTCACAGAACTGCTGTCGTCCCAACTGCAACAAACACACAGACAGAGAGAGAGGTGAGTGCAGGTAAGTGGGAGCCCCAGTCAGTGGGTTATCAGTGCCCCCGTGAATTCCGGCACCAGTAACAGTAACTGCCGAATTGTGTCATTAAACTGAGACCCTCGAAGTGGAAAGAGAATTCAGTGGGAGCCGTCACTGCGCCCAAATCCCCTCATTTACTTAATGAGACGACTGAATTCGGCACCCGGGGGACACGGATAACAGGTTGTTATTATGTAAATGACAGGGGGGGGGGCAAATAAAAATTAATTTTCAGTGTCTTGTAAAGAGGAATAATCCAACCAGTGTGTGTTATTGAGTTTAATCAGAGGCTCATCTACTTGCAGATCTGCGTCTCCCGTAACTGCTGAATATCCCGGGAATATCTAGTACCCCTGTATATATAAGGAGCCCCTTACACTAGCACTGTGACGCTCTCATTTCTCTCACCAACCAACGTCTCATTGGCCAAAAACAAATTCTTTGTGGCACACGTGGAACCTCATAAGCCCAACGCTGAACCCCACCACCCAGACATGCAGCGCCCCAGTATAACCCCTTTTATTTACACCCCTCTTGTGCCCAAACAAGGGAGAAGCATGGTCCCAGTATAACCCCCCTTTATTTACACCCCTCTGGTGCCCAAACAAGGGAGGAGCTTGGCAATCTATTCTGCACGTTGTGTAAAGGGCAACTAAAGAAAACTTTCCACGCATTGCGATGGCTGCTTATAATGACTTTATTATAGGGAGTCACTGGAGCTTTCCCTCCTATTGTCCTGAGCCGCATTACATTCATTTTCTTCATTTCTGAGCCCTTGTTGGGTTTCTAAAAATAGGGGGGCAAAGTGTGACGTCCTGAAATGAAAGATATGCCATGGTATATACTGTATATCTATATATATATTGAATAAAGTACCCCCTCTTGTAAAATATAAGGATATTATAAATTACAGAGGAGTTTCATAACCATATAAAAACACGAGGCTGAGTGTTTTTATACAGCTCATGGAACTCCGAGGTAACTTCTAATATCCTCATATTTTGCAACTGGGGGTACTTTATTTATTATAATACACACGTTTCAGTGAGTCATATGACATGACATCACTACTCACCGTTTATAACTGATGACATCACTACTCACCGTTTATAAGGATATCATTTACAAGATATTCATGGCTTTTGTGTATTATATATATATATTATGGACATTGCATAGGGAGGGTAACAATGTGCCGTGCCGAGGGGCCCTGTGGGTGCTGCCAGTCACCTGTGATTGTGATGGGCAACTGACAAAATGTGATAGCCAATCATGTGCCTGGAACCATACAGGGGCCCATAAAAGACGGAATCATCTTCCCCATCCCAAATAATAAGGACAAGATCGCGCCTGTCTCTCCCGGGGGGACGACTCCCCAGACTCTATTAATAAACCTGCCCGGGGCCGACTCTGTAAAGAGCAAAACTGGAAGAACTCGTTTTGGCCAATTGTTTGGGACAATGGCCCCTATGGAAGTTGCAATAGCTGCAGGGGAATGTCATTGAAGAGCAGCTTGACGTGGGGGGTGTAACACTTCTAATCTCCGTTAACAGGATTAGGAGAAAGAATTGAACTGCTGCTTCACTCAAATGTGAGAAGTCAAATTAACCCCCCCCCCCGGGGCTGCCCGAAATGAAATATCCAGAGTCCTGAAAGTCACTTATCCATCGGATTCATTCTGTATTGTGAATCTGCCCCTCCAATCACACCGGAGAGCTGACTTGCGCTTTAATACAAATAGGAAACAATCAGAATATATTGCTTGGCATTCTGTATCCTGCGTGTAACTGCCAGGTAAAGGGGTAGTTCCCCTTTAAATGAACTATCCGTATGCTGCAGAGAGTGATATTCTGAGACAATTTGCAATTGGTTTTCATTTTTTATTATTTGCTGGTTTTGAGTTATTTAGCTTTTTATTCAGCATCTCTCAAGTCTGCAATTGTTAGGTCCAAATTCCCCTAGCAACCACTCACTGATTTGAATAAGAGACTGAAATATGAATAGGAGAGGCCTGAATAGAAAGTAACAATAACAATACATTTGTAGCCTTAGGGCAGGGACACAGGGCAGATTCGGGGAGATTTAGTCGCCTGGCGACTAATCGCCTCTTTTTCAGCGCTTGCGGCGCTTCGATTTCCGAAGTTGCCTCACAAGGAAACTTCGGGCGACTTCGGATATCGAACTGCCGCTAGTGCATTGTCGCTGTCACTTTTTCATTTTAGCAGAGGAAAGGCAGTTGGGGAGAGATTGTCCCCCTGAAGAAGAAGCGATTAGTTGCCAGGCGACTAAATCTCCCCGAATCTGCCCGTGTGCCCCTGCCCTTACAGAGCATTTGTTTTTTTATATGGGGCCAGTGACCCCTATTTGAAAGCTGGAAAGAGTCAGATGAAGGAGGCAAGTAATTAAAAAACTATAAAAAAATAAATAATGAAGACCAATTGAAGTCGCTTAGAATTAGCCATTCTATAACATCCTAAAAGTTAACTTAAAGGTGAACCTCCCCTTTAATGTGCCCTCCTGCAGGACAGAGAATCGGGTTAATGTACCTCTGGCTGCTCAGAGGGTCAGGAATGTTGGCAGGATCAGCCTGGCATTTTTAGAGCCGACAGTTAGTGGGGCAGGTTGGTGCCAAGGGATTGTGTGGAAGCCACAGAAATGTTCCTGGAAGGAGAAGACAAGCCCCCTGTATAAGAGCAGAACTGGAATGTCCTTCTTACCTTGAGAAGTTCCCTGGCCACAGCGTGTGGTTATGTTTGTGCCCATGGAGGTTCCCTGGCAAAGCCCCCCGGCTCCCCTTGTGTGATGCCAACTTCATTGAGTGAGAAGCCCCTCACAGAACAAAGGCAACCGGCTTCCCAAAGCTCATGTCTGGGTCTGGCAGCGAGCGGAACATACGGCAGCACTATTGTGATCCTCCAACTGCCAGAAACCTGATCCTACTGCCACTTTAACCTCTGAGCTGCCTGGGAGCGGCTGCACCTTCTGCTCTACCCACGGCCGCAGCCAGGGGGCAGCACACTGAGAACTTTCTGCACTCAGGGTCGGATGGATTAAACCGGCTCAATATCCAAACACAGAGTTGTGCAATGATTCCCTATGTCTCTCTCTAGTGCTAAAGTGCAGCACATCATCACTTAGTGGGGCAGCTGCACATCAGACTGGGGGCAGGATTTGTACCCCCAGTGTAACAGCAATTGCCCCCGCAGTGCAGCCAGATGGGCACATGGTGCACTTTCCCTTTAATATTCAGTGTATGTCCCTTTATTATGCAGCTGTATATATTAGTAACGAGACCCTTATGGGAACAAGTAACATGCAAGCCCCTCCCCCTCTAAATAACGAGCAATGCCTTTAGCAGACGCCTCCCAGGGCAAGTCAAGGGGGGGGGGATAAGGGAGGCAGATTTGAGTATTGTGCCACTAGGTGACAGTTGCATGAGATAAGTGGCAGTTTTGATCTCTATGTACCAATTGCCCAGGAGACAAAACACTCCGAGTCCCGTTACCCTTAGAGGTCACAGACTCCGCAGGAGAGGAATGCAGATAAGGGGGACATTGAGTTTCCCACGGCATTTATTTGTAACCCCCCCAAACTGCCCCCCTACTTGTGCCTGGCACATGAATCTGGACACAAAGCAGAAAACAGGGCAGACTGGACAGATTTAGTGTCTTTGATTAAAATCAGAAGCAAAACAAAGACAAGGGTCGGTTATGGTGACAGTTTGCCAGAACGGGCAGTTTGTGATCTATTATTGCAGTTGGGGGGGGGGATAAATACCCGACGGATGAAGTAACACACGGGCGGCTTCTGCTTCGCTACAATTAATAATGGCGAATGCTGATTTACCAAACTGTTACAATTGGTACATGAATCGCTCCATTTCCCAGCAGCCCCTACTGAGCATGCCCCTGAGCGTTACTAATGTCTGTCCCACGGCAACAGCTAGGGGTAACGTAGATGAGACTTGGAAAGGAATTTTGGATCAGTCAAACACTGACGCTTCTCATTGTCGCACTTAAGACAATCCGGCCCCTTAAGGAGGCCATAGACGTAACAATTACGATCTTTCTCGGAAAAGACGTTTCCAAGAAAGATCATTAGTTTCAACCTGTATCTGACCATTCAGCACTAACAATGGCTGATGTTTGGCTAATTAAAATTTTTTGTCCAGCCCAATCGTTTTCCACCATACATGCACCGTAAATCGTACGAAAATGTGTTTCGTACGATATTATCTGTGCGTCTATGGCCACCTTAAGGATAAAGCACAGGGACTAAGTACAAAGCCTTCCCCTGCACCCTCTCCAGTTAAAGGGATGCAGATAAATAAGAAACAATACAGATGGAGCTGCCATACTGCATATATATATATATATATATCTATCTATATATATATATATATATATATATATATATATATATATATATATATATATACAGGACCGCCATCAGAAATGGCAGGGCCCCATACGACAACATTTCCTGGGCCCCCTGGGCTGCGCCCACCACAAGGCCCACCTACAGGTCCGCCCTCCCCACCCCACAGGTCCGGACCCACCACACAGTAAAAAAACAAAAAAAATATTGGTGGCTAGGGTTCCCACATATTAATAAAAAATAAAAAGGTTTTGGTGGCCAGGGCCCCCCATTTGAAAATATTGGTGGCTAGGGCCCCACATGAGGAAAAAGAATTGATGGCCAGGCCCCCCCCCCCACATTATAAGAAAATTGGTGGCCAGGGCCCCTTAAACGTCCATGCCTTCCCGGAGTCAGCAGCTCTCAGAAAGATGGGGGGCCCGGCTAATCAAGTAAGTGTGGCGTGGCTGGGCCCCCTACAACTCTCCCCCCTGATGGCTGCCCTGTATATATATATATATATATATATATATATATATATATATATATATATATATATACACCTGTGATTGCTTTAAAGGGATACTGTCATGGGAAAAAAAAATTTTTTCAAAATGAATCCGTTAATAGTGCTGCTCCAGCAGAATTCTGCACTGAAATCCATTTCTCAAAAGAGCAAACAGATTTTTTTATATTCAATTTTGAAATCTGACATGGGGCTAGACATATTGTCAATTTCCCAGCTGCCCCAAGTCATGTGACTTGTGCTCTGATAAACTTCAATCACTCTTTACTGCTGTACTGCAAGTTGGACTGATATCACCCCCTCCCTTTTCCCCCCAGCAGCCAAATAAAAGAACAATGGGAAGGTAACCAGATAGCAGCTCCCTAACACAAGATAACAGCTGCCTGGTAGATCTAAGAACAACACTCAATAGTAAAATCCAGGTCCCACTGAGACACATTCAGTTACATTGAGAAGGAAAAACAGCAGCCTGTCAGAAAGCATTTCTCTCCTAGAGTTCAGGCACAAGTCACATGACCAGGGGCAGCTGGGAAACTGACAATATGTCTAGCCCCATGTCAGATTTCAAAATTGAATATAAAAAAATCTGTTTGCTCTTTTGAGAAATGGATTTCAGTGCAGAATTCTGCTGGAGTAGCTCTATTAACTGATTCATTTTGAAAAAAAACACGTTTTCCGATGACAGGATCCCTTTAATAAGAACTGACACAGTGTTATAAAATACACCCGTTTCTTTGAGACGCTGCCCTTGTATTAGTGAGAACCTGAACAGAACCGTCCCTCGTGCAATGAAGGGTTAACCAGGACAGGACTAGTTGGGGGTGTGTAACAGGTAGTGTAATGGGCAATAACTGCCAGTAAAATCAAAGCACTTTATATAAGGAGGAGCAGTTTTATTGGGGGACTGGGGAGCCCCTAGGAATGTGTGGCTGCAGCTGATCAGCTCCACTGCACAGGGTCAGGGCACACACTCAAATTCGGGGAGATTAGTCGCCCGGTGACAAAGCTCCTCTTCTTTGGGGCGACTAATCTCCCCAAATTGCTAGAATCTAAATCACCGGGGGGATGGCACTCGAAAGGGTTTTGTTTTCCGAAGTCGCCCGAAGTTGCCGCACGAGGAAACTTCACAAAATCAAGCGCACTATTCACGCTGGCGATTTACATTCTCCCCATTATATTGGGGAGGTTAGTCCCCCCGAAGAAGAGGAGACAGTAAGAATTCTAATATCAGTGAATAACAGTAGGTTTGGCAGATCTGTAAAACGGTCCCAGGGAGACGTCTGAGACCCTGAAATGTGACAGTAGCACGTTACACCCCTATAGTCTCCCAAACAGACTGACTGCACAGACACAGCTCCCTCTCCAGCACAACATAACGGCTCAGCCAGTGCAGTTCAGCAACACCTTGTCCAATCAGATTAGACTTCTTATCCAATCCCACCCGGCAGTGCATTGGAATGTGCTTTATGATTCAGCCAATCACAGCATGACTTGCCCATTCTAGCTCAGCCAATCACACTGTGCAGACAGAGCCAATCAGACAACAGAACTCCGGGTCACAGGGTCTGTAACTGGCCAATCCCACACAGTAAATTCCCTGTATTTCCTTATAAACTGGGGGATCTCGGTGTAATCGCTGACATTATCCCAAAAGCAGCAGAGAAATATTTCCCTATTAAAGGGGACGTTCACCTTCCAAACACTTTTTTTCAGTTCAGTTGTTTTTAGATTGTTCCCCAGAAATAAAGACTTTTTTCCAACTACTTTCCATTATTTATTTTTTACGCTTTAAGTTTAAAGTTGAATGTCCCTGTCTCTGCTGTTAGAGTGTCAGCTCATTAATTCAGGCGCAGACTCTTAAACGGTTACAATTTTACAACATTGAGTTGATCCCATTTCTCAGCAGCATCTCTGGAGTATCAGTAACTATTGTATCAAGTCTAACAGCTGCCTGTAATGAAATGAAAGAGATTCTGCTCAGCAGGGACAAAGATAAGAAATGGATCAACTAAATGTATCAATTTAGATCAGTTTACAGGGTCGGCGACCCCCACTCCCAGAACTGCTTTAGAAGGTGAAAAAATGACACTTTACACTTCAATATTAGAAAAACGGTGACACAAAGAAAATAAAGTCATTGGGAAAAGTCGTTATTTCTGGTGATCTATCTCAGGGGTCCCCAGTGCGCAAAAAAGTGGCGTGCCGAATTGGACGCTGGGCGTGTCCAAATTTGCTGCCGACCCCTGCGGACCACTCCCCCAACCCCCGCTCCCAAATATTACAAGTTACCTCGGAGTTCCATGACCTGTATAACTCTGCCTTCGGCCTCGTACTTTTATATGGTCATGAAACTCCTCGGTGATTTATAATATCCTTATATTTTATAACAGGGGGTACTTTATTCACTATAGAAACAATAAAATCAGCTTTTCCATAAAGACTACCGTATATACTCGAGTATAAGCCGAGTTTTTCAGCCCCCAAAATATGCTGAAAAACTCTACCTCGGCTTATACTCGGGTCAAGCGCAAAAACGGTCGCCGGCGTCCAAGAATAGTCACCGGTGTCCCAGAATAGTCGCCTGTGTCCCAGAATAGTCGCCGGTGTCCAAGAATAGTCTCCAAGAATATTCACCAGCATCCAAAAATGAGATGCCGGCACCTCCAATGGGAGCAGAAACCCTCAATTTTTTGATTGAAACTTACCAGAAGCTGCTGCATTTCTCACCCTAGGCTTATACTCAAGTCAATAAGCTTTCCCAGTTTTTGGAGGTAAAATTAGGTACCTCGGCTTATACTCGGGATGGCTTATACTCGAGTATATACAGTAAATCAACTCTCAGCTTTGGACTTTGTGCGGCTGCCGGATAATCAGGATAACTGGGAGTTTTAGGACTGGGCGGTTGCCGGGAGTTTCTCAAGGGCAGATTTGTTTGGGGGGGGGGGTGCTTCATGCAGGAATTCCGTCTGTCTGATTATTATGAACGTGGGAAAGTGAGTCTGACACCCAACCAGCAGCACCGCTCACATTGCTGCACCACCAATAACACTCAGTGCTGCGGGGGTCTCTTTAAAGGGGAAACGACAGGTACGGGACAAGCTGCTACTGACTCTAGAAATGATCTATCACATATAATATATAATAATACACAAGCAAACACCTGATTGGCTTATTCAGCAACCATACAAATGAAAGGTTCTCCTACCTGTCAGCGTCCCCATGGCCCACAGAGGCGTTACGTTGTAGCGTTTCCCGTACCGCCGCCATCCCATCTGGAAGCTGATTCAGTCTTCGAGTATAAAGCCCCAGGCCTCCATCCGTCATATACCTGCCAAGAAATCGAGAAGATGATTGGATAATCCCAAAATGGTGCGTTCCTTAGGTAAAGAGAGCAACATGGCAGCTCCCATACTGTATAAGGCAAACAATATGGCAGCTCCCACCTTTAGTATATGTATATACCGTATGTAGGAAGAAGGGATGTTCTAGGTACAAATTACATTATGGAAGTGATGCAGAAAATAGAATAGAATATAGCAGCCAGGCATGATCCAATTAATCAGGAGTCTGAACCGCCAGTACAGCCGACATGATTCAATAAATGAGCTGCACAGTGGGTGGGTCAGGCTAATGCTATGTACTAATAATAAAGAAAGAAACGGGAGAATGAAATAGGAATTTGATAAAGGAAAAGGCCAAGAAAGTCATTGATCTTCTCATTCCCAGCCAGAAACATACACCCTCCCAGCTGGTGTGAAGCCACGTGTCTGCCAGGGGGGATGATGGGAGTCGTAGTTCTACTGGAATATGAGCTTTTGTAAATGCAAGGGGTCATATAGTCACAGCTCTGGGGTTTCTTAAAAGAGCAAACAGATTTTTTTTATATTTAATTTTGAAATCTGACATGGGGCTAGACATATTGTCAGTTTCCCAGCTTCCCCCAGTCATGTGACTTGTGCTCTGATAAACTTCAGTCACTCTTTACTGCTGTACTGCAAGTTGGAGTAATATCACCCACCCCCAGCAGCCTAACAACAGAACAATGGGAAGGAAACCAGATAGCAGCTCCCTAACACAAGATAACAGCTGCCTGGTAGATCTAAGAACAACACTCAATAGTAAAATCCAGGTCCCACTGAGACACATTCAGTTACATTGAGTAGGAGAAACAACAGCCTGCCAGAAAGCAGTTCCATCCTAAAGTGCTGGCTCTTTCTGAAATCACATGACCAGACAAAATGAGCTGAGATGCACCTACACACCAATATTACAACTAAATACACTTGCTGCTTCAGGAATGAACTTTTATATTGTAGAGGGAATTATTTGTAGTGTAAAAACATTTAGAAATAAAAAACACATCATAAAAATCATGACAGAAACCATTTAAGTTATTGCAAGTAGAACAGAAAATAAGTGTATAGATTATTAGCTGCAGTTCTGCTTCCCACCAGCCTCAGCCTATGGCCACATTCTTCTGTTGCTGCAATGGAACAGCGCCACCATCTAACGTCTGTATCCCCACAATCAGTGAATATACCGACCCCGGGCACCTTTGGCTGATCTAGGGTTAACTAAATACCTATTCTTGTGCGGCACAGGCCTGAGCAGCTCTTTGTACCTAGGCTGTTGGCTTCTATTAGACACACAATGAGCTTTCCTCCTGTAAATGAGATTTATTATGTCCCTAAATACAAGTGCAAACGTACCTGTTTCTAGGATGGCCCCGAGCTGTTCCAGCCTTGTTTAATGCCGCCTATCAGTTTCACTGAGATAATGGGGCCGGGTATGTAGAGTCGGGAATATTTCATTCACAAGAGGAGGAGGAGGATAAAACAATAAACCCCGGTAGTTATTGCAATGGGCCTTCCCAACCTTTACACAAAGATCCCCATGAGAGACATCAGCCCGTTGCTAAGCTCAAGTCCCGTCTTATTCTAGCGACACACAACCCCAAGGGGCACCAGACAGTCTGTTCTGCTGAAGTACATCAGTGTACATAGTCATAACCCACTGTTCAGCCTGGAGGGGGATCCAGATGCGCCCCCTTCAGCAGCAAAATAATAGATTCCTCCTGTCAAATCTGCACCGAGGATTTGGCTTTACTACAAACCTTTGTCTTCTCTCCAACCCACTCCTTATAAACCCCACACAATATTATAAGGGATAATGTACCCCCTACTGTAAATGATAAGGATATTAGAAGTCACTGAGGGGTTGTTCTGTGACCATATAAAGGCACAAGGCTGCAGGCTGAGTTATACAGGGAACTCTGAGTATCACTCATGTATTATAAGGGATATGTACCCCCTACTGTAAATGATAAGGATATTAGAAGTCACTGAGGGGTTGTTCTGTGACCATATAAAGGCACAAGGCTGCAGGCTGAGTTATACAGGGAACTCTGAGTATCACTCATGTATTATAAGGGATAATGTACCCCCTACTGTAAATGATAAGGATATTAGAAGTCACTGAGGGGTTGTTCTGTGACCATATAAAGGCACAAGGCTGCAGGCTGAGTTATACAGGGAACTCTGAGTATCACTCATGTATTATAAGGGATAATGTACCCCCTACTGTAAATGATAAGGATATTAGAAGTCACTGAGGGGATGTTCTGTGACCATATAAAGGCACAGGCTGCAGGCTGAGTTATACAGGGAACTCTGAGTATCACTCATGTATTATAAGGGATAATGTACCCCCTATTGTAAATGATAAGGATATTAGAAGTCACTGAGGGGTTGTTCTGTGACCATATAAAGGCACAAGGCTGCAGGCTGAGTTATACAGGGAACTCTGAGTATCACTCATGTATTATAAGGGATAATGTACCCCCTACTGTAAATGATAAGGATATTAGAAGTCACTGAGGGGTTGTTCTGTGACCATATAAAGGCACAAGGCTGCAGGCTGAGTTATACAGGGAACTCTGAGTATCACTCATGTATTATAAGGGATAATGTACCCCTACTGTAAATGATAAGGATATTAGAAGTCACTGAGGGGTTGTTATGTGACCATATAAAGGCACAAGGCTGCAGACTGAGTTATACAGGGAACTCTGAGTATCACTCATGTATTATAAGGGATAATGTACCCCCTACTGTAAATGATAAGGATATTAGAAGTCACTGAGGGGTTGTTCTGTGACCATATAAAGACACAAGGCTGCAGGCTGAGTTATACAGGGAACTCTGAGTATCACTCATGTATTATAAGGGATAATGTACCCCCTACTGTAAATGATAAGGATATTAGAAGTCACTGAGGGGTTGTTCTGTGACCATATAAAGGCACAAGGCTGCAGGCTGAGTTATACAGGGAACTGAGTATAACTCATGTATTATAAGGGATAATGTACCCCCTACTGTAAATGATAAGGATATTAGAAGTCACTGAGGGGTTGTTCTGTGACCATATAAAGGCACAAGGCTGCAGACTGAGTTATACAGGGAACTCTGAGTATCACTCATGTATTATAAGGGATAATGTACCCCCTACTGTAAATGATAAGGATATTAGAAGTCACTGAGGGGTTGTTCTGTGACCATATAAAGACACAAGGCTGCAGGCTGAGTTATACAGGGAACTCTGAGTATCACTCATGTATTATAAGGGATAATGTACCCCCTACTGTAAATGATAAGGATATTAGAAGTCACTGAAGCTTCAGTGTGACATTAGCTTTAGGCTCAGCTAAAGGCAGAATATAAGCCTGGGTGGAAGAGAAGTGACATATTCAGTGGGGGGTTAAATGGAGCAGATAATAAGATCACTGGCAGAGGAATACAATAGGAATACAATAGGAATACAATACTGGAGTATTTAATGAAGGCGAGATCGTGAGACCTTCCCATGAGCAGATAATCACTTATTAGACAGGAATTCTCTAGCGCTGGCAGGAAAAGCTGAGCAAACACTGGCAATTAAATGTGCCCCCATCATTGTGACGCAATCTCAACTGTCAGCTCCATTATTAGACCTTTTGAGCTGAAGTGGCACTTGGGGGCAATAACAGAGCAAAGAAAGTGTCACTTTGGTTCCAGTCCAACGATACAGTTTTGCTCCATAGAGATATGTTTTGTAGTATAAAGAAATATCATTTTCCCCTGCAAAGCTCAATCTCACCCTGGCACAGGGAAGCCAACTGTATCGGCATTTCTGATTGGCTCACAGATTCCACGGCCCACAGCACTGCCCAATTAGATTCGCAACTGTATGTGAATGTATAGTACAAATATGATATTATTTATATTTAACATGACATACAAACATATTGCCTTTTACTTTTGATTGAATTCATTTTTTATTTTTTTACCTTTTTAATGCGGAAGAGACAATATAACAATCACACAGAGACCTCTAGTGGCCATACCTAGAGCTGCAGCAGTGACTTGATTATCCTGCACCAGTGTCAACTGGGGGTAAAATGATTTTTCCTGGTCACTCCATATCAGCATTACAACCGGAGGCCCCTCCCATCCCTGCCCCCAGACCAGATAGTCCCTCCCTCTCTAAAACCTTAAAGGTACTCACGAGACTCACCTACCTCGTCTTTTTCTTTTCTGTTTTTGCCTTTAGACTACTCGAGGGCTGGCTTGCGGTTCCCTATATGATAAAATCTTGAAGGTGAACATGGGGCAGAGCAAGGGACCCTTCCTCCTTTCCTTGTATGGCTTGGAGCGGGATATTAGGGGGCTTTCTCCTGACTATTAGGTTAACTATAAGTCAGTACCCACCTATCCCTAGAGGCGTGTCATGTGGGTGGCCATGAAGGTTGCTCGTGACACAGAGGATCCGTTGTTGGTAGCAGGTAACTTTTGAGCAGCGATAAACTCTTACCTCCCTCTAGGCACTGATACGCTTAGGCGCATCTCACCTGACTCCCCAGTTCTTCTGCGCCGCCTGGTTAGCGCCTTGGCAGTACGCGTTGGCTCTCCTCCTCTCTCCTCCTTCTGACACGGATCTTGGCAGCGTCTAGTGGCTGCAGGGATCCGTAGTGAACGGAAGCGCACCGCGCGCAGGGAAAGGGGGAGAGAAGTGTCCTTGCCACATCCAAGATGGCGCGGCTTGTCAGTCAGGGAGTCAGGCGGCGGCCATTTTGGGGGAGGAGTTAACCTTTTTAGTATATATATACTAGTGCCTGTTTGTTCTGAGATCTCTAGGGAGACAGTTCTGTTGGCACCTTGCATTTTGTTTGGATTAGTCTACCTTGCAGGTATTTTGGTTACTGTTTTTGGTGGGATAAAATGTGGTTCCTAATTTTTACTTGAATTGTTTTTCTTGGGGATTTTTTAGACGGTGTTGTTGGGATTGAATTATGGATCCTTTAGCCTCAGGTGCCTCTGCCTTCCAAGCTAGGTAAGTCCCTCCTTTTTTCTGTGGGTATTTTTTCCTTCTCTCTCTCTTTTTCTTTTCTAATTTTTTTTTTTTTTTTTGGTTGGTCTTAGCTTACCTGAAGAAAATCTTCCTAGAAAACGCAAGACCAAAGGAAACCAATTGAAAGTACCTGAATGTGTGGGATGCTTTAAGCCACCTCTATTGGGCAGAAAATTCTGTGACACCTGCTGGAAAGATTTTTGCAAGTCTGCTTCTGATTCCTCTGGTTTGGGCAGGGAGACCTTGGAAGAGGAACAAGGGCCTACCCTGGAAACAGGGGAGGTTTATGAGGAATTTTCTGAGGAAGAAGGGGGGTTCCCAAGGAACGCAACTGAGTCTTTTAGAGATTCAGAAGAAGAGTCTGAAGTTATGTATGAATCCTTTGACTTTTCATTAGTTCCTCCCCTAATTAAAGCCTTAAGACTCACCTTAGGAGTGGAAGAGGAAGTGGAGGATACTAAAACAATTAAAGTTTTACCTACCCCTTCAAAGATCCGTCAGACTTTTCCTTTATTTGCAGAGGTTTCAGATCTGATTAAGACAGAGTGGCAGAAGGCGGCTAAGAAAGTCTCTTTTACTTCGCCAAGCTCTAGGTTTGCAAGATTATACCCGTTCAGAGAGGTGGATATTAAAGATTGGATGGTTTCTCCATCAGTGGATCCTGCTGTCATTCATCTGGCCAAAAAGACAACACTACCAATTGATGATTGTTCGGCACTAAAAGACCCCATGGACAGAAGAATAGATTCTGACCTTAGAAAGGCGTTTATGATTTCAGGGGCAGCATGCAAACCGACGGTAGCCTTAATTTCGGTGGCCAAGGCTATGTCATTTTGGATTGATTCAATTGACAAGGCCGTTATGGAGGGAGCAGATAAGAAAGAGATTTCGGATAGCCTAACGGAACTGAAGATTGCTACAGGTTTTATCTCAGAGGGAGCGATAGATCTTACAAGACTATCTGCCCGTTCTATGGCAGTTTCGGTGGCGGCTCGACGGGCTCTTTGGCTCAGACCGTGGGCTGCAGATACCTCATCCAAGATGAGTTTATGTACCCTTCCTTTTGAGGGTTCTCGGCTGTTTGGTGCAAAATTGGATGAGGTTATAACGAAAGCCTCAGGAGGAAAGAGTCAGTTTCTGCCACAAGACAAAAAGAAACCAAGATACCAGCCATTCAGGTCTTTTATGTCTCGAGGATCTGCAAGGGCAGGATTCTCTAACTATTCGGCTAGAGGAACCAGAGACAATTTTAGGTCCTTTCCCTGGAAAAGGGGTCAATCGACCTGTGTCAGCAGTGATAAGTCCAGACCAACCCAGCAACCGAAGAAATCTTCCTGACTATCCGCCGGTAGAGGAAAGAGTGGGAGCCAGGCTAGGGGAGTTTTGTCAGGTTTGGCACAATACCATTTCAGACCAGTGGGTTCTAGACATCCTGACGAGAGGTTATCGTCTGGAATTTTCCGCAGTTCCAGTGGAAGACAGAGTGGTGGTATCTCATTACCCGACTTCGGGAGAAAAGAAGAGAACCCTGGATCAGTATGTGCAATGGCTACTAGAAGTAAGAGCAGTTATTCCGGTTCCTCCTCAAGAAGTGAACAAGGGAATTTATTCAGTCTTATTTCTGGTGAAAAAGTCTTCGGGGGGCTGGAGACCAATTCTGAATCTCAAAGAGGTAAACAAGTACCTGAAGTTTCAGAAATTCAAGATGGAGTCCATTTTTTCCATCATTGCGGCAATACTACCAGAGGACTGGCTTCTCTCCATAGACCTACGAGATGCCTACTTCCACATTCCAGTCATAGAGGCTCATCAGCGCTTCCTTCGCTTTTCCCTAGCAGGAAGGCATTTTCAATTTCGTTGCCTGCCGTTTGGCCTATCAACATCGCCAAGGGTTTTTTCCAAAGTTCTGGTAACCCTGATTGCGGCTCTAAGATTGGAAGGGATCTCCATATGGCATTACCTGGACGACATCCTATTATCAGCAAGGAGCAGGGAGACCCTCATTTCTCATCGGGATCGGGTTTTGAATTTTTTACAAGTTCATGGCTGGATAATAAATTGGGAGAAAAGCCATCTGGTCCCCTCTCAGTCCTTGCAGTACCTGGGAGCCCGGTTCGACACTTTGAGGGGGACAGTGTCACTTCCTCCAGAAAGAATTCAGGACTTAATTTGTCAAGTATCAGAGATTCGGGAAAAGTCTCAAGTTTCGGCTCAGAAGTTCATGTCTCTGATAGGTTCCATGGCAGCAACCATTCCAGTCACCAAATGGGCAAGATTACATATGAGACCAGCACAATGGCTCTTTTTGGATCAATGGAACAGAGTGAAGAAAGATTGGAATCAACAGATACATTTGTCACAGACATTCAAGAAGTCTCTCAGTTGGTGGCTATCAGAGAGGAATCTCAGCAGAGGCCTTCCATTAGCTCAACCTCAATGGAGGACGCTAGTCTCGGATGCGTCCACGTTTGGATGGGGAGCACATCTGGACTCGGAATGGGTTCAGGGACAATGGTCTTGCCTACAGAAAGGAGTTCCATCCAATATATTAGAGATCAGGGCAGCGAAGAATGCTCTATTTTCTTTTGCCCAAGTTCTCCAGGGCTCATCAGTTCGAATGTTGATAGACAATACCTCTGCGGTGGCATATGTCAAGAAGCAGGGGGGAACCAAGAGCAGATCCTTACTGCAGGAAGTACAACCGATTTTGTCGTGGGCAGAGAAAAATCTGGAACTCTTGACAGCGGGTTACCTTCCGGGAGTAGAAAATCAGAAGGCGGATTTTCTGAGTCGGAATATACTGTCAGTACACGAATGGTCTCTACATCAGGAAGTATTCCAGATGCTGGTGGAGAGATGGGGGTTGCCAGAGGTCGATCTGATGGCTTCAAGGTACAACAACCAATGTCCAGTCTTCTTCTCCAGAAGGTTCTGCCCGAAGGCGAGAGCAGTGGACGCACTTTTACAAAACTGGACGGGTCTTCTACTATATGCCTTTCCTCCATTTCCACTCATTCTCCAAACATTGCAGAAGGTCATCCAAGACGAAGTGGAAATGATATTGATTGCACCAAAGTGGCCACGCAGACCATGGTATCCACTTCTGTTGAAGCTGGCAATTGCACCGCCTTGGCCTCTTCCACGGAGAAAAGATCTTCTGAAACAGGGACCGGTGTTACATCCAAACCCTGGGGCCTTGTCTCTTCAGGCATGGAGACTGAGCGCAAAAGGCTGTTGGCCTTAGGTCTGTCGGAGGCTGTGGTATCTACTCTCTTAAGATCTAGGAAACCTTCTACTTCCTTGACATATTATAGAATTTGGGAAAGGTTCTTATTATGGAAAGGACAACTTGAGGATTCAGAAGAGATCTCATTATCCCAGGTCTTGGGGTTCCTTCAAGAGGGTCTGGAAAAAGGTCTTCAGTACAGGACGCTTAAAGTTCATGTCTCTGCTATTTCAGCATTATCTAATGTTTCATGGGCCGGAGAACCTATGATTAAAAGATTCTTGTTGGCTGCTCTTAAATTACGTCCACCAGTGAAGAGGGATGCAGTTGTTTGGAGTCTGCCTTTGGTGCTAAAAGCCTTATCATTGGATCCTTTTGAACCGTTGGAGACTATTTCAGTATGGCTTTTGACTCTTAAGACACTTTTTCTGATAGCAGTGGCTTCCGCTTCTAGAGTGGGGGAGTTGCAGGCACTTTCATGCAGTCCAAATCATATCTTGTTTTTGCATGATAAAGTAGTGTTAAAGCCAGATAAGTCATTTCTACCTAAGGTGGTATCTCCATTTCATTTGAAGAAGGAAGTTACTCTCCCTATATTCAATGCAGGAAACAAGGAAATGGAAGAAATGCATAATATAGATCCAATACGTTGCCTAAATCGCTATCTTGAGGTCACGAGTGACTTTAGGAAATCGGACAGACTCTTCGTAGTACCAGCGGGTTGCCACAAGGGACAGGCAGCATCATCATCAACTATCAGTAGATGGATCTGTTTATGTATCTCTAAAGCATATCAATCTCAGGGTAAGCTAGCTCCAGAAGGCTTGAGAGCTCATTCATCTAGGGCGGTTGCTGCATCCTGGGCAGCATTGGCGGAAGTCCCAACATCACAGATTTGCGAAGTGGCTTCCTGGTCTTCAGCAAGAACCTTCATAAAACATTATTCTCTGGATGTTTCGATCTCCAGTAATCATGCTTTTACGGCAGGGACTCACCTTGCTTTTGTGTCATGAATTAAAATATTTTTGCATTATGGGTTCTGGAGAGTGTTTGTTTTCCCACCCTTAAGTGCTGATGGCTTGGTAGATCCAGTTGTAATGCTGATATGGAGTGACCAGGAAAAGGGAGAATTGTTTTCATACTTACCGTAATTCTCCTTTCCTGGTCACTCTCCATATCAGCATTCCCCACCCTTTGGTTTGAACTTGGTATTAGACGAGGTAGGTGAGTCTCGTGAGTACCTTTAAGGTTTTAGAGAGGGAGGGACTATCTGGTCTGGGGGCAGGGATGGGAGGGGCCTCCGGTTGTAATGCTGATATGGAGAGTGACCAGGAAAGGAGAATTACGGTAAGTATGAAAACAATTCTCCCTTATTACTGGATCCTGATAATATCTCTGGGAATAGCCCTCCCACAAACTACTTACAGCAAATCTATTTCCCAAATAACATGTTTTAATTGCAGGATAGATCATTATCCCTACTGGGAAGCAGGGTGCCTGAATATATAAAAGTAATTCTAGCCATGGTTTATATATAGTTTATACATAGAATACATATCCTATTCCTAGCAACTTTGCAATTGGTCTTCTTTATTTCTTTTATATAGTTTATTTTATTTGCCTTCCATTTCTGCCTCTTTCTAGCTTTCAGGTGGGGGTCACTGACCCTATCTCTAAAGCTGCTATGTTATGGTTACTTTTTATTGCTTAACTGCCCATTTAGCCCTGTGTCTATTCACATTTCATTCTCTCATTCAAATTGCTGCCTGGTTGCTAGGGCAGAGAAGACCCTAGCAACCAGAGAGCGGCTGAAAATACCGAATTCGAAAGCTGCGGAACAAACAGCTAAATAACTGAAAAACCACGAAAAACAAAAACTGGGGATGCACTGAATCCACTATTGTCTGAACCCTTTGTGAAAGGTTGGCTGAATACCAAACCAAATTCAAATTTGCATATGCAAATTAGGGGTGGGAAAACATTTTTTACTTCCTTGCCACACGATTTTCCCTCCCCGCCCCTAATTTGCATATGCAAGTTAGGATCCGGATGGGCAGAAGGAATCCTGCTGAAAAAGGCAGAATCCTGTCCGAATCCCAACTGAATCCTGGATTAGGTGCATCCCTAAAACAAACTGAAGACCAATTGCAAATAGTCTCAGAATATCCCTCTGTACATCATACTAACAGTTCATTTAAAGGGGAACAACGCCGTTATGGCACGGCTGAGACTGGTATCATGATATGAAGGCCACATTCAGTGCACGCCCCTATTTCCCATAATGCCATGCGCATTCCTTACCCGCTGGTGATCTCGTCACTCCTGATGTTTTTGCTCAGGACGTCGCCATCACTCATGTAACCAGCAGAGTCGATCCCCTCAATATTCAGCACGTCTCCCCCTTTCTCAGAGACATCCACATGGCCGATGTTCCCTCCCCTTGACGCCAGTTGCTTCCTGAGTGGCGCCGAATACATGTACCTTCCAGGCTCACAGTTAATAAAGCGACTGGCGTTGGCTCTCGGGGGGTATCCGTTGCCCAGGGATGGGGCGTCGCCTGCCTGCAGACGGGGGCTGGACTGTCCAAGTCTCCAAGAGAGAGGGGTCGGCCTGGCCGACAGACCAAGCATTCCACGGCCGCTGATTTCAGTAGTCACGTTGCTGTCAAACGTGGTTTCCAGGGTGCTACACAAACCACAAAAAAAGTAATTACTTATCCTGGTTCTCATGTAACTGTCTTTACTTCCTGTCTGACACAATAACAACAATAACAACTTGCTTTATGGCGGGGATTCTATATTGATATATTAGGGATGCACCGAAACCAGGATTCAGTTCGGGATCTGAATCCTAATCTGCACATGCCAATTAGGGGCGGGGAGGGAAATGGCGTGACTTTTTGTTACAAACCAAGAAAGTAAAAAAGTTTTCTGCTTCCGACACCTAATTTGCATATGCAAATTAGAATTTGGTTCCGTATTCGGCCAAATCTTTTGTGAAGTGAAGGATTCGGGGATTTGGCCAAATTCAAAATAGTGGATTCGGTGCATCCCTAATATATATATATATACACTAAGGATTAAAGCAACAGTCTCGCAACGCAACTTACCCTATTACACTATAGACTCTATCTGTCTGTCTGTCTGTCTGTCTATCTATCTATCTAATTATCTAACTATCTATCCATCTATCTACTGTATCTATCGATTATTTTTCATCTATCTATCTATCCATCCCTCAAACTATAGATCTGTCATCTATCTGTCAGTCATCTATCTATCTATCTATCTATCTATTATCTATCTATCTATCTATCTATCTATCTATTATCTATCTATTATCTATCTATCTATCTATCTATCTATCTATCTATTATCTATCATCTATCTATCTATCTATCTATCTATCTATCTATCTATCATCTATCTATCTATCTATCTATCTATCTATCTATCTATCTATCTATCTATCTATCTATCTATCTATCTATCTATCATCTATCTATCTATCTATCTATCTATCTATCTATCTATCTATCTATCTATCTATCTATCTATCTATGCTCCCATGTCACCCTCTAGTGGCAAAACAGGGATGTGCAGTATAAACTGCAGTTCTATAGATCATCAATGTGACCCACAAATGAGACAATTTTGCATTTGGTCTTTGTTCTCTTAACGAACAAAAATGTAAAATTGCAAACCAATCTTCATATTAATAACATATCTATTCATTTTGAGGGCTGACATTGAATGTAGGGCTGGTTGCTAGGGACAGGAGTATATAGCAACCAGATTGGTTTAAATCCCAAACGGAGGCGCCACAGAACTGGGGAGCTGCCCCTCACCAGTTTCGAACTACACCCACATGCTCAATGGTAAGTAATTCAAGTAAATTCATGCTGCAGACTGCAATTGTTTCTGTGTAGCCACCCAGTTAATTGCTATATAGTCATTTCGCATATTCAAGCAAAGTGAAATATGTATCCGGCTCCTCTAGGCCACCTCTGTCCTTATTGAGAGGCTCAGCCACTGTGTTAAAGGGAATGTTCAATGGCAAGTGATTTGCAATTGGTCTTCAGTTTGAAATTCAAATGACTTCCCTTAGGGGAAATGCCATTGAAAGTAGAGGCGTCAGCCTCCCACCACTGGGGGGCAGTACAAGACCCCCTTGCGCTGTTATTATCAACCCCTACCTGTGAGTCATCTGGGTCCCTCGTAGACTGGACATCGTTTCCTCCAAATTCTGCCGGAGATCCGCAATGTTCTTCACCGTTCGCAACCTTCTTGTTTCAGGATCTTCCCCTACGAGGGAAATTGCAGAGAAAGTTTATAGCTCCCGGGTTAATAGCTGAGCATCAGGTGCCATTATTAGGGGCTCATTAAGAGACACACAGATTAGGAATCTAAACAGGAGAGTTAGGGTTATTTGGAGGGTTCTGCTCTATTAACAAGTATTAACAGGGTATAAGTTGCTGAGAGTTGTAGTTGCACAAGATCCTGCACTAGTAACTGAATCTTTGCAGCAGATTTAAAGGGGTTGTTCACCTTTAAATGAACTGTTAGTATGATGTAGAGAGGGATATTCTGAGACAATTTGCAGTTGGTCTTCCTTTTTTACTATTTGTGGTTTTTGAGTTATTTAGCTTTTTATGCAGCAAATCTCCAGTTTCAGCAATCTGGTTGCTAGGGTCCAAATGACCCTAGCAACCATGCACTGATTTGAATAAGAGACTGGAATATGAATAGGAGAGGCCCGAATAGAAAGTTGAGGAATAAAAAGTAGCAATAACAATAAAGGGATTATTTATTAAGGTTCAAGTTGAGTTTTCATGAATATTCACATTTTTTTTTTGGTCAAAACTCACATTTTCAGGGTAAAAAGAAAAACCTCGAATTTTTCGACATTTGTTATACCCGACACTGGAAGTAGCTTAAATCCAAAAATACACCATCTAAAACATGCCGAGGTCCCTGGAACCATTTAAAGATGTTAATAGCCTTCGTGATGTTCAAGGTTATATTTGGAAAGTTTTTGCCCGAATTGAGTTTTTTTCATTCGAGTTTTTTCTTAAATAACAAACCATTCGAGTTGTGAGTTCATTCGAGGTATGAAAAAATGAGACAATTAGCATTCGACCTTTGATAAATAACCCCGCAAATGTTTTAGCTTTACAGAGCGTTTGTTTTTTTTTAGATGGGGTCAGTGACCCCCATTTGTAAGCTGGAAAAAGTCGATAAGAAATAATTCAAAAAAATATAAGAAATAAAAATGAAACCACATAAAACTTTGCCAAACACTTACCGGAAAGATCTTCCAAACTCGGCTGCCCCGTTTTATTGTAGAGCCCGGAGTCCATGTTTAACCCTCCCGAACTGGTCTCCATGGAGACGCCCCCCTCGGGATCTGCCTGAGACCTGCACAAAGCAGCCGGGAGAAACAGACTGTAAGCTCCTTAGACGACCTGACATATCACAGTAGCCATTTATTTCCCATAAGACTTTGCCAAAAAGCACACAGACTCTCTATAGTGAACCCACAGTGGGTGTAACTGGGTCCCAAAGCTGAAACATGAGACCATTGGACGTTACACCCAGACTAATAAGCAGTTATTATTATTATTATATTATTATTAGTAATATTTATCCAGTTGTGTCTGTCACTGTGTACCAGATAATGGGCTCCTGATGTTTCAGCTCATTCCTTCAGCTTGTGCCTGGCCTCCTACCTGCTCCCATCACTCTGGATGGCGGGTTTTTTTGGACCTTCCAGAGTCACTGGAGCCCACTTGGACTTGATCCTGGTCCTGACTTGGACTTAAAAGAGAAATAAAGCCTAAGGATCTGGCTAGAAATGCAGAATTTTATATACCGAACTTACTGTACCAGCCCAGAGGTTAACAAGCCCAGTTGTCCCAACAGCTCCCCATCTTGGATCTTGTTAGGCATCTTTTGTATGTCAGTGGCACTGCACATGCTCAGTGGGCTTTGGGAAGGTAAGCTTAGGGAGCGTGGGAAAACATTAAACAGAAAGTGATGTTCATCTGTCATAGAAGTTGTTGCTACAGCTGATTATGAATAAACTCTGAAGCAGACCACACTCATTTCTATGCTGCCATGTAATGTGACTCTGAATTCATTACTAATAAGCCTTATATTGTGTCTGTGTGTGTGTGTATATACAGTATATATATATACCGTATATTGTGAGTGGGCCCCTAAACTCAGGTTAGTGACAGCAGCCCAAAGCCTGTGTGGGAATCAGCAGAAAAGAAGATAGGGAGCGACTGGGGGACATTTTCAGGGGTGCAGATCTTCCCTGAAAAAGGACAATAGGGGTATTGGGCTGGTACAGAAGTTCAAAACATAATGACATAATGAGTAATTCTAGCCTTTTTATTAAGCTTCACTTCTCCTTTAAAAATTTCTGGACTCCATCAAGGTCAGAATTTAGAAGGACTTGCGGTTCTGAGGGCAAGAGCGAGGAAAGTGAAGCAAGAGGAAAGAGAAGAGTGAGGAGAGAAAAGCGAAAGGAAATAGAAGAGCGAGGAAAGTGAACCAAGAGGAAAGAGAAGAGCGAGGAAAGAGAAGCGAGAGGAAAGAGAAGCGAGAGGAAAGAGAAGAGCGAGGAAAGAGAAGAGAGAGAAAAGAGAAGAGCTAGGAAAGTGAAGCAAGAGGAAAGAGAAGAGTGAGGAAAGAGAAGCGAGAAGAAAGAGAAGAGAGGAAAGAGAAGAGCGAGGAAAGGGAAGGGGAAAGCGGGGGAAGAGCAAGGAAAGAGAAGAGTGAGGAAAGAGAAGAGCGAGGAAAGGGAAGAACGAAGAAAGAGAAGAGCGAGGAAAGGGAAGGGGAAAGCGGGGGGAAGAGCAAGGAAAGGGAGGAGCGAGGAAAGAGAAGAGCAAGGAAAGAGAAAAGCGAGAAAAGGGAAGAGCGAGGAAAGGGAAGAGCGAAGAAAGAGAAGTGAGAGGAAAGAGAAGAGCGAGGAAAGCGAAGCAAGAGGAAAGATAAGAGTGAGGAGAGAGAAGCGAAAGGAAAGAGAAGAGCGAGGAAAGCGAAGAGTGAGGAAAGAGAAGCGAGAGGAAAGAGAAGAGCAAGGAAAGAGAAGCGAGAGGAAAGAGCAATTGAAGAGAAGAGTGAGGAAAGCGAAGCGAGAGGAAAGAAAAGAGCGAGGAAAGGGAAGGGGAACGCGGGGGGAAGAGCGAGGAAAGGGACGAGCGAGGAAAGGGAAGAGCAAGGAAAGGGGAAGAGTGAGGAAAGGGAAGAGCGAGGAAAGAGAAGATCGAGGAAAGGGAAGAGCGAGGAAAGCAAAGCGAGAGGAAAGAGAAGAGCGAGGAAAGAGAAGAGTGAGGAAAGAGAAGATCGAGGAAAGGGAAGAGCGAGGAAAGCAAAGCGAGAGGAAAGAGAAGAGCGAGGAAAGAGAAGAGTGAGGAAAGAGAAGAAAGAGGAAAGAGAAGAGCGAGACAAGAGAAGAGCCAGGAAAGAGAAGAGCCAGGAAAGAAAAGAGCGAGGAAAGGAAAGATCAAGGAAAGGGAAGAGCGAGGAAAGAGAAGAGCGAGGAAAGAGAAGAGCGAGGAAAGAGAAGAGCGAGGAAAGAGAAGAGCGAGGAAAGGGAAGAGCAAGGAAAGGGAAGAGCGAGGAAAGGGAAGATCGAGGAAAGGGAAGAGCGAGGAAAGGGAAGATTGAGGAAAGGGAGGATTGAGGAAAGGGAAGAGCGAGGAAAGAGAAGAGCGAGGAAAGGGAAGAGCGAGGAAAGGGAAGAGTGAGGCAGGTGAGATATCAGGTGTCCTACCTGTACATGAAAGGGGCGACAGTTGCAGTGTTGGGGTGGGTGTATTGTTGCTGAGGCTGAGGTAGCTGAACACTGACGGGCCCTGTAGACTGCAGAGGGCCCACAGCAGATCCCACCCCTTTCCCTTCCGAGGAGGCCAAGCTGGAAGTGGAGCTGGAGTTGCGGTTGTCCAACTGGGCTTTGTGCAGAGAGAGTCCTGACCCAGTCTTGCGGCTCCGCTCTCCTTCCTTTGCTGGGGGGGCACTTGAGGCTTTCCCTGGGGTGTTTTTGGTCCCTGGTTTGGGTATGCCACTATGAGATGGTGGGGCGGAGACTTCTTTCTTGGCGTTGCCCAGTTTTCCGCCTTTGGGGATAAAGCTGGAGATCTTGGAGGACTTTTTTGGCAGTTCCACGGCACCCGCCATTTGATCATCTTTAGGCTCTTCCTTTGCCTCCAGCTTCTCAGTAACCGACACCCGCTTGGAAGCGTCTTTTGTTTTCTCCTTCTCTTTTTGTTTCTCTTTCTCTGCGCCCTTTGGGGAGCTCTTCTTGTTGGTCAGTGCCCGGCCCAGTGTCCTCTGAGCGATACCCTTCAGAGCTATTTTGGGGCTGTTGGACGTCAGGTTTGTGTTGTTGCCATTCCTCGTGGCCACGTCCATCTCTTCTGTCTCCTCAAAGCTGGGGATAGAGTTCAACCTCTCACAGCTGGGGTTCCGGCACCCTTCTAGGGGACTTCCGGCAGCTTTGGAGGCACCTTTGCTATTGAAGAGCTTGAGTTTCTCCAGCATGGATTTCTGGTTATTGGGGGCAGGCTTGGGAGGTTCTGTCGGTTCCTTTGGACTCTCAGGCACCGCCTGTTTAATGGACAATATGGAAGACGTGGCTGCGTGTCTGGCGCTGAGAGATTTACTCCTCCACGGCTTATTGGTGCAGTTGGGCTGGGGGATGGCGGAGGAGTTGGGGCAGGAGACCACATTGTGGTTGCACAGAGTAGAGAAGCCATTGTCGCTCATTCCTGATTGTTCTGACACAATGTTCTCTGCTGCTCCTAAAAAAAAGGAGAATTAGTCAGAACACGTCTGTACATTTATCATCCCTTGTACAATAAGCTCACACTCACTCACACGGACCAGGAAAAATGATTGATCAGTGCACATTCCCTGCAACCCTGCTACCGGCAACCCATTCTTGGCAAATACACTAGCAAATCCAACATCAACCAACCACTCTGATGCCTCCCTTATCTCTTCTCCTGAACTTCACCTCCTTACATTCTCCCCCTACCACCATAGATTCTTCCCTTACTTCCCTACATTCTCCCTATATCCACCACTTCTTCCCTGCATTCTCCTACATCTTCCCCATACTCCTTACATTCACCCCCTACATTCTCCCCCTACCTCTCTACATTCTCCCCCTACCTCTCTACATTCTCCCCCTACCTCCCTACATTCTCCCCTACCTCCCTACATTCTCCCTCTACCTTACTACATTCTCCCCATGCCTCCCTACATTCTCCCCTACATTCCTACCTACATTCTCCCCTACCTCCCTACAGTCTACCCCTACCTCCCTACAGTCTACCGCTACCTACCAACATTCTCCCCTACCTCCCTACAGTCTCCCCCTCTCTCCCTACATTCTCCCCTACCTCCCTACAGTCTCCCCCTACCTCCCTACATTCTCCCCCTACCTCTCTACATTCTCTTCCTACTTCCCTACATTCTCCCCCCTAGCTCCCAACATTCTCCCCCTACATTCTCCCCCCTACCTCTCTACATTCTCCCCTATCTCCCTACAGTCTCCCCCTACCTCCCTACATTCTCCCCTATCTCCCTACATTCTCCCTCTGCATCACTACATTCTCCCTCTATCGCCCTACATTCTCCCCCTTCATTCTCCCCTTACCTCCCTACATTCTCCCCCTGCCCCCAAAAATTCTTCCCTTACCTCCCTTCACCCCCCCCCCCACACACACACTAAAAAGGGACCATCAGTCTGGAGCTGTTGGCTAATGGCAGACGCATGCAGAACAATGTTCATGTTTTTGATTAACTTTGACCCTGTGCAAATAATAAAGGGCCGGGTGTCCTGCTGGGAGCGGAGGATTTGGGTTTAGCAAGAATAATAAATGAAGCTTTCGATTTCCCACGTATGTCTGTGGCACGTATATACAGGTGGCCTTTGTGTGAATGGGAGTTGTGTGTGTGCCGGCAGTAAATGATGAGTTGTGTAACCACACGTGGGATTTCTCACTGCTCACATCTGACTCTGGGGCCACTACACAGGGGCCACTCATGTGCAGCACTTTTTTCTCACAGTCCCTTCCACTTCCATCAGAGCAGCCACTTTATTCTGGCAAGTGAATATCGGTCTGTAAATAATGTACAACTGGAAACCACTCGCTCTCTATACAAAGTGACAACTTCCCAAATCATCCCAAGTGCCTTGTGCCCCCGATCCAAACCCTAAATTCACTGCCTGAACCCGCAATTAATTCTGCACTGGGCCGGAGTTAAGTTTTAGCTGTTTAACTGTCTCTGTATTCCCGGGGGTCTCTGAGTCTCAGTCAGAGCTAAAAGTCTGGTATTGGCAGTCTAAAACTGCTAAACATCACCAGCCCTGGGTGCAGTAAGCCTTACAAGAAAATACCTGAATAATGAAAGCCACATTGTGCCCTGGCTCTGTATCTCTCTCTATATATATATATCTATAATTAAGGGTTGGAATGGGTCACCCCTGGATTATTTGAGACACCTCTTGTCTGATCCGGGGCCCCGTCAGGACTCGAATGCTTCTGATTAACAGCGAGTTATTCAAAGGGACGTCGCATTCCTGCCTGACAGTTTCTCATTTATCCGCACTAACCTCACAGCTCAATGTAAACATGTGGGCAGAGTTCAGATTTGTATCAACATTAAGAATTAAATTGTTTTCTAGGAAATTTGAGGTTATGGGGGGGTCTTCTCCAAAATGAGCCTTTAATTTGAAATTTAATTTATACCAACACATTGATCTCTATAGTGGGGATCACTTGAATCAGCCCAGTCACTGTTTATTATATAAATTATATATATTCTATGTATTGGACTTTGATATACTGCTCCAAATAGTGTCCCATTATCTTAGTCTGTGGCTCCAACAATAGAGAAAAGTTGCATATAAAAGAAGGGGCTACATTACGCTCCACTGGACACCCCAATATACATCATTATTTAACATAAGCCAGTGAGTAGCCACCAGTTAATTGAACCCCCCAGTTGTCTAAGGAATCAGTCCCCCATCACGTGACTGTAATTCTCTATACAGGCAATTTCACCTGATTGGGCAGCTGACTACAATTCCATTGGCTTGCAGCCTGCGGGGGATGCTGGGAGTTGTAGTGTAGCCTCATATTAAAGGGGTTCTTCACCTTTGAGTCAACTGTTAGTAGGATGTAGAGAGGGATATTCTAAGACAATTTGCAATTGTTTTTTATTTTTTATTATTTTTGGTTTTTGACTTATTTTGCTTCAATTTGTAATTTCAGGAATCTGGTTGCTAGGGTCCGAATTCCCCTAGCAACCATGCACTGATTTGAATAAGAGACTGGAATATGAAGAGGAGAGGCCTGAATACAAAGATGAGGAATAAAAAGTAACAATAACAATACATTTGTAGCCTTACAGAGCATTTGTTTTTTGATGGGGTCAGTGACCCACATTTTAAAGCTCTAGAATTCATTAAAAAACTATGACAAATGTATAATGAAGACCACTTGAAACGTTGCTTAGAATTGGCCATTCTATAACATACTTAAAGTTAACGTAAAGGTGAACCTCCCCTTTAAGCTTTCTGTGGTTAAACTTTGGCCCAAGTGATGTGAATGATTTCAAGGTGGGAAGCTCATTGATTAACAATTAACCAGCAGGAGTTAATTGGCTGCAGGCCAAGCATGTACTCTTGGGGCTCCAACAGTTTTAGGGGTTCAGGAAATAGAATGTGCACAGGGGCCCCCCACCCATGAAACTGTATCAGGGGCTGCAGGGGGTGAGCGATGGGGGCAGACAAGGATTTTGGGATGATACATATTAGAAAGCCGAGGGTGAAGATCCCCAGAGAATTTGGCCAAAAAGTCTTTTCACCTTATTTCCCCTTTAAACAGAATCATTCCCATCTGGGTTTGTGTCTGTAGAGCGTCCGTCTGTCCTTCAATCCCGGAAAACGCTGTCTGACCGCAGCAATTCCTACCTGTGACATATGACTGCGTGTAACAGGCGTGTTCTACGGGATCTGAGCCACGGATAATCCCAACTGAGCCGCAGTGGAAGATTAATGTTTATACGGAAAGATTTCCAGCACTTTGTGCATTAAGTACATTGATTTTATCTTCTAGTAACTCCTCTAAACTCCCACCCAATAGACTCTTCCCTATGGATCAGCTGCCTGGGGCACGGCTATAAAGAAGGATGAATACGACAGAGACAAACTCGTTGGGAAGAGAGGGAACAAAAAAATCTAGCCTTTTCTGGTTGTCAGAGTCAATGTCCCTAGCAACCACTGGCATTGTAATGCAATGAATGAAAGGCAATGAATGAACACGAGTTCCAAACTTAAATTGAGTGTTGCGGCTTTAAGGGAATGACACAATACTTATAGTTAAGAAAATAAAAGAGTGTGTGAGGTCTGTCAGTGTGTGAGAACATCTGCTGTACAATCTGACTTATCCACCATTATATGATATTATATATATTATACACTGGCACCAGGAGCTACTGGATCACTGAGCTATACACTATATATACACTGTGATAAACACTAGCAAATACAATGTAGTAATTACTGCACATTCCCAATTCTTCTTATTATATTATAGAGAAGCATCTGGGCCAATCACAGCACTAACACTTCCACTATAAACCAACCATGTAGAACCAGAGCCTCACAGACACTATAGACTGAGTAAGGGGCACAGTGAAGGATAATGAGGTGAGTAAGGGGCACAGTGAAGGATAATGGGGTGAGTAAGGGGCACAGTGAAGGATAATGGGGTGAGTAAGGGGCACAGTGAAGGATAATGGGGTGAGTAAGGGGCACAGTGAAGGATAATGGGGTGAGTAAGGGGCACAGTGAAGGATAATGGGGTGAGTAAGGGGCACAGTGATGGTGAATGGGGTGAGTAAGGGGCACAGTGAAGGATAATGGGGTGAGTAAGGGGCACAGTGAAGGTGAATGGGGTGAGTAAGGGGCACAGTGATGGTGAATGGGGTGAGTAAGGGGCACAGTGATGGTGAATGGGGTGAGTAAGGGGCACAGTGATGGTGAATGGGGTGGGTAAGGGGCACAGTGAAGGATAATGGGGTGAGTAACAGGCACAGTGAAGGATAATGGGGTGAGTAACAGGCACAGTGAAGGATAATGGGGTGAGTAAGGGGCACAGTGATGGTGAATGGGGTGAGTATGGGACAGTGAAGGATAATGAGGTGAGTAATGGGCACAGTGAAGGATAATGAGGTGAGTAATGGGCACAGTGAAGGATAATGGGGTGAGTATGGGGCACAGTGAAGGATAATGAGGTGGGTGAGGGTCTGGCCATGGGTATGATAAGGAAAGATCAGGATAAGGAGTAACAGATAATGACACAATACATGTGCAGCCTCAGGCAAGTCATACTTTGCTCATCTTTCCCATATCATAACTCAGTCGTACAAACTCTTGTACAGGACACATTATCCTTCACTGTGCCCCTTACTCACCCCATTATCTTTCACTGTGCCCCTTAATCACCCCATTCACCTTCACTGTGCCCCTTACTCACCCCGTTCACCATCACTGTGCCCCTTACTCACCCCATTATCCTTCACTGTGCCCCTTACTCACCCCATTATCCTTCACTGTGCCCCTTACTCACCCCGTTCACCATCACTGTGCCCCTTACCCACCCCATTATCCTTCACTGTGCCCCTTACTCACCCCATTATCCTTCACTGTGCCCCTTACTCACCCCGTTCACCATCACTGTGCCCCTTACTCACCCCATTATCCTTCACTGTGCCCCTTACTCACCCCATTATCCTTCACTGTGCCCCTTACTCACCCCGTTCACCATCACTGTGCCCCTTACCCACCCCATTATCCTTCACTGTGCCCCTTACTCACCCCATTATCCTTCACTGTGCCCCTTACTCACCCCATTATCCTTCACTGTGCCCCTTACTCACCCCATTCACCACCGCTGTGCCCCATACACTACCTATGATGAGACACACCTGGCATCCTCCTTATATTCCACCTGAGGAGCAGCAGTGCAGCAAATGGTTTCAGGTTTAAGGCCAAGTCTGCTTTGACTTTTGGGACAATTGCTGTGATCCCAAGAGTAAATCTTATATCCCTGCCATAAAGCAAGGCAGAGCTGCTGCTCTTAGCAAAGAATTAAATGTAGTCATGAGCCTCAGAAAATGGAAACCCCCCCCCTAAACCTCGGAACCCTAGTAACCAGATGAGGAGGCTCAGAACAAACACCAGCACATTCACATGGTTATGGATTCTTCAGCACTACCCCTCACTACAGCACAATAAAATGTCATTTCTAAATTAACTTCCCCTTTAAAGTCAGCTGTTAATACAATGAGACTTGGCGTGTTGTGACCCAACAACAGGAATGTGGAGAGCAGCCGTGTCATTGGTCACATTTAACCCTGTGTATTTATCTCCTGTGATAAAGCGGCACCACGTGTTCTGCATCGATGGCTCCGCGCGGCTACAAGTGGCCTTTCTGCACCCGGGACGTGACATTTAAAGGGACAGCATCACCTCATCAAAATCAGCGCCTGATGAAATGGACACTATGGTGTTGGGTGAGGGTTCTTAGAGTGTAAGCTCTGCTGGGACAGATGTGAATAAAGCACAGTAAAGACTAATGATAACAAGTATAGCTGCAGTACCGCTTCTCACCAGTAAGGGGTAACACTCATTATTTCCCATTGGGCTGCAACAGAACAGCGCCACAATCCCAGGGCTCTGGAGTCCGAAATAAAATAACATTTGTGCCCTGAATGCCTACATTAAAGGGGAAACTTGCTCAATCATTAACATTTTACTAAAGGCCAGATGAAAAATGTCACTGAATAAAATCTTGTCTCTCTGGGTGGGAAAAGGTGACACAAAAGTTTCCCTACATTTCTCAGTTCATGTTTCAAGAGTGAGAATATCTATAAAAGGCTCGGGGAACATACGCAGGATTTATCTGTCTATTGGCAGGTAAGTTCTCCTATAGAATCTATATAAAATAGAGCCACCCCCCAGTGGCCAAATGATCCTGAAATGCTTACCCAGAACTACATCTCCCATCATCCTCCACTAAGCAGAACAACAAATCCACCACATAGAGAGAGAGAGGAGTGTGCAGTAAAATGAGAGTTGCCCCTTCAGCAGGTCAAATATGTCCCCTCGCCCGGCACTAAGTGCACTTACCTGCGCTGCACAGAGCCCGCATGTCCCTCCTCTCTTATCTCTCCAACTGCCACTTTCTCTCTGCCGCCTCATTTATCACATTCACAGGCAGGAGTGGAGTCTGCGTCTCTCCTCCCCTAATAACCCCACTGCTCCTGTGGCCGACAAATCCCACCCTGACCCCCTACCTCCCACCTTCCCAACCAGAAACAAACACAAGTGCCCTTTTTGCCCCCACCCAGTCTACACTCAGGATAGATCAGCTGTGGGGTCATCGGGACTGGTTTTAGGGTAAAGCAGGGAGTGGGGGTTTGTCCCAGGGGCCCCAGCACCACATGTTTGATATTCCCAGTATTTATATATATATATTTCATGATAATCCAACCTGCAGCTCTCCAGCTCTTTATAAACTGCAACTCCCAGCAAGAGCAGAGATAAACCAAGAGCAGAAATATGCGAAAACTGCAGTTTATTGGACGTTACAGATCAGCGAAGGGGAATATAAACAAACATGGCGAGTGTTTCCTTCTATGGCCAAAGAATTCCCAGCCGCACGAGCCCTCAGCTTATTATTTATAAGGATTATTCTAGCCCCGTATGTACTAACAACCTGTCAGCGCAGTTTAACCACTCGCTGGCGACTGAACGTTTTCCGTATCCCCAATCAGGCGCTGGAATTATTACCGGCTATTTATTCTCATTTCCCCAAAAATAATCTGCCAGAGAAGAGGAGCAGCCCAGCCCGGGTCCCGCTCTCTATTTGGTTTGGTCCCTTTGGGAGTTAAACACGACCCGAGAAACTTCCTTCTCTGCAAATTGGAAACACATTGGGGGCAGTGCAGGTATTAATAACTGTAAAGAATCAGCTTTATTTGGGGATTTAGTTACTTTGCTGTGTAAATGCAGAAAAGATGGTTCTGGGGTAGGGGCATATATATATATATATATATCACAAGGGAAGCACTTTCTATACTGTACTATAATGTATATCAGAAGGGAAGCACTTTGGCAGCTCCCACCATTACGTATAAAGAACAGCAGGGGCTGCAGGGTTCTGCTCGCAGGTTTATCAGTAAAGTGGGTGCTCACACCTGGGCACGTTGGAAGCGGTGAGGCCCATGGGAATGACCTTGGCATGTCAGGAGCAGGTTAATAAGTAAAGGGGGCTGGTGGAGTTAAAGTGTAAGCCACTAGTACAGAAGGCTGGATTGTTAGTTTTGTGGGAAATCTCCCCCCACCCACGCCTAACACAGGCCAGAGGGATGACCCCAATATAATTACCTGCTCAAGGTTAAGGGAAAGTAACACCCCCACTGATTTCCTCTCACCTGTACCCCCTGCTGCTCTCAGGATCAATAGTAAATGTATAGAGACAAATCTGCTTGTCATTAACTGGTTACTGTCTGTCAGCACATAATTAACCCCTTATTCTTATTATAATCCATGTGTGATAAACCTAAAGGTCTGTGTTGCTGCCTGCCCTATGTATGCCAATAGCAGTGCCCCCTGTGTGCTCCTCTTTCTATTACACCTTCAGGGGGGGGGACAATTGGGGAGTCTAAAGTCGAGCGACCAGAGCAGTCACTGAGGCTGATTTATAAACATTGGGCTAATTTGCACCTGGGCAGTAACCCATAGCAACCAATTAAAGGCCTGCTTACATAGCTCAACCTGGAGCTGGCTGAAAAAAGCCTCTCACTGATTGGTTGCTATGGGTTACTGCCCAGGTGCAAATTTGCCCAATGTTTATAAATCAGCCCCAGTGTTTCATGCTGTGTCTCTAATACACTTGCCCAGGGCTCTCTTTATGGCTCTCTGTCTCCCTCTACAGTCTGCTCATAAAACTGCAAGGAAAAAGAAAAGAAGCAATTGGTGGGCCCAGAGATGAGGGACCAATAGGAATAAAAATATTATTTAGTGACATAAACTTTATGAAATGTTTTGTCCCTCTCCTATCTCAATATAACACTACATTAAGATGAAAATATTACAAATGAAAGATATAATGCTCTGCTTGCAGGTACAGGCTTATCCTTTGCATATTGCTGGGTATCTCCCTTTATCAGAGAGACAGAGCCGAGCCCATAGAACAATCTAATAATCGAAACCAGCGTGTCTCCTCCTTGCTGCTGCCTGGCTTTAATATGAGGCAGAGCTCTCTGTATTAGGGATAACTTCTCCTTTAATTCCCTTTTTTCAGCAATATGTTCCTGCAATGCTCCACTAGAAATGTCACTTCTAATGTGGGTCTGTGCTTCTTTAGATACATGAGCAGAGCAAGCACAGAACACACATAAACCCCTGGATTGCAAAACAATAATAGGACAGTAGGGGGCCCCCTCGTACCACAAGTCAATGTGTGTGTAGTAGAACTATAATGAGCGTCGCTACAAAGTAACCAATAAAAGCACAGAATTAATTTGCTGTACTAATGAGACGCAGAGTTTATAGGTAGGTACAGGGGGTGGGTGGCCACTTACCTTTATCAATCCCGGTTGCCGGGGGATTCAGCGGCTTCGCCTTTTCGTGGTTGTTAAAGCTCTGACTCCGCCTGCTGCCGCCACCAATCAGACCTCGGGATTTGTTCTCACTGACGGCCGCCGGCCCCCTCATGCTCGGGGCAGGGAGTCTGGGGAAAGACAGATATTAGATTAGGATAAAGCAAAAAGCCCCCCCCTCGGCTTGGATGAATCTCTGCACTTTCCATTTAGGGGTAATTTAGTGGTGCGTTAATCATCATCATCAAACCCCCCCCCCCCCAAAATCACCATTTTAGTAAGTGGTTTAATTAGAAATATTTCCCTCTTGCCTCTCTGTGCATATATGTGTGTGTATATATATATATATATATATATAGAGGGAAATATTCCTAAATATTAGTACAGGGGGCCCTTAAAGTGCATGTAATGGAAAACAAATAAAATACCATTTTTACTTTCTTTAATGAAAAAGAAACCTATGTCCAATATACTTTAATTATAAAATGTGTACTGGTTTTATAAGAAACCTGACTGTATGCAGTGAAATTCTCCCTTCATTTACTGCTGTGGATAGGAATTGTCAGACGGTCCCTAACTGCTCTGCAGGGAAACAATCATACTTATGAACAGCAGGGGGAGCCCCCGCCTTACTTCCCAGCCATGCAGAACTCAAGCAGCTTTGTTTGTTTCCCTGTAGAGCAGTCGGCGACTGTGTAGAGATTTGTATTGGATTTTATTTTTGCCTTTACATCCCCTTTAATGTTTCCAACTCCAGCTGCAGGGACAAAGATCATGGAGCCAGATTTAAACAGATAAACTGTGATTCTATTTGGAGGATTATTTTGCTGCAGCCACTGGTTCTGCAGAGTTGGAGAAAGTTTATATTAAACAATACAAAAACTATAAAATCCACATTAGATTACATGACAACACAGGAGCCAGTGCAGTCTGTATATTCTGATTATTAATCAGTCTTGCTGTATCGGCTTCTGGCAGATATTAGATGTATAACAAAGTTACAATATGGTGACCCCCTGTGGCCAACTTTGAAAACATAAATCATTTGTTTGATTTGGCTTGTGGTGCAGTAAGTTCATGTTTATTATACAAAATACAGCATTTCTAACCTTTATTCTATTTTAGACTTTAGTTGCCCTTTAAGGAAAAGGGGAAAAAAAAGAGCATTGATATCTAGTCTGTGCAACTTTAACTGTGCTGAACTACAACTCCCAGCATGCACTGGGACAGCGTCCAGCCTTGCTCATAGGAACACAAGCTAATATGCAGAGAATAAGGCTCCCTGGGCACCAGTACCCATGCCAATATGAGCCTGACTATACCGAGCAGCATTTTGGGTACACTTCCCCTTTATTCCACTTATAGTATGGCATCTAGTGACTAACATGAGTACATGTATTATCTCAGCTTTATAATGAGGATTCATGTGAGTGCCACGGATTTGCTGATGTGATATAAGAAGATGAAAGCAGTAACCGGACCCTGCTTGGAGGTGGGTTATACTGTATATACAATAAGTGGAGAGGCAGTAAATGTATATGAATGTGATGGATCAGGACTTGGGCTATAAGTGATCTCTCCCACCTGCATTTCACACACACAGATAATACACTGGTTGGGCCCTGGGATAATGGAAAACACAGGGGAGAGAAGGGGCCCCGGGGGGTGAGACGTGTTGTTGGTATTACAGCTGTAACGTGGCCCATAAATCAGTGGTGCTGATGGGAAGAGATAGACCCCGTCCTCACTACTCACATACAAGGGGTAGGAGGGACAGTTCTAATGGGGTTGGTTCCATTTTGCCCAGGGGAGAGGAGCAGTAACGTCTATTTGTACTAATTGTGTAAAGGCTTCACAGGGAACAGCTGGAAAATCCAAATCACCCCTTTCATCTCTGCACCATCAACCTGAGCCCAACATGATGCCACTTGAGTGGTTCTGGTACTGGTGGGGGAGCTCAGTGCGGGCAGAGTCTGCTGGGCTCAGACAGGGATGTTATACAGGGAAACTCAAGCAATGCAGGGAGGAAGAGATCCTAAACTGCATTAACAGTACTCACCAATCCTGGTTGCTAAGCTCAGTGACCCCAGCAACCAGACTAATTGTTAAGCTTAACTTATACTTTTAGGTTGAGGACACACGGGACATTTATACTGCCGTTAGTCATCAGCAAATTTACTCCAGCTCAGGTATTAAGAGGATGCTGGGAGATGTAGTTCCAACAAAGTTGTTCCCATGCACAGTCATTGCCCTTGTGCAACACAGCAAATGCTCATTGGTTAATACTTTATAATGAAAACTCAATGTAGCGCAGCGTAAATCCAAGCACATGCCTCCCACATCACGTAGGGTGGGGCTTACTGGCAAGTAGGTGGGGTTATGGCTGGCCAGGAGGTGTGGCAGGATATAAATGGGCGTAGTCCAGGTCATGGCTTACAGTTACTTTTTATACTGGATGTTGGGAGGGATGCAAAAGTGCAAGGCATGCACAAGCAAAGCTCTACAGGAAGTGACAGTGCACAAGCAAAGCTCTACAGGAAGTGACAGTGTACAAGCAAAGCTCTACAGGAAGTGACAGTGTACAAGCAAAGCTCTACAGGAAGTGACAGTGTACAAGCAAAGCTCTACAGGAAGTGACAGTGTACAAGCAAAGCTCTACAGGAAGTGACAGTGTACAAGCAAAGCTCTACAGGAAGTGACAGTGTACAAGCAAAGCTCCACAGGAAGTGACAGTGTACAAGCAAAGCTCTACAGGAAGTGACAGTGTACAAGCAAAGCTCTACAGGAAGTGACAGTGTACAAGCAAAGCTCTACAGGAAGTGACAGTGTACAAGCAAAGCTCTACAGGAAGTGACAGTGTACAAGCAAAGCTCTACAGGAAGTGACAGTGTACAATCAAAGCTCTACAGGAAGTGACAGTTGAGCAAAGTGATACAGGAAGTGACAGTGTACAAGCAAAGCTCTATAGAAAGTGACAGTTGAGCAAAGTTCTACAGGAAGTGGTAGTGTACAAGCAAAGCTCTACAGGAAGTGACAGTTGAGCAAAGTTCTACAGGAAGTGAGAGTGTACAAGCAAAGCTCTACAGGAAATGACAGTTGAGCAAAGTTCTACAGGAAGTGGCTATGTACAAGCAAAGCTCTACAAGAAGTGACAGTTGAGCAAAGTTCTACAGGAAGTGACAGTTGAGCAAAGTTCTACAGGAAGTGACAGTTGAGCAAAGTTCTACAGGAAGTGGCTGTGTACAAGCAAAGCTCTACAGGAAGTGGCTGTGTACAAGCAAAGCTCTACAGGAAGTGGCAGTGTACAAGCAAAGCTCTACAGGAAGTGACAGTTGAGCAAAGTTCTACAGGAAGTGACAGTTGAGCAAAGTTCAACAGGAAGTGGCTGTGTACAAGCAAAGCTCTACAGGAAGTGACAATGTACAAGCAAAGCTCTACAGGAAGTGACAGTTGAGCAAAGTTCTACAGGAAGTGACAGTTGAGCAAAGTTCTACAGGAAGTGACAGTTGAGCAAAGTTCTACAGGAAGTGACAGTTGAGCAAAGTTCAACAGGAAGTGGCTGTGTACAAGCAAAGCTCTACAGGAAGTGACAATGTACAAGCAAAGCTCTACAGGAAGTGACAGTTGAGCAAAGTTCTACAGGAAGTGACAGTTGAGCAAAGTTCTACAGGAAGTGACAGTTGAGCAAAGTTCTACAGGAAGTGACAGTTGAGCAAAGTTCAACAGGAAGTGGCTGTGTACAAGCAAAGCTCTACAGGAAGTGACAATGTACAAGCAAAGCTCTACAGGAAGTGACAGTTGAGCAAAGTTCTACAGGAAGTGACAGTTGAGCAAAGTTCTACAGGAAGTGACAGTTGAGCAAAGTTCTACAGGAAGTGACAGTTGAGCAAAGTTCTACAGGAAGTGGCTGTGTACAAGCAAAGCTCTACAGGAAGTGGCTGTGTACAAGCAAAGCTCTACAGGAAGGGGCAGTGCACAAGCAAAGCTCTACAGGAAGGGGCAGTGCACAAGCAAAGCTCTACAGGAAGTGGCAGAGGGCAGACATTGCAGCAGGCACACAGGCTAACCGCGATTGCTTTCTTTGCCCCAGAGAAAACCTGAGGAATTTGATGTCAGATGACCCTTTGGAAGATGAGCTGCATGATAGGGGAGAGAAAAAGAAAGGGAAGAAGTTATGAACAAAGATGAAAAGGTGAAATAGAAGAGTCACGGGGTGATTGGCTGAGAGAGGAATGAGCCCTGGGTGCTTCAGAAAGAAGTAGGAATGTACCAACCAGTGTAAGCAGGGGCAAGGCTACTAATCTCTATGGGTAAATACAGCACTCCCAGATTTTGCTATAGAGTAATAGGAGTGTTGAGGTTAAAAAACAGACACAGGTCCATATGTTTCAAAAATAGAAGGAATCCTGAAACAGGCACAGTAATCTACACCCCATATTGTACTGTACTGTCCCATATGTATAAATACAAATATACAGACAAGGAATGTTCTGGGCACACAATAAGCTATACCCTCATACTGTACTGTCTAAGGGAATCAATATGGCACCTCCTCCCATATATATAAATACAAATATACAGAGAATGAATGTTCTGGGCACACAATAAGCTATACCCTCATACTGTACTGTCTAAGGGAATCAATATGGCACCTCCTCCTCCCATATGTATAAATACAAATATACAGAGAAGGAATGTTCTGGGCACACAATAAGCTATACTCTCATACTGTACTGTCTAAGGGAATCAATATGGCACCTCCTCCTCCCATATGTATAAATACAAATATACAGAGAAGGAATGTTCTGGGCACACAATAAGCTATACCCTCATACAGTACTGTCTAAGGGAACCAATATGGTACCTCCTCCTCCCATATGTATAAATACAAATATACAGAGAAGGAATGTTCTGGGCACACAATAAGCTATACTCTCATACTGTACTGTCTAAGGGAATCAATATGGCAACTCCCTCCTCCCATATGTATAAATACAAATATACAGAGAAGGAATGTTCTGGGCACACAATAAGCTATACCCTCATACTGTACTGTCTAAGGGAATCAATATGGCACCTCCTCCTCCCATATGTATAAATACAAATATACAGAGAAGGAATGTTCTGGGCACACAATAAGCTATACCCTCATACTGTACTGTCTAAGGGAATCAATATGGTACCTCCTCCTCCCATATGTATAAATACAAATATACAGAGAAGGAATGTTCTGGGCACACAATAAGCTATACCCTCATACTGTACTGTCTAAGGGAATCAATATGGCACCTCCTCCTCCCATATGTATAAATACAAATATACAGAGAAGGAATGTTCTGGGCACACAGTAAGCTCATACTATACAATATATATTAGGTAGTAGACAAAGCCTGTATATAAGTAGGAGGGACGGTTCCCACTGGTTGTTAATGAGATGCATGTAATTGATGTTAATAAGGGGACCTAAGGGGAGACTGAGTGCTTTTCTTTGTGCAAATATCATAATTTACACTTTCCGTCAGAAAAGATAAAAAGGAGGAATTTGCGGTTCCAGTAAAACTTTGCTGACGTTTGTAAGAGGATTTTCCCTTGAAAGACTTGAAAGCTGAGGTTTTGGATTACACTGGAGATTTCCTCAGGGTAATTAGCTAATTACACTATATTTCAGGGCTACAAAGGACAGAGATACCTGTGATGTCAAGAGAAACTGTCGGGGGCTGCAGTTAGGAGGGTCCAGGTGGGGCGCCATTTGCTGTAATATAATCACTGCACTCACTGTCAGTCCATATGTTGTCATAACCTTCTGTTCAATCACCAGACAGAGTATTAGAGTAATGTCTAGACCTGCTCACCAAATTCTGCACCTGAATCCCAGGCACCTTGTCTAATCACACAGGGCACCCAATCTTCTGCTGCTATTACTACAACTCCCAGCATGCCCCCAAGAGATTGCTGGGAGTTGTACTTCAGCAACAAAGAGCAAATCTATTGTCTGAAATGGTGGAGAGAGAGTTCTAAGAGCAGTAGAGACCTACCTGTAGTTCTAAGAGAGTGCTAAGAGCAGTAGAGACCTACCTGGAGTTCTAAGAGAGTGCTAAGAGCAGTAGAGACCCACATGTAGTTCTAAGAGAGTGCTAAGAGCAGTAGAGACCCACATGTAGTTCTAAGAGAGTGCTAAGAGCAGTAGAGACCTACCTGGAGTTCTAAGAGAGTGCTAAGAGCAGTAGAGACCTACCTGTAGTTCTAAGAGAATGCTAAGAGCAGTAGAGACCCACCTGTAGTTCTAAGAGAGTGCTAAGAGCAGTAGAGACCCACCTGTAGTTCTAAGAGAGTGCTAAGAGCAGTAGAGACCCACCTGTAGTTCTAAGAGAGTGCTAAGAGCAGTAGAGACCCACCTGTAGTTCTAAGAGAGTGCTAAGAGCAGTAAAGACCTACATAGAGTTCTAAGAGAGTGCTAAGAGCAGTAGAGACCTGCCTGTAGTTCTAAGAGAGTGCTAAGAGCAGTAGAGACCCACCTGTAGTTCTAAGAGAGTGCTAAGAGCAGTAAAGACCCACCTGTAGTTCTAAGAGAGTGCTAAGAGCAGTAGAGACCTACATAGAGTTCTAAGAGAGTGCTCAGAGCTGTAGAGACCTACCTGTCATTCTAAGAGAGTGCTAAGAGCAGTAGAGACCTACCTGGAGTTCCAAGAGAGTGCTAAGAGCAGTAGAGACCTACCTGGAGCTCTAAGAGAGTGCTAAGAGCAGCAGAGACCTGCTTGGAGTTCTAAGAGCGTGCTAAGAGCAGCAGAGACCCGCCTGTAGTTCTAAGAGAGTTCTAAGAGCAGTAAAGACCCACCTGTAGTTCTAAGAGAGTGCTAAGAGCAGTAAAGACCCACCTGTAGTTCTAAGAGAGTGCTAAGAGCAGTAGAGACCTACCTGGAGTTCTAAGAGAGTGCTAAGAGCAGTAGAGACCTACCTGGAGCTCTAAGAGAGTGCTAAGAGCAGTAGAGACCTACATAGAGTTCTAAGAGAGTGCTAAGAGCAGTAGAGACCTACCTGGATTGCATATCTGCTTGTGCTTTTGTCTGTGAATGGGGAGGTTGCTGTGGTTGTTGGCACTGTACTGGGACTGTTGGGTAGGACTGGGCATGAGGATTGTTGGTGGGTTGGTAGAGTTGCTGGCACTGCAGTTGGGGCCCCGTATTCTGGGGTGCTGGAGGTGGCTGCTGCTGGGGCTGCTTCTGAGACTGCTGCTGTTTGTAGCGTGAGAGGCTGAAGAACAGGCCCAGAATGGCCTTCAAATTCCCGTTCCTGATCTCTGTAAGATACAAAGGCAAAACTTATGGTCGCACAGTGGTTACGTTTTCCCTTACACCCCACTTTCTTAGCCTCGAGTCCCTGATGTTGCTGCCCTACAACAACTTTTCACCATATATTCATGGGTAAAGGAATGCTGGGAGTTGTTTTCCAGAAACCTATGGCGGCCCATAACCCAATGTCACCTTGTATCTGGCAGTCCCCGGACACCCAAACACACGTCTCTTTGTAGAGCGCAATATTGAGTCGGATACATCGCGGGGAAAAGCCAGAGACACAGGGGCTGCGGGGAGAGCTCCGGCATTAGGAGGAACCCCAGGGGGGCGCAGGTTTAGGGCAATGGCACGGACAGAAGCAGGCAGTATCCCTTTAACAACAAGTGCAAAATGATTTCCTGTTGTGAATACGAGAATATTCCTGCAATAAAACTTTATATATCACAGTTATTTGATAACGAGGCAGCAGGGGCCAAAGGCCAAGTTAACCAGTTACTCGCTGTCTGTGCTGCCGGGGTTACAGAGGGGCAAGCTTGGGGCAGACACTGCTGCTGCAATTATTCTTTGGCTGTCAGACAGTCTGGACTGACAGTGCATTAACTACTTGCAATCCAGTCACACTTTTTACTCTCATTGGTTTGGCAGCAAAAGAAACAAATCTGCTTGTATTATTATTATTATTATTATTGTTAAAGGAATAACCAGTAGATGATTAACATTTATTGCTCTTCAAAGAATCCCTGATCGTGATATGGTAGGGAATCCCATAACCCAATTGCACTTACATTACAGTAAAGAACCCCTTCCTATGCTGATGGTGAAATCTCCTTTCCTCTCCACCAATGAATCACTCATTCCCCTCTCTTGGTAGGGAATCCCATAACCTGACTGTCCTTACAGTAAAGAACCCCTTCCTATGCTGATGGTGAGATCTCCTTTCCTCCCCACCAATGAATCACTCATTCCCCCTCTCTTGGTAGGGAATCCCATAACCTGACTGTCCTTACAGTAAAGAACCCCTTCCTATGCTGATGGTGAGATCTCCTTTCCTCCCCACCAATGAATCACTCATTCCCCCTCTCTTGGTAGGGAATCCCATAACCTGACTGTCCTTACAGTAAAGAACCCCTTCCTATGTTGATGGTGAGATCTCCTTTCCTCCCCACCAATGAATCACTCATTCCCCTCTCTTGGTAGGGAATCCCATAACCTGACTGTCCTTACAGTAAAGAACCCCTTCCTATGCTGATGGTGAGATCTCCTTTCCTCCCCACCAATGAATCACTCATTCCCCTCTCTTGGTAGGGAATCCCATAACCTGACTGTCCTTACAGTAAAGAACCCCTTCCTATGCTGATGGTGAGATCTCCTTTCCTCCCCACCAATGAATCACTCATTCCCCCTCTCTTGGTAGGGAATCCCATAACCTGACTGTCCTTACAGTAAAGAACCCCTTCCTATGCTGATGGTGAGATCTCCTTTCCTCCCCACCATTGAATCACTCATTCCCCTCTCTTGGTAGGGAACCCCATAACCTGACTGCCCTTACAGTAAAGAACCCCTTCCTATGCTGATGGTGAGATCTCCTTTCCTCCCCACCAATGAATCACTCATTCCCCCTCTCAGTAGGGAATCCCATAACCCAGTGCTGACGGAGACATCTCCTTTCATCTATTCTCAGTAAATGCCAATTTGTAGACTGAAACTTCTGATAGTTTGCTCATTCATTGTTCTCAAGCTCTAAAGTAAATGGTAACTAGGCTGACTGTTGCTAGTTACCAGGAATTTGATTGAATGCCAGGATGAATGGGAGAGAGCATGGACAGAAAACAGTAACAATAATTAACAATATAGTAATAACATAATTAATCTGCTTGAATGTTGCCAAGGACACTAACCATAGCAACAAGCTTACACTTTATGTCTTTCTCATGAGACAGGGAGAATAAAGAAAAAAAAAATAAACCCTGAAACCAAAAATTTGCCTTAATTAGAACAAACTACAAATGCTCATTTGATTATTTCCATCTGCAACAAACTGAAAGTGAGAGGAGAGTGTCAGCGACACGTCCGAGTGTGAAGTGAAAGTGCAGGAGGTGAGAAGCTCAGTGGGGTCCCTGTGGCCCCTATTTGCTCTCCATGAATAGAGTCCAGGCCACCCAGGGATAGGGCCACACAGCTCAGGGCTCAGCACTAACTCAGGGACACTAACACTCTCTCAGCTATTTCATTTTATTTGTATCCCATCCCAAGTATTTATGTAGAAAGGGATACAAATAAATGTATTGGCCAATGAAAAGAGACCCAATAAGTGTAAAACTCACAGCAGTACAAAAGGAAAGGAAAAGGGTTCAAATACAATTGATTAAAAGTGACTTAGGGAACAACAAAGACATTTCATGGGAAACCCCTAACACCAACATGGAACATACTCAGTAAGTAATGAGGACAGATATGAAGATTAGTTCTGATGAATTCCAATGTAAATGCTGAGTATTAGGGCTGAGTATTGTCATGGAGGAGACAGTTGTTTCACTGATGAGACTCAACCGGCTGAGCTGACAATCACTTCCCCATCACAGTTCACAGGTGAGTATGGCTATGGCTCAGGATTATAACTATTCATTTACATTAACATAAAGACAACCCATCATTTGCTCCCTACACGTATGTGCCATGATGGGATCCTCACTCTCTTGCCTCTCGGGAATAAAGTGCTGCTGTCAGTTTGGCAAAGTGCGAGCGACGAGATGGGAACCTACATGAGCTGAATCTCCATAATGTTCTCTCCTTCCTCCACTTGCCTTTCATCCAACTGATTCCACTATTATTATATGGCAATCCCGTCTGAGTAACTGTAACCAGGAATTGTCTCAGAGTAGGGCAAGATGGAGATAGAAGGAGAAGATGGAGACATTAGGAGAAGATGGAGACAGTACGACAAGATGGAGACAATAGGAGAAGATGGAGACAGTAGGACAAGAAGGAGACAGTAGGGCAAGATGGAGACAGTAGGACAAGATGGAGACGGTAGGACAAGATGGAGACAGTAGGACAAGATGGAGACAGTAGGGTTGGACATAAATAGGAAGAGAAAAAAGGCCAAAGTAGGACAAAGGCAACAAGATAAAAGGATAGAGGTTGGTCAGTTGTACATTATATAAATTGTGTAAAAAGACAATTGGCCCAAGACCCTGTCACTACTAAAACTTCAATCCTCACATGTGAATCCATTGGTTATTATATATAAGTTATTATATATCACTTGTGTGTTACTTTATGTATTGGCACCAGTAGAAAGTAATGCTATCATACCATGTGTATGTTTTTATTATTATCATCTGGTAGCCCATGGGCAAGCTACGGCCCATAATAATAACTTCACAACTAGCCAACAAGTCTCCAGCCAGGAGGCCCCAACACAGACCCTCCATACACAAACAAGTAACAATGGCAGTTACGGGGGGCTGAACTAGAATCTCTATGGAAACAGTCTGCCATAAAGCAACATCTCAGTGTCGTAATCTCATATAGCTATTAAAAGTAGGGAGGGGTGTGTGTATGGGGCTGGGTTTTCATTTGGAGGGGTTGAACTTGATGGACTTTGTCTTTTTTCAACCTGATTTAACTATGTAATTATAAAGACAATATTGCAATAACCAGGTGTGCAATGGGAAAATGCAAATATGAATGTATAATGGCCCATTAACTGTCTCCCTGCCCGTGCCGTAGATTCCACATTGTTAGCAAGACAGGGTTAACAACCTCTAGGCAGCACAGTATTTACAGCTTGCATAGAAGTCAGTGGGAAAGAATGTTGCTAGGCAATGCACTGTTTCTCAAGACATGATTTTGGCTGCAAGGAAGGGGTTAAAGGCCAGGTTCAAACAAATTATGTGAATATCTGATTTATATGTTTTTTTTCAAAGCAGTTTTTCAATGCAAATACTTTGCTTTTGGAAGAGCAGCTGTGAGTAGAAAGTTAAATGACTGATGCAGACAGCACCTCTGGTCGCTCATCTGCTCACTTCTCTCCCTCCTCATTTGTTTAAAGCTGACGGCTAAACAGGAGAGTGAGAACTTTATAGAGAAGGGTCTGGAGACCAAGTGAAATTGTCAGACCGATAACCTTGTGCTTATAAGGTACTGAATACCCCTGTATTTCTGAGACTCCCACCCCTAGCAACAGGGGGACCAACGCAGCAAACAGTCGCAGACTCACCCTCCGATGATAATCCTTGTATGTTTATTCCTTTCGCTGCCAGGAAACTCAGGCACGCATCTATATTCTCAATCTGAAGGAAACAAAGGAGAACGTTAAATCATTGGCACAACAGCACCTGATTAACTCCTCTCCCTCTGGTTTATTTTGTGACTTGTGCAACTTCGATAATAACAAACAATTCATGGAAATAGTTCTCATTCTAATAAAATACAAATTTATTTATTATATATATATATATATATATAAAAAAAAGCTCTCTCTATAACAGAACATTCTGTCCCAGTGGCTGCACAGATCCTATCTGATCCCCATTGTAAGCAACAGTCCTGTCCTGCTTTATGGCAGCTGAGATTCTATCTGTATAACAGAACATTCTGTCCCAGTGTCTGCACAGATCCTATCTGATCCCCATTGTAAGCAGCAGTCCTGTCCTGCTTTATGGCAGCTGAGATTCTAGCTATCTGTATAACAGAACATTCTGTCCCAGTGGCTGCACAGATCCTATCTGATCCCCATTGTAAGCAACAGTCCTGTCCTGCTTTATGGCAGCTGAGATTCTAGCTATCTGTATAACAGAACATTCTGTCCCAGTGGCTGCACAGATCCTATCTGATCCCCATTGTAAGCAGCAGTCCTGTCCTGCTTTATGGCAGCTGAGATTCTAGCTATCTGTATAACAGAACATTCTGTCCCAGTGGCTGCACAGATCCTATCTGATCCCCATTGTAAGCAGCAGTCCTGTCCTGCTTTATGGCAGCTGAGATTCTATTCTAACATTAGGACACCCTGTGTTCTTGAGTAATTAATATGTTAGTGTCTCCCAGAAGTCGCCACCATGAAAATAAGAGAAAGGAGAAGCAGTATGGCAACAACAGATCCAAGTAAAATTAGTGCAGCAGTCGAGGAATGTCCCTTCCCATATGTGTGACCCGCTGTATAAACAGGACAACTTTCCCCTGGAGAAGCAGAATCCACAACAGACGGGTATGTGGGGGCTCTGGATCTGATCCCCGGGGGGACTGATATAGTTCTGCACACACAGCAATAAAGGTAGAGACACACGAGAAGAATCGGCTCTTCTTCGGGCGACTAGTCTCCCCAAAAAGCCTTCCCGCCGGCTACAATCTAAATCACCGACGGGTTGTCACTCTGAGAGATTCGTTTTCTGAAGTTTCCTTGTCAGGCGACTTTGGAAAACGTAGTGCGGAAAGGATTTTCAGGAAGATTAGTCGCCCGAAGAAGAGCCGATTAGTTGCCGGGCAATGAAATCTCCCCAAATTTTCCCATGTCTCTGCCCTTAGAAGGTTTTACATGGTGGGGGGTCCATAATGTGCTGATTGGGTCGATGTTTAAATGGAATTAAAGGGCACACTGGAGCAATCATACAGCAGAAACCTGCAATTAACCCTCTAAAGGATAGATAAGGGGGTTCCTATCAGGTTATACATGGTGTGGGGGCAATTAGGGGCAATAACGACTCTATTCACTGTGTAACACTCTGATGCCGTTTGTTCCAAAAGCAATTGAATGGGCTGAGCCTGTCACCGGGGGGAGGAGCCACTGATGATTGACATGTATCTGAATAAGCCAATAAGAGACTGGGTCTGTTCCAGTACAAACATGTTCATATGATTTATGGGAACAAAGTGCCCCTCTTACTATGGAATCCACTTATTTTCCTTTTCATCTCCCAGTAGTTGCTGTTCCCAAGCAATAAATCAATAACCCAAATATTGTGCCTGCAGCTCCCGACATTTGCTCCCCACATGCTGCTCTATGGCACCCAACAACTATTAATGGGAGGAGCCTCTTTAAAGGGGTGGTTTCCCTTTAAGGTAACTTTTATTATGTTATAGAACGGCCAATTCTAAGCAACTTTTGAATTGGTTTTCATTGTTTATTTTTTATAGTTTTATAGTTATTTGGATTTTTCTACTGACTCTTTCCAGCTTTCAAACAGGGGTCACTGACCCCATCTAAAAAGCAAATGCTCTGTAAGGCACCAAATTGTTATTGTTATTGTTACTTTTTATAACTCCTCTTTCTATTCAGGCCTCTCCTATTCATATTCCAGTCTCTTATTCAAATCAGTGCATGGTTGCTAGGGGAATTTGGACCCTAGCAACCAGATGGATTAAATTACAAAACGGAGAGCTGCTGAATAAAAAGCTAAATAAGTCAAAAACCACAAATAATAAAAAATGAAAACCAATTGCAAATTGTCTCAGAATATCCCTCTCTACATCCTACTAACAGTTAATTTAAAGGTGAACAACCTCTTTAAAGGGGAAGTGCAATGGTCTGAAGGCAGAGGAGATGTACAACAGGGACACCTATTGCTGGGGGCTACTGGGTTGCTATTTGCCCCTATACAATGCTCCAGGTTTCCTATTGTAATGCTGTTGTATAAGGGGTTAAATGATTATCAGGACGCAGCTCTAATCTGCCCAGATTTCATTCCATTGAGTAGCAAGAAAGGAACATAGAAACATATTGTTTCACTGGGATAAAGGCATCAGCGCTTCCATCTCCAAATCTCCTCAATGGGGGGATTTTATTGGACCTACTGCTCCAGTGAGATAACACACAGGGGGGCTGATTTCTAATTTCCATCCAATTTCCATCCAATTTCTATCCAATCTCTATCCAATTTCCATCCACTCCAGGGTATTTCAGAAATGCAAATGCTGCTCCTGCTGGGACTGTTACATTGTGAATATAAGAAGTAGCACAAACACATTTTTAGGCAATTTTTCCATGTGAAAGTGGCCACAGAATTACCCCTGTGATGGGCGAGATTTGCCCTAAGGAATTATATTGCACCTCTGATATAACAGATCTTATTGCAATGCCGTCATTGTGTTCAATCAGAGGATTTATCTGCGGCTCTTTATTCTTGTTGGAGGCAGAGCTCTTACTTATTTCCATTAGTAGGTTATACAATGCCTAATTCTAAGCAACATTTCAATTGCTCTTCATTATTTAAGTTTTTTTTTTAGTATTTGTCCTTTTCTTTGGACTCTTTCCAGCTTTCAAATGGGGGTCACTGACCCCATCTAAAAACAAACGCTCTGTAAGGCTACACATTTATTGTTATTGCTACTTTTTATTCCTCCTCTTTCTATTCAGGCCTCTCCTATTCATATTCCAGTCTCTTATTCAAATCAATGCATGGTTACTAGGGTAATTTGAACCATAGCAACCAGATGGCTGAAATTACAAACTGGAGAGCTGCTGAATAAAAAGCTAAATAAGTCAAAAATCCCAAATAATAAAAAATGAAAACCAATTGCACATTTTCTCAGACTATCCCTCTCTACGTCATACTAAAGCTGGCCACAGATGTTAAGATCTTGAAAAGATCTTTTGGTTATCCTGAGACCACGATTATTTCGAAATGATCGTTTAAATGTACGATGTGTCCATCAACTAAAAAGACCATTTCAGGCGAAAATGCCGGGAAAACTAGGAGAGCTGCCTGCTTGGCCCTGCAAACATACTAGGGATGCACCGAATCCAGGATTCGGCCTTTTTCAGCAGGATTCGGATTCGGCCGAATCCTTCTGCCCGGCCGAACCGAATCAGAATCCTAATTTGCATATGCAAATTAGGGGCAGGGAGGGGAATTGCGTGACTTTTTGTCAGAAAACAAGGAAAAAATGTTTTCCCCTTCCCACCCCTAATTTGCATATGCAAATTAGGGTTCAGATTCGGTTCGGTATTCGGCCGAATCCTTCATGAAGGATTCGGGGGTTCGGCCGAATCCAAAAAAGTGGATTCGGTGCATCCCTAAAACATACACACATTGCACTGGGGCCGATAACATTTTTTAACCCGGCCGATCAATCACCTGACAGACGTCGGACGAATAATCGTAAGATGCGCAATCGTTCGATTCCCGACAATTTGACGGATTGGTCTGATTTCGCTAAAATCGATCGTTCACCGACGAAAGATCTTTGCGTCTATCGGGACCTTTGACGTTATCTCTTTAAAGGGGTGTTTACCTTTAACATTTAAGTAAACTTTTAGTATGTTATACAGTGGCCAATTCTAAGCAACATTTCAATTGGTCTTCATTGTTTTTTTTTTTTAAATACTTTTTTGCCCTTTTCTTTGGACACTTTGCAGCTTTCAAATGGGCTTCACTGACCCCCATCTAAAAAAACAAACACTCTGTAAGGCTACAAATTGATTGTTATTTTTTTTATGAATCGTCTTTCTATTCAGGCCTCTCCTATTCATATTCCAGCCTCTCATTCATATTAGTGCATGGTTGCTAGGGGAATTTGGTCCCTAGCAACCAGATGGCTGAAACTGCAAACTGGAGAGCTGATGAATAAAAAGCTAAATATCTCAAAAACCACAAATAATAAAAAAATGTTTCTGTACATCATCAAAGAAAATTTTAAAGTGAGCAAACACTTTAAGGCCAAGAGCCAAAGCTAAGGGTCAGAGAGAAACGGGCCAATATCTGGATTATATCCCAGTGTACATGTGCCCTATATCCAACGCTGAAATACCCCCTCTGCATAAACCCATTGGGGCAAATTCACTAAGATTCAAAGTTGCGCCAGGCGCAACTTCGCCACACTTCGCCAGGCGTATTTTCGCCAGCGCTCTGCAAATTCACTAAAATCCGAAGTTGCGCACAGGGGTAGCGTAAGTTTTCGAAGTTGCGCTAGCGTTAATTCGCCAAGCGAAGCGAAGTTTCGCTAGCGATGGTTCATTTGCATACGGCGCCAAATTCAAATTTCAATGGAGGAACACGTATCTGCACTACAAATGCCTAGAAAACCTTCAAAACATCAAATAAAAATGTTATTTTGCCCTACACATGTGCCCACTGTCTAGGTAAGTTGCCATGAGTCAGGAAATGTAGGGGGGAAGGAGGGGAGCCCCAAAAAAAATTTCGATCTTTTTCAGCCTATCACCCATCATGTAGAAAACACGCCAGCGTTTTTTGGGACTTAGAAAAAATTTTGACTTTTTTTGAAACAATCCCTATCTACTCTATTGCGCTTCGTCTGGTCTGAGGTGGCGAAGGAAGTCTAGCGTAAAAGGTAGCGTTCAGTACACTGCGCAAGTTAGTGAATTTGCGTAGTTACGTCCCTAGTGAAAATTCGCCTGGCGTAAGGGTGCAAATTTACGCCAGCGTTCGTTAGTGAATTTGCGAAATGCCAAACGCTAGCGAATTGACGAATTTGCCCCATTGCCTCTAACTACAGACACTCTGCCTGTGACTGCCACTTGCACATGGCACTTGGGGAGTTTAGGGTTGAGCAGAGAGGGAAACACATTTTAGGTCTGTTAAATCCCAGGGCACAACTTGCCCATCATAGGGGTAATTCCGTGGCCATTTTCACATGGAAAAATTGTCTAAAAAATGTGTTATAATCCAGTAGTGGAAGCCCCACAATCCCACTGGCAGCAAATTGTACGGAAACGGTGGGATTTAAAGGTTCAGCTGCAGGAGAAGAACTTACATTATCTCCGGGTTTCCCTATGGCGTTTCCCGTCCTAAACGCGACCTACGTTTTTGTTGCGTCGTTAAATCCGATTCCCGCGATTATGAATAAAAACAAAAAAACAAAAAGTTTTCCTTCCCTCCCACTAGAAACATAAGAAACCGGTGGGCGATTCTCACCATTTGTGATGGGTTCTTGGGGCAGCCATTGATATCTTCAATCTTGTCGTTGGCTGGGGAAGAAGAAAAAGAGAGAAAGTGCAGTGAATGGGAGACTCCTGGAACACTTGCTCTCGGCTAAATGCGGCCGGCCAGTTACAGGACCACTGAGACCCTGCTAAGAGCCAGGGGGGGGATTTCTCCAAGCCTGGGACCACCCCAGACAGCTGAGGAAAGGTCAGAGCAGGGAGACAACTGTTCATACCTCTCTTTTTAAACTTATATGGGGCCCCCGACTGGCTGACAATCCATCAAACCTGCACCATTGTGCCACTTACACTCTTGTCTTCATCTAGGGATCACTCATGGTCTTACCTATAGAACTGCTAACATAACCGCTGTACCCCCAACTAGCTGCATACTGGATTATACACTCCTCATAGAACCAAAGCTGCAACAAATACACATGGGAGACATTTGGGAGTCATGAGATATTGCTCATGTTTTAAGGCTCTCTCGGGGCGCTGCATTCTTGTGCCCCCCAGCGGTCACAAGATGTGACCCCTAATATTATACCCCCGAAGTCATGTACCATATATACTAGAGTATAAGCCGAGTTTTTCAGCCCCCAAAATATGCTGAAAAACTCTACCTCGGCTTATACTCGGGTCAAGCGCAAAAACGGTTGCCGGCGTCCAAGAATAGTCGCCGGCGTCCAAGAATAGTCGCCGGTGTCCCAGAATAGTCGCCGGTGTCCAAGAATAGTCTCCAAGAATATTCGCCGGCATCCAAAAACGAGATGCCGGCACCTCCAATGGGAGCAGAAACCCTCAATTTTTTGATTGAAACTTACCAGAAGCTGCTGCATTTCTCACCCTAGGCTTATACTCGAGTCAATAAGCTTTCCCAGTTTTTGGAGGTAAAATTAGGTACCTCGGCTTATACTCGGGACGGCTTATACTCGAGTATATACGGTAATTGTATCTGTCATGCCTCAGCCATTGCAAGTGATAATAAAGAGAGAAATGCCTCATCAGTCACTCGGCCCCAAGCCCCAACACCTGCTTTTACTGGACTCACCAGATTTTTTTAGGGTTACATAGGGGCAGGGATACAGGCAATTTGGGAGATTAGTAGCCTGGCAACAAATCTCCTCTTCTTTGGGGCGACTAATCTCCCCGAACTGCCTCCCCTGCTGGCTAGAATGAAAATCGTCGGCGGTATGGCACTCGGATCGATTCTTTTTTCGAAGACGCCCGAAGTTGCCTCACTGGGAAACTTTGGGCGAACTCAGAAAATGAATCGCTCCGAGTGCGACTAATCTCCCCAAACTGACTCCCCTACTGCCTAGAATGAAAATCGCCAGCAGTATGGCACTCGGATCGATTCTTTTTTCGAAGTCGCCCGAAGTTGCCTCACAAGGAAACTTTGGGCGAACTCAAAAAACAAATCGTTCCGAGTGCAACTAATCTCCCCAAACTGCCTCCCCGCTGGCTAGAATGAAAAATCGCCAGCAGGATGGCACTCATTTTCCGAAGTTGCCTCGCAGGAAACTTCGGGCGACTTGAGAAAACGAATCGCTCTGAGTGCCATCCTACCAGCGATTTTCACTTTAGCCGGAGTAGAGGCAGTTCGGGGAGATTAGTCGAACTCGGAGCAATTTGTTTCCCGTAGTCGCCCAAAGTTTCCTCGTGAGGCAATTTCGGGCGACTTTGGAAAACGAATCTATCTGAACCTGAGCGTGTGTCTCTGCCGTAAGTTACACAAACACTCGAGCAGAGACAGGGCAGAGTAAATGGAATATACCGGAGCAATAAATCCCGTCCCTACAGATGTAACAACATCCAATATATTCACTACGGGGAAACCTCACTTTTACATCCTCTGATTTTCAGTTCCCCCTCATTTTACATTGTTTTGTGATTATATATATATATATATATGTGTATAATACATTGTCCAGATTTTACATTTTCCTGGATTTTACACCATTTTTTTTCTGGTCCCCTGAACAACGTAAAATGAGGGTTCTACTGTTATACAGGTATGGGACCTATTATCCAGAATGCTCGGGACCTGAGGCTTTCTGGATAACGTGTCTTTCTGTAATTTGGATCTTCACATCTCAAGTCTACTAGAAAATCATATAAATAAACCCAATAGGCTGGTTTTGCCTCCAATAAGGATTAATTATATCTGAGTTGGGATCAAGTACAAGTTACTGTTTTATTATTACACAGAAAAAGGAAATAACAACAATTTGGATTATTTGGATAAAATGGCGTCTATGGGAGATGGCCTTTCCGTAATTCGTAACTTTGGATAACGGGTTTCCAGATAACAGATCCTATACCTGTACATAAATCAGGAAAGCGGGTTTTTTAACAAAAATGTCAGACGAAGTTCATATGGATGAACCCTCTGGTTCCACTGATCAAAGCAGATGCCTGGGGTGGTCTCCAGCCTGTAAGATCATCATTCCCACCCTTTATTGACTGGATCATGTTTTATAGTTTGTTTGTTTAGGGACAATGCAGCTGAAACATCCCACCGACATGTAAATCACTGACTCGCTGCCTACGGGGGTCTCTGGGCCAACTGTCAGCTGTCTGTGAGAGCAGAGACCCTCTCATGGGAAGAGACTGCCGGGAGCTCAGATAAAGACATAAGGATAAGATAAGGAGCTCAGATAATTCCAATGAAATCAGCGCCAGGAACAAGTCGAAGCCAAGTTCAATAAATTCTTTTGGAAATCTTCCCTCGTTGTTTGACGAGTGCTCCTCCTCCTCCTCAGCAACAAGGGACAGGGCAAAGGTCACTTCTGCAACGACCCCCTGTTGTATCTGTGACTTGTTTGCAAAATGTGTCACAAAATGGCTGCGCCCATGGCTACACAGCAGCTTGTTTATTTGAAATATAGTAGTACTTATCTGTTATCGACTGTGTATCCTGTGCTTGAATGGCTGCCCCCATGGCTACACATCAGCTTGTTTATATAAACTATAGTAGTATTTATCTGTTATTCCCCTGACCGATAGAAAATCACTCACCCACAACCTGAATGATCTCCGCCAGTAGAACCCCGTCCGTCACATCTTGCTGCAGATCCTTAATGAGCCGTTTGTGGCCAGATTTAGCCAGGTAATGGTTTGCCCAGTCGGTGTAGATCTGGAATGAAGAGAAGGAAAAGTGTCACAGATTGTGAAGAGACTCGGGGAGAGCCGGGCTTTTGTGTCCAAGTGTATGGGGCCATTAACATTCAGGGCAGGTTACACGCCCAATAGAAATCCTTTGAGTAAGTGACATCACAGCTTGGGGTGAGCAGGATTAGAGAGTGGAGAGAGAATAGGGTGTCTGGAGTGAAACTCCTTAGTGTGCGTGTGTGGGGGTTGCAGGCGCTTTGCACAGATTAACAATTAAACTACAACCCACAAAAAGCTTCAAATGGGTTTGTTTTCAAACTCACCAATAAACACACTGAGCCAGTGCCGTGCAATTGCACCTCAGGAACAGCCTGTGCATCTCCCCTGGGCACCAGATACAATGAGAGACGCTGGATAGACATTTATTTATTAACACACAATACAAAGCTTTATGAGCCGCAGAATAGAATTCTCGCTCAGCTGTTGTATATAATGGGTGTGACAGGTAAATATTTGCCTCCCAAACACTGAAATCTGCATTGAATACTGTCCCTCACTTCCCCGGCCATTGGCTGCAGCGATACAATAGTAGTAACGAGTAGCTAATTGTATGGGCTCGTCTCACACACCCGTCTCTACTCACACTCCACATGTTGTATGACAGGGTGCAGTAGCAAATACACGCCGCAGACTGCACTACTTACAGCTCTTACACATGGGCGGTTTTTCCTGCGTTGCGCTTTCTTCTGTTCAGCCGCAGGGGAGCGCAGGAGTAGTCGCAGTCGCAGTCAATTATTGTGAAGGTGGTAGTCACACAGACAAGCGGCAAACGCAGGTGGGACGCAGCATGTTGCATTTCACCTGCATTCGGCGCATACATGCGTCTGTGTGAGTACAGCCCCCTTCACAATAATTGACTGCGTCTACTCCTGCGCTTCCCTGCGGCTGAACGGAAGAAATCGCAACGCAGGAAAAACCGCCCGTGTGTAAGAGCCCTAATAGCAGAGATTTGCTGATTGTGTATATATACACACACACTATATATATATATATATATATATATATATATATATATATATATATATATATATATATATATCTATAAACACACTATACACACACACAGTAAGAAGATTTCTCTTAAAGGGATTCCGTCATGAATTTTATGGTGTAGTTTTTATTTCTAAATGACACTATTTACACTGCAAATAATTCACTGTACAATATAAAATGTCATTCCTGAACCAACAAGTGTATTTAGTTGTAATATTGGTGTGTAGGTGCATCTCAGGTAATTTTGCCTGGTCATGTGATTTCAGAAAGATCCAGCACGTTAGGATGGAACTGCTTTCTGGCAGGCTGTTGTTTCTCCTACTCAATGTAACTGAATGTGTCTCAGTGGGACCTGGATTTTACTACCGAGTGTTGTTCTTAGATCTACCAGGCAGCTGTTATCTTGTGTTAGGGAGCTGCTATCTGGTTACCTTCCCATTGTTCTGTTGTTATGGCTCCAACTTGCAGTACAGCAGTAAAGAGTCACTGAAGTTAATCAGAGCACAAGTCACATGACTGAGGGCAGCTGGGAAACTGACAATATGTCTAGCCCCATATCAGATTTCATATTAAATATAAAAAAAAAAAACTGCTTTTGAAAAATGGATTTCAGTGCAGAATTCTGCTGGAGCAGCACTATTAACTGTTTTCCCATGACAGTAACCCTTTAAACACCTCTGATACACACACTGATACACACACTGATACACACACTGATACACACACTGATACACACACTGATACACACACTGATACACACACAGCAGATTCCTTGTCTGTTACTTATAACAAAGCCTGTTGCTTTCATGTGTCGGTGATGATTCAGCCATTGCTGCGAGTGTGACTCAGACAAGTGTCACAACATTAACACAACAGGGAACACAATGCACACAAACAGGGCGCCCCATGATCAGCTGATGGGGTCAGTCCCAATTGTGAATGTTAAAAGACTCATAGGAGGAAAAGCAAAAGGACAGCCCATAATAATTCCCACAAACAGTCATCCCTGTCCCGTGTAACAGAGCTCCCCGCCAAAACACAAGTCTGTCCTTTCCCTGTGCCAGAAAGTGACTGATTGTGTTACATGATACAATATCAGCCGGGGTGTATAGGATATTTGTCTTTTTATTGCTTATGTGCAAAGTACAGTCTAATAAACAACCCAATGAAGCAATACCAGGGAGTCTCATTGTGCTTCTCACATCCAAACACTCCATCCCTATGGGAATCCTTACACCAACCACACGGGGGTACCTGCCACTGGGGCAAATAATAATAATAATAATAATAGCCAGGGACATTCTGCACCAAGGGAATGTAAACTTTTAGTATGTTTTAGAATGGCCAATCCGTTTTTTTTTTTTTTTAAATAGTTTTTTAAATGACTTTTCTTCTCCTCCTGACTCGTGCCAGCTTTCAAATGGGAGTCGCTGACCCCATATGAAAAAACAAACACTCAATAAGGCTACAAATGTATTGTTATTGTTACTTTTTATTCCTCATCTTTCTATTCAGGCCTCTCCTATTCTCTTATTCATATCAGTGCACGGTTGCTAGGGGAATTTGGACCCTAGCAACCAGATGGCTGAAACTGCAAACTGGAGAGCTGCTGAATAAAAAGCTAAATAAGTTAAAAACCACAAATAATAAAAAAATGAAAACCAATTGCAAATTGTCTCAGAATATCCCTCTCTATTACTTAAAGGGGCGACGTGTTTTCTATAGTCGCCTGAAGTGGCCTCACGGAGTATATGGGGTATGTAGTTCAACTTCACCAGTGACACTGTCTATAGCAATTTCCCAGCAGTTTCTTCAATCATTGTCTTGACCCTCACAGGCTTCCGTTAACACCTCTGCTCAGTAAGTGTCAGTGTTTTTACCCCTTCAATTGCCTCCGAGATGCCTCGAGCCGCATGTACCTGTGAGTTACAAACTGTGTTGGCTCCAAACATACAGACACATGAGCCAATTCATTTTGCAAACATGATAAATGTAATAATCCTCCGATCTGCTGCACAGATTTTCTTTATTAACCCAGTCTGCTCTATAACCTGCTTGGCCCCGGGGCCACTTGGAACATTATGTTTCTTTAATTCACACATTATTTTGTGTCACATCTGAGAAACACAAACATCTCTCTACTCACACAGGCTCTGAATATCTCTCCAACTGTCAGCATGTCCTTACTGGCAGCTACACAGACTTCCCTTTTACTCATGTATCTTCATGCACTCAATCTCTGTACTGACAGCTCCTAATTCCATAAACCCATTGTAAGCAGCAGTCCTGTCCTGCTTTATGGCAGCTGAGATTCTAGCTATCTGTATAACAGAGCATTCTGTCCCAGTGGCTGCACAGATCCTATCTGATCCCCATTGTAAGCAGCAGTCCTGTCCTGCTTTATGGCAGCTGAGATTCTAGCTATCTGTATAACAGAACAGTCTGTCCCAGTGGCTGCACAGATCCTATCTGATCCCCATTGTAAGCAGCAGTCCTGTCCTGCTTTATGGCAGCTGAGATTCTAGCTATCTGTATAACAGAGTATTGTGTCCCAGAATATAGTACAGAGGTGCCCAAATTGCAGTCCTCCGGCTGTTGTTGATGACTGTTTAGGGGCGCTTCTGCTGGTTACAGGTCAGTTTTTCAAACATAAAGGTATTTTTCCCATAGGCCCGGCAGTGACCCATCAAGGGACGTTGAGTGTCTGTTTGCACGAGGCACATTTTCCACTATACTCCATAGAGTTTGAAAGGACAAGTTTTCCCCATGAAGCAATCGTTTTCCTTTCTGAGCCGGCAGTTGGCCAATAGCCGCAGGTAGAGAGACACCCCGTCCCTTTACTGATTTATTGATGATCAAAGGCCTTGAGCTTGACAGAAAACAGCCTCGCAGTAACTGTCAGTTTGGAACTTTTCCATCCTTTTCCCTGGAGGGAGTGAGTCTTACAGCCCTGGATATAAGAAGATTGGGGGGGGGCAGCCAAGTTCACCGTCTGCATTAGAACAGGATCACAGGGCAGTTGGCTAATAAAATGGCACTTCAAAGTAAAACAGCTCATTAGAGCCAAATCCTTGAGTGTTGGTGGATTACAGCCGTGCCCAAACGTGTTGGCACCACCAGGGGTTTTGCTCCATCTGAACGGACAACGACATAAAGGCAAATCCTTCCATTTTTGGTTTTACTGTCCCTTTAACCACATACCCCCCTCCTCTCTATGCCACTAAGGAATAACCATAGCCCCCATGTAAATGTGCTCCCGGAGTTTGTTTGAAGTCTGTAATCCAATCCCAATGAAATTCCTGACACTTGATTTCTGGGGATTAGGATCGGTTGAGGCTGCAGAATCGGATGAAGGAACAACATAAAGTTTCTTGTGCTCCTGCTGCAACGTCCAACGTGTGGCCCCTGATATCAGACTTTATGCAACAGAGTAGGGGCAGGAGCAGAGGGGCAAATGAATCCGGGACCCAAAAGATCTTGTCCCGTTCTCTCCCTCACACACAATATTGGCTCCTACCTCTTTCATTATCCTACAAACTCAGGACGTTGGACCAGGGCCAATCCTGAATTCTGATTGGCCGAGACCGGGACTATTAGTACCAATATTGTCCCAATTTGCCCCTCCAGCGTATTGCCTCACAGCACTTTTATACAAGGGGGGTATTAGAAGAGATTCTCCCAAGCGCACATCCTCCTGTATCAGAGGGGAATGGAGAAGGTGAGATATTGAAGATGTTCCACATGTTTTGCATTAGACGGTTACAAGGAGCAAAGAGACATAACACTAAGTGGAAGGTCTCAGAATGCGTGAGATTTATTTTGCCTTCTGCACTTATGAGTGTTAATACTGTGTCCCAAACCACCAAACAATTATGGAATATTATTAGAATACTATTTATTAATTCTTCAGCTGACAAAGGCTGTAACTCAAGCAGTGGGTGGGACTACAGAACTCTGATGGCAGTTTACATGGGCAAGATAGATAGTCTGTGACTTAAGCAGTGGGTGGGACTAGAATGCTCTAATGGCATCTTACAGGGGGCGGGCGGATAGTCTGTGACTCAAGCAGTGGGAGGGACTAGAACACTAATGGCAGCTTACTGGGGGCAGGCGGATAGTCTGTGAAATAAGCAGTGGGTGGGACTAGAACGCTCTAATGGCATCTTACAGAGGGCGGGCGAATAGCCTGTAAAACAAGCAGTGGGTGGGACTAGAACACTGATGGCAGCTTACAGGGGGCAAGACAGATAGTCTGGGACTCAAGCAGTGGGTGGGACTAGAACACTCTGATGGCAGCTTACAGGAGGCTGGATGGACAGTCAGTGATTTAAGCAGTCAGTGGGACAAGAACACTAATGGCAGTCTACAGGGGGGCGGGAAGGATAAAATCTGTAACTTAAGCAGTGGGTGGGACTAGAGAACTCTGGTGGAAGCTTACAGGGGGTGGGACAGATAGCATACCTACCAACATTTTGGAAGTAAAAAGAGGGACAAAAAATTTTTTTCCGCACGTAGCGCAGCAATTTTTGGACACACCCCTTTCTGTGGCCACACCCCCTAATTACCATGTTTGTTTTACAAAATTTGGCAGGTTATGAAATTTTGAAAATATTTCTCCTTATCTAAACTGTGTTTTTGTGTCTCAAAATTGTTACAAAGTATCTTATTTGCACCTGTTAGCTGTTCTGGGCTCTCTGCTAAAAGCCAATTAAGTGAGAAACTTTGTTTCTTTTTCTGGCTGTTCAGTGCAGAGAAAAGAGGGACTTTCCAGTACAAATGAGGGACTGCGGGTTGAGCTGTCACAAGAGGGACTGTCCCTCCGAAAAAGGGACAGTTGGGAGGTATGAGATAGGCTGTAACTCAAGCAGTGGGTGGGACTAGAACACTAATGGCAGCTTACAGGGGGCAGGAAGGATAGTCTGTGACTTAAGCAGTGGGTGGGACTAGAACGCTGTAATGACATCTTACAGGGGGCGGGCGTATAGTCTGTAAAACTAGCAGTGGGTGGGACTAGAACATTAATGGCATCTTACAGACATTAGGGAACTTAAATGTTATACAGGAGTGGATTTTGTTTCACTTTAACATCAAACCAAAAATCCCTGAAAGCTGTGATATGACCCATAGGCATAACATCTGCACAATTCTAAGGTACTGGTTAATTTATAGTAATGTATCACTAACATGAAATACTTGGTGTTTAACTCAAGGTGCCGGGACCCAGTAGGAATTAGTCGGATATCCCAGATGAGCCCATGACAACTCAATGTGTTCTATTAGCTGAAAGTTTAATTAACATGGAAATATTAGTGTTGAGATTTGGGAAGAGAGTCAGTATATAATAATATAAGTAATAATATATGTAAATCCAACGCACCACAGTCACAGGCAATAACGTGTTCCATTGTGTCTCCTGTCTGGAGTTCTGTGCGGCCACAAAGCCAACATTGGTCACAGCCGGCCACACGCAAGTCTCATATCTCAAGGAGTCAGACGGTTCCAGCACTGGGAAATCTCCCATAGAACAAATCAAAACTGGAACATCAGCGTGTTTCCTTAGCGTCCGACCCACCATTAGCCCAGAAGGCTCGGCGAGATAAGGCCATTATAGTGTTTGATAGAAGGGGAAGCCATGTAGAAGAGATCCTGTCGGCAGAGCGTAAGCTCACAAGTCTACTTGCAGGGTGAATTCCTAATGCCTTTCCACTTTAATGCGATTTTAAGTCTCTCTGTGCAACGAGCCATTCAGGTCTGACTAACGAGGAGAGCGGGGGGACGTATCAGCGGCTACAGATAAAGCCGGGGGTCTTTCTACTATGGAATATAATGAGATGACTTTCCCTTTATCACATGCACTTTGGTCTTTGCTAATGATTATTTCACAGGTGTTTTTGTTGTTTATACCTGAGGAAGAACAACTTGCCCAGGGGCCTCAGACAGTTGCCCATTCGTATATGAACAATATACACGGAGGGAGGAGGAAGTGAGAGTAACACAATGAGAGTAACAGAGAGAGTGTAAGAGAGTGAGAGTAACAGAGTGAGAGTAACAAAGTGAGTGTAACAGAGTGAGAGTAACAGAGAGAGTGTAAGAGAGTGAGTGTAAGAGAGTGAGAGTAACAGAGTGAGAGTAACAGAGTGAGTGTAACAGAGTGAGTGTAACAGAGTGAGAGTAACAGAGAGTGAGTGTAACAGAGCGAGAGTAACAGAGAGAGTGTAAGAGAGTGAGTGTAAGAGAGTGAGAGTAACAGAGAGTGAGTGTAACAGAGCGAGAGTAACAGAGAGAGTGTAAGAGAGTGAGTGTAAGAGAGTGAGAGTAACAGAGTGAGAGTAACAGAGTGAGTGTAACAGAGTGAGAGTAACAGAGAGTGAGAGTAACAGAGCGAGAGTAACAGAGAGAGTGAGTGTAAGAGAGTGAGAGTAACAGAGTGAGAGTAACAGAGTGAGTGTAACAGAGTGAGAGTAACAGAGAGAGTGTAAGAGAGTGAGTGTAACAGAGTGAGAGTAACAGAGAGAGTGTAAGAGAGTGAGTGTATGAGAGTGAGAGTAACAGAGTGAGAGTAACACGAGTGAGAGTAACAGAGTGAGAGTAACAGAGTGAGAGTAACATGAGTGAGAGTAACAGAGTGAGTGTAACAAAGTGAGAGTAACAGAGAGAGTGAAACAGAGTGAGAGTAACAGAGTGAGTGTAACAGAGTGAGAGTAACAGAGTGAGAGTAACAAAGTGAGAGTAACAGAGTGAGTGTAACAGAGAGAGTGTAAGAGAGTGAGAGTAACAGAGTGAGAGTAACAGAGTGAGTGTAACAGAGTGAGAGTAACAGAGTGAGTGTAACAGAGTGAGTGTAACAGAGTGAGAGTAACAAAGTGAGAGTAACAGAGTGAGTGTAACAGAGAGAGTGTAACAGAGTGAGAGTAACAGAGTGAGAGTAACAGAGTGAGTGTAACAGAGTGAGAGTAACAAAGTGAGAGTAACAGAGTGAGTGTAACAGAGAGAGTGTAACAGAGTGAGAGTAACAGAGTGAGTGTAACAGAGTGAGTGTAACAGAGTGAGAGTAACAAAGTGAGAGTAACAGAGTGAGTGTAACAGAGAGAGTGTAACAGAGGGAGTGTAACAGAGTGAGTGTAACAGAGTGAGTGTAACAGAGTGAGTGTAACAGAGTGAGTGTAACAGAGTGAGAGTAACAGAGAGAGTATAAGAGAGTGAGAGTAACAGAGTGAGAGTAACAGAGTGAGAGTAACAGAGTGAGAGTAACAGAGTGAGAGTAACAGAGTGAGAGTAACAGAGAGAGTATAAGAGAGTGAGAGTAACAGAGTGAGAGTAACAGAGAGAGTGTAAGAGAGTGAGAGTAACAGAGTGAGAGTAACAGAGTGAGAGTAACAGAGTGAGTGTAACAGAGTGAGAGTAACAGAGAGAGTGTAAGAGAGTGAGAGTAACAGAGTGAGAGTAACAGAGTGAGTGTAACAGAGAGAGTGTAACAGAGTGAGTGTAACAGAGTGAGTGTAACAGAGTGAGAGTAACAAAGTGAGAGTAACAGAGTGAGTGTAACAGAGAGAGTGTAACAGAGTGAGTGTAACAGAGTGAGTGTAACAGAGTGAGAGTAACAAAGTGAGAGTAACAGAGTGAGTGTAACAGAGAGAGTGTAACAGAGTGAGTGTAACAGAGTGAGTGTAACAGAGTGAGTGTAACAGAGTGAGAGTAACAGAGTGAGTGTAACAGAGTGAGTGTAACAGAGTGAGAGTAACAAAGTGAGAGTAACAGAGTGAGTGTAACAGAGAGAGTGTAACAGAGTGAGAGTAACAGAGTGAGAGTAACAGAGTGAGTGTAACAGAGTGAGAGTAACAGAGTGAGTGTAACAGAGTGAGTGTAACAGAGAGAGTGTAACAGAGTGAGTGTAACAGAGAGAGTGTAACAGAGTGAGTGTAACAGAGTGAGAGTAACAGAGTGAGTGTAACAGAGTGAGTGTAACAGAGTGAGAGTAACAAAGTGAGAGTAACAGAGTGAGTGTAACAGAGAGAGTGTAACAGAGTGAGTGTAACAGAGTGAGTGTAACAGAGTGAGTGTAACAGAGTGAGTGTAACAGAGTGAGAGTAACAGAGAGAGTATAAGAGAGTGAGAGTAACAGAGTGAGAGTAACAGAGTGAGAGTAACAGAGTGAGAGTAACAGAGAGAGTATAAGAGAGTGAGAGTAACAGAGTGAGAGTAACAGAGTGAGAGTAACAGAGTGAGAGTAACAGAGAGAGTATAAGAGAGTGAGACTAACAGAGTGAGAGTAACACGAGTGAGAGATACAGGTGTGGGGGTGACAGGTAAGGGAATTGCCAGCAGCTCTACTGGGAGCTGGAACTGATCAGCTGGAATCACAATTGGCTCTCGTATTAACATTCCCCTGTATAAATGTCACTAGTGCCACTGGAAGATAAACAGAAATAACTACAGCACCAATATTGGCAATTACATACACATAAAATGCAGCAAATTAATGTCTTGATATAGTGCATTGATATAAAAATAAATGAAAAATATGTACCTTGTACCATGTAACAAAGCCAAACCCCCTCCAGCATAGATTGGTACAATCCAAACCAAGGGCATAGCCTGGCAAAGCTCAACCCTTCCACATAGATTGGTACAATCCAAACAAAAATAATAGCCTGGCAATTCCAACCCATCCGCATACAATGGTACAATCGAAACTAAGAGAAAAGTCTGGCAAAGCCCAACCCAACTGCATAGAATGGTTCAATCCAAACTGGGAGCATACCCTACCCTATCAAAGCCCAACCCAACCGCACAGAATATTACAATCCAAACCAAGGGCATAAAATGGTACAATCCAAACAAAAAGCAGAGTCTGGCAAAGCTCAACCCAACCCCATATAGAATGGTACAATCAAAACTAGGAGAATACCCTGTCAAAGCCCAACCCAACCACACAGAATATTACAATCCAACCCAAGGGCATAAAATGGTACAATCCAAACCAAGGGCATAGATTTGTACAATGCAAACCAAAAGCACAGCCTGGGAATGCCAACCCAACCGCATAGAATGGTACAACCCAAACTAAGAGCACAGCCTGGCAAAGCCCAACCCAACCGCATAGAATGGTATAATCCAAAAATCAAGGGCATAGATTGGTAGAATCCAAACCAAAAGTGTAGCCCAAACCCAAGCACATAACTTGGTACAATCCAAACCAAGAGTAGAGCTTGGTACAATCCAGTGCAAGACCTCAGCCAAAAGCTGGAGTTTGATTGGAGGAGAGTGTGATGTGACACAGTATGGTGCAATGGATGCACTGACTCTAGAGGGGGTGACACAATTAGGCTACAATGGGACCTGTTTGCTCAGTTTCATAGGGTGACATATAATAACAGAGCTGCACAATAGTGAGCCGTGCTACTTGGGTTTCCCTACACAATGGATTATCACATCTATGGGTGTTTATTGCAGGGACAAAACCAGTTCTGCAGCTTCTGGAATCAGATAGAGAAGCAGAAAGGAAAAAGCACTTTATCCCAATAGCCGGGAGAGGCTCACCCTGCGCTCAATGCACCTCCTATATGGCACTTTCTACTAAGCCCGACACTTAAACCATCCAATGGGATTGCGTCTTCCACACACTCATTCCTGTTGCACACAATCTGTCTGTCTATTTTATAAAATCTTTCTATGAAATCTAATGTGAGAAAGAAATAAAAGTAGCCAAACATGTGTAACAGAGCACCTGCTGGCATTCAGAAGAGGGGGCGGCCAATGGGGAACATAATTCTTCTTTTTTTGGGGCACCTGCAATTTATAGACTTTTCTGAGAGCCACAAGCTGAGCCAAACTCCAACCAGAAAATGACATCATCATATCCCTGGAAGTGATGTCATCCAAAGTGGGGAATTGGAGAACCCAGAAAATAGCCAACCTATACCCTACCTGCTTTGGGTATAAGAACAATCAATACAAACTCCCTGGCACAATTCAGGGGTACAGGGGTGCTTGCACAGCTAAATGTATAGCCAAACTTGCCAGGATAAAGCTTTCATAGACGATAGACGTGACTGATACTCCCAAATAACAATCATTTTTAGGTTAACGGCAGCATTTCTCCTCGGGTTTATTTCAGCTGCCAGAGAAATGGGCAAAAACTGCCTGTGCCAAGTTCAACTGAATTTAATGACAGCCAGACAGACACTGCTAATACTAGGGATGCATCGAATCCACTTTTTTGGATTCGGCCGAACCCCCGAATCCTTCACGAAAGATTCGGCCAAATACCAAACCGAATCCGAACCCTAATTTGCATATGCAAATTAGGGGTGGGAAGGGGAAAACATTTTTTACTTCCTTGTTTTCGGACAAAAAGTCACGCAATTTCCCTCCCGCCCCTAATTTGCATATACAAATTAGGATTCGGTTCGGCCAGGCAGAAGGATTTGGCCGAATCCGATTCCTGCTGAAAAAGGCCGAATCCCGAACCGAATCCTGGATTCGGTGCATCCCTAGCTAATACAGACACTTATCAGATTAAAATTGCTTAATGCGGATTTTTTTAGCCCAAAACCCGCGATTCCAGGCAGTTTCCATAACAGCGATGGGGGGCAGGGGCATCGGGAATTTCTGATCCGGCACATCCTCGGCAGCATCAGCTTTAGGCAAAGTTTCGGTGCCTTGTGAAAGTAGGGAAGCAAAGAATCTTGGGCTTGGAGTAGGATTTGGCACTTTTGTAGGATCTGACAGTTTCCGGCCAAACCAATCTTTATATTGATGCCACAACCTCTGCTTCCAGATGAATGGAAACTGGCAGTTGTGAAACACTTTGCATGTAGTGAAATTGCATTAAAAAGGATGTTTTTATATATTTATATATTTCCATTCATCCAGAGGCAAAGTGAGGTGGTTTCCGGCTAATGACAAAGTGACTAGTGTGCCATGAAAGCCACGCGGCTACAACATACTTACAGGGGTTCTTCACCGTTGAATTCACTAACATTCGTAGTTTCGCCAGCGCTCCGCAAATTCACTAAAATCCGAAGTTGCGCACAGGGGTAGCGTAAGGTTGCGAAGTTGTGCTAGCGTTGATTCGCTAAGTGAAGCGAAGTTACGCTAGCGAAGGCTAATTTGCATACGGCGCCAAATTCAAATTTCAATGGAGGAACACGTATCAGCACTACAAATGCCTAGAAAACCTTCAAATCAGCAAATAAAAAATTTATTTTGCCCTACACATGTGCCCACTGTCTAGGTAAGTTGCCATGAGTCAGGAAATGTAGGGGGGAAGGAGGGGAGCCCCAAAAATTGAAATGTAGAAAACAAGCCAGCGTTTTTTGGGACTTAGAACAAATTTTGACTTTTTTTGAAACAATCCCTATCTACTCTATTGCGCTTAACCAGGTCTGAGGTGGCGAAGGAAGTCTAGCGTAAAAGGTAGCGTTCAGTACACTGCGCAAGTTAGTGAATTTGCGTAGTTACGTCCATAGCGAAAACTCGCCAGGCGTAAGGGTGCGAAGTAACACTAGCGAATCTACGCCAGCGTTCGTTAGTGAATTTGCGAAGTAACGAAAATGCCAAACGCTAGAGAATTAACGCTAGCGTTCGGCGCTTAGTGAATTTGCCCCTTAGTATCATGTAGAAAGTGATATTTGCAATTGGTTTTTATTATTTGTGTTTTTTTACTTATTTAGCTTATTATTCAGCAGCTCTCCAGTTTGTAATTTCAGCAATCAGGTTGCTAGGGTCCAAATCACCCTAGCAACCATGCACTGATATGAATAAGAGACTGGAATATGAATAGGAGAGGCCTGAATAGAAAGTTGAGTAATAAAAAGTAGCAATAACAATACATGTGTAGCCTTACTGAGCATTTGTTTTTTTTAAGATGGGGTCAGCGACCCCCCATTTGAAAGCTGGAAAGAGTCAGAAGGAAAAGGCATATAATTAGAATTGGCCATTCTATAACATATTAAAATTAAAGGTGAGCCTTTAACTGAAAGTGAAATGTTGTCAGGAGGAGGCCACCCGAAATACTATAAACATTGATCAGGTGTCACATGCTAGGGAAGAGCTCTGTCCTTGAACCCCTCTCTATGGCAGGTGCCTGGAGACCCTCTCTGTGCAGCCCCCCATTAACTCTTTCCCATACACAAATACCCTTACTACAGAGTGGAACAGCTGAAGCCACATTCTCCCCAGGCTTACTGTATATTATGTTATATTAGTGTATATTATATTATTGCATATTATATTAGTGTATATTATGTTATATTAGTGTATATTATATTACTGTATATTATATTACATTAGTGTATATTATATTACTGTATATTATTGTATACTATATTAATGTATAATATGTTATATAACTGTATATTATATTATTATAATACACAAAAGCCATGAATATCCTGTAAATTATATCCTTATAAACGGTGAGTTCTGATGTCATCAGTTATAAACGGCGAGTTCTGATGTCATTTCTGTCACATGACTGTTGCAAAATATGTACTTTCCATGGCTTCATACTTTTATATGGTCATGAAACTCCTCTGTAACTTATAATATCCTGATATTTTACAAGAGGGGGTACTTTATTCACTATGTATATTATATTATTGTAGACTATATTAATGTATATTAAGTTATATAACTGTATATGATATTACTGTATATTATATTATAGTGGGGAAGGATCAACAGCACCGGCATCAGAACTTTCCCTTTGGTACCAGGAGAAACAAGGGTCTCGCAGTAGAAGAGAGTAAGAGACTTACCAGCTTCATAGTTACATTATTCTGTTCCCAGCGCCAGAGCATCACACTCATCCTCAGGCTTCAGAGGCACCTGCCAGTGTGTGGGCCCCGTGTGCTAGAGCATGCCATTTATATCCACTGGCCGGCATGGTGAGGGATCCTACTCTCATTCCTCCATCAGTCTCCTGCTCCCTCAGACATCACCACTATTACTGAATGGAGAGAGAAAGTGGCAGTTGGGGCAGAGGGAGGGGAGCAAGAGCCCTCCCCCGGCAATTACTGATTGGTCGTTCCTGCCTCAAAGGGCCGATCATCATTACAGAATTGCAATTAACTCCCCAAGGCAGAGGGACCGGAATAACTTAAGTGCAAACTAACGGCTGCAAAGAAACTTCCCCCTGGTCATTTGTTACAATAATAACCATAAAGTCTTCTTTCAGTATTAGGGTATAACTTATTGTGTGCCCAGAACATTCCTTCTCTGTATATTTGTATCTATACATATGGGAGGAGGAGGTGCCATATTGATTCCCTTAGACAGTACAGTATGAGGGTATAGCTTATTGTGTGCCCAGAACATTCCTTCTCTGTATATTTGTATTTATACATATGGGAGGAGGAGGTGCCATATTGATTCCCTTAGACAGTACAGTATGAGGGTATAGCTTATTGTGTGCCCAGAACATTCCTTCTCTGTATATTTGTATTTATACATATGGGAGGAGGGAGGTGCCATATTGATTCCCTTAGACAGTACAGTATGAGGGTATAGCTTATTGTGTGCCCAGAACATTCCTTCTCTGTATATTTGTATTTATACATATGGGAGGAGGGAGGTGCCATATTGATTCCCTTAGACAGTACAGTATGAGGGTATAGCTTATTGTGTGCCCAGAACATTCCTTCTCTGTATATTTGTATTTATACATATGGGAGGAGGGAGGTGCCATATTGATTCCCTAAGACAGTACAGTATGAGGGTATAGCTTATTGTGTGCCTAGAACATTCCTTCTCTGTATATTTGTATTTATACATATGGGAGGAGGGAGGTGCCATATTGATTCCCTAAGACAGTACAGTATGAGGGTATAGCTTATTGTGTGCCCAGAACATTCCTTCTCTGTATATTTATATTTATACATATTGGAGGAGGGAGGTGCCATATTGATTCCCTTAGACAGTACAGTATGAGGGTATAGCTTATTGTGTGCCCAGAACATTCCTTCTCTGTATATTTGTATTTATACATATTGGAGGAGGGAGGTGCCATATTGATTCCCTTAGACAGTACAGTATGAGGGTATAGCTTATTGTGTGCCCAGAACATTCCTTCTCTGTATATTTGTATTTATACATATGGGAGGAGGAGGTGCCATATTGATTCCCTTAGACAGTACAGTATGAGGGTATAGCTTATTGTGTGCCCAGAACATTCCTTCTCTGTATATTTGTATTTATACATATGGGAGGAGGAGGTGCCATATTGATTCTCTTAGACAGTACAGTATGAGGGTATAGCTTATTGTGTGCCCAGAACATTCCTTCTCTGTATATTTGTATTTATACATATGGGAGAAGGAGGTGCCATATTGATTCCCTTAGACAGTACAGTATGAGGGTATAGCTTATTGTGTGCCCAGAACATTCCTTCTCTGTATATTTGTATTTATACATATGGGAGGAGGAGGTGCCATATTGATTCCCTTAGACAGTACAGTATGAGGGTATAGCTTATTGTGTGCCTAGAACATTCCTTCTCTGTATATTTGTATTTATACATATGGGAGGAGGAGGTGCCATATTGATTCCCTTAGACAGTACAGAATTTATGAGCAGTAGGTAGCTGAACTACAAACCTCAGCCTCCTAATGGCAACTGCATTAGAGAGACACTGAGAAAGTCCCCCTAATCCTCTGCTCCCAAGGGGTGGCCCAGTATTTTCTGGGAATGAGCTAGTTAATGGGCCATTGTTGGGCCAAGCAGGGAATTAGCATCTCTGTAGGGATTAAATCTTTAGGTGACAGTTTTTCTACTCCCTGCTGACACTTTGGTATAATGCGATCAAACTGTACCCGCTGCTCTACAGTGGGTGATGCCAGAATGAGACGGGCAAGAGATTGTCAGTGAGAGAGCGTCAGGGGGTCAGCGGTGCAGTTTTGGGTAGAACAGGGGGTCACAGGGAGTGGGAGGCGGCCGAGTAAAATGTGTGGTTTCCGGGGGGGGGCTGAGGCAGATACAATGCCCTGCTGACAAGCTCATGAATGGATGAATACACAGTCCCGGGGCTCCGGCTGTGAGACTCAGGTTAGTTACAAGAGTTATGGAAAGGCATTTAGCCGACCCGGCAGGAAGGGCCAATACACCAGCTGCTTTTTACTCCTATTCTGCCTTCATTTACTCCTTATTAAATACCCCCACACAATGGAATCACTTGAGAAGCCAATGTCCCTCATAGAAGATCTTGGCACAACTACAGCCCCAATCGTTTTATAACCCACTGAGCCCAAACGACTGGCACCATGTGACCTTGTAAAAAAATGTTGTTTTTTTCCCCAAAATGCATGAGTTAATAGAACTGCTCCAGCAGAATTCTGCACTGAAATCCGTTTCTAAAAAGACCAAACAGATTTTTTTATACCGTATATACTCGAGTATAAGCCGCCCTGAGTATAAGCCGAGGTACCTAATTTTACCTCCAAAAACTGGGAAAGCTTATTGACTCGAGTATAAGCCTAGGGTGAGAAATGCAGCAGCTTCTGGTAAGTTTCAATCAAAAAATTGAGGGTTTCTGCTCCCATTGGAGGTGCCGGCATCTCGTTTTTGGATGCTGGCGAATATTCTTGGAGACTATTTTTGGACGCCAGCGAATATTCTTGGAGACTATTCTTGGACACCGGTGACTATTCTGGGACACCGGCGACTATTCTTGGACGCCGGCGACTATTCTTAGACGCCGGCGACCGTTTTTGCGCTTGACCCGAGTATAAGCCGAAATAGAGTTTTTCAGCATATTTTGGGGGCTGAAAAACTCGGCTTATACTCGAGTATATATGGTATTTAATTTTGAAATCTGACATATTGTCAGTTTCCCAGCTGCCCCCAGTCATGTGACTTGTGTTCTGATAAACTTCAGTCACTCTTTACTGCTGTACTGCAAGTTGAAGTGATATCCCGTCCCCCCAGCAGCCTAACAACAGAACAATGGGAAGGTAACCAGATAGCAGCTCCCTAACACAAGATAACAGCTGCCTGGTAGATCTAAGAACAACACTCAATAGTAAAATCCAGGTCCCACTGAGACACATTCAGTTACATTGAGTAGGAGAAACAACAGCCTGCCAGAAAGCAGTTCCATCCTAAAGTGCTGGCTCTTTCTTTCCCCATTCATTTCCCAGGGTCAGTGGGGGTGAGTAGAGGAGTTTACTCAGCACTTAGAGCAATTAGCTTAATACCAGGACTTGGCACCACTTAAAGGACCTTTTTCTATTCTTTGATCACAGGATCGGGGTCTATGGAGGGTCTTGTTTTCTTCCGTTTTCCTTGGTTCACTAGTATCTCAGCTGCTGTTCTTGCCCCTGCACAACGTCCGCTGCCGATCTTACATATCCCGTGGCATTAAACAGGAACAGGACTTGTCTGCCAATCTGGTTGGGCAATGTGTGGCCGGCTTTAACTGCAGATAAGAACTAGTGACACAGAGGGATCGCTCACAGTCAATAGGGTAATATACTAAAAGCTGCAAGGCTTGCACTGGGTCTTGTAACCCATAGCAACCAATGAGCAGATGGAATTAACCGCTTGAGAGCAAATATCTGATTGGTTGCTATGGGTAACTAGATCTGAGGCAGACCTCTAGTACATTAGCCAGTTCAACATCTGGGGGAGTCACAGGTTTCCCATCACCAGGTAATTAACCCCTTTCTGAGAGCGATTTAATTTTGTTCTGCACAAAGTGATTGTGTTGGTTGAAAAAGAAACATAATTGTAGCCAGAAAACACGGAGCTTAGAGGCAGTGGATCTCTTCTCCTCCTTGATAATTACCCCCTGGGGTGAATAAAATCCTGTATCTGCCCCCTGCTCTGCTTTACCATTGTCCGATTTCCCGGCGGTGTTTCTTGAGTCTGACGTGTGACAAGTTTTCGATTTGCCCTTGTGTTCCGCTTCCTCGCCCCCCGTCAGACTGAGCAGAAAAGCTTCCACGGGAGACTCTAAAGATCCGAGGGGGTCACAACCCACTTTGTTTGTTTCGCTGCCCCTCAAGGGAATCAGTCAGGCCCTTTAGAGCTCAGAGAGTAAAGACTTTTCATTAGTGGCCTCTTTCATCATAGGACTGGGGTCTGTAACAAGTGTCAGCAAGTGTCCTGTTCCTCCATTATTCCCTCCCATAATCCTCCTGATTATACTGTAACCCCCAAGCACATACAGACTGTAGTGAACTCTTTATAGTTAAAGGATCACTATATTCTCATATACTCCTGTTGAATTGTGCTTAGTACAGGGAATACCTATACTGCCATAGTTTTATGGGATCTCTCTGTACAGACTATGAGCAAACTTAGGGACTGTTCCTGCTGAATTGTGCTTAGTACAGGGAATACCTATGCTGCCATACAGGGCCGCCATCAGGGGGGGACAGGGGGGACAAGCGTACCGGGCCCGGGCATGAAGGGGGGCCCGGCAGCGCTGCATTTTTTGAAGATCCGGGCCCCCCTTACGAGCGCCCGATCCGTACGTCTTGCCTCTGTGCTGCCGAATGCGGAAGTGCCGAAAAGCCGAAGCCGATGCGCCGAAAAGACCCGAAGTCACGGAAAAAGCCGAAGTCACGAAAACAGCCGAAGCCGAAGTCCTGAAGCAGTGAAAAGACCCGAAGTCACGAAAGGAGGTGAAGTTGAAGTACTGAAGCCGTGAGTTCAATTCCACTGAACACCAGTTTGTGTATTTTTTTTTTTTTAATCTCCTGGCCACCAATGTATTATTTTAATATTCTATAGGCCCCTGCAACCAATCTTTTTTTTTAAAACATGTTTTTTTGGGGCCCCAATTTTTTTTTTAACTCGTAAGGGGCCCCTGACGCCAATGTTTTTTTTTTTTTTCAAAAAAATTTTTTTTTTTTTTTAAATTTTTTTTTGGGGCCCCAATTTGTTTTTAACTTGTAAGGGGGCCCCTGCCGCCAATGTTTTTGTTTTTTTTTTTCAAAAAATTTTTTTTTTTTTTCAAATTTTTTTTTGGGGCCCCAATTTGTTTTTAACTTATAAGGGGGCCCCTGCCGCCAATGTTTTTTTTTTTTTTTTCAAAAAAATTTTTTTTTTTTTCAAATTTTTTTTTGGGGCCCCAATTTGTTTTTAACTTATAAGGGGGCCCCTGCCGCCAATGTTTTTTTTTTTTTTTTTTCAAAAAAATTTTTTTTTTTTTTTCAAATTTTTTTTTGGGGCCCCAATTTGTTTTTAACTTATAAGGGGGCCCCTGCCGCCAATGTTTTTTTTTTTTTCAAAAAAATTTTTTTTTTTTTTTCAAATTTTTTTTTGGGGCCCCAATTTGTTTTTAACTTATAAGGGGGCCCCTGACGCCAATGTTTGTTTATTTTTTTTTACATTTTTTTTGTTGGGGCCCCAAGTTTTTTTTAACTTATAAGGGGGCCCCTGCCACCAATGTTTTTTTTTTTAAAAAAAAAAAATTAAATTTTTTTTTTTTGGGGCCCCAATTTTTTATAAGGGGGCCCTGACCATCAATAGCTTTTTACAACTTGTGTGGGGGGGGTTACTTTTTTAGCGCTGATGTCTGTGTGGTCTTTTAACTGCGATGTGGAGTGGGCGGGAAATGGGGTGGAGCTTGGTCGTCAGTGTGGGCGGGGCCCAGGGGGCCCCAAAAATTTTGTTGTACGGGGCCCCGTGATTTCTAATGGCGGCCCTGCTGCCATAGTTTTATGGGATCTCTCTGTACAGACTATGAGTAAACTTAGGGGACTGTTCCTGCTGAATTGTGCTTAGTACAGGGAATACCTATGTACCATAGTTTTATGGGATCTCTCTGTACAGACTATGAGCAAACTTAGGGACTGTTCCTGCTGAATTGTGCTTAGTACAGGGAATACCTATACTGCCATAGTTTTATGGGATCTCTCTGTACAGACTATGAGCAAACTTAGGGACTGTTCCTGCTGAATTGTGCTTAGTACAGGGAATTCCTATACTGCCATAGTTTTATGGGATCTCTCTGTACAGACTATGAGCAAACTTAGGGGACTGTTCCTGCTGAATTGTGCTTAGTACAGGCAGTTACTGAGAGGGAAGCTGCTGAATGATTGTTTCCCGACTCAGGACAATTACACTACTATACAAACTAAATGCGCCAAAACCACAATACACAGAGCGGCTTCTCACGGGATGTTTAAAGTGACTAATTACTCCAAAGACAATTATTTGTTTAGCCGAAAACTTGCTTTTTTTTACTTCCTAATATTGCACTGACCCGCGAGAAAGGCATTACAGGGAAAGTTGCACCTGCCAGTTGCGTTTGCCTTGGGAAAAACAAACTCTTTGTAGAAAACTTTCAGAAGAACCTGAGGACTTTTTGTTGGCTTGGCCCCCAGTGTGACCCCCACCCAACAACCCCTGCGCTGACATCACTCGGCCGGCCATTCTCTTTCACTTCAAAGGGGTTAAATGTTTAATCTCAGCCCCCCCTTGGGTCAGTCTCACATACAGATCAGCCCCTTCCCTGTGGGCAACTCACCTCAAGGGGCAAATGATGTTTATTTACATTGCAGCACTGCTGCCTGGAGATGCACAACTCAGATTTAGATCATTTTTTTAACCCTTAGGGTAGAGACACACATGGAGAGTCGGGGAGATTTAGGGTCAGGAGAAACGAGCAGATTCGGGGAGATTAGTCGCCCGAAGAAGAGGTGGTTTGTCGCCAGGCGCTTATGGGTCAAGGCACACGGTCAGATTCAGGGAGAATAGTTGCCCAGCGACAAATCTCCGCTTCTTCTGAGCGACTAATCTCCCTGAACTGCCTCCTCTGCCTTCTGCCGGCTAAAATGTAAATTTCAGGCTGGATGGCACTCGATGTGATTCGTTTTTCGGAGTTGCCTGACGAGGAAACTTCGGGCGACTTCAGGAAACGAAGCAACACGTGTAAATTGCCGCAGGCGATTTTCATTTTAGCCGGCGGAGGGGAAGGCAGTTCTGGGAGATTAGTCGCCTGAAGAAGAGGCGGTTTGTCAGCAGGCGCTTAAGGGTCAGGGCACAGGCAGATTCGTGGAGATTAGTTGCCTGGCGACAAATCTCCTCTTCTTCGGGGCGACTAATCTCCACAAACTGCCTTCCCCCTGCTAAAATGTAAATCGCCAGCAGGATGGTACTCAGAGCAATTCGTTTTCCGAAGTCGTCAGAATTTTCCTCGTCAGGCAACTTCGGAAAAGGAATCACATCGAGTGCCATTCAGCTGGCGATTTACATTGTAGCCGACGGGAAGGCAGTTTAGGGAGATTTGTCGCCAGGCGAATAATCTCCCCAAATCTGCCTGTGTGCCCAGACCCTTGAGTGCCTGGCGACAAACCGCCTCTTCTTCGGGCGACTAATCTCCCCGCAAAGTCGGCTAGAATCTAAATCACCGGTGGGGTGGCACTTGTAGCGCTTCATTTTCCGAAGTTGCGTCTGAAAGCGAATCGCTCCGAGTGCCATCCTGCCGGTAATTTAGATTCTAGCCGGCCGAAAGGCTTTGTGGGGAGATTAGTCGCCCGAAGAAGAGGCGAGTTGTCGCTGGGTGACTAATCTCCCCAAATCTCCACGTGTGTCTCTGCCCTACACACAAAGAAACACAAGACAAAGCAGATTGACGTGTAACTTGAACACTGGACTCAGAGTAAAGATAATCCCAGACACAAGAGGAGACAATGAAATAGATTATGGTGCTGAAGTGGAACTCAGTAAATTTAGCTGCAGACAGGGGAACACACAGACCCACAATAATATTAATAATAATAATAATAATAATAACAGCTGGGAAGTCCGGAAATAGCCGGGGGAATCCCATAACAGGCGGCAGCTGCACTAACAATTCCATCGGCATCTCCCAAAACACAAGGGGCCTCTCTCCTCCGAAAACACAAAGCCTCTCCAACATTGCTCCTGGGCTGCTCAAGAGACGGAGATTCTGTAACCCAAGATTGTCTTCATAAGGAATTTTAATGGATTAAAGGGAAACTAACACACACACACACAAGCCTTCCCTGAACTCTAAGCAGTGGGAGGGGTGGATTATTTGATGTTGGATTGGTTTATTTCCCCTTTAAAAATATGTTCTGGTTAATCTGGCAGGGGTGATAAGAACATGACAAAAAAGGTGCAGATTATAATCTTTAGATACAGGGATTAATGTAAATGACATCAGATGAGAGAACACACCCAGTAAAAGAAAGAAAAGATAAAAAGAACAGCTTCAGAGACATATTATATCATTTAGCAAATTGACAGTTTGTCACCACTAGGCGGCAGCACCTCGCGCATGGGGATCTGAAGGAGCGTCAGCAGTTTGGTGATGGGAAATATTCTAAACTTCAGGGGTCTTACATGTGACCCACCCGTTACATTTCACGTCGGTGCTTGTGTAGAACGATATACCTTCATTAGGGGGGCAGCCGTTGAGCAAGGAAGGGATCTTTGTTGGAAATCACAGAAGAAGAGTGTAAGCTCAGGAGGCAAATGTACAGTAACTGTGCCCCCACACACAGCACTTTATTGGTTTATTTCAAGTGAAATATGCAGATTTGTGTGTCTGTGAAGTTGAAGCTATTGATTGCCAAATGGGAATAAACTAGAGGGTAAATTACTTCCCCTTTAAATTGGTGATTCTGCTGAGACCCAGACAATAAACATTCCAATTCCCTTTATTTATTTCTGCCTATTGCTCAGAGCAGTGGGTTCCCCCTTGTGCTGTACGTGCAGGTGTGACCCCCAAACCACAGGGGGATGGGCTACTTCCTTGTAGGAACCGTCCTTAACTGACAGTCGAGATGAGTATGGGCTCTTACACAGGGATAGACGCATTTCATTATTTCAAATGGGGCTGTACTCATACAGGCGCATGTAGGCGCCGAACGCAGGTTGAGACGCAACATGCTGCATTTTTCCTGCGTTCGGCGCCTACACGCGCCTGTGTGAGTACAGCCCCATTTGAAATAATGAAATGCGTCTATTCCTGCGCTCCCCTGCGGCTGAACGCCGAAAAACGGAGCGCAGGGGAGCGCAGGTAAAAATGCGCGTGAGTAAGAGCCCAAAGAGATGCAGAATCTCCGTGCGAGCTGAATGAACACTTGTGCGACTCGCTAACATAGTTAGCAGCAATACTTGTGCGACTCGCTAACATAATTAGCAGTAATGCATACTAGGGATGCACCAAATCCACTATTTTGGATTCAGCCGAACCCCTGAATCCTTCGCAAACGATTTGGCCGAATACCGAACCCTGATTTTCATATGCATATGCAAATTAGGCGTGGGAAGGGAAAAATTTTTTACTTCCTATTTTTTACTTCCTTGTTTTGTGACATAAAGTCACGTGATTTCCATCCTGACTCTAATTTGCATATGCAAATTAGGATTTGGTTTGGCCGGGCAGAAGGATTCGGCCGAATCCGAATCCTGCTGAAAAAGGCCGATCCCGAACCGAATCCTGGATTCAGTGTAATCCCTAATACATACGTGTGTCTCTTTGGAACTGGAGGGGCTGAGAGTGTCAGTGATGGAGAATACGAGGGGTGCAGAGTGGACACTTAGGGGTTCATGTGCAGCCTATTTGCAGCCTACTAATGTGGCCACATGTACAATTTATGTACAATCTCTAGTTGACTCTCATCTGCTCGTGGAAAACTGAAAAAATAGATGCGCGTTAGAGAACCAGGAAGAAGCAGAACCAAAACAGAATGATCTAACAATGTGCATGAATTGGTGGCAGTGAGAAAGTAAATAGACACAGGGAGCAGGAAAAGGGAAGTAGATAGGCCCATGAGTACCAGGAAGAAGGATATATACTGGAAGAGCACAAATATTAGCTAGAAGGAAGTAGTCAGGCACATGGGTACCAGGAAGAAGGAAGTCATGTAGAATTACAAGGTAGAAGGAAATAGACAGGTACATGAGTACCAGGAAGAAGGATATATACTGGAAGAGCACAAATATTAGCTAGAAGGAAGTAGATAGGCCCATGGGTACCAGGAAAAGGATGTATACCACTAGAAGAGCAGAAATGTCAGGTAGAAGAAGCCAATAGGCACACCAGGAAGAAGGAAGTAAAACAGAATTACAAGGTAGAAGGAAGTAGATAGGCTCATGAGTACCAGGAAAAAGGAAATAAACAGGTACATGAGTAGCAGGAAGAAGGAAGTAACGTAGGATTACAAGGTAGAAGGAAGTAGATAGGCTCATGAGTACCAGGAAAAAGAAAATAAACAGGTACACGAGTAGCAGGAAGAAGGAAGTAGACAGGCACATGCGTACCAAGAAGAAGACTATATACTGGAAGAGGACAAATATTACGTAGAAGGAAGAAGAAAGGCACATGGATACCATGAAGAAGAAAATAAACAGGTACATGAGTACCAGGAAGAAGGAAATAGACAGGTACATGAGTACCAGGAAGAAGGAAATAGACAGGTACACAAGTACCAGGAAGAGGTACAGGGCTGCGGAGTCAGTAAATTGGACCCTAGCAACCAGATGGCTGGAACAACAAACTGAAGAGCTGCTGAAAAAAACACAAATAATAAAAAATAAAAAAACAATTGCAAATGGTCTCAGAATATCCCTCTCTATATCATACTAACAGTTCATTTAAAGGTGAAGAACCCCTTTTAACTGTGTGCACCTTACATGCATGTAATACAATATGGCCCTGGGAATGGGAGAAGACCAGGAATGAGGTGCTTCCCTGCATATCATTACAGCACCTAATTAAGGGACCCCTGTATCCTCCTGTGTTTGCCCACCTGGTGCCGATCACTATGTAAGTAGTAGCCCAAGGCTTAGAGAATGTGGCACAGTCCTGCCAGCAGCACATGGGCAAATAAACCAACCAATAGGGAGTGTCTGTCAGGGGCAAATAAAGTCACATGCCCCTCTCTGCCTTATATCAGCCAATCCCCACATTCCCTAGAATGGAACGTCTCTTGGGCAGCACCATTGTGTGTGTATATACAGTGTATTGTTCTCTCTCTCTGTATAATAAATATATATATATATATCAACTACTAACAACAAACACAATCACCTGGCACCCGGGGGGCTGCAATTGGGTCAGTCCATGAGAGACGTGGCACAGCCAAGAGAAACAAGTGACACATCGATGCACAGGATTCTCTTATCACCCCCGGCCACTTTGTCCTTTCCCTGTTTCCTGTCCTCCCAATAAACAACCTCCCCCCCGGGGCAAATATCCCTTTAACTCTTTGTGGGAACTGACATTTTTAGCCAAGTTTGCACATTCTGCCCACGTTATGGGATGTACAATGAAAACCGTCGCATGATTTCACTACTAGAATCGGACTGAGCGTGTGCGGGATTTAACTGTGCTGGGTGCTTGACACAACTATTCCCTACATACACTTTTTTGGATTCGGCCGAACCCCCGAATCCTTCGCGAAAGATTCGGCCTAATACCGAATCCGAATTTGCATATGCAAATTAGGGAATGGAAGGGGAAAACATTTTCTACTTCCTTGTTTTCTGACATAAAGTCAAGCAATTTCCTGCCCACCTCTAATTTGCATATGCAAATTAGGATCCGGATTCGGTTCAGTCGGGCAGAAGGATTTGGCCAAATCCGAATCCTGCTGAAAAAGTCCGAATCCTGGATTCAATGCATCCCTAATATATATATATATATATCTATATATACACACACACACACCTGCTGCCCCCAAACATACATATATTCAATAGCGACTCACATCATATCAGGAAAGGATATAACTACCAGTTAAAGGGGCTGTTCACCTTTAAATCAACTGTTGGAGGCAAATCCGAGTTCTTAAAGGGCCAGAGTATGATAAATCTCGGAAAAAAAAACTTGAATCGAATTTGAATAACTCCCTAGTCGAAATGAACAGTTTTGACCATAAAAAAACTTGAAAATTTGAATTTTCAATCTGCCCCTTAGTAGGATGTAGAGAGGGATATTCTGAGACAATTTGTAATTGGTTTTCATTTTTTATTATTTGTGGTTTTTGACTTATTCAGCTTCTTATTCAGCAGCTCTCCAGTTTGTATTTTCAGCCATCTGGTTCCTAGGAAGCAAATTACCCTAGCAACCATGCACTGATTAGAATAGAAGAGGCCTGAATAGAGTAATAATAAAAAAAAATAAAAGCAATAACAATACATTTGTAGTCTTACAGAGCATTTGTTTTTACATGGGGTCAGTGACCCCCTTTTAAAAGCTTGAAAGAGAAGAAAAAAAACTATGAAAAAGAAAAAATGAAGGCCAATTGAAAAGTTGCTTAGAATTGGCCATTCTCGGACATACTGAAAGTAAAGGTGAAGCACCCCTTTAAGGTTAGTGTTATAAACTCATGTAAATTATATTGTTAGTATTGTGCTGTTGTGACATCACCAAAGTACCAGCAGAACTGTGACATCATAAGTCTCTTATAATAAGAGTAAGTGATGCCACAATTAACCCGTATGCAACACCTGTTCTTGGATAAAGGAGTGTTACACACAGTTGTCAGACCATATGTTTATACACAGAGATGTTAGAGGACTACAGAGTCCCTCACTGTACCCTCAGTTGTAGGTAGGAAGAACGGGGGAGTCATGAAACAGGTGGTAATTATATTTTATCAGTAAACACTGAAGCATTTTGCTGCACCTAATGTAAATAGGTGCATCGCCAACGTAATAAAATGAATATAAGGGCAAACTTCCCCTTTAATGGTTAACCTGTAGCAGAAATGATATCACTATTATAAAAAAAAAAAAAAACTAGTAACACTGTCCCTTTAATTGCTAGAAGAGCGCGATGTTGCTAGCGTGTGATTGTGGGACGCTCAGTAGCACAGCGTCGGAGGATGTGGTGACCCCGATATTCACAAACTGCCGCTCTGATCACAGGAAGACTCTGTTTGCCCGACATCAGCATCTCCGGCCACAAGCCCAGATTTCAAGAAGCCACCGCGGGGGGGGGGGGGGGGGGGTGTTTGATTATTGCAGCTCACGAAAGATTAAAAATATGGCCCCCCTGAGCCCCTGCAAACCCGGTAAATGCCGTTGTCATGGCAACAGAAAAACAGGCTGCTTCCGATACTCCTTATGGCACAGATTTTATACAAGAACAGGTTGTGGGATATGTGTTCAGCAGCAGCAGCAGTCTGATAGCACAACCAATCGATTTCCTACCTGATCAATGTCCATGTGTCCTGCCCCATAGAAAAGAATAAAATTTATTTCAATGTCCATGTGTCTTACCCCATAGAAAATAATGAAATCTATTTCAATGTCCATGTGTCCTGCCCCATAGAAAATAATGAAATCTATTTCAATGTCCGTGTGTCTTACCCCATAGAAACTAATGAAATCTATTTCAATGTCCGTGTGTCTTACCCCATAGAAACTAATGAAATCTATTTCAATGTCCGTGTGTCTTTCCCCATAGAAAATAATGAAATCTATTTCAATGTCCGTATGTCTTACCCCATAGAAAATAATGAAATCTATTTCAATGTCCGTGTGTCCTGCCCCATAGAAAATAATGAAATCTATTTCACGTGAGGCTGAATACGTGTAACAGGCCAATTATGTGTATGATAAGATATAGAAGTAAAAACAGCTCTGTACAAGCTAAGAATGGGACGTGTAGTTCAGCAAGAGCCTGTGTGTGTTTTCTACTCCCTCCTTACTCACAGAACCACCAGCGGCTCTTTTCCATTGAGATAATGAATCTCAGCAGAAATGCACTTCGCGTCCCTATTCAGCTCTAATGAAACGTCTCATTGGGCTCGTTCCATTGATTTGGGCAGTGCCCGAGGCTCAGACCCAGTGTTTCCAGGGATAGCCCCGTACAATGGCTCAGCTTAGTCATTTATTATTATAAAAGTCCCGACGTATTACAGGAGGAACTGAGCCACGAATAGTGCTGTCGCAGCTACAAAACAAGGGAAGACTGGGGGGGTTCATAAACTATTGCCCCCAACTAGAGTCCAGTGCGGGTCCATTTTTTGGGACCCGTACCCGACCCGTATCCCGCAACCTGCAATCCGCCTCCAGCTACCCGACCCTCCCCACAAGTACCTTATCCGCAACCTGGACTCGCGACCCGCTGACCATCAAAAGTGCTGTCATTGTAAACTGGAAGTGACATCATCGGAAGTAGGCGTGATTAGAAAAAAAAAGAGTAAAAATCGCTATTGAGAAGACCCACAGGCCGACCCGCAAAACCGCCGACCCGCGTCTATACCCGCACCCGAAACTTCTACTGCAGGTCCAACCCGCTGCAGCACTCTACCCCCAACCAGGACCGCCATCAGAAATCGCAGGGCCCCATACGACAAAATTTCCTGGGCCCCCTGTGCTGTACCCACCGCAAGCCCCACCTACAGGTCCGCCCCCCACCACAAGTAAAAAAACAAAAAGAATATTGGTGGCTAGGGTTCCCACATGTTAATAAAAAATAAAAAGATATTGGCGGTCAGGGCCCCCCATAAAAAAACATTTGTGGCCAGGGCCCCCCCCATTAAAAAATATTGGTGGCCAGGGCCCCCCCCCACATTATAAGAAAATTGGTGGCCAGGGCCCCTTAAACATCCATGCCTTCCCGAAGTCAGCAGCTCTCAGAAAGATGGGGGGCCCGGCTAATCAAGTAAGTGTGGCGTGGCTGGGCCCCCCTTACCCTCGGGCCCCCTACAACTCTCCCCCCCGATGGCTGCCCTGCCCCCAACACCAATAAAGGGAACACTCCTTAGTGACCCTAATTTGTATCCACGTGCAAATGCTTCTCCAGCAAGTGATACAACGTTGTCATCAAGGATTCTTATAAGAATGTAACATTCAAGTGCTGAGAGCTACAGTTCAACTAGACGACCAATCCCTAATCCAATAACCCAATGCAGCCTGTACATTTTGCTTCCCAGATATTTCCCAAACACAGAACCAAACAGCATTGATTTTTTTTTTTCTGACCTGAGTATCAAACCCGCCTTCGGTGGAATGGCTCTTCTTAATCGGATGTCCGTCCCCCGAGGAGTCAAAGGCAGGCTGGGGTTCCAGTGGGACGTGGCTGGGGAACGCTTGCTTGTTCCCCAATTTAATGTAACAGGGTTGGGGGATTGTCCTGGCTGGGACGTGCAGAATAGGAGCAGCGCTGTGGATGGGTTTGGGTAGCCCCGACTTCATCTTGGAGGCCACCAGAATGGGTGGCATTTTTTGCACCTTATTAAAGACCGGTCTGGGTTTAAGCCTTAATAGCTTATTTTTGTCTCTGCTTGAGGCTGGGGGAGTCCAAGGGGTTAAAAACAAGGCAACTGTAGAGCTGCTTGATCAAATATCAACTGCATTAGTGTGAGACCATCTTCATCATCATCATCATCATCACCAGCCGCTCCATGTTCCAAATAAAACATCTCATTGGGAGGCTGACGCACATTTTAACGGCATTCAACAGTTTTAATTCCTTTAATTTCCTCACTGGGTGATAGACATCGTCCTCTTCATCATCTCAATGGGGGGAACCTGCTGCAGCATCTCTAAAGGCTGAGACATCCAAGCAGTCGGATTCCAAGCTGAACGGTCTCGTTCCCTGGGTGGGAAGCAGATGTGGGCTATTATTGTAAAGGAGGCTGATGCCGTTGGACGTTGGCTTTAGAGAGAAGTCAGGGAGTTGTTGGTGCAGCGCTGCTGGAGCACAAAATGCAGATCCACCCAAGGCTCGGAGCCTTCATTCTGCAGAAGAAGACAAGGACGGAATAGTAACGGGGAGACCGTACCACTGCCCCGGGGGGGGGGAGCTCGTTGCTGTTCCCTACCTGATGGCTAGTGGCACAAATGAATGACTAGTCCTGTGTCTCTAGTGCTGAGTGTGTGAGTGTGAGTGTGTGTGTAGGAGACGCTTTGCATTTTGACAGTACAGAGCAGGAGGCTCTCTGATTGGACGGCCGGCTACAAATGAGACTCCAAATATCTCTGCAAAAAAGGAGGGGTTTACTGGTTCCCTCCTGTCAGACGCCTCTCACCGTACTAGGGAAAAGCAGCAGTGAAATAGCTGCCGGGAATACCCGAACCCCAGTGAATCATTTTCACAAAACACATTTAAATAAAAACATCAGCCGGCGGGGAAATGAGCCGAGTTCCTATTGCAGGAATGGGACCAGAGTGAGCCTCTCAATGGGAGGACTAGTTACTGATTCAGGACTAGTTATCCCACAGCCGGAGCAGCCACAGCTCAGAGACGTCACACAAGTGTCTATATTCACCACACACACTTATACACATATAAATATATATACATATACACACACATATACACAAAGCCATGAAGTGAAAGCTGTGCCACTCAAGTGCATTTGGAATATTCATCATTAAACGTCCGTATAAAGAGCCCCAGTCACAATGGAGGTCACATTTAGAAACACATTGTAAGGAAATGATATTGGGGTTCAGCACAAGTGCACAAGAGAGGGGTTTATACGCACTGACAGCAACACTGGGGACATCTGTCCTGGGTCTGTACTGGATGAATCAAATGCCCAGAGATGAGAAGGGTCACTAGTCAACCAGGGGCAAGTACTGATCATCCAGCTGTGCCAGAACTACATGCAGAGCACTCATCTAAAGGTGGCCATAGATGCAAAGATCCGATCGTTTGGCGATGTTGCCAAACGAGCGGATCTTTCCCCGATATGCCATTAACAGGCATGGCTATATCGGAGGTAATCTGATTGTTCGGCCGTACGGCCGAACGATCAGATTACGATGTGCCATGAGCTCTGGCGGGATCGGTCGGGTCAAAATCAAACCTGACCGATCGACCGATCTCCGCCGGACGAAAGAAGTCGGCACATGCCACACACGATCCGAAAATCGTACAAATCCTCGATTCGTACGATCGGATCTGTGTGTCTATGGCCACCATTAGACAGGAGACTACGGCTACCCATCTGCAACTAACCACAGGATCTACAGCCAACCTGTGGCCCTAACCAACTGAACTCCAGCCAACCTGTGACCCTAACAAGCTAAATTCACCAACCTATGGCCCAAACCAGCTGAAAACCCCACTAACCTGTGACCCTAACCAGCAAAACCCCACCAACCTGTGGCCCTAAGCAGCTCAACTCCAGCCAATCTGTGACCCTAACCAACTGAACTCCAGCCAACCTGTGACCCTAACCAGCTCAACTCCAGCCAACCTGTGGCCCTAACCAGCTCAACTCCAGCCAACCAGTGGCCCTAACCAGCTCAACTCCAGCCAACCAGTGGCCCTAACCAGCTCAACTCCAGCCAACCTGTGACTCTAACCAACTGAGCTCCAGCCATCCAGTGGCCTTAACCAGCTCAACTCCAGCCAACCTCTGACTCTAACCAGCTCAACTCCAGCCAACCTGTGACCCTAACCAGCTCAACTCCAGCCAACCAGTGGCCCTAACCAGCTCAACTCCAGCCAACCTGTGACTCTAACCAACTGAGCTCCAGCCAACCAGTGGCCCTAACCAGCTCAACTCCAGCCAACCTCTGACTCTAACCAGCTCAACTCCAGCCAACCTGTGACCCTAACCAGCTCAACTCCAGCCAACCAGTGGCCCTAACCAGCTCAACTCCAGCCAACCTGTGACTCTAACCAACTGAGCTCCAGCCAACCAGTGGCCTTAACCAGCTCAACTCCAGCCAACCTCTGACTCTAACCAGCTCAACTCCAGCCAACCTGTGACCCTAACCAACTGAGCTCCAGCCAACCTGTGGCCCTAACCAGCTCAACTCCAGCCAACCTGTGACTCTAACCAACTGAGCTCCAGCCAACCAGTGGCCTTAACCAGCTCAACTCCAGCCAACCTCTGACTCTAACCAGCTCAACTCCAGCCAACCTGTGACCCTAACCAACTGAGCTCCAGCCAACCTGTGGCCCTAACCAGCTCAACTCCAGCCAACCTGTGACTCTAACCAACTGAGCTCCAGCCAACCAGTGGCCTTAACCAGCTCAACTCCAGCCAACCTCTGACTCTAACCAGCTCAACTCCAGCCAACCTGTGACCCTAACCAACTGAGCTCCAGCCAACCTGTGGCCCTAACCAGCTCAACTCCAGCCAACCTGTGACTCTAACCAACTGAGCTCCAGCCAACCTGTGGCCCTAACCAGCTCAACTCCAGCCAACCTGTGACTCTAACCAACTGAGCTCCAGCCAACCAGTGGCCCTAACCAGCTCAACTCCAGCCAACCTGTGACTCTAACCAACTGAACTCCAGCCAACCTGGACCTAAGCCAAGCAAAGTTGCTGAATTACCCAGTTGTTGAATTGATCAACAGAAGCCAAGGGGAGTTGCAGTTCAGTATGAGTGCAATTTGGCTACAGTTAAATGTGAAGGTTTTATGAAGAAGTCGAGCCACTTGCCTTGTCACTACCTGTTACACTACTAGTCCTCACTTACACCCCATTATCTATTCCTGTGTTTTCTACATTGACTTTCTATTGCTTGTTTCCATGGTGACTGCCCAGTAATTACAGCATTGGGCCCTATTTATGTGACTCAGTGTTGGGGATAAAATGGGAACAAAACAACGAGACGGAGTGTGGCCCGGGGGGACCCACCAATTGTATCAGACAAAAGTCATAGGGATAATATGATCTCTAACCCTCATGTGTTTCATTGGAACAAGATTAAATACATTTATAATGGTAACTAGTGATCCACTGGGCCAGCAACATAACACAGAAAAGCCAGTTCTACAGCTGTTCAACTACAACTCCCACAATCCCCTGACAGCCATTGGCTCATTTATATCATTTACAGGGGCATTCCAGGCATAAGGGGGGCTGCCATTTGAAAACGTTGCATAAAAAACGAAAACTGAAAACGTGTCCCACCACATGAGAATATCGTGTCAGTAACTTAGTGAATTCTAGTAAAGTCTCAGTCACTTCAGCCACAATATTAACCACAAAACAGACAGAGATAAACACACGGAGCTGCTGTGCTACTGTCTGCTCTCTCTCTCTGCAGGGGAGATACTCTGTACTCATGTGTATGATGCACAAACTGTTCAATATGCATCACGTGTCTGAGCCTAAAGTCATTTTTACTACAGGTATGGGACCTGTTATCAGGAAACCCACCATCCAGAAAGCTCTGAGCTACGTAAAAGCCGTCTCCCATAGACTCCATTTTATCCAAATAATTCAAAATGTTTAAAAATGATTTCCTAATAAAACAGTCGCTTGTACTTGATCCCAACTAAGATATAATTAATCCTTATTGGAAGCAAAACCAGCCTATTGGCTTTATTTCATGTTTATATGATTTTCTAGTAGACTTAAGGTATGAAGATCCAAATTACGGAAAGATCTGTTATCTGGAAAAACCCAAGGTCCTGAGCATTGCGGATAACAGGTCCCATAACTATGTATCCTTTGTGTGCCAGTGCATTCCTTCTCTGTATATTTGTTTATAGACATATGGGTTGGAGCTGCCATATATAAAATACCTTGAGGAAGTGAATAAGTGGAAGAAACAGACAAGTTGGTGCTGGAGTGTCTCTGGCATCTCACCAACTTCCTTTCAATATAAAACTCTGCTTCCAAAACTGCTGATGCTCTGATTTATCTACATTTAACTGTGTCATTTACCATATTTAGCTTAATATAAGCGAACTCACTGCAGTAATTAACAGCTATACTGTTCTGTGTATAGAGAGAGAGAGAGGTAGGGAGAGAGAGAGAGAGAGAGAGAGAGAGAGAGAGAGAGAGATAGATAGATAGATAGATAGATAGAGAGACAGAGAGAGAGAGAGACAGAGAGAGAGAGAGACAGAGAGAGAGAGACAGAGAGAGAGAGAGAGAGAGAGAGAGAGAGATAGATAGATAGAGAGACAGAGAGAGAGAGAGACAGAGAGAGAGAGAGAGAGACAGAGAGAGAGAGAGACAGGTAGATAGAGAGAGAGAGAAAGAGAGAGAGAAAGAGAGAGAGAGAAAGAGAGAGAGAGAGAGAGAGAGAGAGAGAGAGAGAAAGAGAGAGAGAGATAGAGAAAGAGAGAGAGAGAGAGAGAGAGAGAGAGAGAGAGAGAGAGAGAGAGATAGAGACAGACAGAGAGAGAGAGAGAGAGAGAGAGAGAGAGAGAGAGAGAGAGGTAGATAGATAAGATAGATAAGATAGATAGATAGATAGATAGATAGATAAGATAGATAGATAGATAGAGAGAGAGAGAGAGAGAGAGAGAGAGAGAGAGAGAGAGAGAGAGAGAGAGAGAGAACAGGTAGAGAGAGAGAGAGAGAGAGAGAGAGAGAGAGGAGAGAGAGAGAGAGAGAGAGAGAGAGAGAGAGAGAGAGAGATAATAGTTAGATGATGATAGATGATAGATAGACAGATAGATAGATAGATAGATAGATAGATAGATAGATAGATAGATAGATAGCGAAAGAGAGAGAGAGAGGGCCGTCTAGAATGTGAATCACCAGTGGGATGGCACTCGGAGCGATTTGTTTTCCGAAGTCGACTCACAAGGAAACTTCGGGCGACTTCGGAAAAAGAAGCGATCAGAGTGCCACCCCATCGGCGATTTACATTGTAGCCGACGGGAAGGCAGCTAGGTTGAGATTAGTCCCCCCGAATAAGAGGAGATTTGTTGCAGGGTAACTAATCTCCCCTAATCTGAGCGTGTGTCTCTGCCCTAAAGGGGTGCTTCACCTTTAAAGGGATCCTGTCATCAGAAAACATGTTTTTTTTTTTTTTCAAGTCATGTGACTTGTGCCTGCACTTTAGGAGAGAAATAGTTTCTGACAGGCTGTTGTTTCTCCTACTTAATGTAATTGAATGTGTCTCAGTGGGACCTGGATTTTACTATTGAGTGTTGTTCTTTGAACTACCAGGCAGCTGTTATCTTGTGTTAGGGAGCTGCTATCTGGTTACCTTCCCATTGTTCTTTTGTTTGGCTGCTGGGGGGAAAGGGAGGGGGTTGATATCAGTCCAACTTGCAGTACAGCAGTAAAGAGTGATTGAAGTTTATCAGAGCACAAGTCACATGACTTGGGGCAGCTGGGAAATTGACAATATGTCTAGCCCCATGTCAGATTTCAAAATTAAATATAAAAAAATCTGTTTGCTCTTTTGAGAAATGGATTTCAGTGCAGAATTCTGCTGGAGCAGCACTATTAACTGATTCATTTTGAAAAATTTTTTCCCATGACAGTATCCCTTTAAGTTAACTTTTAGGATGTTATAGGATTGCCAGTTGAAAGCAACTTTTCAATCGGTCTTCATTTTTTATCGCTTTTGAATGATTTCTTCTCTGACTCTTTCCAGCTTTCAAATAAGGGTCACTGACCCCCATCTACAAAACAAATGCTCTGTAAGGCCACACATGTATTGTTATCGTTACTTTTCATTTCTCATCTTTCTATTCGGGCCTCTCCTATTCATATTCCGGTCTCTTATCCAAATCAATGCATGGTTGCTACGGTAATCGGGACCCTAGCAACCCGATTGCTGAAATTGAAAACGGGAGAGCCGCTTAATAAAAAGCAAAATAAAAAACAATTGCAAATTGTCTCAGAATATCACTCTAAACACCATAGTAAGAGTTAATTTAAAGGGGTACAACCCGTTTAAGCTGCTGCCCAAAGGAAGTGAAACAGCAGCCCCGCACTTTAACACAAATAAACAGGACAGACTGACAGATGCAGAGGGGAAAGCATACCTCCCAACATTTTGGAAGTAAAAAGAGGGACAAAAATTTTTTCCCGCACGTAGCACAGTAATTTGTTTGACCACACCCCTTTCTGTGGCCACACCCCTAATTACCATGTTTGGCAGGTTATGAAAGTTTGAAAATATTTCTCCTTATCTAAACTGTGTTTTTGTGTCTCAAAATTGTTACAAAGTATCTTATTTGCACCTGTTAGCTGTTCTGGGCTCTCTGCTAAAAGCCAATTAAGTGAGAAACTTTGTTTCTTTTTCTGGCTGTTCAGTGCAGAGAAAAGAGGGACTTTCCAGTACAAATGAGGGACTGCGGGTTGAGCTGTCAAAAGAGGGACTGTCCCTCCGAAAAAGGGACAGTTGGGAGTAGGGATACACCGAATCCACTATTTTGGATTCGGCCGAACACCCGAATCCTTTGTGAAAGATTTGGCTGAATACCGAACCGAATCCGAACCCTAATTTGCATATGCAAATTAGGGGTGGGAAGGGGAAAACATTTTTTACTTCCACGTTTTCTAAAAAAAAGTCCTTGATTTCCCTCCCGCCCCTAATTTGCATATGCAAATTAGGGTTCGGATTCGGTTCGGCCAGGCAGAAGGATTCGGCCGAATCCGAATCCTTCTGAAAAAGGCCGAATCCTGGCCGAATCCCGAACCGAATCCTGGATTCGGTGCATCCCTAGTTGGGAGGTATGGGAACGTGCATGTGAATGGGGGAAGCCCAGGCCCCGCAGCTATAGTGGTACATGTATTTAGTGGGCAGTACAATAAGCCGTAGTACATTAGTGCTCAATTGCTGGTTAAAAGGATTTCCATAATAAGGCACCGGGGAGAAAGCGCACGTTGCTCCTGAGAGTGTATAATGATAGAACAGCAATTCATTAGATATTTCTCTTTCCCTGCAAAGCTTACTTGAGGGTTCTGCTGACAAGAGCCGGAGAGAAAGGGAATTCTAATTAAATCAGCTCAGTCTGACATAAACAGGTCACTAACTGGGGAGGTGGACAAGGTCACAAGCAGCTCATATATATATTTATTTCTAATTATATCCATTCGCTCTTCATGACACTGCCAAAAACTCTCAGAATGACTGAATGCCCCCGCAGCAGCTGCAACTCCCAGCACCCTGCGCTCAGACGTAGGATAAAGAAATCATAGGCAGCTCCCGTAATGATGAGACTCACATTAGTACAGGAGATAATACTGGCAATCTCTTACACAATGCGCTGGATCAGACTGACGGTCGCAATCTCATTAAGGGATTAAATGGGTCGGCTGCAGAGGTAACGCTTTAAAAGATGAACTAACCAATCACTTTAGCCGATTACAATGAAAGCCCCGTGTCAGCTGACTCGGCAAAGTGGAATGGGCAGCCCCCCAGCACAGAGAAATCTATCGGAATTCTGCTACCGGCTGTAATAATGGTGAACATTCCGATTTGTAAAATCTTTTAATAGGGTTGTTCCCCTTTAAATTAACTGTTAGTAAGATGTAGAGAGGGATATTCTGAGACAATTTGTAATTGGTTTTCATTTTTTATTATATGTGGTTTTTGACTTATTTAGCTTTTTATTCTCCGGTTTGCAATTTCAGCCGTCTGGTTGCTAGGGTCCAAATTCCCCTAGCAACCATGCACTGATTTAAATAAGAGACTGGAATATGAATAGGAGAGGCCTGAATAGAAAGACGAGGAATGAAAGGTAGCAATAACAATACATTTGTAGCCTTACAGAGCATTTGCCTTTAAAGACGGGGTCAGTGACCCCTTTTGAATGCTGGAAAGAGTCAGAAGCATAAGGCAAATAAAAAGGCCAATAGAAACGTTACTTATAATTAGCCGTTCTATAACATACTAAAAGTTAATTTAAAGGTGAACAGCCCTTTTAAAACACAAACTGCCCCTCGTTTTCCCAATTCACTATGCAGCCCCTATAATAATCTCCTGCCGACTAAATCACGAATATCCCATAAATGGGCGGCACAGAGGGAAAAGACCAAAGTAGGGAGAAGGGCAAAAGAATTATTTTTGGTGGTTAAAGGGGTTGTTCCCCTTTAAATTAAATGTTAGTATGATGTAGAGAGGGATATTCTGAGATAATTTGCAATTGGTTTTCGTTTTTTTATTATCTGTGGTTTTTGAGCTATTTAGTTTTTTATTCAGCTGCTCTCCAGTTTGCACTTTCAGCCGTCTGGTTCCTAGGGTCTAAATTACCCTAGCAACCATACACCGATGAATAGGAGAAAGACTAAATAGAAAAATGAATAATAAAAAGTACCAATAAAGATTAAATGAACAGCCTTAGGGCTCTTACTCACTGGCATTCTGACCTGCGCTCCCCTGCGTTCCGTTTTTTGGCGTTCAGCCGCAGGGGAGCGCAGGAATAGACGCATGTCATTATTTCAAATGGGGCTGTACTCACTCAGACGCGTGTAGGTGCCAAACGCAGGAAAAATGCAGCATGTTGCGTCTCAACCTGCGTTCGGCGCCTACACGCGTCTGAGTGAGTACAGCCCCATTTGAAATAATGACATGCGTCTATTCCTGCGCTCCCCTGCGGCTGAACGCCAAAAAACGGAACACAGGGGAGCGCAGGTCAGAATGCCAGTGAGTAAGAGCCCTTAGGGCTCTTACAGACGAGCGTTTGAAGCTGCGCTCCCCTGCCTTCCGTTTTTATGCGTTCAGCCGCAGGAATAGACGCATTCAGTTGTTTTCAATGGGGCTGTACTCACACAGGCGCATGCAGGAAAAATGCAGCATGTTTAGTCGCAACCTGCGTTCGGTGCCTACATGCGCCTGTGTGAGTACAGCCCCATTGAAAACAACTGAATGCGTCTATTCCTGCGGCTGAATGCATAAAAACGGAACGCAGGGGAGCGCAGCTTCAAACGCTCGTATGTAAGAGCCCTAACAGAGCATTTCTTTTTTTTTTTGAAGGGGTCAGTAATGTACATATGCAAATTAGGATTCGGATTCGGTTTGGCCGGGAAGAAGATTCAGATAAAGGCTGAATCCTGGATTCGGTGCATTTCTGGTATCTATTATACATATTTACAGGGTTGGTCTCTGGGTTATACCATACCTGATTGGAAACAGCCTGGGGTGCTTCACATTTCCCCCAAAAGAGGCAGCTGATTGGTCCCAGACCAAATCGGCAGTTTTTCGGAGCAGATAAACAGGAGCTTTCCAAGAAGCAGAGAGTGAAAAGTGCAGGAATGTCTCGATGCTCCGACTCCTGCTCTCAGTCATGTTGTCTGCGCTGCAGCGGAAAACTGACAGTTACTTCTGCCGTCACAATTCCACCCGCCCCAACTGCCAGTTCCACAATAACATTAGTTTAGGGGCTCCGGGGAAGGGGGAAATCCCTTTAAAGTGGGGAAAGGGCAGAAGTTAAAGACTAAAGGGAACGCGGCCCATGAAAGACTATTTTGTACCTGTGTCTCTAGGAAGCCGATCATATTTCTCCCACTAATAAGAACACTCTGTTGCCCTTCACACCAGGTCTCACTGAGTTCCCTTCACCTTCTGGCAAATGTCACACCGGGGCCCCTTGTTAAATCCCCCTATTGACACAGTGGGGCCCTAATGACATCAGTGATCCCTCCAGACTGAGCGCTTGATCTTATCTGATTCTTATTTCAGGGATCCTTTGGCTTCCTTTAGTAGATAACAGATAAGTACTACTATAGTTTATATATATATATCTGCCCCCATGGCTACACAGCAGCTTGTTTCTATAAACTATAGTAATACTGATCTGTTATCTACTGTGTATCCTGTGCTTGAATGGTGCCCCCATGGCTACACAGCAGCTTGTTTATATAAACTATAGTAGTACTTATCTGTTATCTACTGTGTATCCTGTGCTTGAATGGCTGCCCCCATGGCTACACAGCAGCTTGTTTATATAAACTATAGTAGTACTTATCTGTTATCTACTGTGTATCCTGTGCTTGAATGGTGCCCCCATGGCTACACAGCAGCTTGTTTATATAAACTATAGTAGTACTTATCTGTTATCTACTGTGTATCCTGTGCTTGAATGGCTGCCCCCATGGCTACACAGCAGCTTGCGTCTATAAACTATAGTAGTATTTATCTGTTATCTACTGTGTATCCTGTGCTTGAATGGCTGCCCCCATGGCTACAAAGCAGCTTGTTTATATAAACTATAGTAGTACTTATCTGTTATCTACTGTGTATCCTGTGCTTGAATGGCTGCCCCCATGGCTACACGGCAGCTTGTTTATATAAACTATAGTAGTACTTATCTGTTATCTACTGTGTATCCTGTGCTTGAATGGCTGCCCCCATGGCTACACAGCAGCTTGTTTATATAAACTATAGTAGTACTTATCTGTTATCTACTGTGTATCCTGTGCTTGAATGGCTGCCCCCATGGTTACACAGCAGCTTGTTTATATAAACTATAGTAGTACTTATCTGTTATCTACTGTGTATCCTGTGCTTGAATGGCTGCCCCCATGGCTACACAGCAGCTTGTTTACATAAACTATAGTAGTACTTATCTGTTATCTACAGATACCACAGCAGCTGGTTTATTTTAACTAAACAAGCAGACACCTCAATTGTACCAGTGTAGGGCAACAGTACATTATATTTTCATGGCTTTTAAACAGTTTAATATTTTTGGTGTTACTGTTCCTTTAAACAGAAAGATTTTATATGGAAAGGGAACTGATCATTATCAAACACAACAACACTTTTCCACTTCTCACTTTACAAGACGGCTCCATTGTTTGCTCCCAGGCCCGATCAGTACCGTGCTGCTAATAAACTGCCACTTTAATATCCATCTGTCAGCCAAAAGCCTCGCTCCTAATGCTTGATTGGCTATAAATAACAGGCACTTATTACAGGGCTGCCACTTCATCTACTATACAGAGCCACAGATTATCCAATACACATGGCCATGGAATGTATCTATGCACAAGCAGATTCCTGCCCTGAAGAGCTTACAGTCTACTAGGGAGAAGACAGATACTATAGAATCTTCCTACGAGCATGTGACATACAGAGTTATTTAAAGGGATGGTTCACCCATTAGTTAACTTTCAGTATGTTATAGATTAGCTTATTCTAATCCATTTTTCCAATTGGCCTTCGTTTTTAAAGTTTTTGAATTATTTTCCAGCTTTGAAACGGGGGTCACTGACCCCATCTAAAAAACAAATGCTCTGTAAGATACAAATGTATTGTTATTGTTACATTTTATTCCTCATCCTTCTATCCAGGCCTTTCCTATTCATATTCCAGTCTCTTATTCAAATCAGTGCATGGTTGCTAGGGGAATTTGTACCTTAGGAACCAGGCGGCTGAAATTACAAACTGGAGAGCTGCTGAATAAAAAGCTAAATAACTCAAAAACCACAAATAATAAAAAATGAAAACCAATTGCAAATTGTCTCAGAATATCCCTCTCTACATCATACTAATCGTTAATTTGTGCCGTGGTGGGGCTAAGGGGCTTTGCTTCTCACTGAATTAAAGAAATATTGTCTATAAGGTTATGCTGAACATCTGGGATTGGCCACTAGAGGCTGCTGTTTCACTAGAGTCTATGGAGAAGATGCAATTTTCGTGCAAATACTTTATTTATATATTTTATTTATTTTGTATTTGACCAGGGGCAGCTGGGAAACTGACAATATGTCTAGCCCCATGTCAGATTTCAAAATTGAATATAAAAAAATCTGTTTGCTCTTTTGAGAAATGGATTTCAGTGCAGAATTCTGCTGGAGCAGCACTAATAACTGATTTATTTTGAAAAAAAAAAAAAGACCATAGACGTAACAATTAGGATTATTTGGATAAATAAGTCTATGGGAGACGGTCTTTCCGTAATTCAGAGAATTCTGCATATTGAGTTTCCAGATAACGGATCTCATACCTGAATTATATAGGTACACCAGCTCCCCCCTGTACCCCATACCTCATTTTGCTCCCAGGACCCCATTGTTACTTACAGAGTACGGGGAGATGTGCAAAAAATGTAAACGTAATGTTAGATCTGTGCCCAGAGCATGCCACATTTACCCCAGGGAACATACACTTTTCACGTTTGATTATTGTGGGGTGCCATGTATTTATACATATGGGAGGAGGTGCCATATTGATTCGATAAAGTTCTGACAAGCCTTCCAGTATCAGTCAGTCAGTGTTGCACTTATTAGATTGAGTACAAACAGGCAGTTGAAAGACATTATTTTCACACGTGAGTTGAACTTCTGACCGTTGGCTCGTTTAGTCTGAGCCCAGAGCGTGGCAGTCAGAGTTTCCTACACTGGAAAATGTGCCTCGGTGCTGCCCTAACAGATTGGCCTCTAACTAAACAAACCAGGCCTAGATACACCCTGTTTATATATATTTGCCCCCGACTCCTCGGCTGCACACGCCCTTCCTGAAAGTCTCTCTCTCACCAAGAGGAATATAGGAATATAGCAATCTCTAGCTCTCTCCTCTCTTTTCCTCGGTGCTCTGTATAAGTGTGAATATATACCTGCATATTTATATCCCTGTGTAATATATACCTGCATATTTATATCCCTGTATAATATATACCTGCATATTTATATCCCTGTATAATATATACCTGCATATTTATATCCCTGTATAATATATACCTGCATATTTATATCCCTGTATAATATATACCTGCATATTTATATCCCTGTATAATATATACCTGCATATTTATATACCTGTAAAATATATACCTGCATATTTATATACCTGCAAAATATATACCTACATATTTTATTTACCTGTAAAATATATACCTGCATATTTATATACCTGCAAAATATATACCTACATATTTTATTTACCTGTAAAATATATACCTGCATATTTATATACCTGCAAAATATATACCTGCATATTTTATTTACCTGTAAAATATATACCTGCATATTTATATCCCTGTATAATATATACCTGCATATTTATATCCCTGTATAATATATACCTGCATATTTATATCCCTGTATAATATATACCTGCATATTTATATCCCTGTGTAATATATACCTGCATATTTATATCCCTGTATAATATATACCTGCATATTTATATCCCTGTATAATATATACCTGCATATTTATATACCTGTAAAATATATACCTGCATATTTATATACCTGCGAAATATATACCTGCATATTTTATTTACCTGTAAAATATATAGCTGCATATTTATATACCTGTGTAATATATACCTGCATATTTATATACCTGTGTAATATATACCTGCATATTTATATACCTGTGTAATATATACCTGCATATTTATATACCTGTGTAATATATACCTGCATATTTATATACCTGTGTAATATATGCCTGCATATTTATATACCTGTAAAATATATACCTGCATATTTATATACCTGTGTAATATATACCTGCATATTTATATACCTGCATATTTATATACCTGTGTAATATATACCTGCATATTTATATACCTGTGTAATATATGCCTGCATATTTATATACCTGTAAAATATATACCTGCATATTTATATACCTGTGTAATATATACCTGCATATTTATATACCTGCATATTTATATACCTGTGTAATATATACCTGCATATTTATATACCTGTGTAATATATGCCTGCATATTTATATACCTGTAAAATATATACCTGCATATTTATATACCTGTGTAATATATACCTGCATATTTATATCCCTGTATAATATATACCTGCATATTTATATACCTGTGTAATATATACCTGCATATTTATATACCTGCGCAGGAATAGACGCATTTAGCTTTTTACAATGGGGCTGTACTCACACAGGCTCGTGTAGCCGCCGAACGCAGGAAAAATGCAGCATGTTGCGTCTCAACCTGCGTTCGGCGGCTACACGAGCCTGTGTGAGTACAGCCCCATTGTAAAAAGCTAAATGCGTCTATTCCTGCGCTCCCCTGTGGCTGAACGCTGAAAAACGGAATGCAGGGGAGCGCAGGTAGAACCGCTTGTCAGTAAGAGCCCTTAGTGTGTCAGTTTGCAGTGATACAATGGATACAAACCCAACAGATAAGAACACACGTTAGAGACCTGCAGGGGTCTACGGGTAAAACTACACGGTCAATTTAGGTCTGACGCTGGCGTCAAGTCGGATGCGCCGGAAATAATGCAAGGTATCGGATGAAGTCGCAGCATGCATCTGACACGACTGTTGGATGCAGACGCTGCATGCACGCTGCGACTAAATCCGACATAACTACAACTAACCTTATCTTCGTCGCATCCAACTTGACGCTAGTGTTTCGTCGCATGGAGTCGGAACGGACCTAAATCGCCCATGTAGTTCTACCCTAAGGTCTCTTACACACGGCAGAAAGTGGAATGCAGGGGAGCGCAGCAAAAATTGCCTGTGTATGGCCAGCTTAAATGCCCCTACAAACGGGCGGTTTTTCCTGAGTTTCCCTGCGTTCTGCTTTCTTCCGTTGAGCCGCAGGGGAGCGCAGGAGTAGATGCACTTAATTATTGTCAAGGGGGCTGTACTCACACAGACGCATATAAGCGAGAAACGCCGGTGGGACGCAGCATGTTGCATTTCACCTGCATTTGGCGCATACATGCGTCTGTGTGAGTACAGCCCCCTTGACAATAATTAAGTGCATCTACTCCTGCGCTCCCCTGCGGATCAACGGAAGAAAGCAGAACGCAGGGAAAACCGCCCGTGTGTAAGAGCCCTTAATCAGACCTGGACCTGCAGCCCAAATTTTATCTCTGCTACAATATCATCCTCCCTCTACAACTTAATGGACTGTAACTCTCACAAGACACACTCGGAGGTATGGACAAGGCCCAGACTGATGGTGCACAGTCAGTTGCGACTCAGTATATATATATATATATATATATATATATATATATATATATATATATATATATATATACACTGTTCCCTGTAGTGTGCAAGTGATTGTTAATGGCAGGGAAGGGGTTACATATTTCACATTCTGGCCGCAGTGTCAGATGAGAGATCAGTGTGAGCTGGAGTCGGTTGCTACAGTGCAGTCAGATCAGGGACATGGGTGCAGTGATTACTGGCGGAACTGCTGTGCATCACCAATGAATGTGACACCTTTATAGTGATGAATAGGCACACAGCCTGCCAGCAGACTCGGTTAAAAGCAAGAAGTGAAAGTGTTACACACACTACTGGGGCACAACATGGCTGGCTAATCGATATGGCAGCTCCCGCCCATATGTCTCAGTACAAATACACAGAGAAGGAATGCTCTCATGGAGGACACGGAACAGGTTCCATTTCTCAGTAAATATCAGCAGCTAAGAACATTTGTTTCTGATCCTTGTTTAGAATCAAACACCTCCAAACAAGATCCCTCGGTGAGGTCCCAGCAAATTGCTTCTCCATGAGGGAAAATTCATGCAAATCTGAGCTCCGTGCCAAGACCAGCTTTACACTGCCCGAGCCGCCAGCAGCACTCAGAACTGGTGCCAGGGCCCTGATGGGGGGCTGAAATGAAATAAACTGTTAATAAATCGTTTGTGAAGCATCTGGCACCAAACCTGACACTCACATGTTGCAGCTGCACTGGGTCTATTGGGAGAAACACATTGGTGTGAGTGCCCTCTGCTGTCTGAATGTAGTACTGCAGCGCTATCATACAGGCGGCTCAATCAATACGGTTAATTGATACTAATGAGTGTTCCAGCGCTTCTCATCATCAAATCACTCAATACTGCACTAATCAAGTATGGGACCTTTTTTTCCCCCAGGGGTTTTCTGGATAATGGATCTATCCGTAATCCGGATCTTCATTCCGTCAAGGGGTCGTTAACCTTCCAAATACTTTTTTCAGTTCAGTTGTTTTCCCGATTGTTCCCCAGAAATAAAGGAATTATTTATTTTCTACTGTTTTTGCACAATCTAATTTTAAAGTTGACCATCCCGGTCTCTGCTGTTAAGAGTGTCAGCTCAGTAATTCAGTTACAATTTTACAACTTTTAGTTGATCCATTTCTCAGCAGCATCTCTGGAGTATCAGTAACTATTGTATCAATTCTAACAGCTGCCTGTAATGAAACGGGACAAAGATAAGAAATGTATCAAATAAATGTATCAATTTAGAACATTTTACAGGGTCGGTGACCCCCTCTCCCAGAGCTGCTTTAGAAGATGAAAAATTACACTTTACGCTTCAATATTAGAAAAACTGTCACACATAGAAAATCTAAAGTAATTGGGAAAAGTCGTTATTTCTGGTGATCTATCTGAAAAGTTGTTTGAAGGTGAACAACCCCTTTAAGTCGACTAGAAAATCATATAAACATTAAATAAAGCCAATAGGCTGGTTTTGCTTCCAATAAGGATTAATTATATCTTAGTTCTGATCAAGTACAAGTTACTGTTTTATTATTACAGGTATAGGACCTGTTATCCAGAATGCTCAGGATAAGGCATCCTTCTATAATTCAGATCTTCATACCTTAAGTCTACTAGAAAATCATATAAACATGAAATAAACCCAATAGGCTGGTTTTGCCTCCAATAAGGATTAATTATATCTTAGTTGGGATCAAGTACAAGTGACTGTTTTACTATTATAGGTATGGGACCTGTTATCCAAAATACTTGGGACCTGAGGTTTTCCGGATAGCAGATCTTTCCATAATTTGGATCTTCATACCTTACGTCTACTAGAAAATCATATAAACATGAAATAAAGCCAATAGGCTGGTTTTGCCTCCAATAAGGATTAATTATATCTTAGTTGGGATCAAGTACAAGCGACTGTTTTATTATTACACAGAAAAAGGGAATTATTCTCATAACCTTATACAAGTACAGGACCTGTTATCCAGAATGGTAGGAAACTGGAGGTCTGTTTTATTATTACAGGTATGGGACCTGATATCCAGAATGCTTGGGACCTGGGGATTTCTGGATAATGGATCTTTCTGTAATTTGGATCTTCATCCCTTAAGTCTACTAGAAAATCATATAAACATGAAATAAAGCCAATAGGCTGGTTTTGCCTCCAATAAGGATTAATTATATCTTAGTTGGGATCAAGTACAAGCGACTGTTTTATTATTACACAGAAAAAGGAAATCGTTTTTAACAATTTGGATTATTTGGATAAAATGGAGTCTATGGGAGACGGCCTTTCCGTAATTCACAGGTTTCTGGATAACGGATCCCACACCTCTACAGCAATAATTACGGCCCAGCCCTTGTTACAGCTCAGAACTTCCCAGCAGTTGGCTTATCTCGAATAAAAATTAGGGATGCACCGAATCCACTTTTTTGGATTCGGCCGAACCCCCGAATCCTTCACGAAGGATTCGGCTGAATACTGAACCCGAACCCTAATTTGCATATGCAAATTAGGGGTGGGAAGGGGAAAACATTTTTTACTTCCTTGTTTTCTGACAAAAAGTCACGCAATTTTCCTCCCTGCCCCTAATTTGCATATGCAATTTAGGATTCGGATTCGGTTCGGCCAGGCAGAAGGATTCGGCCGAATCCGAATCCTGCTGAAAAAGGCCGAATCCTGGATTCAGTGCATCCCTAATAAAAATACCCAATAAAAGGAAATCCCCGGTTGTTACAGCTGATCCTGAACCTCTTTCTCCTATAGAAACTATCACAGGACCCATCATTCATAGATCCCACTTTTTGTGCAGGTTACATTAATAGTGAATACACAACCCTGGCCTCACAGATTCAGACAATACCACGGTATATACAAGAAGAAATTCACAAATAGTTGCGCAGTACGGTTAAAACTTCCCCCCAAAAAAAATCTGGGCACATATAGGGCAGCTGTAGCCTCACTTGCACAAAACATATCAATATTAATAGTGCACTGGTTGCTATGGGTTACTGCACCTAATAAGTCACAAACTTTCAGTCGCTGGACTTAGGGTGTCAAGGAATGTATGATTTTTTTGGATGCACCGGATACAGAATTCTCTGAATACCAAACCAAGCAGAAGCATGCACTTTAAAGCGTTCCAGCATAGGCACCCAAAGGCAGTAAACAAGGGCACCCATCCGTTATGACATTCGCATTCACATTTTCAGGATAAAATTTGCGAGAAACACCTATTTTTTCTCTACAACAGCATGGTGGATAGTAGGGATGCACCAAATCCTCTATGTTGGATTGGCTGAACCCCCGAATCCTTTGTGAAAGATTCGTCCGAATAACGAACTGAATCCTAATTTGCATATGCTCTTACAGACGAACGTTTTTAGCTGCGTTCCAGGTTTCATGCGTTCAGCCGCAGGGGAGCGCAGGAGTAGACGCACTGAATTCTTTTCAATGGGGCTGTACTTACACAGATGCATGTAAAAGGCAAACGCAGGAAAAATGCAACATGCTGCGTCCCAACCTGCGTTTGCCGCTTACATGCGTCTGTGTGTTTCCAGCCCCATTGAAAAGAATTCAGTGCGTCTACTCCTGCGGCTGAACGCATGAGACCGGAACGCAGGGGAGCGCAGCTAAAAACGCTCGTCTGTAACAGCCCTTAGAGGTCTTACACCTGAAAATAAAAATTCCAATAGGAGAAGAAGACAACAAGGCAAAGCAAAACGGTTTTATGATGTTAATTAATGGAATGCAGTTGAGCTCATGGCCACAAGAGGGCGCTTGTTGCACAATACACACAATGGTACTTCCCCGTTCATTCCGTTTATATACTAAATACACTCATTTCCTTTATTAAATATTCTTGCAAAGAGGGAAAAAGGTGAATTAAACTGCGAGAGACCAAAGAAATATTTAGGTAAGGTTTAAAGGGAACTAAATCCCTTCACTATTTTTTTTTTTTTTTTTAATTGCTAGCCCTACGGTTGCCACCTCTCCTCTTTAAGGGCTCTTACACACGGCCGTTCCGACCTGCGCTCCCCTGCGTTCCGTTTTTTGGCGTTCAGCCGCAGGGGAGCGCAGGAATAGACGCAAGTAATTATTTGAAATGGGGCTGTACTCACTCAGGCGCGTGTAGGCGCCGAACGCAGGAAAAATGCAGCATGTTGCGTCTCAACCTGCGTTTGGCGCCTACACGCGCCTGAGTGAGTACAGCCCCATTTCAAATAATTACTTGCGTCTATTCCTGCGCTCCCCTGCGGCTGAACGCCACAAAACGGAACGCAGGGGAGCGCAGGTCGGAACGGCCGTGTGTAAGAGCCCTTAAACCGAACACATATGGAATGCACAACCTGCATGGCTAATTAGCAATTCATTTCGATGCATGGCTGCACATAAATCAGCTCATTCTGCAGCAGGCATCGGAATGAATTGCTAATTAGCCATGCAGCCTGTGGATTTCATAAATTCCGTTTTAAAGGGGTGAGGTGCCAAACTTAGCCCAAACTAGGGATGCACCGAATCCACTATTTTGGATTCGGCCGAACCCCCGAATCCTAAGCAAAGGATTCGGCCGAATACCGAACCGACTCCGAACCCTAATTTGCATATGCAAATTAGGGGTGGGAAGGGGAAATTTTTTTTACTTCCTTGTTTTGTGACAAAAAGTCACGCGATTTCCCTCTCCACCCCTAATTTGCATATGCAAATTAGGATTCGGTTCGGCCAGGCACAAGGATTCGGCTGAATCCGAATCCTATTTAAAAAGGCCGAATCCCGAACCGAATCCTGGATTCGGTGCATCCCTAGCCCAAACCCTAAAGGCCATACACAACGAGTTGGCAGCTTATTGGCCATGTTTGGGGCCATCAGTAAAAAATCCCATTGGATCGCGGCTGCATCGGTTTGTTGATGCTGCCCCGCGATCCGACCACCCGTACGGCCCACGATCAGATCAGCCCGATATCGTCAACCTCTCCCTGTGTATGGGCAGCTTAAGAGCTCTTATACACGGGCGGTTTTCCCTGCGTTGCGTTTTCTTCCGTTCCGCCGCAGGGGAGCGCAGGAGTAGACGCATTGAATTATTGTGTCAATATATGCATGTGATTCACACGTAATCTCATCAGACTTGCCAGTGACACTGCTGATAGTGACTTCTAATTCTACTGAGTCACAACCGCTTGTACATACAGAGAGTTATAGTTCTAGCAAAGGGCTTCCTTTCATTAGTCCTACAGCATTATAGTACTAGACTACATTGGCCGCATCACTACAGGTATGGGACCTGTTATCCAGAATGCTCGGGACCTGGGGTTTTCCGGATAAAAGATCTTTCCATAATTTGGATCTAGTCTACTAGAAAATCATATAAACATGAAATAAAGCCAATAGGCTGGTTTTGCCTCCAATAAGGATTAATTATATCTTAGTTGGGATCAAGTACAAGTTACTGTTTTATTATTACTAGGGATGCACTGAATCCACTATTTTGGATTTGGCCGAACCCCAGAATCCTTTGTGAAAGATTCGGGCAAATACCGAACTGAACCAGAAGGAGAAAACATTTACTTCCTTGTTTTGTGACAAAAGTCACGCAATTTCCCTCCCCGTCCCTAATTTGCATATGCAAATTAGGATTCGTGTTCAGTGGGGCAGAAGGATTCGGCCGGATCCAAATCCTGCTGAAAAAGGCGGAATCCCAAACCGAATCCTGAATTCGGCACATCCTTAATTATTACAGAGAAAAGGGAAATCATTTTTAAAAAATTTATGATTATAATTGAGTCTATGGGAGACGGTCTTTCCGTAATTCAGATCTTTCTGGATAACGGGTTTCAAGATCCCATACCTGTAACTGCGCTGCCACGGAGCTTTGCCCTGGGAGGAGAAACAGATGCCTCCAAATAGGAAATTACTCATTCCAATCTCAACACAAAAGATCTCTCAGTTCTATTAAATAAAAAATCTCAAGGGTTGGGTGATAAATAGGATTTAGTGTGTAATGTGCTGCTAATTCATTTGATACTAATTCCATCTCTAAGGTAAATAAAGCATAATTTGTGGCTGCTTATATACCACAGTAACTGGATATCAGGGACTTCTCTAGAGAATGTGAAGTGCAAATACAGGTGTCACTGGCATGATGTGGATGTCCATATGTACGGCAGCCCCACAGGATCAATCCTCCATTAGGCTGACACTGTAGCACTTATAACAAAAGGGCAGGGGTGCATTGATCTCAAATAACAGCTATCAGTGCTGTATATCTGAATACAAAACAAAATAGATAAACAATATGAAGGGGTTTGCTTTCCCTTTAAACCAACAAACTTTGCACTGGATTCTTATGTTCTGAGCACACAATGAGCTTCATGTTCTACTTCATGTTCTACTGAGGAGCTGAGGGGAAATATGTGGCATAAAACTTACTGTACTTCCCATTAGAACAAGGGCTCTAGTTATAAAACTGACGTTGAATTAAATAACTGGCAGTTTTAGTGATGTGATTTCTTCCTGTACAAATACAGACACAGCTCCTGCTCTTCTCACCTCTGAGTCTCTAAATATCACTGACACATCAATTACCAAATACAAACTTACATAATATCACCCTGGGGTTACAGGACTCAATCACCCTCTTGCTTTCTCTCTGTCCAGCTCACTAAATCTATTTATCTATCTATCCATCTCTCTATCTATATATCTATTAGCTATTTGTCACCTACTGTACCTATCATCTGTCATTTATCTCTTATCATCATCAAAATACAGAAAATGTCTCTATGTACAGACTATGAGCAAACTTAGGGGACTGTTCCTGCTGAATTGTGCTTAGTACAGGGAATACCTATGTACCATAGTTTTATGGGATCTCTCTGTACAGACTATGAGCAAACTTAGGGGACTGTTCCTGCTGAATTGTGCTTAGTACAGGGAATACCTATGTACCATAGTTTTATGGGATCTCTCTGTACAGACTATGAGCAAACTTAGGGACTGTTCCTGCTGAATTGTGCTTAGTACAGGGAATACCTATGTACCATAGTTTTATGGGATCTCTCTGTACAGACTATGAGCAAACTTAGGGGACTGTTCCTGCTGAATTGTGCTTAGTACAGGGAATACCTATGTACCATAGTTTTATGGGATCTCTCTGTACAGACTATGAGCAAACTTAGGGGACTGTTCCTGCTGAATTGTGCTTAGTACAGGGAATACCTATGTACCATAGTTTTATGGGATCTCTCTGTACAGACTATGAGCAAACTTAGGGACTGTTCCTGCTGAATTGTGCTTAGTACAGGGAATACCTATGTACCATAGTTTTATGGGATCTCTCTGTACAGACTATGAGCAAACTTAGGGGACTGTTCCTGCTGAATTGTGCTTAGTACAGGGAATACCTATGTACCATAGTTTTATGGGATCTCTCTGTACAGACTATGAGCAAACTTAGGGACTGTTCCTGCTGAATTGTGCTTAGTACAGGGAATACCTATGTACCATAGTTTTATGGGATCTCTCTGTACAGACTATGAGCAAACTTAGGGACTGTTCCTGCTGAATTGTGCTTAGTACAGGGAATACCTATGTACCATAGTTTTATGGGATCTCTCTGTACAGACTATGAGCAAACTTAGGGGACTGTTCCTGCTGAATTGTGCTTAGTACAGGGAATACCTATGTACCATAGTTTTATGGGATCTCTCTGTACAGACTATGAGCAAACTTAGGGACTGTTCCTGCTGAATTGTGCTTAGTACAGGGAATACCTATGCTGCCATAGTTTTATGGGATCTCTCTGTACAGACTATGAGCAAACTTAGGGGACTGTTCCTGCTGAATTGTGCTTAGTACAGGGAATACCTATGTACCATAGTTTTATGGGATCTCTCTGTACAGACTATGAGCAAATTTAGGTGACTGCTCCTGCTGAATTGTGCTTAGTACAGAGGAATACCTATGCTGCCATAGTTTTATGGGATCTCTCTGTACAGACTATGAGCAAACTTAGGGACTGTTCCTGCTGAATTGTGCTTAGTACAGGGAATACCTATGTACCATAGTTTTATGGGATCTCTCTGTACAGACTATGAGCAAACTTAGGGACTGTTCCTGCTGAATTGTGCTTAGTACAGGGAATACCTATGTACCATAGTTTTATGGGATCTCTCTGTACAGACTATGAGCAAACTTAGGGACTGTTCCTGCTGAATTGTGCTTAGTACAGGGAATACCTATGTACCATAGTTTTATGGGATCTCTCTGTACAGACTATGAGCAAACTTAGGGACTGTTCCTGCTGAATTGTGCTTAGTACAGGGAATACCTATGCTGTCATAGTTTTATGGGATCTCTCTGTACAGACTATGAGGAAACTTAGGGGACTGTTCCTGCTGAATTGTGCTTAGTACAGGGGAAGGGTACATTGGAGGTGCAGTTCATCCATCAGAGTTTAAAATTTATCATGTGGCAATAGCCTAAATGTATACAAATTGGATTTTGGGTTGGATCCTGTTGCACTGAGTTAGTATAGGGGAATCAATAAATAGGTGCTGCTGTTTTCTTTGGGGGTTACACCAGGCACAACCTGTATCCCACCATCCCATCAGTAGTAATATCTATATCAGGTTGTTGCTACAATGAGTACATGAGTTAGTCATTCTTTCCCTGTGATCCTCGTTGATCCTGGAATATGTTGTTACAGTACATCACACTGTATTGATTGTTTCCTACTATTACTGTATATGGGGTGGGGGGCGCCCCAGTAAACAAACCAACAGAGAACTAGGACACTTGTCATTGTAGTCTCACACCAATATATTGTATTGCCTATGACAGATGTGACCTTCCTGTCTGTTAATGGTTTGATGATTCCCCACGCTCCCTAAGCTTCACTTCCCAACAGCAGCCCACTGAGCATGTGCAGTGCCACTGACTCACACAAGATGGGGAGCTGCTTGGGGAAACGTTGAAGGCCTGGACGATTACTGTTATAGGTCTGGTCCATTATATAAAAAAGCAGCATTTTCATTACTATAGGCTTCAGCATTCATAGCATGTAACTACAGGTGCCATATTAAATACAATCATTAGAGTTGCTCAACACAAACATTCACATTTAGTTGCCCTTTAATAAAAGATTACTGGTCGGATGGGGAAGTCGTGCACATGTGGAACATTAATCTGATTAAGCAGAATTCTAACAGCAGCTAAATGTCAAGCAAACAATACTAGAAAGTGTCATTTACATCCCCTGGCGAAATTACCCTCCATCTAAGCGTAAATCCCTGGCGCGTCCCCATCTTCCTCGTGGAGAAGCGCAGAGAGACAGAGAGAAAGGACTGACCTTAAGAGCCAGAGTTCTGCTTAATTAAGAATTGATGTCTCCCCCGGACACAGATAGCCGTGCACTGCAGAGACTACTCATTAAGCCCTATAATCCGATTTCCCCATTATCTGATCCTTCTGTTTAGAATAGTGCATAGAAATTAAAGTCTAATATAACTGGTGCACATTATGTTCTACATGTATGGGATTCATTATCCAGAAAGCCCAGAATTATGGAAAGGCCATCTCCCATTTTATCCAAATAATCCAAATTTTTAAACTGATTTCCTTTTTCTGTGTAATAATAAAACAGTAGCTTGTACTTGATCCCAACTAAGATATAATTACCGTATATACTCGAGTATAAGCCGAGTTTTTCAGCCCCCAAAATATGCTGAAAAACTCTACCTCGACTTATACTCGGGTCAAGCGCAAAAACGGTTATCGGCGTCTAAGAATAGTCGTCAGCGCCTAAGAATATTCTCCGGCGTCCAAGAATGGTCGCCGGCATCCAAAAATGAGACACCGGCACCTCCAATGGGAGCAGAAACCCTCAATTTCCTAGGTACCTTGGCTTATACTCGGGACGGCTTATACTCGAGTGCATACGGTAATCCTTATTGGAAGCAAAACCAGCCTATCGGGTTTATTTAATATTCACATGATTTTCTAGTAGATTTAACGTATGAAGATTCAAATTATGGAAAGATCAGTTATCAGAAAACCCATTATCCGGAAACCCATTATCCAGAAAGTTACGAATTACAGGGAAGGCCATCTCACATAGACTCCATTATATCCAAATTTTTAAAAAGAATTTCCTTTTTCTGTGTAATAATAAAACAGTCGCTTGTACTTGATCCCAACTAAGATATAATTAACCCTTATTGGAGGCAAAACCAGCCTATTGGCTTTATTTCATGTTTATATGATTTTCTAGTAGATTTAAAATTAAAAAAAATTGTTATAGAATGAAAAAAAAAAAACACAAAGAGAAATTAAACTTTTAAATCGCACAGCCTTTATTAAGAAATAACTTTCCGAAACTCCGCTTGCGCTCCTCCGGTAATCCATTGTTTGCCGCTCGATTTCTCCTCCCTGCCTTCCTTATAGGAGATAACCAGGGAGGAGAAATCCAGTGCCGCACGATGGATCGTCGCCCTGTCTGAAAAGGAGCTTTCGGTAAGTTATTTCTTAGTAAAAGCTGTGCGATTTCAACGTTTGTCTTGGTGTTTTTTTTTTTTCAGTGGTGTACTACGGTAACAAATTTTTATGTTACTGGTCCTTTAAGATATGAAGATCCAAATTACAGAAAGATCTGTTATCTGGAAGATCCCATACCTGTACAAAGTCTGCACGTTAGGGGGTACATGTGGGCTAATTCTTGGGTTAGGGGGTACAGGAGGGGAGTGGATACAGTGTGTGGGGGCCATGTGTTTAAGAGAATGAATTGGACATGGGGAACGTTTCATAAATTGGGGGAGAAGCAGGGAGTGGATGCCCATTGCAGTTTAGGGTAACCAGCCTGCAGATGAGCAAGTGTGCCCAAATTCGGTGTAAGTATATACATGGGTGGCCCACAGTGCACAACAAGGGTATCTTGTATATTGTATTTAACAAACAAACCCAACCAATTAATACAAAATTATATTTCATCCAAGGGAGTTTGGGCTTATCCCTGCACCTGCTTTGGGTGCCCAAATTCCAATGAATAAACTCCCCAGAGGGGAGAGTCACAGTCTCTCAGATGCAGTTGCTATTACCAGACATATCCTCTATGTAACCTCATTTGTACCCTAGGAACCAAATGGCTGAAATAGCAAACTGGAGAGCTGCTGCCAAATAAAGCTAAATAACTAAAAAACAAAAAAAAAAAAGTATTAAAAAATGAAAACCATTTGCAAAGTTGTTCAGAATATCCCTCTCTAAAGGGGTTGTTTCCCTTTAAATTAACTTTTACTATGATGTAGAGATGGATATTTTTAATAATAAGTACCAATACGATCTCTCTCTCTCTCTCTCTCTCTCTCTCTCTCTCTCTCTCTCTCTCTCTCTCTCCATCTCTCTCTCTCTATCTCTCTCTCTCTATCTCTCTCTCCATCTCTCTCTCTCTCTCCATCTCTCTCCCCATCTCTCTCTCTCCATCTCTCTCTCTCTCCATCCATCTATCTCTCTCCATCCATCTCTCTCTCTCTCTCCATCTCTCTCTCTCCATCTCTCTCTCTCCCCATCTCTCTCTCCCTCTCCCTCCATCTCTCTCTCCCTCTCCCTCCATCTCTCTCTCTCTCTCCCTCCATCTCTCTCTCCATCTCTCTCTCTCCATCCATCTCTCTCTCTCCATCCATCTCTCTCTCTCTCCATCTCTCTCTCTCTCCCCATCTATCTATCTCTCTCTCTATCTCTCCATCTATCTCTCTCCGTCTATCTTTCTCTCTCCATCTATCTCTACCTCTATCTCTCCATCTATCTTTCTCTCTCCATCTATCTCTCCATCTATCTCTCCATCTATCTCTCCATCTATCTCTCCATCTCTCTCTCTCAATCTCTCTCTCTCCGTCTATCTATCTCTCTCAATCTCTCTCTCTCTGTCATCTATCTCTCTCTCTCTCCGTCTATCTTTCTCTCTCCATCTAACTCTCCATCTATCTCTATCTCTTTCCGTCTATCTATCTCTCTCTCAATCTCTCTCTCTCAATCTCTCTCTCTCAATCTATCTATCTCTCCATCTATTTCTCTCTCTCCATCTATCTTTCTCTCTCCATCTATCTCTCTCTCTCTCTCCATCTCTCTCTCTCTACCTATAATCTATCTATCCATATACTGCAGAATCTTAAAGTGACAGTAACATCTTCCATGCTTGACTAATCACAGCTCGGTGCCGGTGGGATTATTACACATTTGCTACTCACCTTTGGCAGGGAATTAACGGGGAGTCGCTCTATTTATAGGGTGGGAAAAGTAACAACGTTTTGCACAGCTTGTGAGTCACAGAGCGGCATGATCAAAGCATAAAAAAAGATGATCATGAATAATTGATTAAGAAGATGCAAATATATTTCTAATTGGCGGCGGTTGTGCTTAACGCCAATTCCCAGGGTAAGATTTTGCGTGACATAAAAAGAGTATTTATTTAGTGATTATCTGGGCAGAACAAGGGATAAAGTAAATATACTTCCACCCATACTGTATGTAGAACTAGATCTGAAAAGTGTAAGCTCTTCTGCTTGGGGACTAGCCAATTAAAGGGGAAGTTCAGGTCGGATCAGACGCTCACATTGGTGGTGCTCAACCTCAGTGACACCTTATGAACCCTGATAAGACTAATTTGCAATTAAAGTCGTTAATGAACGTTAATAAGGTCGTGTGACCTGTACGGGCCCTTCTGTTGTCCACGGCTAAAATAATAAAAACTCCCCGCCACAACAAGAGGCTGTTAATTGAGGCCAAATTAAATTTTGGTTTTGAAAAGAAGACAGAGGCAGAGAGATCAATAAGCCGAGGAGCTGACACCACCCGACTAATCTCCCCCGGCTCATGAATAATTCAGCCATGGAGGCTCTCAAGCTGTCTCTTTAAGGTTGGATGAAACACACATTAATCTGCCAAACGTCTCTTCGCTGGTTTGCTGAAACCTGACAGAGAATGAGGATTAAAAAAAAGGTATAAATGCGATTATTCACTTCCATTAAATTGTATCAAACCCCAAATATTCTAACTGCAAACGTCTCCGGATTAATGATTTTCTACAAGCGGAAATTCCCGAACCTTTTCAGCAGCCACAACAAACACACAAGATGATTTCGGAGAGAGAGAGAGAAACGGGGGGCGTCTCATTAAAAACAGCCGGAGGTCTCGTTGGAAAGACAGAATGACAGTAACAACAAAGTGCCATTTGTATTTCCAATGGTTCATAGCAATGAATGGGACCCATACACCTAACTGACAAGATGTTTATATACAGCCATTTTTTATTTTCTACATCCATCAAAGGGTTAAGCAATGGAAGCCGAGTTGGTCAGATTTAAGTATCTGCTCCGATTGCCCTTCCTCCGAGGCCGAAACCCCTAAGGGCTTTTAAAGGATAAATTAACCCTCAAGCAAGGAAAGAGTTGATGCCTATTAGCACTCTGTGAGCATTAGCCAGAGGGCTCTGCATTTAATGACATTATTAGCCATTTTTGCCACTACTGCTTTCTGACAGATGACAGTCGACATATGGGGTAGTTCACCTTAGTATGTTATAAAATGGCCAAATCCAATTCAACTGGCCTTCATTTTTTTTTCCTGTACGGTTTTTTAAATATTTGCCTTCTTCGTCTGACTCTTTCCGGCTTTCAAATGGGGGTCGCCGACCCCATCTTTAAAACAAATGCTCTGCAGGGCTACAAATGTATTGTTATTTCTACTTTTTATTACTTATCTTTCTAGTCAGGCCTCTCCTATTCATAGTCACATCAATGCATGGTTGCTAGGGGAATTTGGACCTTAGCAACCAGGTGGCTGAAATTACAAAATGGAGAGCTGCTGGAAAAAAAGCTAAATAAGTCAAAAAAAAAAATGAAAACAGGTGTATACAAATGCAGGGGTATACATACTATAGGACCCAGCACAGATCACTCTCTACATCTTAATAAATGTTCATTTAAAGGTGATCAGCCCCTTTGAATATTCACATATTTAGAAGCTTTGTGGATAACCTGCCGATCAGCACAGAGTTGAATACATACAGGTATGAGACCTGTTATACAGAATGCTTGGGACCTAGGATCTTCCGGATAATGGATCTTTCCAGAATTCGAATCTTCATACCAGAAAACCATGAAATCATTAAATAAGCCCAATAGGCTGGTTTTCCTTCCAATAAGGATTAATTATATCTTAGTTGGGATCAAGTACAAATTACTATTTAACTATTACACAGAAGAAGGAAAACTATTAAAAATTGGGACTATATGGATAGAATGGAGTCAATGGGAGAAGGCCTTTCTGTAATTTTGCGCTTTCTGGATAACGGGTTTCCGGATAATGGATTCCACACATCATTTTTATATCTATCTATCTATCTATCTATCTATCTATCTATATATATATATATATATATACAGTCTGGTCATTTCCCTACGTTTATAACATGGGTCCCCGGCAGCTGAATTTGACACCTCTAGGCACGTTTACTTAGGGTCGAATATCGAGGGTTAATTAACCCTCGATATTCGACGTCTAACTAAAACCCTTCGACTTTGAATATCAAAGTCGAAGGATTTACCGCAATTTGTTCGTTTGAACGATTGTAGGAAAAATTCATCGATCGATTTTCCTTCAATAAAAAAATACTTAGAAAGCCTGTGGGGACCTTCCCCATAGGCTAACATTGTACCTCGGTAGGTTTTAGGTGGCGTAGTAGGTGGTCAAAGTTTTTTTTAAAGACACAGTACTTCGACTATCTAATGGTCAAATAGTCGAACGATTTCTAGTTGGAATCGTTCCTTTCGAAGTCAAGGGACTTGACAAAAAAAGTAGACAAAAAAATACTTCGAAATTCGAAGTATTTTTTATTCTAATGCAGCGACCAGCCCTTTATTCCCATCCTGTGTGAATATGATAAGAGTCGGGTAACACGAGGGACTATCCCTGACCTCGGTCTTGGCTCTTATGGGACACACAATGTAGACCCTGCTAAATGATCAAGTCTGCTTCTGTATATGCCAACTCAGTACTTTGTGCCATTTGCCCTCTGAAAGCCGCAACATTATACTGACGCCGCTATGAACTCTTCAATCCCATCAGCCAGTGTTAAAAATCTGATTTTGTCTCTATTCGGCCATTGGCTTCTATCCCATTACAACATTATCCCTATATAATTCAATCAGGCTCGGCTGCATCGAGCAACATCCCATTCACTGGCGTAACCCCATCTCTGACCTCCCCATAGATCTATTTCTCTTCCCAGTCTCTGGAATCAACATGTAAACACAAACCCAGTGAGAATGAGGAATGAATGGATATTGGGAAGTTGTATCAGGAGTCAGAAGCAGCAGTGCAGAGAAAGGGACAGACACAATGACAGTTACACAGAACTATAAACCCAGTGAGAATGAGGAATGAATGGATATTGGGAAGTTGTATCAGGAGTCAGAAGCAGCAGTGCAGAGAAGAGAAAGGGACAGACACAATGACAGTTACACAGAACTATAAACCCAGTGAGAATGAGGAATGAATGGATATTGGGAAGTTGTATCAGGAGTCAGAGGCAGCAGTGCAGAGAAGAGAAAGGGACAGACACAATGACAGTTACACAGAACTATAAACCCAGTGAGAATGAGGAATGAATGGATATTGGGAAGTTGTATCAGGAGTCAGAAGCAGCAGTGCAGAGAAAGGGACAGACACAATGACAGTTACACAGAACTATAAACCCAGTGAGAATGAGGAATGAATGGATATTGGGAAGTTGTATCAGGAGTCAGAAGCAGCAGTGCAGAGAAGAGAAAGGGACAGACACAATGACAGTTACACAGAACTATAAACCCAGTGAGAATGAGGAATGAATGGATATTGGGAAGTTGTATCAGGAGTCAGAAGCAGCAGTGCAGAGAAGAGAAAGGGACAGACACAAGACAGTTACACAGAACTATAAACCCAGTGAGAATGAGGAATGAATGGATATTGGGAAGTTGTATCAGGAGTCAGAAGCAGCAGTGCAGAGAAAGGGAAAGACACAAGACAGTTACACAGAACTATAAACCCAGTGAGAATGAGGAATGAATGGATATTGGGAAGTTGTATCAGGAGTCAGAAGCAGCAGTGCAGAGAAGAGAAAGGGACAGACACAATGACAGTTACACAGAACTATAAACCCAGTGAGAATGAGGAATGAATGGATATTGGGAAGTTGTATCAGGAGTCAGAAGCAGCAGTGCAGAGAAAGGGACAGACACAATGACAGTTACACAGAACTATAAACCCAGTGAGAATGAGGAATGAATGGATATTGGGAAGTTGTATCAGGAGTCAGAAGCAGCAGTGCAGAGAAAGGGACAGACACAATGACAGTTACACAGAACTATAAACCCAGTGAGAATGAGGAATTAATGGATATTGGGAAGTTGTATCAGGAGTCAGAGGCAGCAGTGCAGAGAAGAGAAAGGGACAGACACAATGACAGTTACACAGAACTATAAACCCAGTGAGAATGAGGAATGAATGGATATTGGGAAGTTGTATCAGGAGTCAGAAGCAGCAGTGCAGAGAAAAGGACAGACACAGTGACAGTTACACAGAACTATAAACCCAGTGAGAATGAGGAATGAATGGATATTGGGAAGTTGTATCAGGAGTCAGAGGCAGCAGTGCAGAGAAGAGAAAGGGACAGACACAATGACAGTTACACAGAACTATAAACCCAGTGAGAATGAGGAATGAATGGATATTGGGAAGTTGTATCAGGAGTCAGAAGCAGCAGTGCAGAGAAAGGGACAGACACAATGACAGTTACACAGAACTATAAACCCAGTGAGAATGAGGAATGAATGGATATTGGGAAGTTGTATCAGGAGTCAGAGGCAGCAGTGCAGAGAAAGGGACAGACACAATGACAGTTACACAGAACAATAAACCCAGTGAGAATGAGGAATGAATGGATATTGGGAAGTTGTATCAGGAGTCAGAGGCAGCAGTGCAGAGAAAGGGACAGACACAATGACAGTTACACAGAACTATAAACCCAGTGAGAATGAGGAATGAATGGATATTGGGAAGTTGTATCAGGAGTCAGAAGCAGCAGTGCAGAGAAAGGGACAGACACAATGACAGTTACACAGAACTATAAACCCAGTGAGAATGAGGAATGAATGGATATTGGGAAGTTGTATCAGGAGTCAGAAGCAGCAGTGCAGAGAAAGGGACAGACACAATGACAGTTACACAGAACTATAAACCCAGTGAGAATGAGGAATGAATGGATATTGGGAAGTTGTATCAGGAGTCAGAAGCAGCAGTGCAGAGAAAGGGACAGACACAATGACAGTTACACAGAACTATAAACCCAGTGAGAATGAGGAATGAATGGGTATTGGGAAGTTGTATCAGGAGTCAGAAGCAGCAGTGCAGAGAAGAGAAAGGGACTGAAACGGAGGAATGAATGGATATTGGGAAGTTGCTTTGAATTACGTTTCCTTTTTTGGGTTTAAAAAATCTCTTTTAAACCATCGGGTTTGAACTAACCTTAGTGCAAGTGATCCTACACCAATAGAAGTAAGATTATAATCCATTTATTCTCCTATATGACACACAGGCACATGGGCTGCAATAAATTCGGCTTCATTTGTTTTCCCAAAGTGCAAAGTAAAGAGAAGCTTTGAGTTTAGGTGGCTTTATAGCTTATATGACATTATGTCTGTATAATATATGCAAAGTCAATAATACAATAAAGATAAATAGCTTTTCATTTGAAGCCAGTAAATATCCCAGCTGCTTGGCAGTAGCACACAGGAGGGAGAGGTTCATTGTGTGATGGGTCTCTTATAGGTGGCCAGTCAATTACGGTCTGAGGATGACAGTGAGTTCATTTCCAAATTATTCATTTGTTTATGGGTTTTAAATGAACTGTTAGTATGATGTAGAGAGGGATATTCTGAGATCATTTGCAATTGTTTTTCATTTTTTATTATTTGTGGTTTTTGACTTATTTAGCTTTTTATTCAGCAGCTCTCCAGTTCCATCTGGTTGCTAGAGTCCCAATTCCCCTAGCAACCATGCATTGATTTGAATAAGAAGCTGGGATATGAATAGGAGAGGCCTGAATAGAAAAAAAAAAAGTAACGATATCAAAACATTTGACATGTTTTTTAGATGTCAAACTAAAGAAAAGACTCCCTTTGCTAATAACAGCTCTTAATTTGAACATAAATTCAAATTATAACCTTTGCTGCTTCTTTATAATTTAATTAGCACGTGTAACCTTTATCGAAAAGCCCGATGCCATGATCAGGTTTAAACGAGCAGATGCTGTTCAGCTAGAGTCCTGCAGTGGGTCGGGTAATGCGGCGGTTCTGCGGGTTGGGCCGCAAGTCTTCTCAATAGCGATTTTTACTCCTTTTTTTCTGATCACGTTTACTTCCAATGATGTCACTTCCGGTTTACAGTGACAACACTTCCTGTTTTGTTCCTTTTTCTGACCACACCTACTTCCGATGATGTCACTTCCGGTTTACAATGACAACACTTCCTGATTCTTGATGGTCAGCAGGTCGCGGGTCCAGGTTAAAGTTCTTGCGGATCGGGTAGCAGGTAAGAATGCGGGTTGCAGGTTGCGGGTACTGGTTCCAAAAAATGGACCCCGAAGGACTCTATGTTCAGCAAACAACATGGGTAGAATCTATGGCTACCTCTTAAATAAACGGCCCTAAATAAAGATTTAAGAGCAGAAGGCGCATCATAAATGTTATTTTTATTGCTTGGAGACTGAAGAAAACAATGGATAACGCCACTAATTACAGTCATAAAGCAGGAGCCGCACTGTCAGCCTGAAATATTGAATCCACAAGGAAGATTGGCAGTTTATTAATGGAGCCAAACACTCAGGACAACGAGTTCATTTGCAGCCCCCAATTTTATTCCCCTAATCTCATTTAACCCATAGTCAGCAGTTGATATAAGTGGTGAAGGGTCAGTGCTAATTGCCTTCTAATCACAGGGGGGCTGCAGATCTCTTGCTTTCCCTTTTATTGGAGGCATCTTTAAAGGGGAACTGTTATTTTGCAGAATGAATACAGGTATTGGGATCTGTTATCCAGAAAACTGTTATCCAGAATGCTCCGATTTATGGAAAGGCCGTCTCCCATAGGCTCCATTATAATCAAATGTTTAAAACTGATTTCCTTTTTCTGTGTAATAATAAAACAGTCGCTTGTACTTGATCCCAACTAAGATATAATTAATCCTTATTGGAGGCAAAACCAGCCTATTGGCTTTATTTAGAGCAGAGACACACGTGGAGATTCTGGGAGGTTTAGTTGCCCGACGACAAATCTCCTCTTCTTCGGGCGACTAATGGCCGGCGGGATGGCACTCGGAACACTTCGTTTTCCGAAGTCGTCTGAAGTTTCCTCGTGAGGCAACTTCGGGCGACTTCTGAAAACAAAGTGCTCCAAGTGCCATCCCGCCAGCCATTTCGTTTCTAGTCAGCGAGAAGGCAGTTCTGGGAGATTAGTCGCCCGAAGAAGAGGAGATTTGTCGTCAGGCAACTAAACCTCCCAGACTCTCCACGTGTCTATGCCCTTAATGTTTACATGATTTTCTAGTAGACATGGCTTCTGCTACAGGGAAGTAGGGTTGCCACCTCACCCCTTTAAAACCGAACGCATATGGAATCCACAGCCTAATTAGCAATTCATTTAGATGCATGCTGCAGAATTAATTGATTTAGGGCTTTTACAGAGGAGGGGAGCGCAGGAGTAGATGAACTGAATTAGTTTCAATGGGGCTGAACTCACACAGACGCATGTAAGCGTCGAACGCAGGTAAAATGCAACATGCTGTGTCCCAACCTGCGTTCGGCGCTTAAATGCGTCTGTGTGAGTACAGTCACATTGAAAAGAATTCAGTGTGCGCTCCTCTGCAGGCGAACACGTGAAACCGGAACGCAGCTAAAAACACTAGTCTGTAAGAGCCCTTATACACGGGCGGTTTTTCCTGTGCTCCCCTGCGTTACGTTTTCTTCCGTTCAGGCGCAGAGGAGCGCAGGAATAGATGCACTCAATCATTGTGAAGAGGGCTGTACTCACACAGACGCATGTATGCAATGAAATGCAACATGCTGCGTTCCAACCTGCGTTTGGCGCTTACAGTACAACCCCCTTCACTATAATTGAGAGGGTCTACTCCTGCACTCCCTTGCAACTGAACGGAAGAAAGCGCAACGCAGGAGAGCGCAGGTAAAACGCCCATGTATAAGAGCCCTAATGTGCATAAGGGATAAATGAATTGCTAATTAGCCATGCAGGCCGTGGATTCCATATGCATTCGGTTTTAGGGCTCTTACTGGCGTAAGGGAGCGCAGGAATAGACGCATGTCATTATTTCAAATGGGGCTGTACTCACTCGTGTGTAGGCGCCGAACGCAGGTTGAGACGCAACATGCTGCATTTTTCCTGCGTTCGGCACCTACACGCGTCTGAGTGAGTACAGCCACGTTTGAAATAATGACATGCGTCTATTCCTGCGCTCCCCTGCGGCTGAACGACAAAAACCGGAACGCAGGGGAGTGCAGGTCAGAAAGCCAGTGAGTAAGAGCCCTTAAAGGGGTGAAGTGGCAACCCTCCCATGGAGTGAAGCAACTCACCGTGCCTTTAATAACCTCCTTGCCTTTATTTTAACTAGGGACTCCCCAGATCCAGGATTCAGTTCGGGATTCAGCCTTTTTCTGCAGGATTCAGACGAACCGGACTGGAATAATCACGTGACTTTTAATCACACATACATGGAATTCCAAATTTTCTTGACCACACGCTGGACATGTCTTCCCCCCTCCTAATTTACATATAATTAAAATTAGGGTTCAGATTCGCTTCAGCCAAACCTTTCACGAAGGATTCGGACAGATCGTAAAATTGTGAATTCAGTGCATCCCTAATTTTAACCCCATAAGGGCTCTTACACGCGGGTGGTTTTACCTGCGCTGCCCTGTGTTGCTCTTTCTTCCGTTCAGCCGCAGGGAAGCGCAGGAGTAGACGCACTCAATGATTGTCAAGGGGGCTGTACTCACACAGACGCATGTATGCGCCGAATGCAGATGAAATGCAACATCCCACCTGCGTTTGCCGCTTACATGCGTCTGTGTGACTACCACCTTCACAATCATTGACTGCGTCTACTCCTGCGCTTCCCTGCGGCTGCACGGAAGAAATCGCAACGCTGGGGAGCGCAGGTAAAACCGCCCGTGTGTAAGTGCCCTAAGATTCCTACACTCCCACGCGTGACAATACTCTAAACTCACAATACAATTAATCTCTACGGCACAGACATATCTGAGGGGAAGAATGTAAATGAGAATTAATGTCCTTTCTATGATATACAGCAGTGGCTACGGTTCAGCAAGTATATTAAATACGGACATATCTATTATAATAAATACATGGAGGCATTGCAGGCTCATTCCTGCAGCCAATTATTCAGTTCTTACAAATTCAATGTCTTATTCATGAAGGCGCACATTAGTTTTATTTGCAAGTCTGCCTTTGCCCAATATCGGCTGCATCTGTCTCATCTCAACGCGGGAGAGGAATGAATGCACGTCTGCAGTGAAATCATCGCAGGAACACATGCGCTCCCATAAAAAGGCACTTAATAAGGAGCACGGGGTTAGTTCACCTAAACTGTGGGATTGGTGCTACTCTTTCATCAAGCAATATTCTGCTCTTCTCCGTGGATAATTTACAATTCTAAGTATAAGGAATTGGGAGATGGAACAGATGCGTTTTAAAGGGGAACTTCACCTAAATGTAAAATGTGAGTATCCTGTAGTCTGATCTTGTCTAACAACTCCACTTCTTTGTCTGTTTCAGCCTAACAAGCTTGGCAGGCTCCCTATTAGTCTGACCAGGACAGGTCCCTCAAACCAATGCTTTTCAGAGAAACTGCCCCTAAATCTAGGATGAATAATAAATGCAGTTTGAATCTATGATATCACAGAATGTTAGTATGATAAGGACAAGGCAAGCCTTCTAAATACAGCTATTGAAAGCATATTATTTACAACATGATTACCTGCCCCAAAGGGGTTAAAGGGGTGGTTCATTATTAAGGTAACTTTTCTTATGTTATAGAACGGCCAATTCTCAGCAACTTTTCAATTGGTTTATTATTATTTATTTTTTATAGTTTTATAGTTATTTGCCTTTTTCTTCTGACTCTTTGCAGCATTTAAGGGTAAGGCCACACGAGGAGATTTGACTTTTGAGCGACTATCTCCCCGAACTGCCTCAGCGGTTTCCCCATAGGCTACAATGAAAAGTCGCCTGTGCTAATGCACACGCGGCAATGCGTTTTCTATAGTCGCCCCAAGTTGCCTCAGTGACGCTCAAAAGACGAGGTGATTAGTCGCCAGGCGACAAAATCTCCCCAAATCTGCTTGTGCTGACTCCCTTCTAAAAAACAAATGCTCTGTAAGGCTACAAATGTATTGTTATTGTTACTTTTTATTCCTCCTCTTTCTATTCAGGCCTCTCTTATTCATATTCCAGTCTCTTATTCAGATCAGTGCATGGTTGCTAGGGTCATTTGGACCCTAGTTACCAGATTGCTTAAGATGCAAACTGAAGAGCTGCTGAATAAAAAGCTAAAGAACTCAAAAACCTTCAATAATAAAAAATGAAAACCAATTGCAAATTCACTCTCTACATCGTCCTTAGGGCAGAGACACGCTCAGAGTCGGGGAGATTACTCACCCGGTGACAAATCTCCTCTTCTTCGGGCAACTAATCTCCCCAAACGGACTTCCCACCAGCTATAATCGATATCACCGGCAGGATGGCACTCAGAGCACTTTGTTTTCCGAAGTCGCCCAAAGTTTCCTTGTGAGGCAACTTCGGACGACTTCGGAAAACGAAGCATTCCGAGTGCCATCCCGCCGGCGATTTATCTTCTAGTCACTGGGAAGGCAGTTCGTGAAGATTAGTCGCCCCAAAGAAGAGATTTGTCGCTGGACGACTATACTCCCCAAATCAGAGCGTGTCTCTGCCCTAACATTATCTTAAAGGTGAACAACTCCTTTAATAATCAAATATAAAAGAGTACTGCTCTTCATATTTAGGAAACCACAAACCAATGGCGCAACTGTCTTCGAAAACCCAGGGCCTCCTACAATTAGGTTAGCTGGGCCCTATCTCCCCAGAGGGCCCCAAACAAGTACAATGAGGCCCAAATAAAAAAAATAAGGGCCAGCTTTATTTCACTTACTTTCTACTTATTCCTATCGGATTTTTAGAATCGTATTTATCAATGGAGTTCACCATTTGATAAATGTGCTTTAAAAAATTCTATAGGAATGAATCAAAAGTGAGTGTTTCTTTGGCGAGTTCTAATTTCACATTTTGATAAATCTGCCCCTAAAAGTCCACCCACAAAGCCCCATCTATAAGTTGCCCATATTTATGTGTTTCTTGGGGCCCCTGACAGCAGTACCCCCTGTCCTGATGAATACCACTGTCCCCATTAGGACTGTCTAACTGTAGCAGTAGGGTGCAGTGAGGGTGATGATGAGTAGGCCCCGGGGCCCATCCCAAACCTAGGGCAGCCACTCTATGCCTGGGATCGCAGCACAACGCATGTATGTTACATAGGAGAAGAGACACGCGTGCAGACAACACTGTCCCCTGATTTGGGGCAACTGCGTCTCAACACAAGTGGAGGTAATTGGAGACGCCTTGTTAAAATCTGCTTTAGGACATTGTCTCGCTGAGGATTATACTGATCAGTTCTGCTCTGCTGAAGGGACATATTTATTATTCTGATTAGGCTCAGGGATTGGGACGATTGTATTTGTCTCTTCTCAATGACTGGTATAATGTACCCACGTTGCTCTATTTCAGATGCCGACGCCTTCTGTTTGGTCTGTGTCAAGTCTAGGGGTGACTGCTCCCCAACTGCACTGTCTCTCTGTGGCCCCCATTTCCGTCAATCATTCCATTATAACAGATTCTATAGTTATAAACAGCAGCCACAAATAGAACATTCCTTGGGAGCGATAGTCTATTTAACAACATTACTGGTATGGAAACCATTTTCAGGGCTGAAATGCGCCAGTACCAGCGCTCTCATGTGTCGCCCAATCAAGTGAACGGGAGTTAAGACACCGACAGAGAATACGCCAGATGCACCACAGCCCTTAGGGATCATTATTATTCCGCTGGTGAATCTGAAGGACAGCTCCGAAACCGGAGGCTAATGAGCATTCCAAAGACATTAGAGATAAAGTGTGACATTAGCCTTGAGAGAGAGAGAGGGCTTGAGCGAGAGAGAGTGCGCATGTGAGAGACCGCAAGAGAGATCACGACAGAGAGTGTGCATGAGAGTGTGTGAGAGATATCGTGTGTTTCAGAAAACAAGGCATGTAAATTAGGGATGCACCGAATCCACTATTTTGGATTCGGCCGAACCCCTGAATCCTTCGCAAAGGATTCGGCCGAATACCGAACCGAATCCGAACCCTAATTTGCATATGCAAATTAGCGGTAGGAAGCTGAAATTTTTTTTACTTCCTTGTTTTGTGACAAAGTCACGCGATTTCCCTCTCCACCCCTAATTTGCATATGCAAATTCGGATTCGGTTCGGCCAGGCACAAGGATTCGGCCGAATCCGAATCCTGCTGAAAAAGGCCGAATCGCGAACCGAATCCTGGATTCGATGCATCCCTAATGTAAATACACAAAACAAACAGCAACTAAAGGCATAAAGTGATGAACACGCAATAGCGCAGGTCGCAGTATTCTGGTTGCACTCCCCATCAGGAGCCGGTGTTGTGTTTCTCCCCCGGTCTTTGTTGCCCCCGCTGTCGGCAGGCTACATGACCCTGTAAGAGCCAGATGGGGCAAGCCGTGCAAAGCTTGCATGAAGGTCGCCGGCCTTTTAACAGCGAGCCAATGTGTGTCATCGGTGCAGCTCGGTTAGCCACGACTTGGCACAGGTGGAATGAGCTGCTGGTAAGAAAGGGATTACCGTATATACTCGAGTCAATAAGCTTTCCCAGTTTTTGGAGGTAAAATTAGGTACCTTGGCTTATACTCGGGGCGGCTTATACTCGAGTATATACGGTACATGTTTTTAATGAAATTCATTTCTTAAGGCAGGTAATTAAAGACTGAGCCACAAGTGGGGACACGGGGGGCTTCTTGTGTTATTGGAATTGCAAAACACGACCAGAAGCTCTGCCTCTTGCTCTCAGACCATGAATCTAGTATTGGGGGGGGGGAATCCTTTCAGATATAATATCAAACCTTTATTGTCTGGATTATTCTTTATAAACAGTGATCAGAACAGACGTGGATAGGGGTTCAGGTGGTACAGATGTAGGGGATCCGATGATCAGTCAGGATAGAAGATCTTCTTGTTTTTATCCGACTCCTCCGAGTAATGTTCTACTGCACCCGTCAACGTCATTCTCTAGCGATGGTTCTGGTTTAAACAAGGAGCCGGGTATCAAGAGAATGGGTCAGTAGAAGGGCCACCTGGGATCAGGCTCACTCTGATTGGCTGTTTGAGAAGTATAAGAAGAGGCCAATCATCTATGGTGTCCCCAGTGCAGCTTTGTCAGGGGTCCCGAAGGCTCCGCTTAGGCTTTTGCGGACCAAGGAGGAAGCAGCAGGCACCAAACACACGGTATGCAAGGGGTTAAGAAGTTAGCGAAGTCAAATCAGGGTCAGTTCAGGTATCAAGGCTCTCAGTCGGTATAACAGGCCAAGGTCAAGATCAGGAATCAAGGTCAGAATCAGTAATAACGCACCCAGGAACACACTAAGTTGAACCTATAATCGGGCACGGTCTGGAAGTCTTTGGCATCTATTAAAAGGGGATTTGCACACCAAAACGAAAGCGATGACGTCACGTTTTGACGTGGGTCCTTCATAACGCTGCGCATTTTTTGACGCGCATGCATCAAAAATGTCACGACATGCTGCGCTTGACCTCTGGGCGCCGCCATCTTACCTGCAGCACCAAAGAGAAAAGGAGCGCCGACGTTGCCCTAACTGAGCACCCGTATACCCAAAAGCAATGCAGTAAACTATTAAAGGGACGGATCACCTTTAACTTCTAGTATATTATAGAATGGCTAATTCTAAGCAACTTTTCAATTGGCCTTCATTTTTTTCTTTTTTTATAGTTGTTAATGATTTGCCTTCTTCTACTGACTCTTTCCAGCTACTAATGGCTACAAATGTATTGTTATTGATACTTTTTATTACTCACTTTATTCAGACCACGCCTATTTATATTCCAGTCTCTTATTCAAATCAATGCAGGGTTGCTAGGGGAATTTGGAGCCTAGAAACCAGAGGCTGAAACTGCAAACTGGGGAGCTGCTCGAAAAAACAAAAAAACCACAAATGATAAAAAAATGAAAATCAATTGCAAATTGTCTGGTTCGGGATTACTGGCCGAATACTAAACCAGATCCTAATTTGCATATGCAAATTAGGGGTGGGAAGTGGAAAACATTTTTACATCCTTGTTTCATGACAAAAAGTTTTCCCTTCTGCCCCTAATTTGCATATGCAAATTAGGAGTCAGATTCAGTTCGGCCGAGCAGAAGGATTCGGCCAAATCTTGCTGAAAAAGGCAGAATCCTGGCCAAATCCCAAACCGAATCCTGAATTCGGTGCACCCCTAGTTTAAAGTGGGGCTAGGGAAACCTCTGAAACACATATATTTAATTTTCATCAGTTTCGGACAGCTGGGAAAATTGTGATTAATAAAAGTATATTAAGTACGTACCCCTCCATCTATTATCTATTTATTTTACACCCAGATGAAAGTAAATGATGAAAGCCGCACATATGGAATAATAGGAAAGTGAGAAACTTGGCTCAGAGGCTACCGTTCTATATATACAGAGATTATGCTGTTCAGGTGAAAATCTCAACCCATTCGAGTGCAATTAATCAGTTTTTTTTGCCCACCAGACAAATAGCTTCCTCCTCACAATGGGGAGGTAACAATGGTCTCGGTTGCCTAGAAACCCAGGCAGTCTCCCTGCACCAGTGGCGTCTCGCTGAGAGTGTCAGTGACATGGAGTTCGGGGCAGGCCGAAGGGAAGAGCAGGGATATATTCCGGAGCCCGGGATGCTTCAGTGGATGTGTGGCTGGAACGTTTGCTCAGTGGGTCTCAATATAAACTGAAACTGCATCTCAACCTCCATTGTGCTCTCAACTGCAGCTCCCTATGGCTGTCAGGTCTTTGAAGGATTCGTTACAGTCAAACGGGAAATATGAATGGATTCATTGTATCTATAGTTCTATAAGTAGGACACGCTACAGATAATATAAATGATAGATAAAAGCACATGGGCATCTGCCAATGATATGTGGGAATAAGAGAGAACACTGCCAGCGCTCTCTATTATAACAACATGTCACACAGGTTAATATACAAGATGTAAACACAGCAGATAATTATACAGATAATTCTATATATAAGGACATATCTCTGCATCCGCTTCCTATTAATAATGAATCAATTGAGATTGACGGATACAAACCTGAGCCAGAGACATGTACATCACTCCCAAGCCCCCCATTTATATTCACAGCTTCCCAACATGCAAGTCTGTCTCACATCAACTGCATTATGGGCAATTGGGGGATTTGCACTTTCTTTTAACGTTTCCTTTTTTTTTTTTTAATTGGTCGTTTTTCAAAACCATTTACCTTCCGTTCTGTCTTTCAAACTGCTCAGTCCTTGCTAAGGGAACGAAGCTCTAGCAACGAGTTAGGGTAGAACTACACGGAAGATTTCTGGCGGATCCGCCAAAACGTAGGCGTCAAATCGGATGCGACGGAAAATAAGGTAAGAAATGCAAATGTCGGATGGTGTTGCAGCATTCATCCGATGCGACACAACTGTCGGATGCAAACGATGCACGCTGTGTCGTATCGCGTCAGATGAATGCTGCAACACCATCCGACATTGCTATTGCTTACTTTACTTTCCGTCGCATCTGACTTGACACCAGTGTTTCGCCGCATGGCGTCAGATTGGACCTAACCCGCAGGGGAGCCCGGGAGTGGACGATTTTGCCCCAATCTGATGCCACACGCTGAAACACTGGTGTCAAGCCCAGTTTCATGCGTTCAGCTGCAGGGGATCGCAGGGGTAGATGCACTGAATTCTTTTCAATGTGACTGTACTCACACAGATGCATGTAAGCGCCAAACGCAGGTTGGGACAAAGCATGTTGCATTTTATCTGCATTCGGTGCTTACATGCGTCTGTGTGAGTACAGTCACATTGAAAAGAATTCAGTGCGTCTACTCCTGAGCTCCCCTGCGGCTGAACGCATGAAAACAGTGGAGCGCAGGTAAAAATGCTCATCTGTAAGGGCTCTAACTCACGAGCGGTTGTAGCCGCGCAGGAATAGACGCATTACATTTTTTCCAATGGGGCTGTACTCACACAGGCGCCGAACGCAGGAAAAATGCAGCATGTTGCGTCTCAACCTGCGTTCGTCGCCTACACGCGCCTCTGTGAGTACAGCCCCATTGGAAAAAATTTAATGCGTCTATTCCTGCGCTCCCCTGCGGCTGAATGCAGAAAAAAGGAACGCAGGGGAGCGCAGCTACAACCGCTCGTGAGTAAGAGCCTAAAATGTTAATATTTGAATCCCAACAGTTGCACAAAATTTAAATAATTCAACACAAAATTAAAGGGGAACTATCACGAAAAGAAAAGGTTCTAAATATAATCAATTAAAAATTCTAAATGCCATTTCTGAACTATGAAGCGTTGGGTGTCGATTCTGATTGACAGATCAAATACAGTGTGTGTGTATATATATATATATATATATATATATATATATATATATATATATATATTGGGTACTCCATTTTCTAGCAGATGTATTAGAGCCAACTCAAATAACTGACTCCAGCAAAAACAAAAGCTTAAAGGGGTGGTTCATGTTTTAGCACTGGCGTAACTATAGAGGAAGCAGACCCCACAATCTAGGGGGGCCCGGGGAACAGTGGGGCCCGGACTGCGGGTCTGCTTCCTCTATAGTTTAAAAAATTCCTCCTCCTCGGACGCTTGTTTACCCTTTCCGACACGGGTGGAAGAAAAGAGTGTCAGGCTGAAGGTGTGGCGTGCGGCCCCTCAAGTTTTTGGACGGGGGCCGGACACAACTTCGCTGCCTTTACGTTAACTTTGAGTATGTTATAGAATGGCCAATTCTAAGCATCTTTTCGATTGGTCTTCATTATATATTTTTCATAGCTTTTCAATTATTTCTCATATTCTTCTAACGCTTTCCAGTTTTCAAATGGGGGTCACCGACCCCATTTAAAAAAAAGAAATGCTCTGCAAGGCTGCAAATTTATTGCTACTTTTTATTACTCCTCTTTCTGTTCAGGCCTCTCCTATTCATATTCCAGTCTCTTCAAATCAGTGCATAGTTGCTAGGGGAATAAGGATCCTAGCAACCAAAATGGCTGAAGCTGCAAACTGGAGAGTTGCTGAATAAAAAACTAAATAAGTCAAAAACCACAGATAAAAACCAGTTGCAAATTGTCTCAGAAAATCCCTCTCTACATCGTACTAACAGTTAATTTAAAGGTGAACAACCCCTTTAATAAGAGAGAGAGAGAGCGAGAGAGAGAGCGAGAGCGAGAGCGAGAGAGAGAGCGAGAGAGAGAGCGAGAGAGAGAGAGAGAGAGAGAATTTCTGGTGATTTTAAAATCATGTGTCATGTGCTTTAATAGATTTCTAGGCAAAAGGAGCACCCCCCCATCCACAAAGGCTGCATTGGACCCAACTGTCATTCAAAATCAGTCTCCCAACTGCAGCATGAATTGAGAATGGAGAGAGACAGGTGCTGATATGAGCGAAGATTAACTTGATTATTTCAGAAGCAAATCAGAATTCTTAATTGATTATATTTAGAAAATGTCTTAATTTTAGTATGAGGAATCTTATATTACATTTTAATTTTCATCATAGTGGCCCTAAAAAAACTAACTGCATATTGTCTTAATGAATTGCAGCCAATGGTTTTCTAAAATGTCATTTTAAGTTGACCCCTACGATAAAATAGCCGATTACACAGAACACAATGATACATTTTGGCTAAACAATGGAAAGGATCCGGATGAAGAGCGAAAGCACAAAGCCAAAGCTTGCCCAAAGGATAGCAATCGTCACACATGAGCGAGTCCCAACATCAAAACAGGCAGCAGCTGGTCAGTGAGGGTCCCGTTTAATCAGATAGGGGGGCAGCCAGCGAGAGGGAAATATCAGCATTTGCATGACAAGAAACAAGGACTGAAATGCAGCCAAATAAGTTCTGCGAGAGGAGATAAAGCAGAAGAGCCGGTGTATTCGCCGAGTCCTATTGAGCTTCGTGATCTTGATAAAAGCCGACTTTAGTTTAGTAGAAAAGAGCCGCACAGAATCGGAGCACGGCACAGACTACTCCAGCGCTGCCCTAAATCTGCCATTCGCTTTCAATTTAACAGATCAGGGCAGTGAGGATAAGGGATGCAACGAATCAACTATTTTGGATTCGGCCGAACCCCCCGAATCCTTTGTGAAAGATTCGGCCGAATACCGAACCGAATCCGAACCCTAATTTGCATATGCAAATTAGGGATGGGAAGTGAAAAATAATTTAACTTCCTTGTTTTGTGACGAAAAGTCACACAATTTCCCTCCCCACCCCTAGTTTGCATATGCAAATTAGGATTCGGATTTGGTTCGGCCGGGCAGAAGGATTCGGCCGAATCCGAATCCTGCTGAAAAAGGCAGAATCCTGGCCGAATCCCGAACCGAATCCTGGATTCGGTGCATCCCTAGTGAGAATATAAATTCAGGAAAAGAGACGTGGCATGGCCTCTAATCTACGGGCTCGTTACCAAAGAATACACCATCCTAAGGGCGTTTTTCCTGCGCTCTTCTGTTCAGCCGCAGGGGAGCGCAATAGTAGTAGGGATGCACCGAATCCACTTTTTTGGATTCGGCCGAACCCCCGAATCCTTCACGAAGGATTCGGCCGAATACCGAACCCTAATTTGCATATGCAAATTAGGGGTGGGAAGGGGAAAACATTTTTTACTTCCTTGTTTTCTGACAAAAAGTCACGCAATTTCCCTCCCTGCCCCTAATTTGCATATGCAAATTAGGATACGGATTCGGTTCAGCCGGGCAGAAGGATTCGGCCGAATCCGAATCCTGCTGAAAAAGGCCGAATCCTGGCCGAATCCCGAACCGAATCCTGGATTCGGGGCATCCCTAAATAGTAGACACACTGAATTATTGTCAAAGGTGCTGTACTCACACAGACGCATGTATGCGCCAAACGCAGGTGGGACGCAGCATGTTGCAATTCACCTGCGTTCGCCGCATACATGCATCTGTGCGAGTACAGCCCCCTTCACAATAATTGAGTGCGTCTACTTCTGCGTTCCCTGCGGCTGAACGGTAAAAAGCGTAACGCAGCAAAAACCGCCTGTGTATAAGAGCCCTTAGACTATAAACATGGATGTAAACAACGAAACAATATATCCCTTATTCACTTCCTACGGGGCCACAAGAGATTGTCTCATGAACTTGGGCAAATCACAGGGCAACAGAGTAAGTAGAGGGCAAATGATTGCCATATCCCTGCCAGGATGTCCCAAGTAGGACAAATAGGTTCCCCTTGGGCTACAAAATTGGCTCATTAGTGATTATATTGTATAATAGCTGCTATTTGTTGTAGTATATGCCCAGGGGATACCCAAACTGCACCCTCAGCTGTTGATGAAATACAACCCCGGACATGGAGCCAAAAGCCTCCAGCCTAATCAAATATATTACTTTCAGTCAACAGGGAATCCCTAAAATGTACGGAAAGTAAAACACATTCTGGTGCTGCCATAGAGCTTGCCAAACAGGGTGCATGATGGTTAGGAGCATGAGCACTCCCATGTGCTATCTGATTGGATGCAAGAGCATTACTTCCTGGTCATGCAGTCAAATGAAAAAGCTCCTGCAAAAACAAAATATGGGAATAAAAACTGCCAAGGAGTAACCTTCAGCAGCATAGGAATAAAGGGGAAATAAAAGGCAAGGTAATTAGATTTAGCTTTAGGGCTCTCATATCAATGCATGGTTGCTATGATAATTTGGAGCCTAGCAACCAGATCATTGCAAACTGGAGAGCTGCTGAATACAAAGCGAAATAGCTCACAAATAAATACTACATCATAATGTTAACTCAATGCATTTTCTCTTTATTGTGTTTGTCTTTCTTCTACCCCAATCCAAAAAAAGTGAATTTAAAGAGCTTTCTTGTTCCTAGGGTCAGTGACCCCCGGCAGGCAGAGAAACAGACTGATTGTGATCCTACATTCATATTGGTTTTTTATTTATAAGGGATTCTTTTCTGAACCCTGTACAATTCATCTTCCAGTCTGTCATAGGAACGGCTGCCTGCGCTCCAAGGTCGAGAGGTTGGGGGTTTGTGTACCAAGAACATCATTAAATCGAAGAAATGCCCTAGATAATATAAATACTAATAAATATGTTGCAAATTGTCACAGAATACTATATGTGTGTGTGTGTATAAATATATATACTGTAGCTAATAGACTATTTCATAGAAAAAATTATATATATATATATATATATATATATATATATATATATATATATATATATATATATATATATATATATATATATACCGTATATACTCTAGTATAAGCCGAGTTTTTTAGCCCCCAAAATATGCTGAAAAACTGTACCTCGGCTTATACTCGGGTCAAGCGCAAAAACAGTCGCCGGCGCCTAAGAATAGTCATCCAAAAACGAGACTGAAACTTACCAGAAGCTGCTGCATTTCTCACCCTCGGCTTATACTCGAGTCAATAAGCTTTCCCAGTTTTTGGAGGTAAAATTAGGTACCTCGGCGCTATATATATATATATATATGTGTAGGAACAGCTTGTGTATTGGCTACACTTCCCTGTAATTCCCAATTATTTGCTGCTGGATGTATCAGGTCACAGGAAATGGATATTCCGTTACATTCCAGCATTACGGATGGATTCCCCGCTGAAACCTATTGGGATTTACCCTCTGAGCTGTTTCTTTATGAACTACTTACATTGTAATAATGAGTTGCACGGTGCGTCTATCCGCAGCTCCTGACCCCCGATATATCGCTGGCGAGATGCGTGTGTTAGACGTTTCTCTTTATTATTTCAGCATTGATAAAAAGGTCATTAAAACAAAAGCATTTTATGTTTCTCGAGATGCACCAAAATCATAACTTTAGGATCTGGAAGAATAGGGGTTACTCCACAAGAATACTTCATGTCAACCCTAGTACAGGTATGGGATCTGTTATCCAGACTGCTCGGAACCTGGGGTTTTCCGGATAACAGATCTTTCTGTAATTTGGATCTTCATACCTTAAGTCTACTAGAAAATCGTATAAACACGAAATAAAGCCAATAGGCTGGTTTTGCTTCCAATAAGGATTAATTATATCTTAGTTGGGATCAAGTACAAGCGACTGTTTTATTATTACACAGAAAAGGGAATCTTTTTTGACAATTTAAATTATTTGGACAAAATAGAGTCTATGGGGCAAATTCGCTAACCTCTGAAAATTCGCCAGCGACGGCTTCGCTCACAGTCAGGGGAAGAACTACCGGGGGCGCAATACCAGCCCCCAAGGCTTGCGGTTTCCTAGTTCTACTTTGTGTCTGTGTGTGGGGACGGCATTAGAGTGCAAGCACACAGGGGATTACGGACAGACTGTTATTACCATGGGATAACCGTGTTGAGACGACAGCCGTAGAAATATATAGAACATTAAAGCTTATAATATCACTGGCAAGATTATGATTATAAAACATAGAGAAGAAAGTGTGAGCCTATGTGCGTGGGATTAGGCTAAAGCTCATTATGTCTATACAGACTGAAGGGTTAGCATTAGACTCCATACCATTAAGTCTATACATGGCTCAGCTTCACATTTACCATACTTAAAGGGGCACTACACCTGCTTGTGCACCATGAGCATAGGGCTAGTGTTGAACTTACCTTTTGCCTATTGTTTTAATCAAAAATGATGTACCCGTTATCCAGAATGCTTGGGACCTCGGGTTATTCCGGTAACGGATCTTTCTGCGTCTTTGGACGTCTTACTGCAAAAGGGTGGTTCACCTTTTAGGAGGTTTTAAAGTTAGAGTTGTGTTTTCTACGAAAATTTGTTCATTTCGATTTCTGGTCAAAACTCACATTTTCGGGGTTAAAAAAAAAAAAATTGGTATTTTTCGAGATTTATAACTCCCCTGACCCTAGAAATAACTTGAATCCGAAAATGCTCCATCTTAAAACCTGTCGAAGGTCATGTAGGAATCAATGGCAGAGGTCCCTAGAACCATTTGAAGACGTTAATAGCCTTAACCTATTTTTTTTTTTTTTTTTTTTTTTTTTTTTTTTTTTTTTTGAGGGTTTTGCTCATTTTCTTTTTAGCCGAAAACTTGATTAATTTGAGTTTTTGGGTTTTGCAACTCAAACTCGCTGGATCAAGTTTTTCATTCATTCGAGGTGAAAATCATTTGACCTTTAATAAATAACCCCCTTCGTATGTTGTAAAACGGCTAATTCCAAGCAACTTTTCAATAGGCCTTCATTTTGTTTTGTTTTTTTTTATAGTTTTTGAATTATTTGCCTTTTTCTTCAGACTCTTTCCAACTTTCAAATTTAAAAAAACAAATGCTCTAAGGTTACAAATGTATTGTTATTGCTACTTTTTATTCCTCATCTTTCTATTCAGGCCTCTCCTATTCATATTCCAGTCTCTTGTTTAAAGCAATGCATGGTTGCTAGGGGAATTTGGATCCTAGCAACCAGACGGCTGAAATTGTAAACTGGAGAACTGAAATATCTCAAAAACCACAAAAAATAAAAAAAACAATAGCAAATTCTCTATATCATACCAGGGAGATTTATCAAGGGTCGAATTTCTAAGTGAAAAAACGTGGAAGTTTTTTCTTTGTTTAAATTTAGCGGTTTTCGATTGAATTAAAATTGTTGATCGATCGTAGAAATCGTTCAAATCGAACGATTTAATCGATTTTCAAAAATTCAAATGTTGGCTATAGCTTCTACGAGGTCCCCATAGGCTAACATAGCAATTCGGCCGGTTTAAGGCGTCGAAGTCGACGTTTTTTAAAGAGACAGTACTTTGATTTTCGAATTGTCGAATATTTGAGGTATTTTCAATTCGAATCGAAGTCGAATTTGGCCTATTCGATGGTCGAAGTACCCAAAAATTACTTCGAAATTTTCAAATTCGAAAATTCACATCGACCCTTAGTAAATGTGCCCCTAATAGTTAATTTAAAGTCAAACAACCCCTTTAAGTCTACTAGAAAATCATATAAACATGAAATAAAGCCAATAGGCTGGTTTTGCTTCCAATAAGGATTAATTATATCTTACTTGGGATCAAGTACAGGTATGGGACCTGTTATCCAGAATGGACCTGCAGTTGTCCGGATAAGGGATCTTTCCGTAATTTAGATATTCATACCTTAAGTCTACTAAAAAGTCAATTAAACATGAAATAAAGCCAATAGGCTGGTTTTGCTTCCAATAAGGATTAATTATATCTTAGTTGGGATCAAGTACAGGTATGGGACCTGTTATCCAGAATGGACCTGGAGTTGTCCGGATAAGGGATCTTTCCGTAATTTGGATCTTCATACCTTAAGTCTACTAGAAAATCATATAAACATGAAATAAAGCCAATAGGCTGGTTTTGCTTCCAATAAGGATTAATTATATCTTAGTTGGGATCAAGTACAAGCGACTGTTTTATTATTACAGTGAGAAAAAAGAAATCATTTTTAGAAATGTGTCTATGGGAGATAAATGTTCCGTAATTTCTAGATAACGGGTTTCCAGATAATGGATCCCATACCTGTACTACCTTTATTTTTTTCATTTTTAACCTAACCCAGGGCAAATTGAAGTTGCTTCACTTCTCCCTTCTATTGTGTTATATAAATGGCCGCAATGAGACCCTGTTGCACAGAAGCACAGACTAATGGGTTCTTTTTACAGTAAATTACAACACACACACGACAAATAAAGTCTATTTTTACAGTGATGGTCGGCATAATGCTGAATTATTTTCCCCAAATGTTTTTTTGGTGATATTTAAATCTCCTTTACCCGCATAGGAATAAAGAGATCCTTTTCGAATTCCCAGTAATGATTAATCTTATCCGTGAATGACGACAGCTAGCTTTGGTTACCCTTTAATTTGCCGAGTTCCCTTGTGTGAACGATTGAAAGCGATCAAACGCTAGATTATAAACATGTGCCGATATTACGGGACAGGTAGGTAAGCGAGGAGAGGTGCAAGTGTATTTTATTAGGCTGCATCGGTGATAAACGTTTATTTGCTTTTGCAGCTGCTGACTGACCCACAGAGCGCCTGCTTCGTGTCGCTTTATATTCCAGTCCATAAAACGTATTCAATTTCTGGCAATAAAGGATAAAAAGAAATCCAGTGAAAGAATGCAATTGGGGTCGGCGCGCTACGGGGCTGGTGTAGTGACCCCGAAACACTTAAATACGGTGCAATTACTTCTCAAAGGAAAAGGAAAGAGCGGTCACTTTTATCGGATACATTTTCACCTTTTTCGAATATTTCAAAGGAATGAGATGCTTTACAGATGTCCACGCAGCAGTCAGGGGTTTGTATTGTTCTGTTCCGCTCCATATACTTGCAATTGATTTTTGTTTTTCTCTCCGTGCTCCCGGGGATCAATACTATATACTTAGAGAGCCGGCAGAATATTCGTTCACTAGAAAGAGATTAGTGACCGGCGGAAACTCACCAGCGGCCCTGATCCCATCAGTTACCAAGGAATCCTATTTATACAGACAGTATATTAATTAGAGACGATGACATTTGAAGACTTTCCCCATAAATCTCCTTGTGCTGAAGCAAAACTGACAAAGGCAACAGACAATGGAACAAATAGACGCGAGGGGGAAATATTTGGCTCCTGGGAACCAGACTAAGATTTCTGATGGCTTTAACCACATGGTCTCCATAATGTAAAATTCCACTTTATTCTCATTTATGGTCCTGTCCATACTTCAGCTACACAGGCAGTGGGCAGCGTATGGGGCCCTCCAATGGGCTTCCCCAATAAATAACTAGTCGAAAGTCGGCCAGATGTTCAGGCAGGTTTAACAATCCCGGCAGATTGAGGACCACATCAACCAACCAATGAACTATGATCCAACCACCCATATTCTCCTTGTTGTGATCCAATCATTGGGCCCTAGGGCCCACAACTGGATCAGCCCGATATCGCCTGGGCATTTCAGGTAGACATCCGCTCTTTTGGTGATCTTGCCAAACGAGCAGATCTCTGCATGTACGGCCACCTTCACGTTGTATCAACTTGCCCGTTACAGTAAGTGGGAAGGATTGTAATTAATCACTGATAATTGAGCCTGGCCCATTACTGGGCAGTGGCTGAACCCCTCAATACATCATTCCCTAACATCAGCACAAACTTCATATAATGAATGGTTACCACCTTTTCTGGAAACACCAGCCTAAATGTGGCCCTACATGGGCAGATTTAAGCTGCAGATTCAGGTCCTTTAGACCAGAGGTCCCCAACCGCCGGGCCGCGGGCCAGTACCGGGCCACGGCCAGTCTTGATCTGGGCCACCGAGCCTAACGACCAATTAACGTGGTGCACCAAACTGGACGTGGGCGCACCACAATTGGACCCCAACCCCTCCCAATAAAGTCCTGCGCGGATCTATTTTTTGTAACCCGCTTCCCGACCCAACCCGCAAGTACCTTATCCGCAACCTGGACCCGTGACCCACTGACCATCAAGAATCAAGAAGTGCTGTCATTGTAACCACAAGTGACATCATCGGAAGTAGACATGATCGAAAAAAAGGAGTAAAAATCGCCATTGAGATGACCTGCGAACCCGCAGAACTGCCGACCCACGTCTATACCCGCACCCGGAACCCACAACCCGCAGGGAACCGCAGGTCTCTGCGGGTAACCTGCGAGTACCCGACCCACTGCAGGACTCTACGTCCCAACCTCTCTACCCTGCCCCCCCCCCGGTCCTGTATGGGCCCTCCGACAGGCCTCCCTGACTGATATCTGGCCAAAAACTGCCAAATATCCATTGGACAGGTTTGTTGTTCTCCTCCAATCGAGCAAACACGGTCCTCATCCCGTCAGCACCTATTTCCTTTATTGTAGTCTGATCATTTCGCCCGAAGGCCTTCCTTCGGTAGGAATTGGGATGAGCTCCACTAGTTTGGTGACCTCGCCAAACTAGAGGATTTTAAAGGGGGTTATTTACTAATATCCGAACTTATCTCATTGTCGCAATAAAAAAAAAGCTTGACCAAACTGGATTTTGCCTTATTTAATAATAAATTAACTCGATTTATTTAGATCAGTAAAAACCAGAATCATAAGATTTTTTGGGGGGCTTTTCTCCCGAAAACCTATATTTTTTCGAGTTTCTTTCCTGAAAACGTCGTATTTTTGAGCTGAACCTACTGATGACCACAATATTTGGGAAAGGTGCCTCTCCCACTGACTTATACAGGACCTCGACAGGTCTGAGGTGGCGGATTTTCAGATTTGGGCTTTTTGCACCAATGGGGTATAATAAATCTGGGGGGGAAAAAAATCTAGGTTTTTTTTTTTTTTCCCTAGAAAAATTTTACGCATTTCCCAGAGGAGGAGGGTCCCCTAGTTACACATTTGTCCCTATCGATAACATAGGCAACGTGCATTATATTAACTAACATCCCCCAGTGATATATCCAGTTCTCAGCAGCCTTCTCGGATAGTCTGCCGAATAATAGGAACGGATGTCTATTCACCTACATCGATCGCTGGGGTTCAAGTAAGGTTGTTAGTAATTTCCCACAATTAGATTTCTGCCATCACATATTTATCAACCAGCTGTTGTTGTTTGGAGCCAATATGGCTGGGTCTGTAGCAGCCCTTTAAAGGAATTGTCAGTGTAAAAATAAAAACTAGGTAAATAGATAAGCTGCGTAAAATGTTTCTAATATAGTTAGTTATATATAGTTAGAAAAAATGTAATGTATAAAGACTGGAGTGAGTGGATGTGTAACATAATAGCCAGAACACTACTTCCTGCTTTTCAGCTCTCTTGCTTTCCACTGATTGGTTACCAGGCAGTAACCAATAAGTGACTTGAGGGGGGCACATGGGCCAAAACTGTTGCTGTTGAATCTGAGCTGAATGTGGAGGATCACTGAACAATTATGTCCCATGTGGCCCCCCTTATAGTCACTGACTAACTCAGAGTTAGAGAGCTGAAAAGCAGGAAGTAGTGTTCTGGCTATTATGTTACACATCCACTCACTCCAGCCTTTATACATTACATTTTTGCCTAACTAACGATATTACATACATTATTTATTTTGCACAGCCTATCTTTTTACCTAGTTTTTATTTTTACACTGAACCTTAAAGGAGAGTTCAACCATAAAAATAAAAAAAACTAGGGATGCACCAAATCCACTTTTTTGGATTCGGCCGAACCCCCGAATCCGTTGTGAAAGATTCGGCCCAATACCGAACCGAATCCGAATCCTAATTTGCATATGCAAATTAGGGGTTGGGAAGGGGAAAACATTTTTTACTTCCTTGTTTTGTGACAAAAAGTCACGCAATTTCCCTCCCACCCCTAATTTGCATATGCAAATTAGGATTCGGTTCGGCCGGGCAGAAGGATTCGGCCGAATCCAAATCCTGCTGAAAAAGGCCGAATCCTGGCCGAATCCTGAACCGAATCCTGGCTTCGGTGCATCCCTAAAAAAAAACCCTACCCTATATAGACCCCCTCCCTCCTTCTCCCCAGCCTAGCTGCTACCACAGGCAAATGCCCCTAAGTCTTTACTTACCCCTCGGACAAGATACGGTCCAGCAGAGTTCACGGCAGCCATCTTCAGGCTCTACTGTAATCTTCGGAATGACAGCGCAGCTTCTGTAATCTTCGGTGCATGCACAGTTGTTGCGGAATTGCTCCAATTGCGCATGCGCTGATACGGCACTTACTTCCCGAAGATTATAGAAGAGAAGAAGATGGCTGCCATGAACACTCGCGGCACTTCATTTTTCCCAAAGTCGCCCAAAGTTGCCTCACAAGGAAACTTTGGGCGACTTCGGAAATAGAAGCACCGCAAGTGCATTGCCACAGGCGATTTTCATTTTAGCTGGCGGAGAGCAGAGGGAAGGCAGTTTGGGGGAAATTGTCACCCTGAAGAAGAGGAGATTTGTCGCTGGGACAACTAATCTCCCCGAATCTGCTTGTGTGGCCAGACCCTAGACATGGCAGCCAACACCTCCTTTTGGGGACTCGTTTTCCCCACGTGTCCCAGATAAAAGTCAAAGACAGCAGGCAACGTTCCACTAGGGATTAATGGAGAAACGTCATTCTGTATGATAAAGTCCATGATATTTGATCCAATGCAAATGCCAAAAGTTGCCGGCTCCTCTCTGATCCGTCAATATAAACACAGGATCAGCTTTGCAGCCAATGTTCCGCTCATACAATAGGAGCGCTCGTGGCATTTACACGGACGCATTAAGAAGAAGCGGATAAAAGTATTTACAAGGCTTCCCGATAAAACAAATGCGCTGACGACTCGATAATAAAGTTAATTAAAAGCTGAATAGCACGAGAGATATCAGAAATCTGCCCATACAATTGTCCCAGAAAGCAATTTGCTATTGTCACCTATAACAATAAGGAATATGACTCACTATTAGTCTCATTAGAGGAGACAATGGATTTTCCGTCTCTCTATACCCCGGAGGCCAACTAAATGGTTTAGGGAATGAGATTGGTGGGCTGGAAAGATTATAATCCCCAGGCGGATTTCAGTGGGATTCAAGGATTTCCAGACCAGTACCAGTTGCCCAAGACTCATGTACATACAGTGGTGTGCAAAACTATTTGCCCCCTTCCTGATTTCTTATTCTTTTGCATGTTTGTCACACTTAAATGTTTCTGTTCATCAAAAACCGTTAACCATTAACTAGTCAAAGATAACATAATTGAACACAAAATGCAGTTTTTAAATGAAGGTTTACGGTATTAAGGGAGAAAAAAAAAACTCCAAATCTACATGGGCCTGTGTGAAAAAGTGATTGCCCCCCTTGTTAAAAAATAACTTAACTGTGGTTTATCACACCTGAGTTCAATTTCAAAGGTTATAAAGCCATTTCTAAAGCTTTGAGACTCCAGCGAACCACAGTGAGAGCCATTATCCACAAATGGCAAAAACATGGAACAGTGGTGAACCTTCCCAGGAGTGGCCGGCCGACCAAAATGAGCCCAAGAGCGCAGAGACAACTCATCCGAGAGGCCACAAAAGACCCCAGGACAACATCTAAAGAACTGCAGGCCTCACTTGCCTCAATTAAGGTCAGTGTTCACGACTCCACCATAAGAAAGAGACTGGGCAAAAACGGCCTGCATGGCACATTTCCAAGGCGCAAACCACTTTTAAGCAAAAAGAACATTAAGGCTCGTCTCAATTTTGCTAAAAAACATCTGAATGATTGCCAAGACTTTTGGGAAAATACCTTGTGGACCGACGAGACAAAAGCTGAACTTTTTGGAAGGTGCGCGTCCCGTTACATCTGGCGTAAAAGTAACACAGCATTTCAGAAAAAGAACATCATACCAACAGTAAAATATGGTGGTGGTAGTGTGATGGTCTGGGCTTGTTTTGCTGCTTCAGGACCTGGAAGACTTGCTGTGATAGATGGAACCATGAATTCTACTGTCTACCAAAAAATCCTGAAGGAGAATGTCCGGCCATCTGTTGGTCAACTCAAGCTGAAGTGATCTTGGGTGCTGCAGCAGGACAATGAGCCAAAACACACCAGCAAATCCACCTCTGAATGGCTGAAGAAAAACAAAATGAAGGAGTGGCCTAGTCAAAGTCCTGACCTGAATCCTATTGAGATGTTGTGGCATGACCTTAAAAAGGCGGTCCATTCTAGAAAAGCCTCAAATAAAGCTGAATTACAACAATTCTGCAAAGATGAGTGGGCCAAAATTCCTCCAGAGCGCTGTAAAAGACTCGTTGCAAGTTATCGCAAACGCTTGATTGCAGTTATTGCTGCTAAGGGGGGCCCAACCAGTTATTAGGTTCAGGGGGCAATTACTTTTTCACACATGAAAATGTAGATTTGGATTTCTTTTCTCCCTAAATAATAAAAACCCTCATTTAAAAACTGCATTTTGTGTTTACTTGTGTTATCTTTGAATAATAGTTAAATGTGTTTGATGATCAGAAACATTTTGTGTGACAACATGCAAAAGAATAAGAAATCAGGAAGGGGGCAAATAGTTTTGCACACCACTGTATACTGGTTTCTGCCAAACTTCATTGGGCACCTCTAAAGTAAGTGGGAAACATTTGACCCATTTCCCTTTAAATTTACACTGAAATCTCAGAGTTTATTACCCCATTAAACAATCTGAAGTGCCTATTAATATGCATTACACACCCCTTTAAATCAGAGCGCCATTTAGAGATGTGGCATTTTCGTTTGGCAGATGTTGGTTCTAAATGGCAGCGATTACAATCATCCCGAGCGCAGCGCTCATGGTAGGCATGGAACTCAAACTCCAGCCCCTGGCTAATCATCCTTTGCTTTAGAATTAATGAGAAGATGAGCAAGAAGAACGGCAGTGATTACAGCTCATTATGTACTTGCCGAAAGCTTCAGTTTGGATCAGAATTTCTGACGACTTGCACTTTTAGCATGCGGATTCATAGAGGTATAGAATGACTTGAAAGAGTAACGATGAGTGTATATAATTGCTGGCGCAATGGGACGACTAATTGTCATGGTACAATGATGGCAATGGAGCTGGATTACGATGGCCAATGGCAGGCCCGGACTGGCAAGCTGTCCAATCTGGCAAATGCCGCAATCGCTGCTCATTATAGTTAAATGAGAAGGAAAGGCTAAAATGAAGTAAGCTTAGGTCTATAATAGGTATAAATAATAATTAGGTATAAATACACCAGTAAAAAACCCTCAAAATAATGCTGCTCTGAGTCCTCTGTCAAAAGAAACAGCACATTTCTTTCCTTCTATTGTGTACTCATGGGCTTCTGTATCAGACTAACTGTTTTCAGCTTAAACCTCCAGGGCTTGAGCATGCTCAGTTTGCTCCTCTCCCTTCTCTGCTGTAATCTGAGCCCAGAGCTATGAGCAGGGAGAGACTCAGGCAGGAAGTGATGTCACACCAAGCTAATATGGCAGCTGCTATCCTAAACAAACAGAGCTTCTAGAGCAGTTTACTCAGGTATGGTAAATCATTCTAACGAATAATTAGTATTATAGCTTGCACTATTGTGGCTAATCAATTGGCAATAAACTGATTTGGTAGCTTTCCTTCTCCTTTAGGTGGGCCAGGAAAAGTCGAATGGGACCAAAAGTGGAAGTCGTTGGAAGAGGAGAACGAAGAAGCTGCCGTCTCCTAGAAGATCGTCTGCCAATTTTTAATGGAACATTTCCACGAATGCAGGGGGGTTTTTTTTATTTTATTTTTTTACTTTAATGGGGATGGCCACCAATGTTTTTTTTGTTTTTTTTTCATCTTGCAGGGATCTGCCCACCAGTGTTTTTTTTAATTTGGGTGGGGGTGGGGGCTGATCACCAATTTTTTTTTTTTTACTTTTATGGGGGAGGCCCTCTCCACCAATGTTTATTTTTTACATTTATGGGGTACCCTGACCACCAATGCTTTTTTAACTTTAAGGGGGAGGCCTGGTCACCAATGTCCCACATATATAAATGGGCTGCTTTGATTTTTTTCGCCAGCCCTGCCCTGGTTTCAGGCTGCACAAGGGCAACTAAGCCATGGTGATGTGAGAGTTATGAAGGCTGCATTAAGGAGCTAAATATTGCGTTCGTCGGCAGTGGTAGTAGCACATGAGCTGGCCTGAACCAAGCCCACAAATGCTTCCACATGCCGTGACTTCTTTTCCTATGAATGAATTATATGCAATTCCCCTCCTATCTGTAGCATAACAATGGGGGGACGGAACCACCCCTGCCCCTGTTATGTGTAGCAGCTGGTAACCTTCACTAGATAAGGTCATCAAGGGGCTATGTAAATACATAAGAGCAGATTATTTCTTCTTCTGGGGCTTCTAGCCAACACCATTACTCATAAAGGGTAAAGAGAAATGCAAGTGCAGGGTCCAATGCCGGACCAGGGTGGAGGTAGCTCCAGGGTTCCCCATCATCAGTAGAAACATTGGCACAGCATTGAGGAGAACATAAGCAAGACGGGGGGGAAACGAGAAAACATGGCAATCATTTCTGCACTTCTATATGGCTTGTAGAATTATCCTGGGTCATATCTAGCAACCATTGCCTGTGTTATTTCTGGTCTATCCATGAATTATCATTAATTGGTGATAACATTACCAGCCCAAGCTAAATCAGGTCCATCCGGCCGTTTATTGGCAATATAAGGAATATCTGAAGCACTGCTGGACAGACGGATCTGGATTGTATCGGGTTTCCGGGCTTGGTATATATATATATATATTTCATTTACTCAAGAGCAGGGAATTAAAGGGAACGCACATAGTGACTAATAGCATTTGCACTGAGAAGATAATGTGCCGACGAGTTAAGCTGGCCATAGATGTTGAGATTTTGAAAAGATCCGATCATCATAATCAAAACCCAACCACTTTGTGGGTATACCCGACCCGATGCAGGACTCTAACTTCAGGGACATCTGCCATTGACATGTACATGACCTCGAAAGGTTTGGGATGGAGTATTTTCAGATTTTCAGCAGCTTTGGGGGTATAATAAATCTTTTTGTTTTTGTTTTCCAAGAAAATTTGAGTTTTTCCCTTAAAAACCTCAACCAGATAAATTCAAGATTTAGGGGGTTGAGTGTTACAGTTTTTTTTTTTTATACCTTGAATGAACTCTCAACTCAAATGGTTTAAGAAAAAACGTGAATGGCAAAAACCGGACTCTCCCAAAACCTGAAAACTCGATTTAAAAACCTGAAAAAAACTCGAACATCATGCAGGCCGTCAACATCTTCAAATGGTTCAAGTTCATGGACTCCTACATGACCTCGACAGATTTTAGATGGTGTATTTTTGGATTCAAGCTTTTTCCTGGGTTGGGGTAGAATACATTTTGAAACATTTGGGTTTCATTTAAAAAAAAAATTGATTTAACCTGAAAATGCGAGTTTTGACCAAAATAATACAACTCGAAAACTCAAATTTTTTGAACCTTAATAAATCTGCCCCTTAACATGCCGTGTTTGTGAGTATGGATCTGCTAGGCAGTGCATGTTGATGTGATACACAATTAAGAACATTCGGGTTGCTGGGAGACGAGACATTGGGCTAATCGCTATTGATACTGCTAATGACGTTTGTTTTCCAAGACCCACTTCTGGACAAGCTTATTACTAGGAGACATAATACACACAGCTTTCTTGCCTGTAAATGAATGAGGGGCAGAAACTAAAGGGCAAGATAAGCCTTTTGCTAATGATTCATTAATATTCCTCTAACATGCAATTAGAAGATACCAACGGAGCAAGTAATGGGTTTGTTTGTAAATCTTTCGGAGAGGTCTTGTCAGGGATATTGCGAGGGACTAAGGACAATATTGATAGATAAGTAATTATTACTATGCTGCACTTACTGGGGCAACATATGTTTCCAGTGTAAACAGCCATATTTTCCCATTTTACAGTTTGTTTTTTCTTCTTTTTACCCAGCAAGTAAAACAGTAGAGGCCATTTCCAGACTAAAGAATTGGGGATTGCTTACTTCATGCATTGCCCTAGTCTAGTGATACACAACCTTTTTTACCCATGAGCCTCACTCAAATGTAAAGAAAATTCCTTGGGGATGCCAATAGTTATGTGTGGGTCAAGTTTCCCTCAACCCTAACCTGCCCCCTCCAAATCCAAACCCGGCCCCCTCTATTTATAGACCCATGCTGCCCCGTGATGAGGTCACGAAAGGGGCGGGGCAGGTGCAAGACTATAAATTTAGGGTAGCTGGCAGTATGACGTCCGAACCCATCCCGACTCATGGGTTTCAGTCTGGTCCGCACATTACTAGATGCCAAATAAGGACTGTGATAAAGTAATTGGTAGCCCCATGTGGACTACTAGCCTGTATGAGGTAGAGTCCTACATTGGGTCGGGTAGCCACGGAATACCCGCAATATGATTGGGACTCAGCAGATTATTCTTCATTTGCCCAATGTGAGGGTACCCGCGGGCATCCAATACTCTGCAGTGGGGAGGGGCTACGATGGCCATTGACCAGGGGAACGCTAAAATTCCAAGTGTCCGAATGGTTAAAAAATGCCCGATATGACGTCACTTCTTTTCAACGTGTCTGCGCGACAACAACACTGCGGGGAGCAGGTCTGGTGAAAATTCGTGATGTTGTCAAGGCAGGTAAGCGGGTCTGAGTCAGGCTTCGGGTAAGTGGGTACAGTTTGGGTGTGGGCTTTAAAAAACAGACCCATGCAGGTCTCTAGCACGAGGCTCTGTTGGTGTAAACCGGTGTCCAAAATTAGAATTGAAGCCAAGAATTTCAAAATGGGCACGTACTATGAGGCAACTGGGAACAACATTAATGGCAGTGGAGTACAATCAGTCACTGGTTGAGGATCCCTACCCTATTCCATGCTGGCAGCACCAGGACTGAGATTGAAATAGGATGACTGCTGCCAATGGTCCTAGGGTAACGGCTTTAATTATGAAGAGTAGAGGGACGACAGGTGAGAGTAGGGCAAGAGGATCACCCTTTGTCCCACAAGTGTGACGTGACCTCACAGTTTTGTATTTGATTGTACAGAGGCTGTACCTCTATGCTAAAGACCATGTCTTGCAAATTTAATTAAACTGAATCTGGCCGATTGTCTTCAGGGACGCAAACCTAATTGACAAAGTGGAGCGTAATATGTCCCAGCACAGTTCCATTTGATGCAAACTATTCTGGTGAGGGGCAGGTTTCATAAAGCAGGTCAGCGCCGAGTCCAGGCATTTCATTGTGTTATAATTCTGCATGAAACTATGGTACAGCCAATCAATGCTGCACTCTAGGGCCCAGTGATCGGATCACAACTAGAAGAATACAGGCAGTGAGATCAAGGGCCATATCAACAAACCGATGCGCTCCTCAATCCAACGGAATTTTTAAACCCACCGTATCTACATCTGGATGACTTTTAGCCAGATATCCATCAAGGAAGCCCGTCGGAGGGACCCATACACTGGCCAATAAGCTGCCAACTTAATCTGTCGGCAATTAATATTGGCTTGTGTATGGGAATGACTGATCCAAGAAAATCCATGCAAAAGAAATGGTTCAGTAAATCCCATCACTACATAGTATAAAGTCTAGCTCTGAGTGAAATTGCTTTAGACAGAAAAAGATAAGATAATAACTCTGTCAGCGGAAGATTTAGTGTTCATTTCATTCCAAAATAAATGGAGGCATTACTCCTGCAAAGCCATGGGAACACGACTGCGAGTTGAGATGAATGGCCATCATTTTGTATGAGTGAAAGTACGTTATCTCTACAGCTTCAGTGAGACAAAGTAAAAGTCATTCAGACAAAAGCGAAAACCAGAAAGAACACCAGAATATTAATGAATGGACCAAGAATATAAAACATTCATACTAAAGGTCCAGCATCCCCCCCAAAAGTTAAGCCAAGTTCATGTCTCTAGGAAAGAGCAATTAGCCCATGGAATAGGGGTTTCCTAGAAGGTTCCTGGGTACAGTCGTTTTACAGTAAAGGAAGTAATCCATGGAACAGATGAAGACATAAAGCATTTTCTGTTCTACAGTAAAGGAAGTAGTATCTGAGAAAGAGGAAGTGGCTCCTGGCATAGAACTTCTCGTTCTACAAATGAGGAAGGCCCACTTAATAGGGTACATTGTTCTAAAAAAAAAAAAAGAAAGGGGCCAGGGAATAAGGGTTCCAGTTTTACATAAGATGCAGTCCATGAAATGCCACTTCCACGTCTACAGAAGTCCACTTCTTATGAGGAAATAGTCTATGGGTGTCCAGTTCTACAGACAATACATTGGATAGGGGGTCTTGTTCTACTGAGGAAAAATGTGGTTCTTTGGATAGGGTGTCTTGTTCTGCAGAAGAGGAAGTGCTCCATTGAATAAACAGTCCTGATCTACAGAGGAGGAATTGATCCATAAAGCAAGGTCTTTTTTTTTTCTTTACAGAAGAGGAAGTGGTCCTTGGAATAAGCTGTCCTGTTCTACAGAAGAAGAAGTGGTCCATGGGATAAGCTGTACTGTCCTACAGAAGAGAGAGTGGTCTATGGAATAAGGTGTACTTGTTTAAAGATGAAGTCATGGGCCATGGAATAAGCTGTAGTTTTTCTACAGAAGAGGAATCAGTCCATGGAAAAAGCTGTCCTTTTCTATAGAAAAGTTTTTGTCCATGGAATAAGCTGTACCTGTTCCACAGAAGAAGAAATGGACCTTGGAATAAGCTTCTCTGATCTACAGAAGATCTACTTCTCTGATTTACATAAGAGTAAGAGGCCCATGGTATAAGACTATATACGGTTATATAGAAGAGGAAGTGATCTTCTACAGAAGAGGAAGAGGTCCATAGAATAAGGTATGGAAATCTACAGCTTATTTTGTGGTGAAAGTTCTAGATAAGCTACTGCCCTCCAGCTGTTACAGAAATACTAGGAACCCAACAGATTGCTTGCTATTGTGAAACCATAACAGCTGGAGGGCTGCCGACTGGACATCCCTGACCAGTAATAAAGACTCAAGAACCGCTGTGTTCACAGGGACATCCCAGGATAGAGGTTAACTCCATTTTCATCTGAATCAAAACTAAACCTTAACAAATGCCACTAAGGGATAGGAAAGGCTGTCACTGCACATTCATTTAATCGTATCTAAATGTTTTATTTGAAGGCGATGCGTAGAAGCCATCAGAGCATTTCCTCTCTCTCTGCTTCAGCAAAATAATGAATCAAGCAGTGAAGCATGAAAACTACAGAAATTTGTTTTTGAACTGTCCCAAGACATCACATGAAATAATAAGCGACGCATGGAACGATAACGGTGTGGGATGTTTGTGCATAGTCCTTTGAACCATACGATTATATCTCATCCACATCAAGTATTATGCACAATGGATGGAAGTCGCCCAAATATAGAGAAGGAGCTTTCAATGAACCAAGTCCAATAAATGAGTGTAGGCATTGACTGATCAATTAATACCTTTGGAGGCTTCATTTCAATGACAGGTGGTACAAAACATGGGCTTATTGGAAGCCTTGTCCAACCAAGAAATAGCAACCTACTGACATATATGAGAATATTGAGATCCATCAACGGGACCAAGGTTGTTTGCTTGGCTAACCCCTAAGGTCTAGAGACTATCACAAATATGGCCACACAGCTCTCTAGGTGCCAAAAAGTGTCAGATCTTCAACAAGTGAGATGGATAGAGGCAATACTCAAAGAGATGTGCACGAGTCAATGTCTTGTATTGACCTTGCCAAGTATATCGGCCCTTTAAGAAAGTCCCCAACTGGCCCCAGTGCTGCCCGGTATATTTTGCCAGATGGGTGACAAGTGCTGTATTCATATTTCTATATATTTTTTATAAATACATTTTGGATTATATTATGGGCCACTAAAGAGCAACTGTAGTAGAAAAGTGCTCCTGCATCACCTCCAATGGCCTCTATTCTAATGCCAACTAGGAGAGATAAGTACAATTCTGTGGGGCTCATTTATCAACATTGGGCAAATTTGCCTGTGGGCAGTAACCAATAGCAACCAATCAGTGCTTGGCTTTTTTTCAGGCAGATGCTGGTAGATCAATGAACGCAACAATTTAATTGGTTGCCATGGGTAACTGCCCACGGGGCAAATTTGCTCAGTGTTGATAAATGACTTCTTCATTATCACAAGAACGAGCTGAAAGCAGGGTAACCATTGTCAAAGCACCCTCGTAACATTTAGGGCCCAAGAAGAAAGAAATATTCTGCATCTATTCAGATATATCTTGCTTGTTTTATAGAAAGACATATACACCCTTCTAACTGTAATCAAGTCCAATTAATAATTCCATGTTTCTAAAGAAAAGTAATAGAGAGTTAATGGGCCTGATGAGCCTATTCCTGCCGAGATCACAAACCAAACATCATCCATCACAAGATGTAATGTATACCAGAGACAAAATGCACGAAATCATATATCTCTCACTCTCCCCACGGGACCTTCATAAATCACTTTGGCTCCAAAACAACAACTGGAAGAAACAGAAAATAAAAAAACACCAAAAATAAACTTTATGCCAACCACAAAAAATGGTGCAAATATATTAGGTCTGAGGCTTTACTACTGTTAGGGATAGAGGTAAGCTGGGGTGGGGTGGTGATTCTATTATACAAGTGTTGGGTTAGGCTTGATGTGAAGCAGGTTTGCAGCGAGAGGAACAGATGGCCGGCACTCATGTTTGACATGTGAATAATTAAAACAGCTGCATCTCTGATAAGGCCAAAGTTGAGGATCCCCACAAGGGGATAAAACATCCTTGATCATAAACCCGCAAGAATATATATATATTTATATTTATTTTACTTTTAGACCCATGACACAGAAAGAAAGATTTAAAGATGAAAGCGTTAAAGTGCCAGTGAGACATAAATAATAAAATACACAAGTTCATTAAGGGCTCTTACTGACAAGCAGTTGTAGCTGCGCTCCCGTTTTTCTGTGTTCAGGAATAGACGCATTATGTTTTTTCCAATGGGGCTGTACTCACACAGGCGCGTGTCGGCGCCGAACACAGGAAAAATGCAGCATGTTGCGTCTCAACCTGCGTTCGGCACCTACACGCGCCTGTGTGAGTACAGCCCAAATGGAAAAAATGTAAATCCCTGCGCTCCCCTGCGGCTGAACACAGAAAAACGGAATGCAGGGGAGCGCAGGTAAAAACGCTTGTCTGTAAGAGCCCTTACTGACGAGCGTTTAAAGCTGCTCTCCCCTGTGTTCCGTTTTTATGCATTCAGCCGCAGGGGAGCGCAGGAATAGATACATTCAGTTTTTTTCAATGGGGCTGTACTCACACAGGCGCGTCGGCGCCGAACACAGGAAAAATGCAGCATGTTGCGTCTCAACCTGCATTCGGAGCCAACACGCGCCTGTGTGAGTACAGCCCCATTGGAAAAAACAATGTGGCTATTCCTGCGCTCCCCTGCGGCTGAATGCATAAAAATGGAACGCAGGGGAGCGCAGCTACAACCGCTCATCAGTAAAGGTGGCCATAGACTCAAAGATCCACTCGTTTGGCGACATCACCAACGAGCGGATCTTTCCCCGATATGCCACTAACTGCATGGCTATAACGGGGGTAATTCGAACGATCGAATTACGATGCGTCAAGGGGCTCCGACGGGTCGGTCAAAAATCAAACCTTCCCGATCGATATCGTGGCCAGATATCGATCGGGAAGACCCCTCGGAAGCCCCCATACACGGGCAGATAAGCTGTCAAATCGGTCCAAACGACTGATATCAGCAGCTTTATCTGCCCGTGTATGGCCACCTTAAGAGCCCTTACTCAGGCTTCAAATTAACATGTTAATTAACATTTCTAACATGTTTAAAGCTGCAGCACACAAGGCATTCAGATGACCACGGTTATTATCGAACAGTGCATGGCTGTACAGTAGGCATCAAAGCGGTGGTTCACCTTTAATTTAACTTTTAGTATATTCTGGAATGGCTCATTCTAAGCAACTGTTCAATTGGCCTTCATTTTATATTAATTTTGAATAATTTGCCTTCTTCTTCTGACTCTTTCCACCTTGGAAATGGGGGGGGGGGTCACTGACCACATCTAAAAACCAGATACTCTGTAAGGCTACAAATGTGTTCTATTTGTTACTTTTTATTATTTATCTTTCTATTCAGTCCCCCTCTTATACATATTCAGTCGCTTTTTTTAATCAATACATGGTTGCTAGGGTAATGTGGACCCTATCAACCAGATGGCTGAAACTGAAAATCGTAGAGCTGCTGAATTAAAAGCTAAATAACTCAAAAACCACACATAATAAAAAATGAAAACCAATTGCAAATTATCTCAGAATGTCACTATAAGTTAATTAAGAGCAGAACAACCCCTTTAAAAGTCATTCCCCCTGGTACGATATATGGTGTCATAGTGCGCTGTAAATGCCATATTTTAAGGTCTCTGTGCCTTAGGTGATTATTGAAGCATAAACAGAAAAGGCTGAAGGCATATAGAGAATAGCAGGCAACATTTTTGGAACGGACGGCACTTTATTCCTTCCAACATTAAAATTTCCCTAATTGGAACACAACCCAGGGGCTTTCAGCCAAGTCTGTGCTACTGATATTTACAGGGTCTGCTCTCAGCCTTAAAATATCATATAATATATATTTATTTTTATTTATTTTTTTTTATTATGTTAACTGTTTCTTTCAACTAATATTACACCCAATCAGCGATTGCTTATGGCCAATGAGAAGAGGAGGATATTTCCTGTTTGCATTTTGCAGCCAATAAGGAAGCCTGCATGCTGATTAGATGTATCAGTAGTTGTGAGTAGTTCTGGCAGCAGGTAGGTACTATCCAAGGTGAGAGAGAGTCATTACAACAGTTGTGATTAGAAATGTAATAATGTCGCTGACAGTTAAGAGTTGGAGTTAAGATGAATGGCAGTTGAGCATGACCAATTGATGCAATTCCAGCTGACAGAGAGACGCGCTGGGTTAATATTTCACTTTCAAAGCACCCGTTTTACATGCTGTTTGGGAGCCCTGTTCCACAAGCAGATGGGAACCACACAATTTTATATTCACGCACCCAGGCGGGAACTTAATTGCATATTAAGCTCGCTACACTGGGGCAATTAAAATCATATCTGCTGTCAAAGATTCAACATATTTTACAGCCAAGACCTGCCTCCTTGAATGAAATCTATTCTTGTAGCTGAAACCGAATGTGAGATCATGATCTATTGATTGGTTTTAACCCTGTCCTACTTGCAGAAGGGACAGACGGCAGCCAAACAGATTTACAATATTCAATATTTTAAACTCTGTGCATTAAAATCTATTTAGGTGTTGTCTAGATATCTGAATGTTGTCCTCTGTGGCCCCAGGAGCTGCTGCACATTGGCTGAGTTACTTGCATTTATTGCTTCCTATCTGTGAACACCAGGCATTACACATATATGTTTTCATTAAGGTTGGACTCACATAGCACAAAAGGCTCAGTATATGTGCAGAGCCCTTATAGTCTTATTTAATACCAGGGTCTTTTTACCTAGAATAATGTAATAATTCTTTATTATTTTTAACAGTATCTCAATTATAATATACCCAAAAATCAATTGTCAGTATATGTTCTTCCTCTATTCCAAGATTTTATTTGTGCACAAATGGAATCAAAAGTAAATGCCCTGGCTCACAGAATATTAGGATATTGTAGGATAGCAGGTATAGTAGGAGAGATGGTGCCTATAGTAACAGTGGGATAATAGTCTCTGGGAAGGGAGTGTGACTGTGGGATAGCAGGTATAGTAGGGAGAGATGGTGTCTATAGTAACAGTGGATAATAGTCTCTGGGAAGGGAGTGTGACTGTGGGATAGCAGGTATAGTAGGGAGAGATGGTGCCTATAGTAACAGTGGGATAATAGTCTCTGGGAAGGGAGTGTGACTGTGGGATAGCAGGTATAGTAGGGAGAGATGTGTCTATAGTAACAGTGGATAATAGTCTCTGGGAAGGGAGTGTGACTGTAGGATAGCAGGTATAGTAGGGAGAGATGGTGTCTATAGTAACAGTGGATAATAGTCTCTGGGAAGGGAGTGTGACTGTGGGATAGCAGGTATAGTAGGGAGAGATGGTGTCTATAGTAACAGTGGGATAATAGTCTCTGGGAAGGGAGTGTGACTGTGGGATAGCAGGTATAGTAGGGAGAGATGGTGTCTATAGTAACAGTGGATAATAGTCTCTGGGAAGGGAGTGTGACTGTGGGATAGCAGGTATAGTAGGGAGAGATGGTGCCTATAGTAACAGTGGATAATAGTCTCTGGGAAGGGAGTGTGACTGTGGGATAGCAGGTATAGTAGGGAGAGATGGTGCCTATAGTAACAGTGGGATAATAGTCTCTGGGAAGGGAGTGTGACTGTGGGATAACAGGTATAGTAGGGAGAGATGGTGTCTATAGTAACAGTGGATAATAGTCTCTGGGAAGGGAGTGTGACTGTAGGATAGCAGGTATAGTAGGGAGAGATGGTGCAGGTAAGTAAAAAATCAAATGAACAATAAAGTCATCTATTTACAATACTACAATGCAACAGTCCAGCCATTCATTTTGCAACAAATGTTTCAGGGAGAGCGATTCAATAATATCAGCAGAACAAATGATTTGCAGATTATAAATGAATCCTGTTAGAATAGCAGTGAAATGATATCCCCATGTCTAGGCAGCTGACAATCTGGCTCTCACATCTCTGCTAATCAATATTCCACGGCCACGTGCTGATAATAACTATTGTTGCTCTTGTTAATTACTCCTAATCCCATTCGCCTGTCATTACCGTTGCCAAGTCACATCAGGATCCACATTATTTTTACTGCGTAACCACAAAGCCAATCAAGTCATTTGCGATCGTCGCCCACCCGACATTGAGAAACAATAGTGTGATGCACTGGTGGAACGTCTGTTGGGTAGTGAATACATGGAGTGGCATTTACTCCTATTAGTAGAGGGTAATAATTAGGCAGAAGGAGGACAGCAGAAGGCAATGCAGCCACCTGTTCCCAATCACGTGCATCAACACACAGACAATGGTGATTGTATCGCTTCCCCTTTATTTAAAGATCCCATTGTATGTCTCGCCACTGTTATCTGTTATGTACAGGGGTCAGGTTTCTATACATTCTATAAATATACTTATTGTGCCTTTCTTTCACTTTCTTCTCTCAGCCTGTATGTATTTGCAGTATTGTAGGAAACTGGAGTATCCAGAGGAAACCCACACAATCAAAGGAAGAACATACAAGCCTCTTGCAGAAAGTGCCCCAGCTGGAATTGAACCCAGGACCCCCGCACTACAAGGCAGCTGCACTAATCACTGAACCACCATGCATTTGGCCAATTCCGCCCATTCATGGGATTCAGTTTTGAGAGAAGATAATGTGATCATGCCAGGCTGCAACTGATCTCTCAAAAACTGAAAATGTCATCTGCTGGTGCACTTTGTTGGCGGATGTATGGTACATTGGCAGATAAGGAAGCTCTTCAGCTCCCTCATCCCATCACAAAAATGAAAAGTTAGATCCAATATATCTTATAGGGGGGCTCCTTTCCTAGCATATGTATTAGAGCTCACTCAAATACCGGATTCTGGTACAAACAAAATAACTGCCTTTTGCACAAATCCTGCATGTAGAGAGACATGATGTCTGGTGAGTTTAATAGAGTGACCTCTAATACATCTTCTAGGCAAAAGGAGCCCCCCTATAAGATATATTGGATCTGTCAGTGATTATCTGACACCCAACTACTAATGAAGAGAGAATGAAGAGAAACAGATGCTGAGAGAGGAATAGTGAAGATAAACTTGATTATTTCAGAAACAATGCAGAATATGTAATTGATTGTATTTAGAAAGTTTCTGTAATAAAATTACCTGGTGGTCTAGTGGTGCGGCGGCGTGGACGGCCGCCACGCCGCCGCGCTCCTGTTCCAGCCTCCTTGGTTCTCTAGGGCGCGCGCGGCGCGCCTGCACGCCTCTTAAAGGTACAGGCGCGCTGGCGCGATTATGCCAACGCGCATTGGCGCGAAATTCTAAAGTATTTAAGGCCCATTCTTACTCACAGCCAGTGCCCGTGATAGAATCTGGATTCTGGTGGTTCCTGAAGCCTTGTGCTGTCTGTTCCTGTGAAACTTGTATCTGTTATTCCGGTTTTGATCCCTGCCTGTTCCGGACTATTCTGATATCCGAATCCTGACCTTTGCCTGCATCTCGACTACTCTTTCTGCCTGACCCCATCTGTTTGATTACCCGGTTTGACCCTTGCCTGCCTGACGATTCTTGATATCTGCCTGCCTCGACCCTGCCTGTCTGACGATTCTCTTGCCTCCTCTATTTGTACCGTGACCTTCGGCCCAAAAGACTATCTACATGCCGTGCCCCTCTGCTAGCCAGAACATCTCGCCTTGTACCCCTCGTTTAGTCCAGGTGGCACCCAAGTAAGCTGAGGGCTCCTCCCGAAGCCCAACGGTGGTCACACTACTGGTGAAGCCGAGCCGAGACCAGGGTACTTGGCACCTGTCCTGGTATTGGGTGCCGGCCGTGACAGTTTCTTATTTCAGTATGATGAAGCTTATAGGGCTCAAGATCGGATCAGCCGGATATTGCCCAACTCAAGGTGGACATATTGGGGAGAGACCTGCTCGTTTAGAGACGTAGCCAAATGAGTGGATCTCCCTATATATGGCCAGCTTAATGGTAGATCTTGGCCATCCCTGTTGTAAGGTAGCCATCTGTTTGCCCCATAGACCAACAATAAGAAACCCTGGAGGAGTCCACTTGAATTGGCTGATGACCACCCCCAGCCCAGCATGAATACTAAATGCGCATCTTGAACCTGAATGACATGATTCCTGTATTGTCACTTTGATTTTTCTTCCTATTAATGTCACACCAGGCTGCCGGTGATTGGAAACAACAGACATCCTCAGCCTTTTGGAACCAGTGACCCTTCAAATCTATTTTCTAAACATATTAAATATCAAAAAGCGAAACACACTTTTCGCTTATAAAGTCAAGAGAAACATATAAATCTTGCTCAGCTTTTTAGAAAGCAACTTTATTGATAACGAAAGTCCAGCAGCAGCAAAAGTGCAGTGCATTCTCCATAAAAGGGACGGTTCACCTTTACTTTTATTATGTAATGGAATGGCTAATTCTAAGCAACTTTTCCATTGGTTTTCATTCAGGCCTCTCCTATTCATATTCCAGTCTCTTATTCAAATCAGTGCATGGTTGCTAGGGGAATTTGTACCGTAGCTACCAGATGGCTGAAATTGTAAACTGTGGAGCTGCTGAATAAAAAGCTAAATAAGTCAAAAACCACAAATAATAAAAAATGAATGACCAATAGCAAATTGTCTCAGAATATCCCTCTCTACATCAGACTAACGGTTAACTCAAAGGTGAACAATCCCTTTAAGACACCCACTCTCATATCTTTCCCTCACACTCTTGTATCACAGCTAAAGCACACACACACACTGAAAGATTATTTGTTCTCCATGTTATCCACTTTTATGATGAAACAAAATATTAAAAGTACAGGTATGGGATCTGTTACCTGGAAACCTGTCATCCAGAAAGCTTCGAATTACGGCATGGCCGTCTCTTATAGGCTCAATTTTATCCAAATTTTTAAAAATAATTTCCTTTTTCTCTGTAATAATAAAACAGAAGTTTGTACTTGATCCTAAATAAGATAGAATTAATCCTTATTGGAAGCAAAACCAGCCTATTGGGTTTATTTAATGTTTACATGATTTTCTGGTAGACTTAAGGTATGAAGATCCACATTACGGAAAGATCTGTTATCTGGAAAACCTCAGGTCCCGAGCATTCTGGATAACAGGTCCCATACCTGTACCACAAACCCTATACTGTCTTCCAGAACCCCCACACACACACTGATAGAGTTACTTGTGCTCATACAATAGCGCTGTTCCTGAACTCTAACTCACATCCCATTATTGCAGGTACATCCAAAGCCTTTGTACACTGACAACACTAATCTCGCTCTTCCATTTCAGACAGCAAAGAAATGACTGTAATGCCATTACAAGCAGTGAAAGCATGAAAATGACTCCAGCCCATTGCGGGCTGATTGGTAAATGTAAACGTTTGCTAAAGACACGGCACTTGCTGTCAAACCAGAACTTCTACTCCAGCAGTCGGAACATGCAAGCCAAGTTAAAAATGACAGTTTCAGAAGCAATGAACACAAGCGTCAGTCAGATTCCCCAGCTAAAGATAAAGCTCTCAGGACGTGGCTGAATGATTAAGCACCTACCCTCTTCTGATCTTCCAGTCCATGGGCCACCGCTTTCCTCCTCTGATGCTGCTTGGCTTCTGGATCCATTTCTCCAGCAGATAATTCCCTTACTTTTCCTCAAGAAATGTAAAATCCCTCAGTATGATATTCCATTTAGAAATCCGCCCAAGTCCATTTCATAACAGATGCGTGCCATCTCTGCATCGCCCAAAAACTGCAAAGTATATGTAAACCCATCGTATTCCGTATGGTTACTCCCCATATGCAATCACCTTATTGAGGCCATTATTACCCAGATGTTTAGACTTTAGGTTTCCTTTACCCAAAGACTTGATTGTCAAAGAAATAACCAACAGTATCCAGTGGAACCTTCACAAATGCGAAAAATTCAACAGCTCTTAATACTTCTGAATGGGAGAATAAAACATTGCTTTTTTTCCATAACAAACATAGCACCTATAAGGCATATTGAGAACGAGCATCAAGCTGAACCCCACAGGACTTTGTTACAGAACAAAACCAATGTGCCTAAGGAATGATGGGATTTTCCTCCAATTAATTCTTGAAGATGAACTGAAATTCATTCTGAAAAAGAGAGAGACTCCGTTAAAGCATAACAACTTAAAGACTTAATGATGAAAGCATAGTTAATTGTGTGCCCAGAACATTCCTTTTCTGTATATTTGTATTTATACATATGGGAGGAGGAGGTGCCATATTGATTCCCTTAGACAGTACAGTATGAGGGTATAGCTTATTGTGTGCCCAGAACATTCCTTCTCTGTATATTTGTATTTATACATATGGGAGGAGGAGGTGCCATATTGATTCCCTTAGACAGTACAGTATGAGGGTATAGCTTATTGTGTGCCCAGAACATTCCTTCTCTGTATATTTGTATTTATACATATGGGAGGAGGAGGTGCCATATTGATTCCCTTAGACAGTACAGTATGAGGGTATAGCTTATTGTGTGCCCAGAACATTCCTTCTCTGTATATTTGTATTTATACATATGGGAGGAGGAGGTGCCATATTGATTCCCTTAGACAGTACAGTATGAGGGTATAGCTTATTGTGTGCCCAGAACATTCCTTCTCTGTATATTTGTATTTATACATATGGGAGGAGGAGGTGCCATATTGATTCCCTTCGACAGTACAGTATGAGGGTATAGCTTATTGTGTGCCCAGAACATTCCTTCTCTGTATATTTGTATTTATACATATGGGAGGAGGAGGTGCCATATTGATTCCCTTAGACAGTACAGTATGAGGGTATAGCTTGTGTGCCCAGAACATTCCTTCTCTGTATATTTGTATTTATACATATGGGAGGAGGAGGAGGTGCCATATTGATTCCCTTAGACAGTACAGTATGAGGGTATAGCTTATTGTGTGCCCAGAACATTCCTTCTCTGTATATTTGTATTTATACATATGGGAGGAGGAGGTGCCATATTGATTCCCTTCGACAGTACAGTATGAGGGTATAGCTTATTGTGTGCCCAGAACATTCCTTCTCTGTATATTTGTATTTATACATATGGGAGGAGGAGGTGCCATATTGATTCCCTTCGACAGTACAGTATGAGGGTATAGCTTATTGTGTGCCCAGAACATTCCTTCTCTGTATATTTGTATTTATACATATGGGAGGAGGAGGTGCCATATTGATTCCTTTAGACAGTACAGTATGAGGGGGAATAGCTTATCATGTCCGCTGAAGGTTGGCCCAGGGCAACACTGGTAGTAAATATCTGAGAGAAGGGCTGACATTGATGTCTGTGTTTTTGATTATTTCAGCCTTCTCTACTATTTGTGCTTTTGATCATCTTACAATTACCAGGATACCCCTGTCTGGCAGAATAAGGGCAGTCACTTTAGAAGCATTATTGGCCAGTGGCCCAGCTGATCTTACATGCAATTATGGCATCAATTCTCCGTCACTGACACAGGGGTTATGTGCCAAGCCTGCGACTACTCCAGCAGACAGTGAGACCATTATTAGAGGCGCCACAAGGTTCACATGGTAAAACACAGCATTTTGCTTCAATAATGCTCAGCACAGAAACAATAAGGAATGAACTGAAATGAAATGTTCAGGCCACACAGTCAGTTCAGAAAGGCAGTATATAAATAATACAAAGCTACATACACACAGGAACAATGCATAGAATCTGCTCAGAGTTCCCCTTTATATGTAGAATAATCAGAGTCCCGCGGGTTTAAATGAATGTATTTCGTTAAATAATAGACGTATAAACAAGGGGCTTATGAATAAATCAGGGCAATAACAAACGCAAACAAATACCTTGTTGCGTTATTACAAAGCAAAGCAATAATTAGAGCTATTTAGCCACATAATGGAATTTTAATTAGCGCGTCTCACTCTCATAATCCATCAGCAGGAAGAGCAAATGGAAGGCAAAAATTAAAAGGGCTGATAAATGGGAAACAAAGTTGGGTATTGTGTGTATATATATATATTATACACACACATACAGGGGGCATGAGAGACAAGGTGCTCTAACCCCCCAGTATTCAATACACCCAGCCTAGAAACGGATGAATTCCCTGGCGTGGGGCAGGAGGCATTATTTAGCCCTAGCTGGAATATTTAGCTGAATACATTAGTACTACTTAGAATCTACACCTGTCCCCATTGCTGCCCCATATGCCTCAGTACAATGACACTTAGCCACACTTTACAGTAGGATTCTCTTAATTCCAATAATATACCCTGTATAATGTCCTGGGCAGGCTGATCCCCCATACATCACTATAGCCCATATCCAGGAGCAGTGTGTACTTACCCCAGAGTACAAACATATATGTCCCATAACCCCAAGCAAGAGGAACTTACCTGTACAGTACATAGTACAGTCATATACCCCCCATATCCCAGGACAGGATACAGTGACCCCTCACCAGAGTACAATGTTCTAGCCCATGATACCCGGGGCAGGATACAGTTAACTCTACAGTATAATGATCTATTCCCATATTCCAAGGAAGGATGAATTTACCCCACAGCCACAGTATAACAATATAGCCCCATATTTCAGAGCAGGATCCAGTTACCCCCAGAGTACAATGGTACAGCCTATAATATCCCAGGGCAGGATCCAGTGACCCCCTCACCAGAGTACAATGGTATATCCCTCATATTCCAGGGCAGGATGAATTTATCACCAAAGTACAATGGTATAAACCCCATATGCCTGGACAAGATGCACTTACCCCTACAGTATAATGGTATATCCCCCATAGTCCAGGGCAGGATGAATTTAGTCCACAGCCACAGAATAAAAATATAGCCCCATATTTCAGAGCAGGCTCCAGTTACCCCCAGAGTACAATGGTACAGCCTATAATATCCCAGGGCAGGATCCAGTGACCCCCTCACCAGAGTACAATGGTATATCCCTCATATTCCAGGGCAGGATGAATTTACCACCAAAGTACAATGGTATAACCCCCATATGCCTGGACAAGATGCACTTACCCCTACAGTATAATGGTATATCCCCCATATTCCAGGGAAAGATGAATTTACCCCACAGCCACAGAATAACAATATAGCCCCATATTTCAGAACAGGATCCAGTGACCCCCAGAGTCCAATGGTACAGCCTATGATATCCCAGGGCAGGATCCAGTGACCCCTCAGCAGAGTACAATGGTACAGCCCATGATATCCCGGGGCATTAGCAGCAGGAGGAGGAGTCACTTACCTTGAGAGCAGCAAAAGGCAGAAGTGAATGAATGAAACACAGAGAGAAGCAGAAGCAGTAGAAGGCGGTCTCCTCCCTCCGCCCCGTTCCTCCCTTTCTCCCCTCGTTGTCCCGCCCAGATACAAGGGTCCGACTGTGAGACACGAGTGGGAGACACGCACGAGCTTCTTTCTCTGTACCGGCCCTTCGCATCCACTCGGTACCGCTCACAATCCTTATCTCCCACCCTGCGCGCGCCCCACCACAGTCCCACACGGGAACTCCGGGACCACGTTGCCTTGGAAACCCATCCACCGCCTCCATCTTCTCCGCGCCTTATTTCGCCAGGCTCCGCCAATCAGGACCGAGGGGCGGTGTCACGTGCAGGCGCTGCTGCCAATAGAAACGAGGGCTTGTGTGTAGGGGTTTGAGCGATTTCGCGGTTCTTCTGTGTGAGTGAGGTGAGGAGACGGTGTGTGGGGACCACAAGACACACAAAAGCAGATTTTTATATACAATGTTTATATTCACTGAGGCCACCGTGTAATAATGAGAATAATAATGACAACCCTCTCAGAGAGAAGCACCTCATGTATCCAGTGTGAGGGAAATATAAACAGTAAATTTGTATTGAAACACATCCTAGTGTTATAATTAGTAGTGTTCAAAGGCCCTTTCAGGAATAATCTATATATATTATATGTACCACATGTGACTACCAGTGGTGGAACTACATGTTACTGGGCCCCACAGCTAAACAATTCTAGGGCCACAGCAGCAGCAGAGGGTGTCCTTTTTTACCAATATTTATTGAAATTGCTCATTAATTAGGGTGGACCCCCCTGTAGTCTCAGGTAGTGATGTGCGGGTTCAGGCCGACCCCTGGACAAAATGCGTGGGTCGAGCTCTTCTCCTGCTCTCCCCGCCCGCGATCTAGTACTGGCGGCTTCCAGCGCCGGAATTTATAGACTTACGCCTGCCCCGCCCCTTTTGTGACGTCACTGCGGGGCAGGTCTATAAATAAAGGGGAGCAGCGGGCCCGGGTCAGATGTGGGTAGGGAGCGGGCGGGTTAGGGTCGGGTGCAAATCGAGAAATTCTCCACCCGCACATCACTAGTCCCACTAGGGTCTTCTGTCTCTGTAGTTACACCCCTGGGGCCTACAAAGAAAGGAATACAGGCAATTCTATATCTGTTATCATTATTTTCCTATTAACAGTGAAAGGTCTTGGGCCCTGTTTCATTCTCCAGTGCAACCCACTATCTAAGTCACACACTCACTAACTAACCCACTAACTAGGGCTGCCACTTGGCAGGTATTTTACCAAACTACCTGGTAAAAATCAAATTCCCCCTGGCAACCATGCATTGATTTGAATAAGAGACTGGAATATGAATAGGAAGCTGAGGAATAAAAAGTAACAATAACAATACATGTGTAGCCTTACAGAGCATTTGTTTTTTAGATGGGGTCAGTGACCCCCATTTGAAAGCTGGAAAGAGTCAGAAGAAGAAGGGAATTAATTCAAAAACAGTAAAAAATAAACAATAAAGAACAATTAAAAAGTTGCTTATAACATATTAAAAGCTTGTAAACTACAACTTTAAGGGCAGAGGCACACATTCATATTCGGGGAGATTAGTCGCCCAACGACAAATCTCTTCTTCAGGGCGACTAATCTCCCCAAACTACCTTCCCTTTAGCTAGAATGTAAATGGCCGGCGGGATGGCACTCGTAGCGCTTCGTTTTCCAAAGTCGCCCGAAGTTTCCTCGTGAGGCGACTATATAAAATGAAGCGCCAGTAGATTTACATACTAGCCAGCAGGAGGCAGTTCGTGGAGATTAGTCGCCCCGAAGAAGAGGAGATTTGTCGCCGGGCGACTAATCTGACTGTGTGTCTCTGCCCGTAACAGTGGGGTTCCTAGTGGCAGTGGGGTATGGCTTTGTTTTTTGAGTGAAGGGCTGTGTTGTTGCCCCAATTATTGGATGAGTCTGGTGACGGGGATATAAATCCCTGCCTATGTTCCTACATAATTATAAAACCAGGTTGTGGGTTATAATAAATAAATACAAGATTCAAGTCATGACAGCTGCCAGGGCTATGTACTTAGGACTTGTGTACAGGTATGGGATTGGTTATCCAGAAAGCTCCAAATTATGGGAAGGCCATCTCCCATAGACTCCATTATAAACAAATAATTCTAATTTTTAAAAATGATTTCCTTTTTCTGTGTAATAATAAAACAAGTCACTTGTACTTGATCCCAACTAAGATATAATTAATCCTTATTGGAAGCAAAACCAGCCTATTGGGTTTAATTAACGGTTAAATGTTTTTTAGTAGACTTCAAATCCCTTATCCGGAAAACCCCAGAATTTTGGATAACAGATCCCAAACCTGTATCTGAAATGGACCGGTGGAGGTGAGGATTCCATAGCCCTTGGGTTAGGACCATAGTCTGCCCATGAGCCCTTTATATACATTTATTCTTATTGATTTTTCCCTTTTTTTTTTGTCCTAATGAGAAAAAGCACATGCACAAATACATCAATGTAAGTCTCTTGCTGTCTTTAGAATAATGTGAATAAAAGCAAGTCCCATCCAATGTGAGATAATATAACTGGTGCAGAGCCAGTGCTGGTTATACAAACATAACACCCAGGTTAAAGGTAATCGGCTGCAAGTATATTTGAATTTTAACAATTAAAGGTCAGATTCCCCTCCTGCTGCTGGCTTTTATTGCCCCTCTCCTGCCAGGCTTTGATACAGGAACAGAATCTCGCGCTCGTTTGTATAATTACCCATTAATGCATAAGACTCCCCCAAGCAGGATAACTATACCAATATACTTACTGACTGTATTAAAAATAAAAAACAAATAGAAATGTTATATAGTACAGAGTTTCTCTTTAGGTATAACAGAAAGCTTATCCATCCAGAATTAGTAACAGGAATTTCTATAATTAGTAATATTTATATAATGTCCCATTCTTTAACAGTGAATAGTGCGCCATCTACTGTAACTAAATTGTATAACATGAGCCTTTGGTCTCATTGTATTTCATTTACAAAGGGACCCAAAAAATGTATTAAAGTAGAAGAAAGTCCTGTTATACTTTGCGGTGCCAAATTTTAGGCAAACCCAAGTGATCGCATTTACTTACCTGAAACCCTTCCGGCTTCTTTCTTCTCGCGGTTGCGCATGCGCAGTAAAGCAAAAAGCTAAACTTTAACAAAAAAAAAGCCGCTATTTCGTTCTACCGCACATGCGTCTGACCTTGGAAATTTTTGAAGAAAGAAGAAGCAGGAAGAGGATCGCTCCGTGGTGGTCGCTGGAAGACCACCACTGGGCTGGTGCAGTTTTCTTCTGAAAGGTGCACCGGCCCAGGGTGTCAGGTACGTAAATGTGATCACTTGGGTGTGCCTAACTTTTGGCACCCCGAAGTAAAAAGACCTTTCCTTTGAATTAACTGTTAGTATGATATAGAAAGTGATATAGTTCGCAATTGGTTTTCATTTTTTATTATGTGCGGTGTTTGAGTTATTTAGTTTTTTTTATTCAGCAGCTCTCCAGTTTGCAATTTTAGCAATCTGGTTGCTAAGATCCACATTCCCCTAGCAACCAGGCCACTGATTTGAATAAGAGACTGAAATATGAATAGGAGAGGCCTGAATAGAAAGATGAGGAATCAAAAGTAGCAATAACAATACATTTGTAGCCTTACAGAGCGTTTGTTTTTTAGATGGGGTCAGTGACCCCCATTTGAAACTGGAAAGTGTCAGAAGATAAACAATTCAAAAAGTACAAGTATTGTGTACAGTATTTGTAATGTGCACACAGTGGTGTACAGTAGAACAATATATATTGAACAAACAAGGTCAATTAAATCTCAGAATAAAACATAATTACAAAATAAAGTTGTTTTTGCTGATTTCAAAGAAACAAGAGAAAGTAAGTCCCTGCCCAGTAGAGCTTACAATCTAACAGAGACCAATAGGTGGATAATAGGTGCTGCTGTCGTCTAGCAAATACAATAGGGACTGCTGTGAGATGCCAGAGACAGTCTGCAGGGGGGCTGTGTGTGTACTTGGAATGCCATGGGTTATTTTAAATCTCAGTCTGGACCTGTTGGCTGTACTAAGTTGGATTTTTATGCAGGTGAACAATGACAGACAACTATAAGGACAACCACATCAGTGATCAGATCTTCACCAAAAGCCTAATCTCAGAATTTAGCAGTGATCCCTTCCTCTTTCAGACCATGTCACCTTTCCTGTCTCTCACACTCTCCTCAGAGTATTCATGTGATTGACTAATCTTTTCTCAGTTCTGCTCTTCTCTACCTCAAGGTTTCATGTGATTATGATCAATACCTATAACTCCATTGTGTTCTCCATCATTGCCTCCTATACCCCCTACAACCCCAGCTCAGTCATGCTCATACCCTCTGCCCCTAGATAAACAAACTAACCCTGGTTCTCTTCTTACATTTACAACTGATCTTTCTTTGTCTCTTATGTTGAACCCAGCAAGGAATATACAGTAATAGTTTAGTGTAATGTCCTTTTAAATGGATACTGTCATGGGAAAAAAATGTTTTTATCAAAACACATCAGTTAATAGTGCTGATACAGCAAAATTCTGCATTGAAATCCATTTCTCAAAAGAGCAAACAGATTTTTTTATATTCAATTTTGAAATCTGACATGGGGCTAGACATATTGTCAGTTTCCCAGCTGCCCCAGTCATGTGACTTGTGCTCTGGTAAACTTCAGTCACTATTTACTTCTGTACTGCAAGTTGGACTGATATCACCCCCCCCTCCAGTAGCCTAACAACAGAACAATGGGAAGGTAACCAGATAACAGCTCCCTAACACAAGATAACAGCTGCCTGGTAGATCTAAGAACAACACTCAATAGTAAAGTCCAGGTCCCACTGAGACACAGTCAGTTACATTGAGTAGGAGAAACAACAGCCCGCCAGAAAGCAGTTCCATCCTAAAGTGCTGGCTCTTTCTGAAATCACATGACCAGGCAAAATGAGCTGAGATGCACCTACACACCAATATTAAAACTAAATACACTTGCTGCTTCAGGAATGACATTTTATATTGTACAGTCAATTATTTGCAGTGTAAACAGTGTCATTTAGAAATAAAAACTACACCATAAAAGTCATGACCAAATCCCTTTAAATACACAGTACAGAAGGCACCAAAACTTAACCTGTGTTGCCTGCACTCACCCAAGAAAATGTTCAGGATTTGTATCTATATAAGATGTAACATTAGGGAATACGTAGGTCGGGAGTAGTAAGTCAACACGAGACAAGTTGTGGCTCAATAATGAGAGATGGGAAACATTCTAATGATGACAATATAGGAGCTACCACCTAGTATAATAATGTTTTATAGGAAACTTCTCTCAGCCTATGGGTTTTACACATCAATGACCCTCTTTTCCATTCTATAACCTTTGACCCTTGTCCTGAGAAGGAAAAAGTCTTTTCCAGATTCTTTAGGACCCAGTAAAACAAACACGTTTCCCTGACACGGCACATTCTCTGTTTCAGTTTTGCTGAGAGAAGTTTCTGTAGCAGCAAATCACTGGGGCTGAGGTTCCTGCACACGACAAGGATCAGACTCACTGGTACAGGACCCATTGTATTACATTTACATTCAATCAGTCAGTCCAGTCGTTTGCATTTACTAGATATATCCCTAAATTGTCACAGGATCAGTTTCCATGGGGTACAGTACTACACATTTACTAACACACACGTTACCTGATCTCATATTTCCTACTGGATCTGATCTAAACACAATTATAATTCAGACAGGTCCATTTTTGTTGCTTTTATGTTTCATTCCTTTCCCCAAGGGTAACAGGGAATGAGACCTGACGACTGGGTGCAGGGAGTCCGATTCTGTAACATATACCCTCTATACATAATGAAACTATCTGTATTTTGCTGCTACTGGATGTAACTCACTCTGAACACCACCCTCACACAAGCTACTAACCCCAAGGGGAAACATCACATTCTGTTGCCCTCTAGTGGAACCTGTCATACATTCACCTTGAATTCCTGAAGAAGAAATTCACTTTAAAACAAGATTTCATTCAGATGCAGACAGTGACATTTGCAATTGGTCTTCATTTTATGTATATTCTGAAGGCCCTGCAGCTGTCCAGTTCAACGTACGTTTAATTTCAAATAAACTATTATCTTTTTTTTTGCAGCCAAGTATTATTTGCAAGATGGCATAGAAGGGCAATATAGTGACAGTAGGACAAGATGGAGACAGCAGGACAAGATGGAGACAGTAGTGCAAGATGGAGACAGTTGGACAAGATGGAGACAGTAGGACAAGAGGGAGAGAGTAGGATAAAATGGAGACAGTAGGACAAGATGGAGACAGTTGAACAAGATGGCAATAGTAGGGCAAGATGGAGACAGTAGGACAAGATGGAGACAGCAGGACAAGAAGGAGACAGTAGTACAAGATGGAGGCAGTAGGACAAAATGTAGATAGAAGGGCAAGATGGAGACAGTAGGGCAAGATGGAAACAGCAGGACAAGAAGGAGATAGTAAAACAAGATGGAGACAGTAGGTCAAGATGGAGGCAGTAGGGCAAGATGGAGGCAGTAGGACAAAATGTAGATAAGAAGGCAAGATGGAGACAGTAGGGCAAGATGGAGATAGTAGGGCAAGATGGAGACAGCAGGACAAGAAGGAGACAGTAGGACAAGATGGAGACAGTAGGACAAAATGGAGACAGTAGGACAAGATGGAGACAGTAGGACAAAATGGAGACAGTAGGACAAGATGGAGACAGCAGGGCAAGATGGAGACAGCAGGACAAGAAGGAGACAGTAGGACAAGATGGAGACAGTAGGACAAAATGGAGACAGTAGGACAAAATGGAGACAGTAGGACAAGATGGAGACAGTAGGGCAAGATGGAGACAGTAGAACAAGATGGAGACAGTAGGTCAAGGTGGAGACAGTAGGGCAAGATGGAAATAGTAGGTCAAGATGGAGACAGTAGGGCAAGATGGAAACAGTAGGACAAGATGGAGAAAGTAAAACAAGATGGAGACAGTAGGACAAGATGGAGAAAGTAAAACAAGATGGAGACAGTAGGACAAGATGGAGACAGTAGGGCAAGATGGAAACAGTAGGACAAGATGGAGACAGTAAAACAAGATGGAGACAGTAAAACAAGATGGAGACAGTAGGACAAGGTGGTGACTGTATTAAACAGGTAATCTAGATGGTGCTATGGGCATTTTAAATAAAATACAATTTTCTAACAATTGCTGTACCAGTATAGGTATACATCCTATTTACAGGCAGCAGTGCTGGGCTGCAGCAAATCTGTATATATTCCTCTTTGTACTTGTCACTTTGTGATCTTGTAGTTTATTAATGGATATCACGCCAGCCCAGGATTGGTTTACATGTAAATACATCTTTATATGGAGACAGGGTCACCTTACTGGCACATTAATTTGTCTGCGTAACAAGTAGATCAGATGAGTCACTGCCACAATTATAAATAAACACTCAAGAAAAAGGAGGATGTAATTAAAGGGAACTGTACTTAAAAATTGCGTCTCTTCAGTAACATGTGAAACAAAGTTGATTGTTCACATACAATGCTGTTTCTCAGCATATTTGTATTTCTACTTATAGGAGAGGCTGCAGGAGCTGCCATATTGTTTAATATGTTCTGTGCCCAGAACATTCCTTACAGTACAGTGTGAGGGTATAGCTTATTGTGTGCCCAGAACATTCCTTCTCTGTATATTTGTATTTATACATATGGGAGGAGGAGGTGCCATATTGATTCCCTTAGACAGTACAGTATGAGGGTATAGCTTATTGTGTGCCCAGAACATTCCTTCTCTGTATATTTGTATTTATACATATGGGAGGAGGAGGTGCCATATTGATTCCCTTAGACAGTACAGTATGAGGGTATAGCTTATTGTGTGCCCAGAACATTCCTTCTCTGTATATTTGTATTTATACATATGGGAGGAGGAGGTGCCATATTGATTCCCTTAGACAGTACAGTATGAGGGTATAGCTTATTGTGTGCCCAGAACATTCCTTCTCTGTATATTTGTATTTATACATATGGGAGGAGGAGGTGCCATATTGATTCCCTTAGACAGTACAGTATGAGGGTATAGCTTATTGTGTGCCCAGAACATTCCTTCTCTGTATATTTGTATTTATACATATGGGAGGAGGAGGTGCCATATTGATTCCCTTAGACAGTACAGTATGAGGGTAAAGCTTATTGTGTGCCCAGAACATTCCTTCTCTGTATATTTGTATTTATACATATGGGAGGAGGGAGGTGCCATATTGATTCCCTTAGACAGTACAGTATGAGGGTATAGCTTATTGTGTGCCCAGAACATTCCTTCTCTGTATATTTGTATTTATACATATGGGAGGAGGAGGTGCCATATTGATTCCCTTAGACAGTACAGTATGAGGGTATAGCTTATTGTGTGCCCAGAACATTCCTTCTCTGTATATTTGTATTTATACATATGGGAGGAGGAGGTGCCATATTGATTCCCTTAGACAGTACAGTATGAGGGTATAGCTTATTGTGTGCCCAGAACATTCCTTCTCTGTATATTTGTATTTATACATATGGAAGGAGGAGGTGCCATATTGATTTAGACAGTACAGTATGAGGGTATAGCTTATTGTAGGCATAGAACGTTCTTTCTTAGTATATTTTTAATCATATACGCTGTATATTGTGGAAGCTGCTGTTTATCCCCTCTAGTATTGTAGAATTGAAATATAGCAAGCAGGGCTGGTATCTATGTAGCTGCAGGGGATGTTAATATAAATGATTATGGAGAGAGGTGTAGGTTTGCTGTGTTGCTGTAACTGAGCCCAGGATTTGCAGTGACTGCTCGTCTTTGGTGCCTGACTCATATATCCATAAAAATCCTTGTGCAAGGTGACTGGGATTTGATAAGAGGGCTAAGGAGCAGCCTGCAAATCCCTTAGGCATGACTGGGAGAGGTTATCAGGGAAAAGGTAAAGGACAACCTAGTGGAGAGCAGGAGAGGTCAGACATGAGCTGCAATAAAACAGGTGCAAAGGTTTAATGTACTGAAACTATCCCATATCTGAGATGTACAGACGTTAGTGTGGGGGAAGTGTCTTACTGACTGTTTAGGTGGCATGGACAATATACAACATAGTGAGTATTTAATGATTGTCTTAGTGTGTAGAATAGTGGCAAATAGGAGAAATATAAAGGGAGAGAAGAGGGAGGATGGGGGAGAGTAAGGCCAAACAGTTGGGGGAGAAAAGGATAGGGGATGAGAGACAGAAGGAGAGAAGGGAAAGAGGGTTAGGGAGTAGAGAGACAAATGGGGGAGAGGAGAAATATAGAAGGGGAGAGAAGAGGGAGGATGGGGGAGAGTAAGGCCAAACAGTTGGGGAGAAAAGGAAAGGAGAGGGGATGAGAGACAGAAGGAGAGAAGGGAAAGGGAGTTATGGAGTAGAGAGACAAATGGGGGAGAGGAGAAATATAGAAGGGGAGAGAAGAGGGAGGATGGGGGAGAGTAAGGCCAAACAGTTGGGGGAGAAAAGGAGAGGAGAAATATAGAAAAATAAGCATTAAACAGGAATAATGAAAGTAGAGAACAAATGATAAAGGATAACATAACAGAATACGGGATAAGGGTAAAGTGGTCCTGTGTGGCCCCTTGATCTCCTTCCCCAGCAGTCAGTCCAGTGTGTGAGGGTCACAAGTCACAGCAGTTGTATGTCAGTGACAGTTGCAGGAGTAGAAGAAGGTGAGGAAACATCTTGTCCATTGAGTGACAAATTGGCATGTGGGAGATATTCCTGTATCATCTGAGCTCCTTCTAATCATGGGGCTTTGTGAGTAACTGCGCTTTCTGTTTCCATGGAAACCTCATTACCACACGTGAAACGTATCTTCAAGTCTGGGGTAAAGAAGAGAATATTTACCTTTGTATCGGGGAGTCATTGTAAGTTCTCCTTTGCTGGAGATTCCACTTCATGAATTTTAAAAATGACATATAATGAGGCACATCCAGCCTGACGTGCACAAAGGGAAAGTAATGCTCCAGAACCAAATTGGTGATATATAATAGTAACCTGTGATGTCATTAAATCTATTAAATAATTTAAAATTATTAAATTAAATTATTATATATTAAAACATTTAATTATTAAATAAACTATTTCTATCAGTACTAGCTGCTTTTTTAAAGGCCATTTCCAGATTCTCCCTTCTGTAACCTCTCTAATTTTCAAGTGCTCAGATTTATTTTAATTATTTATAAAAAAATTGATCGATTGAGTGTTAAATTCACAAGTACATTTTTAATTGAAATCATTACAATTAATATGAGGAATGAATTGATTAAATTGATCAGGAGAGCCTGGCCAAATCAATAGAACATCATCGATGTACCTCTCATAGTATTGTATGTAATTACAAAAGTCACAATTTTGGAAAATGCAACGATCCTCCCACCAACCTGAAAAAAGGTTGGCGTAAAAGGGGGGAAATTTGGTACCCATAGTCGTGCCACAACATTGCAAAAAGTATTTGTTGTCAAATAGGAAAAAATTATGTGTGAGTAGGTATTTAATGGATTGCAAGATAAATGAGCTAAAACGGTAGAGATGATATTCAATGGCCTGTAATCCAAGATAATGGGGGATACATGAATAAAGGGCAACTACATCAAAAGATGCCCAATTAAAACCACTTTTCCATTTGAAATTATTCAGGGTAAAAATCAAATGACCACTATATCCTAGATAGCGGGGAATTCGAAATACCAGCGGTTGTAGCAAATAGTAAATATAAGTGCACATGTTTTCACCCAATGAGCCCATGCCCTCTATAATGGGGCAGCCTATGGGAGGACGAGTAAATTTGTGAATTTTGGGAAGGTGATGAAAAATTGCAGTCTTAGGGTGTTCTAATAAGAAGCCACTGTTTCATCTATAATATTGTTTTCAAGGTCTTAAACATTAAAGGGATACTGTCATGGGAAAAAACATTTTTTTTAATCAGTTAATAGTGCTGCTCCAGCAGAATTCTGCACTGAAATCCATTTCTCAAAAGAGCAAACAGATTTTTTTATATTCAATTTTGAAATCTGACATGGGGCTAGACATATTGTCAATTTCCCAGCTGCCCTAAGTCATGTGACTTGTGCTCTGATAAACTAATCACTCTTTACTGCTGTACTGCAATTTGGAGTGATATCACCCCCTCCTTTTTCCCCCCCCAGCAGCCAAACAACAGAACAATGGGAAGGTAACGAGATAACAGCTCCCTAACACAAGATAACAGCTGCCTGGTAGATCTAAGAACAACACTCAATAGTAAAAACCCATGTCCCACTGAGACACATTCAGTTACATTGAGAAGGAAAAACAGCAGCCTGCCAGAAAGCATTTCTCTCAGGCACAAGTCACATGACCAGGGGCAGGTGGGAAATTGACAATATGTCTAGCCCATGTCAGATTTCAAAATTGAATATAAAAAAATTTGTTTGCTCTTTTGAGAAATGGATTTCAGTGCAGAATTCTGCTGGAGCAGCACTATTAACTGATTCATTTGGAAAATATTTTTTATTTACCATGACAGTATCCCTTTAAATAAAGCCAATAGGATTGTTTTGCTTCCAATAAGGATTAATTATATCTTAGTTGGGATCAAGTAAAATGAAAAAACGCCGGCGCTAATCACACGCGGCGATTCGTTTTCCGAAGTCGCGCGACTTCGGAAAACGAACCGCCACGTGTGATTAGCGCTGGCGTTTTTTTATTTTAGCCGGCGCAGGGACAGGGAAGGCGTTTTGGGAGAACTAACCCTTAGAGACGGCCTTTCTGTCAATCTGGATAACTAGTTTCCGGATAACGGATCTTATACCTGTACAACACTGTGGAATATGTTGGTGCTTTATAAAGACGTAATAATAACAATACCAAGCAGTTTGAGACTGGGGCCCCCCAATTAGCCTTGGAGAACAGTCAGACCAAGCCAGACAGTTGGGCAGAATGGCTTTATAGCGCCGTAGCCCATTCCAGCAAGAGGTTAAGTTCCTATAAGTTGAGGCTCCGCCGTGCATATTTGAATCTGATCTCTCTCTATTGGGCAGAACTGTTATTAACAACCCAAAAATGTTGTGGGCTCCTATTTAGCGTGCCATTGTGAGGCTAATAAATAATTAACTGCACATTCCCAGAATTCGTCTGCAGCATTTTTTATTCCCGATGGAAATGTGATTAAAATGCAAACAAGTGAGCGGTCGGACGAGTCTTTATTTATACATGGGAAGTTATTGCACATTTTTATTCTGTGATTCCCATAGTTAACAGCTCGTTGTTACCCTGTGCTGTGTATATTAAAGGGAAAATGCTCTCCCTTGGGTTTATTTTGTAGTTTCCAACCTAAAATCCACGTGTCCTACAATTATCAGAAGTGTTTCCATTAGGGAGGCACCGAATCCTCTATTTGGGGTTCAGCCAAATCATTTGTGAAAGATTCGAATACGGAAACTGAACCTAATTAGCACATACAAATTAGGGGCAGGAAAGGAAAAATAGGCAAAAATGTTTTTTACTTCCGCGTTTGTGTGAAAAGTCATGTGATTCCCACGCCGAATTTAAATATGCAAATGAGGATTCAGATTGGATTCAACCAGGCACAAGGATTCGGTCGAATCCTGCTGAAAAGGGAGGAATCCTGGATTTGGTGCATCCCTAGTCTCAATGAATAAATAGTAAATGATGAGTGTGACTGTCCCGTGTATATTTACAGGTGGCTTATTTGCTACATACTCGGGGTCAGTGAAGCTCCAGATCCCAAATATTTGGGACCAAGGAAATATAAAGAAATTGTAAAAAAAATATAAAAGAAGACTGATTCATCTGACAGTGAAGGGGTTAAGTGAAATGTGTCATTAATGCAAATGATGCATCTCCCAAGTAACAGTATTTAGCCAACTGAACCCCCTTATTTTAGGCAATCAACCCCCCCCCCTGAGCTTTTAACCAACATCTTTATTTTGTAACACTGACGAGCAATTACTGTAATTAATGGGAACTGATTTCTACTCTGTAAATGAAAGGGGAACTATAATGAAAATGTAACATAAGCTTCATCACACTGAAATAAGAAACTTTCTAAATACAATCAATTAAATATATAAGCTGGTTTTGCTTCCAATAAGGTTTAAAGGAAAACTATACCCCCAAAATGAACACTTCAGCAACAGATAGTTCATATCATATTAAGTGGCATATTAAAGAATCTTACCAAACTGGAATATATATTTAAGTAAATATTGCCCTTTTACATCTCTTGCCTTGAGCCACCATTTCGTGATGGTCTGTGTGCTGCCTCAGAGATCACCTGACCAGAAATACTGCAGCTCTAACTGTAACAGGAAGAGATCACCTGACCAGAAATACTGCAGCTCTAACTGTAACAGGAAGAAGTGTTGAAGCAAAATACACAACTCTGTCTGTTAATTGGCTCATGTGACCTAACATGTATGGTTTGTTGGTATGTTTGAGAGTACAGTGAATCCTACGATCCCAGGGGGCGGCCCTTATTTTTCAAAATGGCAATTTTCTATTTATGATTACCCAATGGCACATACTACTAGAAAAGTATATTATTATGATAATGGTTTATTTACATGAAGCAGGGTTTTACATATGAGCTGTTTTATGCAATATCTTTTTATAGAGACCTACATTGTTTGGGGGGTATAGTTTTCCTTTAATTAAATCTTAGTACGAGCAAATTTTTTTTATTATTACACAGAAAAAGGGAATCATTTTAACAAATTTTGGATTATTTGGATAAAACGGAGTCTATGGGAGACGGCATTTCTGTAATTCAGAGCTTTCTGGATAATGGATTTGCAGATAATGGAACCCATACCGGTATATACTGTTTCTGTTGTATTGGCAACTGGTTCTGTTTAATGCCCTGACACTAACCCTATTAATGTTGTGCCTACAGGTTGGTTCCAGGATGGGGCCCCGGTGCCCAAATAGCAAGGGCCCCATAGTCATGTACCCATCTCTTAACACTGTCATCTGTGGACCTGCAGCAGAGGCTTGAGGTGTGCTCATTCTCCCATTGGCCGCGGTTGAAATATTCAACCAATCTAAGGCTCTGATTGGTTACATCCATGTGACTCCTTTTAGTGCTCTGATTGGCTACAGTTTAATCCAGTCCTGAGAGATTGGCTGCAGGCTGTGAACGTTCTATTTCTCGGATTAAATATTATACCCAGCACTGTTTTAGTGAAGCTGCTGGTGCTCCCTTGTTACCTAAATAATCATTTTACAAATACAGATATGGGATCCGTTATCCAGAATGTTCAGAGGAAGGCTGTCTCCCACATACTCCATTTTAATCAGATAATTACAATTTTTAAAACTGATTTCCTTTTTCGGTGTAATAATAAAACAGTAGCTTGGATGGGAGCCCAATTTAGATATAATTAATCTCAAAGGTTTGACTATCATTTTAAGGGGCAGTTAATCTTACGGTTAACTTTTAGTGTGTTATAGAATGCAACTTTTCAATTGGTCTTCATTATTTTTTTTTAATTATTTGTTTTTTTTACTCTTTCCAGCTTTCAAACGGGGGTCACTGACCCCATCTAAAAAATAAATGCTCTGTAAGGCTACAAATGTATTGTTATTACTACTTTTTATTCCTCCTCTTTCTATTCAGGCCTCTCCTATTCATGTTTCAGTCTCTTATTCAAATCAAGGAATGGTTGCTAGGGGAATTGGGACCCTAGCAACCAGAAGGCTGAAATTACAAACTGGAGAGCTGCTGAATAAAAAGCTAAATAAGTCAAAAACCACAAATAATAAAAAATAAAAACCAATTGCAAATTGTCTCAGAATATCCCTCTCTAAATCATACTAACAGTTAACTCAAAGCAACCCCTTTAAATGATTTCTAAGTAGACTTAGGGGGTTATATTTTAAAGTCCGAATGCCAAAAACTTTTTTTTTAACTATAAAATCAGATTTTTTTTTTGATAAAAAACTAAAAATTTTCATTATTTACTGTATTATACACCGAGAATGGAAGAAATTGGTCCTAAAGATATTCTGATCTGCTCTGGGTTTTGTGCAAAAATTCAAAGATTTTCTGGTTTTCAGCAAAAAATCAGCGAAAATCTGATTTTTTGGGGGGGCAGAAAATCCAAAAAATGTGTATTTTCGGACGATTTTCACAAATTTATTTTCCAAACTGGAAATTTTCAGGAAAATCTATTGATAAATAAGGGGAAATAACCCGTATGGATTTGGTCGGAGCATATTTCAGAAAATGAGATAAATTCGGATTTTGATAAATCACCCCCTTAAAGTATGGAAATATCCAAGTTCCCTTATCCAGAAACCCCAGGTCCCAAGCATTCTGGATAACAGGTCCCATACCACTACTGCTTTAATCTAAATGAATTTGAATTTTATCCCTAAATACAAGTCCGATGCTCTTTTAGTATAGTCTTTAGTTACAATATATTTCAGTAGAACCAAACAGCAATGACTGGACATGTCTGACAGCGATTCATTCCCAGGTCTGATTTGTTTTGCTTTTGAAGCGGAAGTCCTGTGTTTATCTCCCCTTTAATCTGCTTTATACTGACTAACCCCCATCCATTCACTCTCAGGTACATTGTTTCCAGCGGAGCTATAGATAATACATGGTCATGAGCGGTGGAAGTGGAAAGCGTTGCCCTTTCTCTAGGATTATGGGCAGCTATAATGAGTGTGAGTATTGCTGTTGTGATGTTTGTGTAGTTACCAGACACTGGGGTAATAGGGTATCAATTGCAGTTAATCAGACAGAAGCTCAGAGCAGGGGGGCTGCTTCGTCCCACATGGGGGATTAAAAATCCATTAGTTCAGTTTTATACATGAGGGAGCGCATTCCCTAAAGTCATTTTTGTGCACTTCCTTGTGTGCAGCAGAGATAGGATTTCACATGCTGATCAAAGGTCTCCGTTTGAAGGGGCTTCAGAGCCCCCCGTAGTAGTGTTTCCCAGGAAACCTTTTGCCTTAATGGGAGAGGCGTCTCTTGCCCAGACGTTGCCCCTGGATCTCTCCATCTCTCTGAGTGACTCTCAAGGATTGTTACAGGCTTCTCATGTTCTTCTGAGTAACAGTAAAACCAAAAGATTAAAGTGTCTTAAAGTAATGAAAATATCGGTTGTGTTGTAAAACTGGTGTGTTTGCTTCAGAAATACTACTATAGTTTATATAAACAAGCTGCTGTGTAGCCATGGGGGCAGCCATTCAAGCACAGGATACACAGTAGATAACAGATAAGTACTACTATAGTTTATATAAACAAGCTGCTGTGTAGCCATGGGGGCAGCCATTCAAGCACAGGATACACAGTAGATAACAGATAAGTACTACTATAGTTTATATAAACAAGCTGCTGTGTAGCCATGGGGGCAGCCATTCAAGCACAGGCTACACAGTAGATAACAGATAAGTACTACTATAGTTTATATAAACAAGCTGCTGTGTAGCCATGGGGGCAGCCATTCAAGCACAGGATACACAGTAGATAACAGATAAGTACTACTATAGTTTATATAAACAAGCTGCTGTGTAGCCATGGGGGCAGCCATTCAAGCACAGGATACACAGTAGATAACAGATAAGTACTACTATAGTTTATATAAACAAGCTGCTGTGTAGCCATGGGGGCAGCCATTCAAGCACAGGCTACACAGTAGATAACAGATAAGTACTACTATAGTTTATATAAACAAGCTGCTGTGTAGCCATGGGGGCAGGCATTCAAGCACAGGATACACAGTAGAGAACAGATAAGTACTACTATAGTTTATATAAACAAGCTGCTGTGTAGCCATGGGGGCAGCCATTCAAGCACAGGCTACACAGTAGATAACAGATAAGTACTACTATAGTTTATATAAACAAGCTGCTGTGTAGCCATGGGGGCAGCCATTCAAGCACAGGATACACAGTAGATAACAGATAAGTACTACTATAGTTTATATAAACAAGCTGCTGTGTAACCATGGGGGCAGCCATTCAAGCACAGGATACACAGTAGATCAGTTTCCATGCTGCTGCCTGTGTTGGCTTCTATACAGTCAGGAGCACTAGTGAGGCCAGAAGTGTGTGATTGATATTAGAGAGGGACGGGCTGCTAGTGCTGGAGTGTAAGTGCACTTGACACAAAGCCTCCCTGCTGGTTTCCCTTTGCAAGATTAGGTGCTAAATTCACTTTAACACTCTCCCACCTTCCTCTTCCTCTCTTGTCTCTGTTTCTCCGCTGCCTCTGGGCCAATTACCAGCGACGCCATTGTTAGTCTGATAAAGTGACGAGATGGTGTTAAATGAATATTTATTGGCAACAGCAAAATCATTAGTGGCCTAACGGGGAGGAATGAATGGGTTTTACTGCACCAATCAGAAACGTCTAATTGCAGATGAAATGCAGAGAGATTATCTTTATTATTATTTATGGGTATTTAGCATGTTTAGGTGCAAGTCGGCACATGTTGGCCTGGGCAGGAGCCCTGTTGTATATGAGAGGGTTTACTTTGCCTTTAAAAATAAATATATACCTTTATCAATACCACAATTAACCCTTTGTTTGTTATTGTAAGTGAGGGTTCCCAGGCACAAATAAAGACTACATTGAGCTTTATTCACACCTCTCTTATGGGGGCCGGTTGGGTGGTCTCTCTCCCCTCCATGTACACAGGGGGACTGACAGCTGAACACACAGGGGGACTCACAACTGAGCACTTCCTGTCTGGCATAAACCTCTCTGATTGGCTGGGCTCCCAGCAGCTGCCAGCAACAGCTACAGGATCATTTTGTTCCAGGAAGCCCATTACTTGGTGGCAGAGGTTTGAATAGGGAAGGGAGCTGTTCCACCATAGTCTGCTTGTGCCGTTCTCTTCTGTCATTTCTGTGGGTTCCCCTGGTCCTGCTGACCCCCACTAACTATTCTGTCTCTGATATCTTTGTCAGGTTTCTCAGTTGCCCACTCAATGGCATTTGTGTTTCCTATCTGTACCCATCATTTGGAGACTACCGGACCCCAAGACTTTAACCTGAGAAAGTTCTTAAATACCCCAAGTTATTCAGACTTTCATTGGTCAACTCTTACTTTAGCCTCCTCCCACCTCTTTACAGTGCACCCCAACTATTCTACACTTGCCTCACCTCAACCCTCCACCCTCACTCCCCCACCCACTCCATGTTAGACTCCTCCAAGATGGCATCAGAGTTGGAATGGCCCACTGGGTACTGGGAAGAATCCTGGTGGGTCTTTGTCCTAGGCCTTGGGCAAAGTGGTAATGTTGATATTTACTCATCACTTTATACAGTAACAGACCCGGTTACTATTGTGCACTGAGAACTCTCGGAAAACTCTCCAAGAATAAATTCTCCTGTTTAATAAAGGTGACGTATTTTCTGGAGCAAACTGCACCTCCTATTGAGTGAGAGAATCCACAGTGGAGCCTGAAGTCTATATCTCATGTACTTTATGTACAATCAATGGCCGACACTTCTCCTCAGACACATGTGACGATTATTTCCCAGCAGGAGATTTGTGGCCTCAGGCCAAAGCACCGACACTTAGCTGCCCCCCTCCCACACCGACTGCCATTTCTTCCTGCAGTGATTGCTGACAGTCAGGCCCCCACTCACACAAACAACTTGGCCAAAGAGAAACTTGTCCGACCACCTGTTACAACTTCAGGTCTCAGATTTCCTGGGGGAAAAAAGAAGGATTTCTGAGCAAGAAACAGGCAGAGGCTTGAGCAGCTTCCATTGCTCCCTCCTTTCTGTAGAGAAGGACAAACACTCAGCAAACTCAATGTGACGCCTCTCCCTCAGGCCTCTGATTAGGCTCCTGCCCTGGGACTCCCTCCAGCTACTGCTCTATAGGCTCAATGCAGGGAACATGGGCCTTGTCTGCTCTGTGAAATAATATGTGTTTATCCCGCCATTTTGTCTATATTTGCCTGTTTGAGTACAATTGTCTGAGGGAGTGGGGCTATTGGGGCACAGTCTGTGAGGGAGTGTGAGTGGGAATGTTTAGGTGCAGCCTGTGAGGTAATAGGGGTGTTGGGAGTTGAGCCTGAGGTAAGGGGTTTCGGAGTTGAGTCTGTGAGGTAATAGGGGTGTTGGGAGTTGAGCCTGAGGTAAGGGGTTTCGGAGTTGATTCTGTGAGGAAATAGGGGTGTTGGGAGTTGAGCCTGAGGTAAGGGGTGTTGGGAGTTGAGCCTGTGAAGTAATAGGGGTGTTGGGAGTTGAGTCTGTGAAGTAATAGGGGTGTTGGGAGTTGAGTCTGTGAGGATATACGGGTGTTGGGAGTTGAGTCTGAGGTAATAGGGGTGTTGGGAGTTGAGTCTGTGAGGTAATAGGGGTGTTGGGAGTTGAGCCTGAGGTAAGGGGTGTTGGGTGTTGAGCCTGTGATGTAATAGGGGTGTTGGGAGTTGAGCCTGTGAAGTGATAGGGGTGTTGGGAGTTGAGTCTGTGAAGTAATAGGGTGTTGGGAGTTGAGTCTGTGAGGTAATAGGGGTGCTGGGAGTTGAGTCTGTGAAGTAATAGGGTGTTTGGAGTTGAGCCTGTGATGTAATAGGGGTTTCGGAGTTGATCCTGTGAGGTAATAGGGGTGTTGGGAGTTGAGTCTGTGAGGTAATAGGGGTGTTGGGAGTTGAGCCTGAGGTAAGGGGTGTTGGGTGTTGAGCCTGTGATGTAATAGGGGTGTTGGGAGTTGAGCCTGTGAAGTGATAGGGGTGTTGGGAGTTGAGTCTGTGAAGTAATAGGGTGTTGGGAGTTGAGTCTGTGAGGTAATAGGGGTGCTGGGAGTTGAGTCTGTGAAGTAATAGGGTGTTTGGAGTTGAGCCTGTGATGTAATAGGGGTTTCGGAGTTGATCCTGTGAGGTAATAGGGGTGTTGGGAGTTGAGCCTGTGAAGTAAAAGGGGTGTTGGGAGTTGAGTCTGTGAGGTAATAGGGGTGCTGGGAGTTGAGTCTGTGAAGTAATAGGGTGTTTGGAGTTGAGCCTGTGAAGTAATAGGGGTGCTGGGAGTTGAGTCTGAGGTAATAGGGGTGTTGGGAGTGGAACCTGTGACAGGGGACAGGGAGGTATTTAGGGATCTGAGGGATCAGTTGGGGTTCGTGTAAGATTCAGTGGAAAGTCAGGACATGGCGCTACACAAAGCTGATGTATATACATATAATATAGAAATACACAGGCACAAGTCTCTATGGGGGGACACGGGAGCGCGCTCACGTCCCACATGAACGAGAGCCCTTCCCCCTCCCCGTCCCGAAACTAGTGACACACACACACTGGTCTCTCTCTCTCCACGCCCTACCACCAGGCCACGCCCACCCATACCCCTATTGGCCTGCTTGGATGAGTCGCGCCTTTCTCATTGGCTGGCTCCGGCGCGCTGGCTACGGTGGGAAATTGGAAAAGAGAATTTGCGCGCCGCACACTTGGCGCCCGGGGATTCAAAACGGAGGAGCGCGGGATCGGCGGAGCTTGGGGTGAGTCTTGTTTGTGTCTCTGATTTGTCCCCCGTGTTTGTGTCTCCTGCACCGACCTCCTTTACTTTCCCTCATCCACTTTTATTATTGTCTGTGATATTTATTTCTACTGACACTTTATGTACAACCGCTTCCCTCCAACTACAACTCCCACCTCCCCCTGTGTAACTTCTGCTTCTTTATATATTTATATATTCTAGTATTCGTCTCTATATCATTACTCCTATTTATATTCTATGTGTTTGAGGGGCTGCTCGTGTCTAATAATAATAATAATAATAATAATAATAATAATAATAATGAGGCCTGTGTGTTGTACTGGGGCTGAGAGTCTCCCCCTTCTCTACACATCAGACTTCTCAGGTCTAATCTACAAAACCCGCCGAATAGTAGCCCAAAAATAGCCCAATATGTGCAGTGAAATAAAAGTCTAAAAATAAATGAATATATATATATATATATATATATATATATATGAAAATACACATTTTCAACAAAGCAAAATGGGACAGAATAGGCCGTCCCCAGGGGGGTAACTACAGAGGGGCCCAGGAGGTATAGGGCTCCTTAGTACAAATACAATTTCAATAAATATTAGTAAAACAGCTCGACCTCTAGACATTTTGGTGACCATCAGATTTTTGCCCCAAAATTGTCTGAAATTGAGGAAAGTCACCAGAAATGAGAGATGGGAGACTGAGCCCAAAATCTGGTAACTCCTGACTTCTACACAAGTCAGTCCCACTGCATGCTGGGTATTGTAGTCTTACATTCAACTTGGCAGCAAATTGTTACACAAAAACCACATTACCCAACATGCATTGGGACACAGACTTGGCACATTAGGACAAGAGAAAAACTTTGGCTGGATTTCCAAAGAACAGACCAGCCGAAAACCCAATCAGTAGCCCAAATCTGTACCTTGACTAGTTTATACTTTCAAACCCCGCCTGGGCTTTAAATTAGTCGCCCAACTTGTCTAGAAAACCACCAACCTGGCAGCCCTGCTGTGTGGCCCCTTCCCGGGGATTCGCTGCTGTGACAAGTGTAACATTTTGTGCCCCCCCAGATACACTGACTGTGTGTGTTACTTGTGAGGAGCCCACCGCAGCTTCACCCCCCCCCCTTATTTGTCTAGTGGTCGCTATAAAGCCAGTTTAGGGGTTCTTGCCGGATGTCTGTGTATTCAGAGTATACTTTGTCCATTCATGAAGTGCAGTTGGGGGGGGACATGTAGTGAGGGTCTCTGGGGTCTCTCTCTAGTTTCTCAGCTGGGCCTGTGCTTGAGGGTTTGTGTCTATCTTGGCCCCTCAGGTCATAACGAGGTGTCCGGCACATAAATAACACAGCCCCTAATATTTGTAGGAGCCAAATGTGTCTAACCCTAAATGTCACCTTAAATGACCTTCAGACAGAGCTGAGAGCAAATAGACCCCCCAAGTGTCAACTTTACTGACCTTCAGACTGGGCCCCTGATACGCTGACCAGGGCCCCCCTAGAGGTGCAGCGTAACATTTGGGAGCCCAACACAAACCCTGTGTGTCCTATAGATACAATATGTTGTTACACACCTGACTTATTACCCTCCAGAGCTGATATAATCACACGTTGCCTCTCCTCCACCCATGGGGATATACATACACATACCGTATATACTCGAGTATAAGCCGAGTTTTTCAGCCCCCAAAATATGCTGAAAAACTCTACCTCGGCTTATACTTGGGTCAAGTGCAAAAAATGGTCGCCTGCGCCTAAGAATATTCGCCAGCGCCTAAGAATATTCACCGACGCTTAGAATAGTAGCCGGCGCCTAAGAATAGTCATCCAAAAACGAGATCGAAACTTACCAGAAGCTGCTGCATTTCTCACCCTCGGCTTATACTCGAGTCAATAAGCTTTCCCAGTTTTTGGAGGTAAAATTAGGTACCTCGACTTATACTCAGGACGGATATATATATATATATTTTTTAACCCGTGACACAGAATGCTGGGAGTTGTAGTCCACTGGGCTTTTGGGCAGAAATATTCTTCCTATGTCTCTGGGACACGTTTCTTATTTATCTATTAACTATGTTTGTTTGTTCTTGCAGGACATGTGCACATGAGAATATTCTGCACTCATTCAAATAAATAGCTCCCCCGCACCAGCCATGGAGGAGGGATATAAGGTTTGTATTTAAATATCATTGGTGCAGATTATCCGAGGGGTGTGGTTAATAAGCGACTGACAAATCTCTTCTCTCTGCAGGAAAACTGTGGGTTAAATGTAACCAGGTCGCCCCCAAAGCAGCTCACGTCTGCCACCTCCGTGTTAGGGGAGATCCAGCTTGCGGCCACCAATTTAAAGACCCCTACAAAGCCTCAGGAATGGAACAATGCCGACCCCTGGACCCCGACAGCCAATCTCAAAATGCTGATTAGCGCTGCCAGCCCCGAAATCAGGAACCGGGAGCGAGAGATCTTGGAGGTAATAAAAATGAGCCTTTTTGCTGGGGATAATTCTGCTTTACCTGCTGCAACGCTTTCAGTTTAAAGCAACTGCTTTTTTACTTGCATTTCAACTTCCATTGGGTTGCTAGGCTCCCTGACCCTAGAAACCAGGGGTGAGTGAAGACTAACTTAATATAAGGAAAGCAAATAAGTAACCAAGAAACAGCGTATTCGATCATTTCTATCTGCAAGAACATAAAAGTTAAAGGGGTTGTTCATATTCCAAACACTTTTTTTAAATTCAAGGGGTTATTCTCATTCCAAACACTTTTTTTAAATTCAAGGGGTTATTCTCATTTCAAACACTTTTTTAAATTCAATTGTTTTCAGATTGTTCCCCAAAAATAGACTTTTTGTTTTCAATTACTTTAGATTTTTTTTTTTTTCCCAAAATTTAAGTTTAATGTCCCTGTTTCTGGCGTTTGAGTGTCAGCTCAGTAATTCAGGTGCAGATTCTGAACGGTTACAACAATTCGTCGATCCATTTCTCAGCAGCATCTCTGGAGTATCCGTAACTATTGTATTAATTCTAACAGCTGCCTGTAATGAAACCCAGAGATTCTGCTCAGCAGGGACACAGATATGAAATGTATCAACTGAATGTATACATTTAGAACAGTTCACAGGGTCGGCGACCCCTCCCAGAGCTGCTTTAGAAGGTGAAAAATGACACTTTACACTTGTTGTTTGAAGGTGAACAACCTCTTTACAGGTGATACACAGGGAGGTGTAACCCAAATAGAACAGCAGGGGGCGCTCCTGTTACACAATTCATTCTGCTGGCAGTTAATTCATTCTAAATTAATTTTTATAGGTGGGTAAATGTTGAGCAATGTTATAGAAGCCCAGTTTATATGTCTCTGTTCATGTGGCCATATTATTATTATTATTATTATCATTATTATGCAAGGAGAGTGCAGGGATGATTGGGTAATTGGAGGAAACAGAATGTGACCTTTTTGAGGAAGTGACAGTTAGTGTTGCAGTTACTCACATACAAACCCTTTTCTCAACAGGAGCAGTTTTCTGGGGATGAACTGGAAAAGGTGCTGCCGAGCCGCAAGGAGAAGAGTTTGGGGTTACTGTGCCATAAGTTCCTTGCGCGATATCCCAGTTACCCCAATCCCGCTGTGAATAACAGTATCTGTCTGGATGAAGTCGCCGGGGAGCTGAGTGAGTACTTGTTGCAATGAGGGTCTCAAAGAATTATGGATGCACCAAATGAGGGTCTCAAAGAATTAGGGATGCACCAAATGAGGGTCTCACATAATTAGGGATGCACCAAATGAGGGTCTCACATAATTGGTGATGCACCAAATAAGGGTCTCAAAGAATAAGGGATGCACCAAATGAGAGGTCTCAAAGAATTAGGGATGCACCAAATGAGGGTCTCTTAGGGATGCACCAAAAGAGGGTCTCAAAGAATTACAAATGCACCGCATTCAGTTTGGGATTCAGCCTTATCCTTGTGCCTGGCCGATTCCTAATTAGCATATGCAAATTTGAGTCAGGAAGGGAAATCGCGTGACTTTCCATCGCATAACAAGGAAATTTAAAAAAAAAACGAATGTTTTTCCAAAGTTTCCTTTCCCATCCCTAATTTGCATATTCGGATTCAGTTTGGTATTCGGCTGAATCTTTCATGAAGGATTCGGCAGAAACCCAAATAGTGGATTTGATGCACCCCTACAAAGAATCTCTTGGGTTTTACTTCCCCTTACATTTCTCACTGGCAGTTAGTGCATGGATTGTAGAATGTTCTGCAGGATGGGGTTTTGGGGGCTGGAATTTGTGGCAGATGCTGTAGGAATGGTGTGAAAGTCAAATGCTGGGGGGGGGGGGGTGTAAGTCACACTCCCCCGTGAGATTCCCCCCCCCACACACACACTCACTTCTCACTGTCGCTGGGCAGCTCTTTGCATGAGTCAGTGGAGGCCTCTAGGTGGCGCTGCAGAGCTTCACGTTCCAATAAAGGAAATGTCACTAATTGCTTTTGAGAGCAGCGATTTTCTGGCTTGTTCTGCTGCTTGTGATTCCTGAAATCATGTGCCCAGAGCACTGACTTGTTTCAAGAGTGAGACCCTGAAATCAGAAAGATACAGATTTCCCGATTACATTGACACTTATTCACCGTTTATTTGCAGGTGTCGAGCGCCGGCGCATTTACGACATTGTCAACGTGCTGGAGAGTCTCCACATGGTCAGTCGCTTGGCCAAAAACAAATACATTTGGCACGGCCGCCTCAATCTCGGCAAAACGTTTGAAGCTCTGAAAAAGGTCGGAGAGGGGAATCAATATGGGGAGCAGATTCAGCTGCTGAAGAAACGAGAACAGGACGAGTTTGATTCCCAGAATTCCCCTAATCCAGAAACGCCAAAACCCCTTGTTAAGCACCCGGAAGTTGGGTTTGTGGAGCTCCCTGGGTTGGAGTTCAGAGCAGGTGAGAATCAGCCTACTGTGCTGTTCCTGCTGAATTGTGCTTAGTAGTTTTATGGGATCTCTCTGTACAGACTATGAGAAAACTTAGGGGCTGTTCCTGCTGAATTGTGCTTAGTACAGGGAATACCTATGCTGCCATAGTTTTTTTGGGATCTCTCTGTACAGACTATGAGGAAACTTAGGGGACTGTTCCTGCTGAATTGTGCTTAGTACAGGGAATACCTATGCTGCCATAGTTTTATGGGATCTCTCTGTACAGACTATGAGCAAACTTAGGGACTGTTCCTGCTGAATTGTGCTTAGTACAGGGAATACCTATGCTGCCATAGTTTTATGGGATCTCTCTGTACAGACTATAAGCAAACTTAGGGGCTGTTCCTGCTGAATTGTGCTTAGTACAGGGAATACCTATGTACCATAGTTTTATGGGATCTCTCTGTACAGACTATGAGCAAACTTAGGGGCTGTTCCTGCTGAATTGTGCTTAGTACAGGGAATACCTATACTGCCATAGTTTTATGGGATCTCTCTGTACAGACTATGCACAAACTTAGGGACTGTTCCTGCTGAATTGTGCTTAATACTTCCCCATATAAATGTGTATATTGCCCTGAGTGTGAGTCTTTGCATTATTAATGGATCTGACCTGTGTCCTCTCTGTAGCGTCGGTGAACAGTAGGAAAGAGAAGTCCCTGCGAGTGATGAGTCAGCGGTTTGTGATGCTGTTTCTTGTGTCGGCCCCTCGGATCGTCAGCTTAGAAGTTGCTGCTAAAATATTAATTGGAGAGGACCAACTGGAGGATTTAGACAAAAGCAAATTTAAAAGTAAGTGCACTCTGACCAGTCCTTATGCAGTTAACCCTTTATGTGAATGCTGCAGTGCTGCCATATTGATTACCCAGCATAAATCTGCTGACGTGTAGTTTTTCCTTTGTACCATTAACCATTACACAGTGCAGTCTGCAGCGTGTATGTACAGAGATGTGTAGCTACATCCCACTACACCATGCCATTTCGATGTAGAACAACTCAACGTTGGCCTCACAGCAGTGTTCTCTGTACCCACAGCAAAGATCAGGCGCCTGTATGATATCGCTAATGTCCTGACGAGTCTGAATCTCATAAAGAAAGTCCATGTGACAGAGGAGAAGGGGAGGAAGCCCGCCTTCCAGTGGACCGGCCCCGAGTCGTTTACAGACGATCAAGGTTTGTTTCCCTTTGATACCCTGTACTTTGCTCTGGGCTTCTCATTGGATTCTCTGTACTTCCTGCTCCTGGGCTGTTCTCTTTCCCATGGTCAGACAGGAACCTCCCCCTGGGTAAGTGAATCCAATCTCCCCCAGTACTTACCCAGGTACAGAGCTCTGATTCTCTGTACTTCCTGCTCCTGGGCTGTTCTCTTTCCCATGGTCAGGAAGGCTAATTACATTGCATCTTTCAAAGGTGGAATCCGAGTGAAAGTCTTTGCCCACTAGATGGCGCTGCTGATCAAACTGACTCCGCATTGGAGTGAGGGGAAACAAGAAATGAACGCTGCACTAGCTGTTGTGACCAGTGAGAATGGGCAGGGGGTAAAGAGTGTACAGACAGTGCACAGTAGAATATTTCTTGCAGGGGATGCTGGGAGTTGCACTGTAGGTACTCGGTACTAATGTATCTGTGCAGTTAACATACTAACATACCCCTCCTACTTGTTCCAGACTCAGAGAACAGGTCCAGCCCAACTGCACTCACCCCCGTGGCCATTGACCTGAGGTCCCCAAAGGAAAACTGCGCCAAAAACCTCTTCGCTTCCGGCAAGAATTTTACTCGCCATCCGTCTCTTATAAAACTCGCCAAAAGCATCGAGAACGACCGGCGGAAGATCAACTCGGCTCCCTCCAGCCCCATAAAGACTGGTATGTGCTCTGATTTGTTATTGTATATGGCAGCTCCCGCCTGTAGCTATAAATACAAGCAGAGCCGTTACACTGACGTTTCTTCTCTTTGCTGAAGGCGACGGATCCTCCAGTGCAGCTTCCAAGATGGCGCAGCTCGCAGCGATATGTAAGAAGCAGCTCCAGCAGTGCAGGTGAGTCACATGTGCAGACTGGGGGGATATGGGGGGGGATCTGTACCCTCAGGATCTTGTTCTGTAGCTATAATTGGCCTTTTGTTTCTTCTGTTTCAGGGATCAGACTAAAGTGAAGCTGAAGGTTTCTACTTGCAAAGTAAAATCCACCTTGAAACAACCGGGGGGCTCAGATAAGAACCAGACCCCACCCTGTCTGAGCCCAACCTACTGCCAGGCCTTCCCACTGCTCCAGCCTCACCCCAATACTGCTCCCCCCTACGCTGTCATTCTGCAGCCCCCCCACACACAAACTCTCTCCGATGTTCCTCCCACTGTCGGCTACACAAACCCAACTGACCTGCAGGCGCCATCAGAGGGGGGGAAACCAGAGGGGGACAATCAACTGACCCAGGAGCGGGGCCCCAAACGGCAACATGAGACCGACAGAGGCTGCACCTCAAAGAGGATCAAAGGTTCTGTGGTCGATGATGTCACAGAGGTGCGCTGTAAATCCCTTCCCCAGTGTTCTCCCTCCTCCCATATGTATAAATACAAATATACAGAGAAGGAATGTTCTGGGCACACAATAAGCTATACCCTCATACTGTACTGTCTAAGGGAATCAATATGGCACCTCCTCCCATATGTATAAATACAAATATACAGAGAAGGAATGTTCTGGGCACACAATAAGCTATACCCTCATACTGTACTGTCTAAGGGAATCAATATGGCACCTCCTCCTCCCATATGTATAAATACAAATATACAGAGAAGGAATGTTCTGGGCACACAATAAGCTATACCCTCATACTGTACTGTCTAAGGGAATCAATATGGCACCTCCTCCTCCCATATGTATAAATACAAATATACAGAGAAGGAATGTTCTGGGCACACAATAAGCTATACCCTCATACTGTACTGTCTAAGGGAATCAATATGGCACCTCCCTCCCATATGTATAAATACAAATATACAGAGAGAGAATGTTCTGGGCACACAATAAGCTATACCCTCATACTGTACTGTCTAAGGGAATCAATATGGCACCTCCTCCTCCCATATGTATAAATACAAATATACAGAGAAGGAATGTTCTGGGCACACAATAAGCTATACCCTCATACTGTACTGTCTAAGGGAATCAATATGGCACCTCCCTCCCATATGTATAAATACAAATATACAGAGAGAGAATGTTCTGGGCACACAATAAGCTATACCCTCATACTGTACTGTCTAAATGAATCAATATGGCACCTCCTCCTCCCATATGTATAAATACAAATATACAGAGAAGGAATGTTCTGGGCATACAATAAGCTATACCCTCATACTGTACTGTCTAAGGGAATCAATATGGCACCTCCTCCTCCCATATGTATAAATACAAATATACAGAGAAGGAATGTTCTGGGCACACAATAAGCTATACCCTCATACTGTACTGTCTAAGGGAATCAATATGGCACCTCCTCCTCCCATATGTATAAATACAAATATACAGAGAAGGAATGTTCTGGGCACACAATAAGCTATGCCCTCATACTGTACAGTCTAAGGGAATCAATATGGCACCTCCCTCCCATATGTATAAATACAAATATACAGAGAGAGAATGTTCTGGGCACACAATAAGCTATACCCTCATACTGTACTGTCTAAGGGAATCAATATGGCACCTCCTCCTCCCATATGTATAAATACAAATATACAGAGAAGGAATGTTCTGGGCAAACAATAAGCTATACCCTCATACTGTACTGTCTAAGGGAATCAATATGGCACCTCCTCCTCCCATATGTATAAATACAAATATACAGAGAAGGAATGTTCTGGGCACACAATAAGCTATACCCTCATACTGTACTGTCTAAGGGAATCAATATGGCACCTCCTCCTCCCATATGTATAAATACAAATATACAGAGAAGGAATGTTCTGGGCACACAATAAGCTATACCCTCATACTGTACTGTCTAAGGGAATCAATATGGCACCTCCTCCTCCCATATGTATAAATACAAGTGACAGTAAGAGCAGAATACACAGAATTGGGCACAGAATGTTCCTGTAGAACTAGTACCAGACACATCAGGAAGACTCTGCCAAGGAATCCAGTAATAATCCAGGGCCTGAGAATGTTAGTCCTGCGTATAAACTGTACCTAGGAACTAATGTACCACAGTTATGGGAGGGGCAACTCGTAACTCTTGTGCTTTTGTGTTTCTAGACTCTCTATCCGTCTGGGTATCTAATTCCCTTACAATTTGCCCCGGTGGCCCCTGAGTCCAGTAAGGAGAACGCGGGCCCCTCCTCGGAGAACAAGTTCTTTACTTCCCCAGTTTCAGGTAGGAATGAACCTTCCTCTAAACACAATCCGTTAGTGAGTCTCTAGGAAGTGGTTTGTGTAGGAAATTGCCCATTGTAATGTTCCTTTCTGCCCCTGCAGGAGTTTTCCCTCTCAAGCTCATGTTCTCTCCGGGGCCAGTAACTGCCGTGCCAGTTGTAAGCCGCACTAGCCACAACATGGGAGGTGGGTCGGGTCCCTCTAAGAGCCCCAGCCCGGGGATGTTCACTTTCGCCCTACAGAACAGAGAGCTGATATCATCAGGACACCCCCAAACTGCTACTGTGTCCCCCCGGAATGGGAAGGGCCCAGAGGAGCTGAACTGTAAACATGTCTCTCCTGTGACCTATCACGGGCAGCCATTTACAGTGTTTGCCCTGCCCCAGGTAAGAACCCAGGTACCTCCCCACCGCTGCTCCCTCCCTGCACCCCAAACTATGTCAGGACCCTCTCGCAGGACTTCCTATTGTCATGAAACTTCCTCTTGTCCAATTTCTTTCCTCACAAGTCTACTTTACCCTTTACTATGGCCATTTATAGTTAGCGCCTTAAAGCACTAGTAACATCAATTTTTTTTTTTTTAAACACCAGGACAAATTAAAATTTAAAATCCCACGGCCCCTATGAAGAGAAAACTTACTGAAACTCCGCTTGTGCTCCTCATCAGAAAAGGCGATCCATTGTGCGGAGCTTGATTTCTCCTCCCTGCCTTCTTTATAGGAGATAGCCAGGAAGGAGAAATGGAGTGCCGCACAATGGATCCTCTCCTTAATAAAGCCTGTGTGGTTTTAAAGTTTAATTAGTCTTAAAAATTTGGAGGTTACTGGTCCTTTAATGGGGAAATCTAATCTCTCTAATAGAACTGATTCACCGTAGTTACTGCCTCTGGGCTGCTCTCTTTCCTTTGGTCAGGTGGGGGTGGGCTTAGTCTCCCCTCCCCCCTTAGTTAATGAGACGGTTTTCCCAATACATGAGATGGAAAGAAAGTTAATGGAGCTTTGGCCATAAAAGGGAGCCACTCCTCTATAAGGAGAAAGAAAGCTACGGACGCATTTGATTGCCAATAGATTAGCCACAATAGTACAAGCTAGAATTCTATATTTATTCTGTAGAATGTTTTACCATACCTGAGTAAAAGCTCTGTTTGTTTAGGATAGCAGCTGCCATATTAGCTTGGTGTGACATCACTTCCTTCCTGAATCTCTCCCTGCTCACTCATAGCTCTGGGCTCAGATTACAGCAGAGAAGGGAGAGGAGCAAACTGAGCATGCTCAAGCCCTAGCCCTGGAGGCTGAAGCTGAAAACAGTTAGTCTGATACAGAAGCCCATGAGTACACAATAGAAGGAAAGAAATGTGCTGTTTCTTTTGACAGAGGACTCAGAGCAGCATTACTTTGAGGGGTTACTGGTGTATTTATATAGACCTTTCTGATAAAGCTTACTTACTTTTAGCCTTTCCTTCTCCTTTAAATGAAATCCAAACCTTGCCTGACCGTAGGGAAGAGAGCAGCCCATTAGTAGGAAGTCGAGTTCTCTGGAGGATAATGCAAACGAGTCCCAGGTTTCACCCCAACTGGACTTCTTGCAATTTATTACCCATAAACCTCTTGCTTGACTGGTCTACATGGTGATTGGTTAATGATAACGAGCAGTTTTATTTCCTCTCATTAACAGTCGGCCCTTCCTGTGACCCCCAAAGGATTTCACTCGCTGCAGGAAAATTTCTTCCGTACCCCGGGGGGCATGAGCTGCTCACCCCCAGAATCTGCAAGAAAACTGGATGTTGGTACCGACGATTAACCAAAGCCAATCTGGAAATGTAGGACGAGACAGGGGGAGGGTCTTTGTCACTTTGCTGCAGGACTACAACTCCCAGCATCCCCGGTGTGCCAAAGGAACACCTAGTCACTTCTGTACAACTTTTATTTTTTTTATTTTTTTTTTTTCTAGAATATTTTTGGCATAAAAAAAAAAATCCCGATCTGGTACCGAGTGATTAATATCCTTGTGCCCAATCCCTTCCCAACAGCCTTTCCCCCAGCATTAATAGATTTCACTTGAATGCCCACGGGCGGCTTTCTCACCTCGGAGACAACTGATGAATTTGGCTTCAGACACATTTTGGTTCTGTTTTGAAAAGTTTTCGTGGGGCCTTGGTGGCTCAGGAGGCGGGGTGTTGGTGGCCCAGGAGGCGGGGCCTTGGTGGCTCAGGAGGCGGGGCGTTGGTGGCCCAGGAGGCGGGGCCTTGGTGGCTCAGGAGGCGGGGTGTTGGTGGCCCAGGAGGCGGAGCTTGGGTGACCAGATATATATGAATATAGTGTGTGTATATATACACAGTGCATGATATTTGCTGATGTGAGAAATACAGGTATTTGCACAATGACCATACTGTGATGTATATACAATGTTATGTTTTATTTTTCCTTTTTTTTTTTTTTTTTTGGTTTTAATTGTATGAAACTGTTATTGTAATGGGGGGGGCAGCGATTCATTCAATCAGGATTATGGGGAGGGGGAAATACAATGTTTAATTATTTATTTATAAAATATTCTCAATGAAATTAAAATTTTGTTGTTGACGAGGAATTGTCCTGACGGTTAATCTTGCCCTTTAACCCTGCCGCCGTCCCATAACCCACACAGTGTTATTTATTATCAGGGGTCGGAGTGGGAATGTGCCGGGAGAATGGGAAGTTTCCATTACTTGACTTTTGTTACAGGGGGGAGATCAAGGTCCCACCCACTTATATGTATGTGAACTGCAGTCTGGTTACTAGGTGCATTGACCCTAACAACCAGGTGGGGTTCTGTCTCTTGCAATACTCCTCATTGCTTTCCCTGACTCTTCGTAACATTGTATCAGTCGTCTCTTCTCCAGCCTAGACTCCAGTTCCCACAATGCTTTGCAGGCTCTGTTATTAGGAGGCCTATGAATAAGTGTGCAATGCATTGTGGGAACTGGACTGTACTGTGAGTGCCATAGATACAAGGTTTCCAATGTCCTGATACCATAGCAACACTGAACCCTGATCACACTATTTGCTTGTTTTTTATTTTGCCTCTTGTTGCTAGGGTCAGTGACATATGGCAACTATTAAACATTTACGGCTTGATATTTGCCATTCTGTGTGGACCTTTCTCTAATTGTCGTCCTATGCAGACTATTGCCTCGTTGCTAGGGTAAGTGGGACCCTAGCAACCAAAGATCTGAAAAGACTGAGGTGCTGCTGAATAAAGCAGTATTTTCTAGGCATGCACCAAATACACTATTTTGGATACGGTCAAACCCCTGAATCTTTTGTGAAAGAGTCGGCTGAATACCGAACTCGATCCTAATTTGCATATGCAAATTAGGGGTGGGAAAGGGAAAACTTTTTTTACTTCCTTGTTTTGTGACAGTGTCACAGGATTTCCCTCCCCACCCCTAATTTGCATATCTAAATTAGGATTCAGTTTGGCTGGGCACAAGGATTTGGCCGAATCTGAATCCTGCTGAAAAAGGGCAAATCCCAAACTGAATCCTAGAATAGGTGCATCCCTAGTTTTCCCAAGGGGAAACAATTACCGTATAGCAAATGTTGGGGTTAGAAAACAGGGTAATCTGTTGCCTCCAGGGGCCCTTCTCATGCTTTGGGGCCAAAACACCTGCCCTCTACCTCCAGCTTCCCCTGAATTACACCGTGTTATTAAAGGGGTTGTTCAATTTTAAATGAACTGTTAGTATGATGCAGAGGGATATTCTGAGACAATTTGCAGCTGGTTTTCATTTTGTTTTATTATTACTGGTTTGTGTTATTTAGCTTTTTATTCAGCCGCTCTCCAGTTTGTAATTTCAGCCATCTGGTTGCTAGGGTCCAAATTAGCCTAACGACCATACATTGATATGAATAAGAGACTGGAATATGAATAGGAGAGGCCTGTATAGAAAGATGAGGAATAAAAAGTAACAATAACAATACATTTGTAGCCTTATTGAGTTTGTTTTTTTTTATATGGGGTCAGTGACCCCCCGTTTGAAAGCTGGAAAGAGTCTGAAGAAAAAGGGAAATAATTAAACTTTATAAACATAATGACGACCAATTGAAAAGTTGTTTATAAATGACCATTGTATAACATACTAAAAGTTAATATAAAGGTGACCCACATCTTTAATCACTCGCGACAGTATTTCCCCCTCACACAATGTTCCCGTGAGTCAGAGGCCGGGGGGGGGGGGTCGGACAATTGCCCAACAGGGAAAGGGGGGGGGGTCTATTTTAGGAACAGAGGGGTCGGGCGTCAGGCTGAGAATAGTGAGTGGGGAGTCTGGATAATAAGTGCAGTCAGCCGTCACATTTAGCTCCTCCTCCCCCGAGCAGCCCCTTTATCTGCCATTCCTCTGTCATGTACACATACACTATATCCAGTCTGATTATATATATTTATATCACTGCATTATATGCAGCACCCCTACTGGGGCCTTCCTACTGTGCTACCATCCCCAGTGGTCAATTCTCTTGCACCCGCAATGTCCTCTCTATTCAGCAGCTTTCTTATTGGTCAATTCTCTTGCATCCATATTACCTCCATAATTACCTCTGTATTCAGCAGCTTTCTTATTGGTCAATTCTCTTGCATCCATATTACCTCCATAATTACCTCTGTATTCAGCAGCTTTCTTATTGGTCAATTCTCTTGCATTCATATTACCTCCATAATTACCTCTGTATTCAGCAGCTTTCTTATTGGTCAATTCTCTTGCATCCATTATTACCTCTGTATTCAGCCGCTTTCTAATCGGTCAATTCTCTTGCACCTGTAATTAAGTGTTTGCTCACCTGCTGTGGAAAACGGAGACAATTATATAGAGGGTTCACTTCCCCTTTAGCAAAGGTCAAGCAATACATAATAGTTATTAAACCTCACTTGTGATAATGAATTGCACCGGTGCTAACTCTGCTTTGCCCCTTCGTGAACTGCCCCCTATAGAGTCGGGTTCCAGGCAGTGAAATCGGTTGCAGTTCTGCTCACGTGGAAATCAATTCCGTCAGTTTTTCCTTGGCTTCTCCACAAAACTGAACTCTGGAATATCCATCAAATCCACTGTGGAAAATCTGCAGGTCTGACTGGTTACTTCCCCTTTGCTCTCTACATTTTCTCTTCCTGATAAAGTTCATGTGGGGGGTCACAAACTTGCCCAAAATGTTATGTAAAGGGGGGGGGCACTGCAGAACTGAACTGGGCTACTGGTTATTCCTCTGGATGGATTGCAAGCTCTTTAAATTAGGCTTATATATTGATTCCCTTAGACAGTACAGTATGAGGGTATAGCTTATTGTGTGCCCAGAACATTCCTTCTCTGTATATTTGTATTTATACATATGGGAGGAGGAGGTGCCATATTGATTCCCTTAGACAGTACAGTATGAGGGTATAGCTTATTGTGTGCCCAGAACATTCCTTCTCTGTATATTTGTATTTATACATATGGGAGGAGGAGGTGCCATATTGATTCCCTTAGACAGTACAGTATGAGGGTATAGCTTATTGTGTGCCCAGAACATTCCTTCTCTGTATATTTGTATTTATACATATGGGAGGAGGTGCCATATTGATTCCTAGTAGCTGAGGTTGAATAAATACATGACCATAAAGTCTGACCCTCTAGTGATGATATTTGGGAGCAGAACATGACACTGGATTTGTGAATTTTCCAATTCTGCTGAAAGGGTTAAATAATAATAATAGTGAGAGTGAAACCGGACCCGGCGCCTGGGAACTTCTGACCCTCCCTGTAATTCCTTTGTTATCCAGCAGCCGCTCAGTGTGAGTCTCAGGGAAGAAATCCAGGGGTTACTCACAGTCTATTTTGGGCTGGGTGAGTTCAGAGATGTCCCACCCATCACTCAGCACCCGGGGGAAGAGCTTTCTGGGGAATTTAAAGGGTTCAGGGAGCCCCTGGCTCTGCACTCTATAGACTCACCAGCGGGAGACACATTCACCTGCCTGTAAGTATTGTGGGTTTCTTTTCAAATTTGGGAGATAAATAATTCATGGGATGGTGGAGGTGAGAGCAGAATTGAGAAGAACCAAAAAATGGTCCATTGATCTTGGGGGGCACTAGAGGCAGTGGCAGGAATGAAAGGGTTAAACTTGATGGCAATGCAACTAGGGTGGCACCAGGTTTGGGTCCCGGGACCTCGGGTTTCCCACTTGAAAAAAAAATCAATTGTAAAGTTAATTTCCTTTTGTCTGCACTGCTGGTTCTGACTGATGATGAACAGATCTGTAAAGAGACGTGTAAGTCTGGAGTTGTTTCAAGAGTCAGAACCGGTCAGGAGGGAAAACAAATTTGTCCAATCACTGAATCGTCAGGTAAAAGGTCAGATCATCATTGGGAGAGGGATTAAAATGTAATATAAATTTCCTTATACTGAAATAAGATACTTTGTAAATACAATCCATTAAATATTCTGCATTGTTTCTGAAATAATCAAGTTTATGTTCACTATTCCTCTCTCAGCATCTGTTTCTCTTCATTCTCTCTTCATGCAGCAGTTGGGTGTCAGATATTCACTGACAGTTAGATCCAATATATCTTATAGGGGGGCTCCTTTTGCCTAGAAGATGTATTAGAGGTCATTCTATTAAACTCATCAGACATCATGTCTCTCTACATGCAGGATTTGTGAAAAAGGCAGTTATTTTGTTACATTTTGTTTGTACTGGAATCAGTTATTTGAGTGAGCTCTAATACATCTGCTAGGAAAGGAGCCCCCCTATAAGATATATCGGATCTAACTGTCAATGAATATCTGACACCCAACTGCTCAACCTCATATTATTTTTCCTGCTGCAACATCTCAGTCCTGCTGTTCGGCGGATGGACATTTCAGATCACCGACTGGTGCTGAAATCAGGGAAAACCTACTGCTCCAGTGCAGCCAATGCCTCCAGCTCTCGGCCTGGGAGTGAGTTGGATTCAGCAGGAAAAAAAAGAAAATTAAAGGGGAACTATCACAAAAATAACAATTTAATTTAAGCTTCATCATACTGAGATAAGAAACTTTCTAAATACAATCAATTAGAAATTCTGCATTGTTTCTGAAATAATCAAGTTTATCTTCACTATTCCTCTCTCGGCATCTGTTTCTCTTCATTCTCTCTTCATGCAGCAGTTGGGTGTCAGATATTCACTGACAGTTAGATCCAATATATCTTATAGGGGGGCTCCTTTTGCCTAGAAGATGTATTAGAGGTCATTCTATTAAACTCACCAGACATCATGTCTCTCTACATGCAGAATTTGTGCAAAAAGCAATTGTATTAGATTTTGTTTGCACTGGAATCAGTTATTTGAGTGAACTCTAAGACATCTTCTAGGCAAAAGGAGCCCCCCTATAAGATATATTGGATCTAACTGTCAGTGAATATCTGACACCCAACTGCTGCATGAAGAGAGAATGAAGAGAAACAGATGCTGAGAGAGGAATAGTGAAGATAAACTTGATTATTTCAGAAAATATACAGAATATTGAATTGATTGTATTTATAAAATTTCAGTGTGATGAAGCTTATATTACATTTTCATTTTTGCGATAGTTCCCCTTTAAACCTCTTTCCCAATACAAGAAAGTGATAAAAAAAAGTCACCTTCCTGTTTCAGCTGCTTCAAAACTGTATCCCCTGTAAGTCTGTGTTCTATTGATGATCCAGCGCTACTGTAGATATTTATTCTTGGCTCTTCTCTCTGCCCGTCCCACTGGCAGACACAGCGATGCCCATTCTGGGTGGAGGAGCCAAGTGTGGAGCCTGTGGGAAGTCCGTGTACCACGCGGAGGAGATCCAGTGCAATGGGAGGAGCTTCCACAAGCCGTGTTTCATCTGCAGTAAGTGGAGCCGCTCCATGTGCCCAGTACTTGCCCAACATACATTGGCACCAGGGCAGCTTGTGGGCAGGATATTTGCCCTCACTCCCTCATGTGGGGAACACAATGGGGCTCAATTATAAATACTGGGCAATTTGCACCTTGGCAGTAGCCCCTCCCCCATACCAACTCCCTGCCAATAGGGTGAGAGTGATCCTCTGCCATCTTATTCTTTTTCCCTTTAAAGGGGAACAGAACAAAAGGTCTCACTAATGCCCAGATATTGGATACACCAGAGAATAAACAGGCTGCTTTATAAATAGCTTCAGCTGCTCATTGGTGTGACTGGGGTACAATTGTGCCGCTACACTTCCTACCCCTCCCCCGACCCATAGGTGATAAGTGACCGAGAGATTCGGAGGATTTCACTTCAAAGGCTTCAGCGGTATCTGCCCTGGCACCGCACCCGCCTCGCTTCTAAGAATAGAAGTATTTTACTTGCCCATTATATGGCCGGATTAGTGCCGCCGCTGTAGCTCTGATAACAAATTGCAACTGTCAGTCTGTTCCAGCCGACCTTTCTGTTTCTAGAAATATTCCACATAATGACAATTTTGTTTGTTGTATCCATGTATTTAAAGGCGTTGTTCACCTTTAAATGAACTGTTAGTAGGATGTAGAGAGGGAAATTCTGAGACAATTTGCAATTGGTCTTCATTTTTTATTTGTGCTCTCCAGTTTGCAATGTCGGCCGTATGGTTGCTAGTGTCCAAATTCCCCTAGCAACCATGCACTGATTTGAATAAGAGATTTGAATATGAATAGGAGAGGCCTGAATAGAAAGATGAGGAATAAAAAGTAGCAATAACAATACATTTGTAGCCTTACAGAGCATTTGTTTTTTTCAGATGGGGTCAATGACCCTTATTTGAAAACTGGAAAGAGTCAGAAGAAGGAAAATAATAAAAAAAAAAACTATAAAAAATAAATAATGAAGACCAGATGCTTAGAATTAGCCATTCTATAACAGACTAAAAGTTAACCCTTAAACTGCAGTAGTCCCAACTGTCAGTACACTCTGTCTGTAAGGAGCACACGCCCGCCATCAATCCCCTCTCTGTGTTTCCCCATATAGTGGCCTGCAGGAAAGCCTTGGACAGCACCACTGTGGCCGCTCATGAATCTGAGATTTACTGCAAGTCCTGCTATGGGCGCAAATATGGCCCCAAGGGATACGGGTACGGCCAGGGCGCCGGCTGCCTCAGCACCGACACGGGGGAGAGATTTGGCATTGAAGTGGCAGAGTAAGTCCTTCCCAGAATTATCCAGAGCTCTTCCCTCACAGCCAGGGATTCTGGGTAATATCCCATTTTACCCCATAATCACACGGCACCAGCTCTTCCCTCACAGCCAGGGATTCTGGGTAATATCCCATTTTACCTCATAATCACACGGCACCAGCTCTTCCCTCACAGCCAGGGATTCTGGGTAATTTCCCATTTTACCCCATAATCACACGGCACCCAGCTCTTCCCTCACAGCCAGGGATTCTGGGTAATATCCCATTTTACCTCATAATCACACGGCCAGGGATTCTGGGTAATTTCCCATTTTACCTCATAATCACACGGCACCCAGCTCTTCCCTCACAGCCAGGGATTCTGGGTAATATCCCATTTTACCTCATAATCACACGGCACCCAGCTCTTCCCTCACAGCCAGGGATTCTGGGTAATATCCCATTTTACCCCATAATCACACAGCACCCAGCTCTTCCCTCACAGCCAGGGATTCTGGGTAATATCCCATTTTACCTCATAATCACACGGCACCAGCTCTTCCCTCACAGCCAGGGATTCTGGGTAATTTCCCATTTTACCCCATAATCACACGGCACCCAGCTCTTCCCTCACAGCCAGGGATTCTGGGTAATATCCCATTTTACCTCATAATCACACGGCCAGGGATTCTGGGTAATTTCCCATTTTACCCCATAATCACACGGCACCCAGCTCTTCCCTCACAGCCAGGGATTCTGGGTAATATCCCATTTTACCTCATAATCACACGACACCAGCTCTTCCCTCACAGCCAGGGATTCTGGGTAATATCCCATTTTACCTCATAATCACACGACACCAGCTCTTCCCTCACAGCCAGGGATTCTGGGTAATATCCCATTTTACCTCATAATCACACGGCCAGGGATTCTGGGTAATTTCCCATTTTACCCCATAATCACACGGCACCCAGCTCTTCCCTCACAGCCAGGGATTCTGGGTAATATCCCATTTTACCTCATAATCACACGGCACCAGCTCTTCCCTCACAGCCAGGGATTCTGGGTAATATCCCATTTTACCTCATAATCACACGACACCAGCTCTTCCCTCACAGCCAGGGATTCTGGGTAATATCCCATTTTACCTCATAATCACACAGCATCCAGCTCTTCCCTCACAGCCAGGGATTCTGGGTAATATCCCATTTTACCTCATAATCACACGACACCAGCTCTTCCCTCACAGCCAGGGATTCTGGGTAATATAATTTTACCCCATAATCACACAGCACCCAGCTCTTCCCTCACAGCCAGGGATTCTGGGTAATATCCCATTTTACCCCATAATCACACGGCACCCAGCTCTTCCCTCACAGCCAGGGATTCTGGGTAATATCCCATTTTACCTCATAATCACACGGCACCAGCTCTTCACAGCCAGGGATTCTGGGTAATATCCCACCTTAACCCATAATCACACCCAGGGATTCTGGGTAATATCCCACCTTAACCCATAATCACATGGCTCCCTGCGGTTCTGTAACATCTCTAATTTGTAAACCTTTGAATAAAGGGTAAGTGTTCCTGCCGTGTTTCTTGACTATAAGTTTAGAATCACTGCCATAAAGCAAGACTGGGTTGTGGCATTTGCCTGAAAGGAAGTAGAGACAATCACATGACTACTAGGAAATCTACCCTCTCATGCAATAAAGTGACTTATCCGGTCCTCTCCCTCCAAACCCAACTAGACGACACAGGAGTATTATATGAGCAAGATGTGCATTTACTCTCATTACACTCACACAGGTCCCACCCGGCCCGCGGATCTCCCACGACCCCCCACTCTTCAAAATTGGCGGCCAAGTTTGGGGCAACAGAGAAATGCCCCCGGTGCCAGAAATCAGTTTACGCCGCCGAGAGAGTGATGGGAGGAGGGCAGGTAAGTGATGTCTCTGCGGTTATCTGGGGTCTCTTTATATTATTAAAGGGGGATCCCCCTGAGTGAGGGGCCACACCTGGTACAGCCAACATGTATAGTATCAGCCTTCACTCCCTTATGTCAGATGCCCCTGTCCATGGTTGGGCACAAGAGAAAAACTCCTTCTCTGACACTAGAGAACACAGGAAAGACCAACTGCAAGCAAAAGTGTACAGATATATATATATATATATATATATATATATATATATATATATATATATATATATATATAATCAGTAGCCGCATGAAACAGTATGGGCAAAGCTATGGCTCCTATGAGTCATCATGCCCCAGTGCCAGCCTTATTCTGGAGTCTGGACCAACAGTCAGTTCTGGATTGTAGCAGGTTTCTGGGTTACACCAGAGAGGCGGTAACTGGCAGTTGGAAAGGGCACAGAGAATAATCTAAAAGATCAATCTAATTCTGTGCCTTTCTCTCCCGCAGGCCTGGCATAAAACCTGCTTCCGCTGCGCCTTTTGTGGCAAAAGTCTGGATTCCACCACCGTAACGGAGAAAGAAGGAGAGATTTACTGCAAAGGTTGGACCCAACACAGGGGGCGGGGCACTAAAGTGGGCGGTTTTTTTAACAAAAAATTAATTCTGTGTGATACTCAATCCAGATCTGTAAGATACACAGAAGCCAGTTCTTTTCATCAGGCAAACATTTTTTAGGTTTGACTTCTCCTTTAATGGTCATTTTACCCAGAATGCTTTGTTTTGACTGCAAAACAGGGTGGGGGATTCTCACTTGCCATTGAACAGAATGGCACTGCCAATGGCTATTTTCCAATGTTGCAGATGAAGTCAGACGACCTCTTGTCAGGGAATGCTGGGAATTGTAGTTTGATAAGAGGAAGGCCTTAAACTGGACTCTCTGGTGTCTGTTTAAAACAAACATATAGCAAAGATTTCTATCAGAATTGTACCCCATGCCTTGACACCCCCTTGTGTCTTTCTCACCCCCTCCAGTTTGCTATGCAAAGAACTTTGGCCCCAAGGGGATCGGATTCGGTGGTCTGACACAGGTGGAACAGAAAGAAACCTAAACGGACAGTGATCTAATGAAGTTCTCACTCAGTACTGGAAGTGATTAACTGGCCAGTCGGCATCCTCCCCTCTATGTTATTCTGCCGTTCAGCCAATAAGACTTTAGCTCTCAGCTCTGTGAGTCATTTTGGGTGACCCCCATGAGGAACCTGCGCAGTGCATGTGGGGGCTGCATGTTTGGGGAGGGGGTTGACTGGAAGAAAACACCGGCTCATCCGGAATAATAAAAGCAAAAATAAAAGTCAGACCCAGTGTGTTTTATACAAACATTCATCTTGTTCCTTGGCTCCTCCTACAAGCAGCTACTTGGCTCCTCCCACCAACCAGGGGGAACAGCTCTAACTTAGAACACAATTTGTATCCAATGGGGAGGGGGGGGGTATGGAGGGCAATGTCGGAGGCCAAAATCTTCATTATCATTGAGCAGCGGTGCCCCTGGGCTGGTACAGAAACCCAAAACATACAGAATAACATTTCTGATCCAATTCTTTGTTTGCATTTAGTTCTCCTTTAACTGCCCAGTCGGACAGAGCTGATGTTATGGGGGTGGTGATAATAGTAAGTTTGGCTTTATAATAATTAGGGAGGAGCTAGAACCGTAAAATAACCAGTGTTATGGGTGGATTTAGGTTGACTTAGAAGAAGAGGGAGGGGATAATAAAGTAACAATAAGATCATAAGAGTAGGTCAAATAATATTTCCATTAGGGATGGGTACCCCCTACTGTAAATGATAAGGATATTAGAAGTCACTGAGGGGTTGTTCTGTGACCATATAAAGGCACAAGGCTGCAGGCTGAGTTATACAGGGAACTCTGAGTATCACTCATGTATTATAAGGGATAATGTACCCCCTACTGTAAATGATAAGGATATTAGAAGTCACTGAGGGGTTGTTCTGTGACCATATAAAGGCACAAGGCTGCAGGCTGAGTTATACAGGGAACTCTGAGTATCACTCATGTATTATAAGGGATAATGGACCCCCTACTGTAAATGATAAGGATATTAGAAGTCACTGAGGGGTTGTTCTGTAACCATATAAAGGCACAAGGCTGCAGGCTGAGTTATACAGGGAACTCTGAGTATCACTCATGTATTATAAGGGATAATGTACCCCCTACTGTAAATGATAAGGATATTAGAAGTCATGGGGTGACAAGTAAAGTAAGAAGAAGTAGAGAAAACAAAACCACTACATTGTTGGAAAACTGAATATATTTTTGAAAATGACAGAACTATTTCTCTCTGTACAAAAAAAGTAAAAATCAGAAACTGGGACAATACGCCTTTAAAATGATTCCTATTTACACATTAAATGATTGTATTGTCGGCAGCACAAGGACATTATAGAAGACTAAACAGATTATTATTGAACCAGTGGGTCGGATCCTGGAGGAGGGGGGGGGCAGCCGTGTCCAATCACATTCAGCAGAGCTGGAGCAATTACTCTCTCACTGCACAAAATTATCATCATCATTAAGAATCACACAGAGGTCCCATTATTTGTATTAAGACAAGATGGAGTCATAGTGTCCCCCGTTACAGGAGCCATATTGAATTGCTTCGGCCTAATCACCTGCAGGAGTCGCACACAAGAGATTTCGGCAGCGGGGGCTAAACCATAAAGCTGCTGTGCATGGGAAATCCAGATTCATTTAATTTCTCTTGGGTTTGTTTACCCTTTACAACAATCTCTGTATAAAGACTGCAGTTTTTTTTATTCCAGTGGCTCAACCTCATTATTTTTCCTGCTGCAACATCTCAGTCCTGCTGTTCGGCGGATGGACATTTCAGATCACTGACTGGTGCTGAAATCAGCGAAAACCTACTGCTCCGGTGCAGCCAATGCCTCCAGCTCTCGGCCTGGGAGTGAGTTTGATTCAGCAGGAAAAAAAAAAGAAAATTAAAGGGGAACTATCGCGAAAATGGCCATTTAATTTAAGCTTCATCATACTGAAATAAGAAACTTTCTAAATACAATCAATTAGAAATTCTGCATTGTTTCTGAAATAATCAAGTTTATCTTCTATAAGATATATTGGATGTAACGGTCAGTGAATATCTGACACCCAACTGCTGCATGAAGAGAGAATGAAGAGAAACTTGATTATTTCAGAAACAATGCAGAATATTTAATTATATTTAGAAAGTTTCTTATTTCAGTGTGAGGAAGATTCTATTAAGTTTTCATTTTCACGATCGTTCCCCTTTAAGAAATAAGCAGATTTGTACTATTTGTTATAGGGATGCACTAAATCCACTACTTTGGATTCGGCCGAACCCACAAATCCTTACTGAAAGATATCCTTACTGAAAGATTCAGCTGAATACCGAACCAAATCCGAATTTGCATATGGAAATTAGGGGTGGGAAGGGGAAAACAATTTTTTTTACTTGTTTTGTGACAAAGTGTCACATGCTTTCCCTACCCACCCCTAATTTGCATATGCAAATTCAGATTCGGTTCGGCCCGGGCAGAAGAATTCGGCCGAATCCGAATCCTGCTGAAAAAGGCCGAATCCAGAACCGAATCCTGGATTCTGTGCACCCCTAATTTGTTATGAGAAATGAGACTGAACCTGAAGCTTAATGATATGCCCCTGCAGTACCCAAATATCCCCACTAGGAGCCAGCGCTGTAACACCAGGAGTCTCATTTAGTCAATCACTGCTCTAATTGGATGAAAATCTCCATATATTTTACCCACAATGCATTTACCCTGAGTTCCAGTAGAACAGGGCAGGTGCATTAGGGAAGGTCAGTGTTATTTCGAAGATTTGTGGATTTGCAGCCATTTAATTTATCAGAACAGCTGGGGGTGTGTGTGTGTGTAGGGGCAAGTAGGCTAATTAATAATCATTAAACGTGAGTCCATCGTAGCCCTTTGTGCTGGTAAATGAGCCCCCCAGACCATATGTCATTACATTGTGATACAGTCACTGGTCACATCCAATAGGAAATCAGAAAACCTGATCACTTTTCTTGTTCCTTCTCAGAACCAGGAGGCGGGACGTTAACCCTTTAGCGGAATGATGGGAAGTAATGAAAGAGGAGAACGGGTTTTCCTGGCGGGAATCCTTCAGACGGTCTGGGGGTGCCGCATTCTGGCTGGGGGGATCCCCCCGTGGAACTGCTTGGTCCAGTCGATGGCTTGTTGACTTTTGATCAGTCCAAAACACTGGCAGTGAAAGAAGTCGGACAGGTTCTGACGGCAGCCCCGGCTTTAAAAGAGAAAGTAACAATTAGGGGATGCACCAAATCCACTATTTTGGATTCGGCCGAACCCCCGAATCCTTCACTAAAGATTCAGTCGAATAGCAAACAAATTCCAAATTTTCATATGCAAATTAGGGGTGGGAAGAGGAAAACATTTTTTACTTCCTTGTTTTCGACAAAAGTCATGCGATTTCCCTCCCCTCCCCTAATTTGCATATGCAAATTAGGATTCGGTTCAGCCAGGCAGAAGGATTCTGAGCCGAATCCTGAACCGAATCCTGGATTTAGTACATCCCTGGTAACAGTATTTAGCAATTTTATCTACAGGGAAAAGAGATGTAACAAGATGGGGGTCCCCTAGTGACGGGACTATAGGGGCAGCACAATCTGATCACAAAGGAAAAGTCTGTAACTTCACTCCTGTTATTAAAGGGTTTGTTCTCCTTTAAATTAACTGTTAGTATTATATAGAGAGGGATATTCTGAGACAATGTGCAATTGGTCTTCATTTTTTTAATACTTGTGGTTTTTAAGTTATTTAGCTTTTTATTCAGCCCCTGTAATTTCACCCCTGTGGTTGCTAGGTTCCAAATTCCCCTAGCAACCATGCACTGATGTGAATAAGAGACTGGAATATGAATAGGAGAGGCCTGAATAGAAAGATGAAGAATAAAAAGTAGCAATAACAATACATTTGTAGCCTTACAGAGCATTTGTTTTTTAGATGGGGTCAGTGACCCCCATATGAAAGCTGAAAGAGTCAGAAGAAGGCAAAAAAAATCAAAAACTATAAATAATGAAGACCAATTGAAAAGTTGCTTGGAATTGGCCACCCCTGTTAACAGCATAAAATCCCCGGCTACTCACTTGAATGGAGTTCTCCGCAGCGAGACCTGATGCTTTAAATGGCGGTTCTGTACCTGCAGGCTGATTCGCTCCTGAGTTGTGAGGCCGAGGAACGTGATCTGAAGGTACAGACAGAAGGTTACAGACCAATGGCAGAGATTCTGTGAGTGTATCTAAACAGCAGTTACCATGGCTGCGGCCCTTAGCAACCAGGAAACTGTGTATATAAGGAGCTCTCACCTGGTACAGCTGAACTAGGAGCATGAGGGAGGCCCAGATAGTGAAGGTACAGACCAGACAGAACATGTAGAGAACCCACGGGGAGCAGTCGATCATGTGACTCAGCATCATCCACATCCCGTCCTTCTTGCTGCCGACACCGCAGTGATCCGACCAATCTAAACACCAGACACAAGCTCAGAGTCTTGCACCCCCGCCCCTAGTACTAAATGGAATTCCCAGCATTCCCTGCAACATGGCGACACAGGAGAACACCAGGGGGCAGAAAACAAGGGGGCCTAGTAATTCAGTAATACAGGCAGGACATAGCTCAACATTGTGGGGAAAGCAAAAGATAAATCAGACATGTCCAACTGCAGCTCCCAGCCCTCACGTGTATAGGGGCAATGACTGATGCTGGGAGGCAAGGACCAATAGGACCTCCCTATAGCAGACTATGCAGATCATGAGAGTGGCACTTACATGCAACAGTGGCACTAACTTACACACAGCCGTGGCACTTGTTTGCACGCAACCGTGGCACTAGCTTACACACACACAGCCGTGACACTTACACACAGCCATGGCACTAGCTTACACACAACCGTGGCACTACCCACGTGTATAGGGGCAATGACTGAGGCTGGGAGGCAAGGACCAACGCCCTCCCTATAGCAGACTATGCAAATCATGAGAGTGGCACTTACATGCGACCGTGGCACTAACTTAAACACCAGTGGCACTAACGTACACACAGCACTTACACAGACATGACACTAACTTACACAATCGTGGCACTACCATGTATGCATCCGTGGCACTACCTTACAAGCATCCGTGGCACTAACTTAAGTTACACAGACGTGACAATAACTTCCACACAACCGTGACACTAACTTACACACAGACATGACACTTACATGCATCCGTGGCACTACCTTTCACACAACCGTGGCACTAACTTAAGTTACACAGACGTGACAATAACTTCCACACAACCGTGACACTAACTTACACACAGACATGACACTTACATGCATCCGTGGCACTACCTTTCACACAACCGTGGCACTAACTTACACACAGCCGTGGCATAGATCATCCAGTTTCCCACGAGTGAGAGTGAGCCGAGGAAGAGCACATAGTAATGCTGGTTACCCGCACCTAGAAGAAACAACACAATCCTATGAGATCACCTTAATAACAAAACAAATGACAATTTTCATGCCTTACTATTGGGGGTTAATCCGTATCTCCCCTGCAGTTTGTGTCGATACGTTACAGGATTTCTCACCATCCTCAGCCAGAGGGGCTCATGGTCCGTGTAGTTCTAGGAGAGGACAGTGGAGTGTGGGGGGGGAATTAGGACTTACCGATACACTGGCCAGTCCACATACAGTGCTGGTCAAATCTGGCCACGCAGGAGTTACAAGTCTGACAGTGCATGGATCGGACTGGTTTCTTCACCTGTTACAGACAATAGGAGCAGCGAGTGACTTACTGCTATTTATAATTAAATAATAACTGCATTTCATAGCCCCAGCCACCTCCATACACTTGCTCTGATTGGTTATTCATCAAGTAGCCTCCTAAACACACGTACCATCCAACCAATGGGAGAATAGGCACGAACAGGAACCTGGAGAAACAACTTTCCATAGACCTTCAGTGGATGAGAGAGCTCCAGTCACTGGCAGAGCCTGTCCCTCTATAGCAGCATGGGTTTAGCCCACAAACAGGAAGCCGGGGACAGGAAGTAACATTAGGGGAAACAAAACACTTGCTTACCAAACAGGAAGTACAGAATAACCTGCCGTCCAAACATCCAGCTTCAGCCAGGGTAATAATGGTCTGGGAAACAGGGAACAAGCCATAGTGTTAGATGGATGGATAGATAGATAGACAGATAAACAGATAGATGAGAGAGAGAGAGAAAGAGAGAGAGAGCGAGAGAGCTGAGATGATAGATATATTAATAGATAGATAAAGAGAGAGACACAAAGAGATGATAGATAGATATATAGATAGATATACACAGAGTGAGACAGACACAGAGAAAGACAGAGAGAGAGAGAGAGAAAGAGACAGACAGATAGATAGATAGATAGATAGATAGATAGATAGAAAGAGACACAGAGAGATGACATATACATAAATAGATTAATAAATAGATAAATAAATGGACAGATAAGACGCTAGTGCCCCCATTTTCCAGCAGAATAAATCTGATCTAGAGAAAGAAAAATAAAGGCAAACTAAAACTTGTGTATAAATATGATGGATGTTCCCTTTACTGGGGATCAGGAGTTGGTACCAAACCTGTAGTCCGGTGTGGGTGCCACCAAGTCAGTTCTCTGGAGTCCCACTGAGCCACATAAGTGTCACCCACTGAATGTATATTTGGCAAAACAGGGAGTCTTCCATTTGCAGAATACAAGGTTGCGCTCACTGTACCTGTCTAGACTCCTCCTCAGACGACTTTATGTATCCGGGGTCAGTGCTCCAGGTCTTGTAGAAGAAGTAGAAAAGGAACAACATGCTGATAATAAAGGGCAACTGAAACACCATCCGCACCAAGCGTGAGACTTGTGTTAAGGAAATACAATACGGAGTATAGAATCACTATGATTTTCAATCTGCCGCTAAACTACAATTCCCAGCATCCCTCGGTCAGCCATAAGTGATGCAGAAACACCTGCAAGGAAAGGATATTGGGCAGGAAGTAGATGAACCACGTCAGGAACATCCAGAAGATGGAGCAGCTGAAGAAGATGGCGGGGAGCGACTTTTGGCTCTTATAGCCAATGAAATGTCTGGAAATGGAACAGAGGGAAACAGAGATTAGGAGTCTGTGCAGCAAATAAAACGGCATCAGAATATAACAATATCATGTAAAGGGGCTTCACCTTTAAATTAACATTTACTTTGTTACAGAATGGCTAATTCAAAACAACTTTTCAAATGCTCTTCATTTTTTATAGTTTTGGAATTATTTGTCTTATTCTTCTGACTCTTTCCAGGTTTCGAATGGGGGTCACTGACCCCATCTAAAAAATCCAAATGCTCTGTAAGGCTACAAATGTATTGTTATTGCTACTTTTTATTCCTCCTCTTTCTATTCAGGCCTCTACTACTCCTGTTACAGTCTTTTATTCAAATCAATGAATGGTTGCTAGGGGAATTTGGACCCTAGCAACCAGACATCTGAAATTACAAACTGAAGAGCTGCTGAGTAAAAAGCTAAATAACAACAAATGAAAGCCAATTACAAATTGTCACATAATATCACTCTCTACAGCATACCAAGAGTTAATTTAAAGGCGAACAATCCCTTAAAGCAGTCTGTAACACCAGACAATGAAAATCCCCTGCAGGGCTCAGCAGATACAAGATGGCCGATCAGCGGATATTACCTGGCAAAGAGCTGTGAGGCGGCAGTCAGCAGAGCCAAGAGGGTCCCTTTGAGTAGCCAGGAATCCGTGTTCATATCCAGGACGTAGCCCACGGCCCAGATGATGAGCAGAACCATCAGTGAGACCAACCAGATCTGAGAGGAGACACAACGGGTCACAACCAGCTCAGGTTTCAGAGGCAACACTATGGCTCCCGCCAGCCACATTCTAGCTGAGCATGCTGGGAGTTTGGATCTCAGGACATTACTCATCTCACCTCATATTGTTGCAGAGCCTTCATTATCCGTGAGCTGCGCCTGGATCTCATTTGCGCCTCACCCGCGAGTATATGCACAGTCAATCGGTTTCTGGTTTGCCGGGCGATCTCAAGGGGGGTCTCACCCTAAAAGACGAAATAGGATTTTAGTGGCCCTCAAAAACACCCACATTGTGCCCACGTTCTGCCGACAAGCGTAGCCTCACCTTGGCATTCACTGCGTCCAAGTTACAGCCCGACTCCAGCAGCAGATCCAGAGCGTTGACATTGCCAGATACGACTGCCCAGTGCAGAGCTGTGTTACGTTCAACTTTATCTGTGGCGTGAATTGATGGATTCAACTTTAACAGGAAGTTTGTGGGCTCCAACCTGTGCGAATACAGAGACAGTGGTATAAGAAACTTACTGTACTGTCTAAGGGAATCAATATGGCACCTCCTCCTCCCATATGTATAAATACAAATATACAGAGAAGGAATGTTCTGGGCACACAATAAGCTATACCCTCATACTGTACTGTCTAAGGGAATCAATATGGCACCTCCTCCTCCCATATGTATAAATACAAATATACAGAGAAGGAATGTTCTGGGCACACAATAAGCTATACCCTCATACTGTACTGTCTAAGGGAATCAATATGGCACCTCCTCCTCCCATATGTATAAATACAAATATACAGAGAAGGAATGTTCTGGGCACACAATAAGCTATACCCTCATACTGTACTGTCTAAGCCGGGAATCAATATGGCACCTCCTCCCATATGTATAAATACAAATATACAGAGAAGGAATGTTCTGGGCACATAATAAGCTAGAACAGCTTCTTTAGATATAGAATTACACAAGTTTCTGATGTGACACTGGACTGTATCCAGAGGGAGTTCAATTCTGTACTCTCTGACCCTAATCAGTGCTATAGAGATATATATATATATATATATATATATATATATATATATATATAATAAATATTGTATTTGTCTACTGGAAAGAGAGGAGAACGTAGAACATTTCCCGGTTGTGCTGCTTCCTCTATAGTCCGTAAAGGTATTACTGTCCCAGCATGCAGTTTCAGCCTTGCATAAGGTGCCATTGTTCTCCCTGGTCAGAGTCTTCCTGTAATTTCATCATTTCCTGTTGCCTAATTGTTTTTCTCTCCTATGCACGGAGCACATTGATGAGGGAGGGGTTAATAGCAGCACTTACCCAATGATTCTGTGGGCGGAGAGCATGAGAGGAGTCATTCCATTCATGTCTGGGGAGTCGACGCTCTGAAACAGACACAGTCATGGGCTGAAATTAGCAACATACTTATCCAATGACACATGCGTGTATGTGTGTGTGTGGGGGGGGGGGTGGAAATCCACCAGTTTTTTGCCTAAGGGCAGAGACATGTGGAGATTCGTTGCCCAGTGACAAATCGCTTCTTTTTCAGGCGACAAATCTCCCTGCATTGCCTTCCCTCTGGCCAGAATACAAATCGCCTCTTTTTCGGGCGACTAATCTCCCCACAATACCTTCCTGCTGGCTAGAATATAAATCACCAGCGGTATAGTACTTGGAGCGCTTTGTTTTCTGAAGTTTCCTCAAGATGAAACTTCGGCGAATTCAAATACAAAGTGCTCCAAGTACCATCCCGCCGGCGATTTACATTCTACCCGGCGGGAAGGCATTGCAGGGAGATTAGTTGCCCGAAAAAGAGGCGATTTATATTCTAGCCGGCGGGAAGGCAATCCCCGAAACTCCACGTGTGTCTCTGCCCTTAGGTGAGGAAGGGAGGGGCTCCTTTGTGTAAAGAACTCATTATCACTAATTAAACAAACGCTGCAGATTACAGGGGGGGAGGGGAAGTTAATGGTAAAAACATATAGAGTAAATATGGATATTACACTATTTCAACAGAACCCCTCATTAATTAGCACTTATGTAATTGAACATAGAAATATATTGCCCCATCACCCCCAGATCACCTGTAGCTCACAGATAAGAGTATATAGAACTATTGTTAAAGTCATGCTGACACTTTTATGGCCAAGAGTCTCGTGCGGTGACATATTCATCCAAATCCCACCCCAACTGAGCTTAAAGGGGTGGTTGACATTTACGTCAACATTTAGTATGTTATAGAAAGGCTAATTTGAATCACCTTTTCAATTGCCCTTAATTTTCCCTTTTTTTTTTTTATTTCTTTTTTATAGTTTTTGATTTATTTGCCTTTTATTTCTGCTTCTTTCCCGCTTTCTAAAAGGGGGTCACTGACCCCATCTAAAAAACAAATGCTCTGTAAGGCTACAAATGTATTGTTAATGCTACTTTTTATTCCTCATAGTTCTATTCAGGCCTCTTCGATTCATATTCCAGTCCCTTATTCAAATCAGTGCATGGTTGCTAGGGGAATCTGGACCCTAGCAACCAGACATCTGAAATTGCAAACTGAAGAGCTGCTGAATAAAAAGCTAAATAACTAAAACAAAAAACCCCAACAAAAAATCACTGCTTCATACTAAAATTTAACCTAAAGGGGTTGTTCACCTTTAAATTAACTGTTAGTAAGATGTAGAGAAGATATTCCGAGAGAATTTGCAATTGGTCTTCATTTTTTATTATTTGTGGTTTTTGAGTTATTTTGCTTTTTATACAGCGGCTCTCTCAGATTGCAGTTTCAGCGATGTGGTTGCTAGGGTCTGAAATACCCTAGCAACCATGCAATGATTTGAATAAGAGACTGGAATATGAATAGGAGATAATAATAATTGTGTAGTCTTACAGAGAATTTGTTTTTTTAGATGGGGTCATTTGAAAGCTGGAAAGAGTCAGAAGAAGAAGTGAAATAATTCAAAAACTATAAAAAAGAAATAATGAAAAGTTGTTTAGAATCAGCCATTGTATAACATATTAAAAGTTACATTAAAGGTGAACCACCCCTTCAAAGATAACCCTTATAAATGAACTGTTAGTATGATGTAGAGAGGAATATCCTGAGACAATTTGCAATTGGTTTTTTGAGTTATTCAGCAGATCTCCAGTTTGCAGTTTCAACATTCCTGTAGCTAGGCTTCAAATTCCCCTAGCAACCATGCATTGGTATAAATAAGAGACTGGAATATGAACAGGAGAGGGACTGAATAAAAAGAAAAGGAATAAAGGAATAAAAAGTAGTAATAACAATACATTTCTAGCCTTACAGAGCATTTGTTTTTTTAGATGGGGTCAGTGACCCCTAATTGAAAGCTGGAAAGAGGCAATTAAAAAAAAAACCTCAAAAACTGTAAATTATAAATAACATACTAAAGTTACCACCTCTTTAAAAAGGTGGGCTTTGTGGAGTATGCAGATAGCATATCCCCAATTCTCAAATGAACAGGCTGTGCCGACCCCAGCTACTGCTCAAAGTCTCCCGGGGAAACATCGGGAACTTGCAGAAACAACATGTCTGCCCTTACCTGCCCCTTGGACACCAGATAGGCAATAATAGGCAAGTGCTGGAACAGAACGGCCAAATGGAGACTACTGTAACCCTCCCCATCGATCAGAGTGGGGTCAGCGCCGCACCTCATCAGCATAATGACCATTTGTAGGTGACCCTGCCTGGGTGAGAGCAAAGACACAAGATGAGCCAGAGTTCAACACTTCAACTTTAAACTATGGAATCCGTTATCTAGAAACCCATTATACAGAAAGCTCTTGGCTATAACATTATCTTGGATGGAAATGCCCAGGAGACGCAGGGTTTAATATTACAGTTCAGCAAATACCTTACGGCCCAATGAAGTGGTGTAGAATTCAAAGTCCCGCCCAGCTGATCCACAATGGCTCCTTTGGAGATGAAATACCTGCGCAAGACAAGGTGGAGATTGAAGGTTTGGGGCTCAGGATAATACTGTAACTTTAGATCAGCCTCAAATACAGGTTTCTGCCCCAGGGCACCTACTTGACAAGCTCCAGTCTGTTATTAATGGCGGCCCAGTGAAGAAGAGTCACGTTTTCCTTGTCCGGTTGTCTGACATCATAACCTGCGTCCACCAACTCCCTGCACCTCTCCAGCATTCCGTGCCTACAGGACAAAGCATTTGCTGTTAAATGGGTTGTTCACCTTTAAATTAACTGTTAGTAGGATGTAGAGAGGGATATTCTGAGACAATTTGCAATTGGTTTTCATTTTTTATTATTTGGGGTTTTTGACTTATTCAGCTTTTTATTCAGCAGCTCTCCAGTTTGCTTCAAGTTGCTTAGAATTAGCCATTCTATAACATACTAAAAGTTAACTTAAAGGTCAACCAATGCCTTCTGAGAGACCCCAACAGAACCAAAACATGAGAGACCTGGGCTGGCCCAGTCTAGAGGGAGATTCTGAAGAGCTGTGGAATAATGGGAGTGGTGGTACCCACGAGTCCTGCAGCCACTCAATATAGAGACTAATATGGTGTTGTATCCAGGGCTGCCATCAGGGGGTGCTCTAATTAGGGGCCCAGCACAAAGGTGCAATTTGTAGGTCACAAAGGGGGTGGAGTTTATGGGGGACTGCGCAATTTGTAGGTCACAAAGGGGGTGGAGTTTATGGAGGACTGCGCAATTTGTAGGTCACAAAGGGGGTGGAGTTTATGGAGGACTGCGCAATTTGTAGGTCACAAAGGGGGTGGAGTTTATGGGGGACTGCGCAATTTGTACGTCACAAAGGGGGTGGAGTTTATGGGAGACTGCGCAATTTGTACGTCACAAAGTGGGTGGAGTTTGTGGGAGAATGGGGGATACTAATTGGGCCCTAAACTTTGCAGTGTGGGGCCCCAGGTCCACTGATATGTACTTACTGTGTGGCTTTAACAATATCCCAGTTGCTGTAGTCTTCCACTGTATTCTGCACTGCTGCTGCGGAGTCCTCCTCGGGGCCCCCATGATGGTGGTGGTGGTGGCTGTGCTGGTGGCTGTGTCCGTGGGGCAGTTTACACTGTAAGAGATTAAATGCAACTGATGAACAACAGTCCGGGTACTTCCCACCCAAAATCAGAATTAAATCTCTTCCACAAGGTCCTCCTGCAGAATTAACTACCCGGGACAGGGGTACAACAAGCAGATCTGTAACCCCAAAATCTATGGGGTATCCACATCCCTCTCAGCTGAGCTTATTCAAACTCAAATGTGCTTTAAAGGAGTGGTTCACCTTTAACTTTTAATATGTTATAGAAAGGCCAATTCTAAGCAACTTTTCAATTGGTCTTCATTTTTTTTTTATAATAATTTCTTCTTCCGTCACTGACCCCATCTAAAAACAAATGCTCTGTAAAGCTACAAATGCTATGTTTTTGCTACTTCTCGTTAGCCATTTGTCTATTCAGTCCCTCTCCTATTCATATTCCAGTCTCTTCAGTGCATGGTTGCTAGGGGAATTTGGACCCTAGCAACCAGACGGCTGAAATTACAAACCTAAAAGCTGCAGAATAAAAAGCTAAATAACTCAAAAACCCCAAATGAAAACCAATTGCACAATATCTCAGAATATCCTTGTCTACATCAGGGGTGCACTGATAGGTATCAGTAGATCTCAAGACACTGTCAGATTATCTAAATCAGCCTCCTGTTTTAGGCTTTTCATTCAGACATGTATTATGTTAAGGTCACATAAGAAATAGTGGTTTGTTGAATATAACAATATACATTTTCTCATAAATCAATATTTAAAGTAATATTTTCCATGGAACAGAATGCCAACAATGCTTTTGTGGATGTAGATCCTAATGGGACAACATCACTACAAGTAGACCTTGTATTAGTAAAGTATGTGCTCTCCTGGTGTACATCATACTAACAGTTAACTTAAAGGTAAACAACTCCTTCAAGTCCTCTCAGGGAAGTGGGTGGGGGTCTCTTATATCCCACAAGTTTAGCAAAGCACAGAGGCAACCAGATTGTGGGAGATCCCTCACTAGATACACAAGAGTGGGACAATGTTACTCATTCTTATTAACCCTCTGTGATCAACGACACCCTAATATAATCAATTCCTACATTTAAAAGGTGTAACACAGAATGGAATATTTCACACCCAGCTTTGAAACGGAGCCAGATCAGTTGCCGTTTCCAGGCGACAGTTTGTTTAGTGCCAACCAACCTCCTGCCAAACCCAACAAATGTTTTGGGATACGGTAACCGGAAATGCAGGTGTCGTTATCTATCCACCCAGTGATTCATTCGAGCGGCCAGTTTCAGGACTGATGTAGCACTAAAAACACTGCTCAGAAGTTTCTGTAACCGACTGACACTAAGGGGCCGATTCACTAAATTCGAGTGTAGGGTTCGAATTAAAAAAAAATTGAATTTCGAAGTTTTTTTGGGCTACTTCGACCATTGAATGGGCTACTTCGACCTTCGACTACGAAAATCGAACGATTCGAACTAAAAATCGTTCGACTATTCGACCATTCGATAGTCAAAGTACTGTCTCTTTAAGAAAAACTTCGACCCCCTACTTCTGCAGCTAAAAGCTACCGAACTCAACGTTAGCCTATGGGGAAGGTCCCCATAGGCTTGCCTGGGATTTTTTGATCGAAGGATTTTCCTTCGATCGTTGGATTAAAATCCTTCGAATCGTTCAATTCGAAGGATTTAATCGTTCGATCGAATGAAAAATCCGTCGATCAATCGATTGCAGGATTTGCGCAAAATCGTCTGACTTCGATATTCGAAGTCGAACGATTTTAGTTCCTAGTCGAATATCGAGGGTTAATTAACCCTCGATATTCGACCCTTCGTGAATCGGCCCCTTAAGATGGAATGACAGATACCCCAAAACACCCATCAGCTCCCCCAGTACATAAAGACCCAGAGAACATGTCCTAGAGAGGTCTGGCAGCTGTGGGTAATATCCAATGAAGTGCTCGGCCAATGGGATCTCTGAGCGAGTGTGCCGATTGGCTGCCTCTGTATTGACACCTTTAGTAAATATCAGATTAGATATGAAATTGTCCTTATAGTGGTCATCCGTGTGTTAAGTGCTTCTCAACGAGCCGCAGATTGCAAGGATTCCAAGTAAATAGAAGAATAGCCGGAGAGCACACCTTTATGTTTTAAAAGGTTTTCATTTTTATTTAATCCTGCAGGATTTTCTGCAAAATAAAAACCTTTTAAAACATAAAGGTGTGCTCTCCGGCTATTCTACTATTTACTTGACACCTTTAGTACATCATGGGGCTGATTCACTAAAGGTCGATAAATATTTATAGCATGCCCTGAAATTTTTTATCACTTCTTATATTTTTAGAATTGACGATAGATTCACTAAAAGTTTAAACGTAAGAAGTGATATTTTTACGTTCACTTCAGCTGAAGTGTGTTCGGTATTTAACAGCATGCGTTATTTTGTGCGATGTGATATAGTCACACGTTATTAGTGCAATCTATAGCACCTAACCCATTCGGGATGCCACTGGCAGAGTAGAAGTCTCTTTTTACTGTATTCTAGTCATTCCTTTCCCTGGGAAACTTAATCTAATTCCATGACACAGAACGTAGTGCATTCTGGATCTGCGCAAGGAATCATGAAAATCATGAAAAAGTGTTAGTGGCTGTGGGGATCATTGTTACCCTACAGCTCCTCACTAAATCTTCCTCGAATAATCCATCTGATGTTGTCCAATAACGCCTACTCCTGGGAGCTCTTAAATTTCACAGTAATTATCGCACTATTTTATGCTTTTATTGCTTAAAAGAGGTTCGTGAATAATGCGTTAGGATTAATTCTATTCTATAAGTATCGCAATGCGATTAGACTACCGCTGTGCAGAAATGTAGAATTAATGCTTGCGATATGTCTATTAGCGCATGCTCCGTAAATAACGCATCTTAAATAACGAAAAAAACAGTGCGTTAAGGAACAATGGGGGTCATTTATCAGCACTGGGCAAATTTGCTCATGGGCAGTAACCCATGGCAACCAATCAAATTGCTGCATTCATTGTTCTACTTGCAGCTGGCTTCAAAAACCTAATCACTGATTGGTTGCTATAGGTAACTGCCCGTGGGCAAATTTGCCCAGTGTTGATAAATGAGCCCCAATGACCTTTAGTGAATCAGCCCCATTGTCTCCCACCATAGACCCTCAGCTAATTCCTTATTGGCTGAATCAATTGTCTCTCTTTTGGCTCTTGTCTGGGATGGTGGGGAGGGTACTGGACCCAACTAATAGATGTATGGGGCTCAGGCAGGTATAATGTGGGTTGGCTGTAAGATCCAGTAAGGCAAGGAATGTTTAGGGCAATGGGTGTGCAGCGCCGGGTCACTGGATCAATAACATTTACAGTCAAAACAACTGGACCTGATCTGCCAACCTGACCCAACAAGTGTCTCTTCCCATGAATAGTGATGACCAGGAGGGTAATTACAGAGGAAGCAGACCCTGTGGCTGCAGGGGGCCCAGGAGGTATAGGGGGCCCATGAGGAACTAATTCAAAAACTATTTCAATAAAAAAATTGTAAAACAGATCAACATCTAGACTAGTGATGTGCAGGTCGGCCCGATACCCGCGCGACACACGTGTTTACCCACAGAATGGGCAGATTCGGGCCAACCTCGCACGCTTCTTCCTGACAAATGCCGTCTTCATGATTCGTCTTTTATAGACGCTGCGCCTACTCGCCCCTCAAGAACAAAAAGGATAGTTGCCAGAAACCAATTTAGGCACTAACCAAAAATTAATAAAATCACAATGAAGCAAAACAATCATTGAACGAAGGAGGTTATTCACAGTTCAGCCAGGTCCATAGGTGCAAAAACGCCTATGAGTAAGTGCCCCAACTGGCACAAAACGCGTTAGGCCGCTATTTCATCATGTCTGTACTTTTTACTATACTGGAGGATTTTTGGAGAGCCAACTCGCGCCTCCCCTTTTGTGACATCATCCGCAGGGGCGGGTCTATAAAAGCAACCCAGAAGAGCGATTTAGGGTCGGGTGCGGGTCGGGGCTACTAATGTAGACATTTTTGGGCACCTGAAAAGTAATTTGTTGTGGGCCCAGGAGGATTGGCAATGTGAGGGGCTGCTGTAAGTTGCCATAGACAGTCACTGTTTATTGGGCTAGTGGGGGGCTGTTTGGGCCGGTGTGTAACTGAAATGTCAGGGCCTATTGTGACTCCCAGAGCAGACGTGGGGCCCAGTGATATGTTATTATGGGACATTGCTGTCACTAGGCACAAGCTAATAATGAAGAGTAATAAAGAAGAAGGTCTGTAAGTGGCCAAACTGGTTTATCTGGCTCAGTATAAGGAATTGATTGTGTAGAGTCCACTGATTTACTCTCAGTCCCTATAGAAATAAGAGCAGACAGAACTGCAGGGAAGCTATAATGAAGGTATAGAATGGGCTCAGACACACACACTAATAACATACTAATAATATACTAATGATATGAGTCCAATGACTCCGTCCCAGCAGCCTCTCTCACTCCCCCCCCCAGTCACATGATGTTCCTGCCGGTACACCGAGCGCTTTATCCCTCTCAAACCCTTCTAAATAAACCCGAGGGAAGGAGACTTACCGGGGAGCTCATTATCACTCAACTGCTGCAATTCCCACTCACACTTCTTCCTTGTGCGCTTCCCACCCCTTCTTCCTGGTTACTAGACACACCCTCGTTCTTGATTGGTCAATTTTACTCGAAACTCTCCGCAGAAGTGTGCGATTGGCAGAGCTACACTCCGGGCGCTGGACACGCCTACTGAGTTACCTGAAACTCAATGTAGCGCTCCGATTAGTAGAAGCACTTCCTGATTACGTGACACGTCTTCACCTTCATTGGCCGAGTGACGTATAGCTGAGCAAAGTAGCGCACCGATTGGCAGTTACCTTCAGCTTCCTAAACGCGGAAATACGCGCCGATTGGCCAAATTACTTGACGACTACTGAACCTCAAAACTTTCAAATTCAAGTTAAAAAAAAAAGAAACAATCGAATAAAAAACAAACAGGTTTTACATTCAATTAGTAGAATAGAAAGAAAATAATAGTAAAATGACTTATTTAGCTTTTTATTCAGCAGCTCTCCAGTTTGTAATTTCAGCCATCTGGTTGCTAGGGAACAAGTTATCCTAGCAACCATGCACGGATTTAAAATAAGAGACTGGAATATGAATAGGAGAGGCCTGAATAGAAAGATAAGGAATAAAAAGTAACAATAACATTATATTTGTAGCCTTACAGAGCATTTGTTTTTTAGATGGGGTCAACAACCCCCCATTTGAAAGCTGGAAAGAGTCAGGAGAAGGCAAATAATTCAAAAACTATAAAAAAAAATGAAGACCAATTGAAAATTTGCTTAGAATTGGCCATTCTATAACATACTAAATGTTAACTTAAAGGGGTTGTACGTCTTTAAATTAACTGTTAGTATGATGTAGAGAGGGATAATGTTAATCTGAGACAATTTGCAATTGGGTTTAATTTTTTATTATTCAAGTTTTTTTAGTTATTGAGCTTTTTATTCAGCAGCTCTCCAGTTTCAGCCATTTCAGCCATCTGGTTGCTAGGGTACAAATTCCCATAACAACCATGCCTTTATTTTAATAAGAGACTGGAATATGAATAGGAGAGGCCTGAATAGAAAGATAAGTGATAAAAAGTAACAATAACAATACATTTATAGTCTTGCAGAGCATTTGTTTTTTAGATGGGTTCAGTGACCCCCCTTTTGAAAGCTGGAAAGGCTTGAATAAAAAAAGGCAAATGATTCAAAACCTATTGAAATAATAAATAATGAAGACCAATTGAAAAGTTGCTTAGGGGTCTAGTAACCAATAGCAACCAGTCATCAAGTAGCAGCTTATGGTCGCCTGTTGGAAGTGAAATATCTGAATGGACCGGTTATAGGTAAATAGATGTGGGGCGACTATTACAACATGACTCGTTAGAAGAGCAGGGAGAGATCTGTTATACAGAAAGGAACCCAGGAATTAGTTATAGGCTGGGAAAGAAAAGAAAGGGATCATGGGAAGTGCAGCGGAAGAAAGACATTTTTGTAAGTTTGTATTTGTGAATAACTGTGCTACAACCCCCAGGAACTACACGGATATTCCTGAACAACATCAAGTTCTGAATAAAGAGAGAACAAGACATCCAGTGGCTCCAGTGAATCTGTTTCCCAACAGACCAGAACAGTGGACTTGTCTGTGTGCTCTGGGGGTCAGAAGAGCTTGCAGTCTAATTCAGATGCTGTTGGGTTGTGGGCATCTCAACAAGGAGAGGGTGTGTTTATTCGTCCTGTGGGCAGGAAAGTTTTTCCTTTAAATCACTGATGCTGCTCTAGAGAATTCTCTGTGAATTTCTGCCAAGCTCTTCCCTGCAGCAAACGTGGGTAACTCATAGTATAATCCTGATTCTGAATGGGGGGGAGATGCATCTGGAAGGATATCTGGGGATATGGATTTCACTTACAGTACTGACACCTTGCGACGGACCTGAACATTACAACTTGCAATATGTTAAAGGAGAACTAAAGCCTAAACAAAATGCTGGTTTTTATACCGTACTTACTGTACCAGCCCAGAGTCCAGCAGTCCTATAACATTAATGATCCAGTCCTTCAAAGCTGTTCCCAGCAACTCCCTATCTTGGATCTTGTTAGGCATCTTTTGTGTGTGTCAGTGACGCTGCACATGCTCAGTGGGCTCTGGACTGCTGGAGCGAAGCTGAGCTTAGGGAGCGTGGGAAAAAGTCTAGGTAGATAAAAAGAGAAAAAAAGATGACTGGGAGGGAATTGGTTCAGTGTATGTGTCAGGGTGCACAATATGCACAAGAAGCACTTTATTGGATGGTGGTTTAGGGACGGAGTGTAATATAGAAATTATTAGCACAGGAATGTACACTATGATAATAGTGGATAGTGTAGAAGTATTTTGCACAAACTGTTGTATAGGGTTTACATATATAAGTATACAAGTATTTTGCATACCTCCCAACATTTTGGAAGTAAAAAGAGGGACAAAAAATTTTTTTCCGCACATAGCGCAGCAATTTTTTTGACCACACCCCTTTCTGTGGCCACACCCCTAATTACCATGTTTGTTTTACAAAATTTGTCAGGTTATGAAAGTTTGAAAATATTTCTCCTTTCCGATTTCTATAACAACGGGAAGATCATTCCCCTGGGCGACATTCAGAAGAAATGGGGTTGTCACCCGAGGGATGTATGGTGCTACAATCAGCTGCACGACTTCCTTAGTAAAGATTATCACAGACTACATCCAGCACAGCTTACCGTTTGGGAAAATTTTCTGGAACTTAAACTCCCATTTTTGAGACCTTTATCTCAAACTTACCATTTACTGCAACGTTATAAACCGTATCCTAGCCTTGCGTTTTTTGACCAATGGGAACGTGCATTAGACATCAGCCTTTCTGACTCTAATAGACAAAAGATAATGTCGCATATACACAAAACAACCAGAGCCTCTCGAATAAGAGAGATGCAATATAAGGTCATAACGAGGTGGTACTATGTACCATCCAAGTTACACAGTATCTTTCCCTCCTCTACAGATAAATGCTGGCGCTGTGGGATAGGTGTGGGATCATTTAAACATATCTGGTTCTCTTGTCCGAAAATCACCACCTACTGGAAGCAAATTTGTACCCTTATTTACAATATCACTGGCTATAGATACGGTCCTGATGACCATACTTTGCTATTATTCCATTTAGACGGGAAGACCAATAGATTAATACCAGACGCCCTCTCACAACACTTACTACGTGCGGCCTTATCTTTAATCCCCAAGAAATGGAAATCACCTGACCCCCCCACAACATGTGAATGGACCAATTTGGTTGAGGAAACCAGGAAAATGGAAGAGATAACTGGGTTGATTCAGGATTCACTAAACTGCTACAAAATGACCTGGCTGCCTTGGTTAGAATTTTATAACTTGCTGTGATCCTCTCTTGTATTATGTAATGCTCCAGATGTATTCCACATGCTTTGATATGCTCAACCTTCCCAGTCCATGTCTTCATTGATGTAACTGAACTATGTAATGTGGAGATATGACGTGTTAATAACCCTGCATCTGTTCTTTTGGATGTGAAAAGTGAATTTTTTATTGTCCTACCCCCTCCCTTCTCTTTCTGTACCCTCCCCTCTCCCCCATTGTTTTTGAAAAATTTCAATAAACAGAGATTTGAAAAAAAAAAAAAATATTTCTCCTTATCTAAACTGTGTTTTTGTGTCTCAAAATTGTTACAAAGTATCTTATTTGCACCTGTTAGCTGTTCTGGGCTCTCTGCTAAAAGCCAATTAAGTGAGAAATTTTGTTTCTTTTTCTGGCTGTTCAGTGCAGAGAAAATAGGGACTTTCCAGTACAAATGAGGGACTGCGGGTTGAGCTGTCAAAAGAGGGACTGTCCCTCCGAAAAAGGGACAGTTGGGAGGTATTTTGCACAAATAGTTGTATAGGGCTGAGCACAATGTATTTATGGCAGTATATATATACTCACACGAGATTGTGTGTGGGGGGAGTAACTCGTATGAAAAATACAATAAACTCTGAACAGAACATGTCACTTATGGGCAGGGAGAGTGGTGTAATGTGTCTGCTCCAAGAGAAAGTTACTTCCCATTTGCAATTCCTCTTTCTTGGAGCAGTTTTGGTCACATAAGGGCAAGTGATTTGTGGTACTGACTTACATTGCAGGTCAAGTTTACTAAATTATACATTTTGAAGAGCTACTAAAAACAACAATATACAGCGTGTATTTAAACGTATAATATACCAAAACAGACAGCATTCAGTGCAATTTAACAGCAGCGTGCAAAACAGTGTGCAAAGCAGCAATCTAATATAACCTGAATGTGATCAGTACAATGCAGGTATGGGACCTGTTATCCAGAATGTTTGGGACCTGGGATTTCTGGATAATGGATCTTTCCGTAATTTGGATCGTCATACCTTAACTACTATAAAATCATGTAAACCCTATAGGATCATTTTGCATCCAATAAAGATTTATTATATTGTATCTTAGTTCGGTACAAGATACTTTTTTTATTACTACTAAAATAGAATCTATGGGAGATGGCCTTCATGTAATTCAGAGCTTTTTGGGGATGCGGGTTTCGGGATAACAGATCCAAATTAGAACCAGTGTGGGAGGAATGGGACAGCACCCATAATCTGAGCCAGGGATTGGGTCTGGGATTTGTGGAAAGGCCACATAGGCCTGGGCCTAGGGCAGCAGAATTCTAGGGGAGCAGCATGCCACCCAACCACACCAGCATTGGTTTAGTAGCACTGGGGGTTCACAGGAGATACAATAGTTTTTAAAATTTCCTGTGCACCAATCCCCAGTACTTAGGGTATTTACTGGCCTGGCTTAAGCTTGATCCCAATGTTATTAATAGGGGAAATGTGTAAAAATATAGGAACGCCGGTATTTTTTTTCAAGAAAAGGTGGAAACCCTACGAGTACTCCGGACCCAATGCTAAATATTTGCACATGTACCCAATGGAAGGGGACGAGGTGATGAACAGAAGTGGGACTAGGGGCTCCTGCTATGTAAATCCAGCCCTGGCTCCATTACTGCCCATGTACAATTAGTTCTCTCATGTTTGTTTCTATATGTGACCAAAACAAGGAAACATACACAGGGTGCCATCCAGCAGTGGCAGAACCAGGGCAAATAGCACCAGTCCTTGTAGTGGGTGCCCAGCCCAACCAACCCAGTGCCATACCTTAATCACCCCCATTCTCAGCAGTGAGCAGCCAATCACCCCCATCATATATAGAGAAATATTATAACACCATTTTTTGTGATATATGAAAACATATACTTTGAATACCCCCCTATCCATCAAGAGCAGCAACACTATGTTGGTTTTTGTATAGGTCACAAGGTATTCTGGGGAAAGGGCCTCCTAACCTAATCGCCAACCTTCTGAACCAGTGAGCAACATTCAGAAGTAAACGGAGTTTGGGAGCAAGACAAGCATGAAAAAATGTTCTTGGGGTGCCAAATAAGTGCTGTGATTGGCCATTTAGTAGCCCCTATGTGGATTGTCAACCTACATTGAGACTCTGTTTGGCAGTGCACCTGGTTTTTATACAACCAAAACTTGCCTCCAAGTCTGGAATTCAAATTTAAGCCCCTGCTTTGAGGCCATTGGCTGGTATTTTACTGGCCTTATTGGCCTACTGGGGTTGATCCTGTTCTTGTTAATTAACTAGGAGTCAAAATAGGTTCTGCCATTCCAAGTACACCGAGGCCCAAACAGCCTCCTACCAGCCCACTATATGGTAACTTTCTATAGAACTATACAGCAGCCCCTCTAACATTTGCCAGAACCCACAGATTGCCAGTCCGAGCCTGTTGGGGATCACTGGTCTAGAGGCTGTCGCTCACCGAAAATGCACTTATTCATTTCTATAGAAATCTGTCCCAACCAGGAAAATGTAAAAATGTCCCCCTTTAATGTAAGAAAAATTGTTGGAATATTCCAGACAGTTCATTGATTTGATACCGTTAAGCTGCCCATAGATGTTGAGATTTTTAAAAGATCCGATCCTCACCGTGAGACCGCTATTTTCTTGGAACGATCGTACGAATTGACCATCAACTAAAAAGAGCAATTTGGCAGAAAAACAAAGGGGAGCTGCCTGCTTTTCCCTGCAGATATAGACACATTGCACTGGGGCCGACAAAGATTTTTTAACCTGGCCGATCAATTTCCTGACAGATGTCGGCCGAAAAATTGTAAGATGGTCGATCGTTGGAATCCCACTAACCGCATGATAGTATTGGTCGGACATCGCTAAAATCAGTCGTTCGGCAAGAAGAATCATCGCGTCTATGGGGAGCTTTAGGGGCAGATTAATCAAAGGTCGAGGTGAATTTTTGAATTGAAAAAATTAGAATTTTGAGCTAATTTTTGTGTACTTTGACTAGTGAATAGTCCAAATTCAATTTGAATTTGAAAAAAAATTTAAAATTCAAATATCGAAATTGATCATGTACTGTCTCTTTAAAAATTCGACTTTGAAAACCTGCTGTTTTAGCCTATGGGGGACCTCCTGGAACCCATTCGGAGTCAATTGGTGGACTTTGAAAAATCTAAGGTTTTTTTGGGAAAAACTTTGATTCGAATTCGATCGAATGTGCTGTTACTTCAATTTGTATGATTCAAATTCGGCCAATACTGACCTATTCGATCGAAAGCGGACAAAAAAAAAAACTTCGACTTAATTTCAGTTGGTCTTTTTAAATTCGAATTTCCAAGTTTTTCAAATTCAAAATTCAACTCTTGATAAATCTGCCCCTTAGTGTTTTACTTTATTATGATTTTATAGTGTACAAATTGGGCTATTTTTTTGGCTACTTTTAAAATGGCTTTTGGCTAGTTTTTTTTTTAAATAGTCTTTGGCTGGTTCTGAAATATAAATGTGGCAACCCTGCAGTCAAGCCTGGAGCCACCAGTGGGCACCCAATGAGCCAAATGACAGGGACAACCAGTACCATCTCAGCTCAGCCAATCATCACAGTCGCACCAGTGGGCAGCCAATCGCATCACTGTACACAGACTGTATTCCCCCTCCCCTCATATACTGATCCAGACTGCATGATGTCATCCTTACAACTCAGTGCGCCTGCGCGGCTCATCTCCTCCCGGCTCCGCCCCTTGCGCTGCACGTCCCGCCCAGAGCTGGGTAGCGGCAGGACAGGAGTCCGGTGGTGTCCCGTGATGCAGCGCGCCGAGCGGTTTAGCCCCGGGGCCCCGGAGGAGGATGACAGGCGGGAGAGGAGGGCACGGGAGGTCTGACAGCAGCACCATGAGCGGGGGAGGAGGAGGAGGAGGAGGTAGTAGCACTGCCCCGGGCCGTTTCGCCGATTATTTCGTGATCTGTGGTCTGGACACTGACACCGGCCTGGAGCCTGACGAGCTGTCGGGTAAGTGCGGGGCCCTGGGGCCAATGAGTGCGGCTGGGGGCTCAGTATAATACTCCTGCTCTGTATAATGAATATAATACTCCTACTCTGTTATATTGGGGGGGACCCCTGTTGTGTTATATTGGGGAACCCTGCTATTATATTGGGGACCCCTGTTGTGTTATATTGGGGGACCCCTGTTGTGTTATATTGGGGGACCCCTGTTGTGTTATATTGGGGACCCCTGTTGTGTTATATTGGGGACCCCTGTTGTGTTATATTGGGGGACCCCTGTTGTGTTATATTGGGGCACCCCAGTTGTATTATATTGGGGGATCCCTGTTGTGTTATATTGGGGAACCCTGCTCATATATCGGGGACCCCTGTTGTGTTATATTGGGGGACCCCTGCTCATATATTGGGGACCCCTGTTGTGTTATATTGGGGTACCCCAGTTGTGTTATATTGGGGAACCATGCTCTGTTATATTGGGGGACCCCTGTTGTGTTATTTTGGGGAACCCTGTTGTGTTAATATATGTGGCACGTGGGAGAAACTGTTGTTATGATAGGGGGCTACTGTCAGATGTGGGGGGGTCTTGCTGTTGGATATGGGGTTCCCACTGTTTTATAACGGGGGTCCCACTGTTTGGTGTTGCAGAGACCTTATTGGCTGTTCTACTACTATAATGGGGTCCCTGCAGCATAATGTGGGGGTGTTGCTGTAAAACAAGGGATAATAGCAGTAATGTTGGGTGCTAAAGTCAGTGTGTAATATGGGGGGATGCTGTGTAACCTGGTGTTGGGGGGCAGCTGTGTTATGTGGGTGACTTGATTTATAATATGGGGGACCTGTTGCAGACGGGGGTCTGGGCATCTCCTAATATAAAGGGCAGGGGAGGCTGATGCTGAGTAATATGGGGACACTGAGGCTTTTTATGGGGTTCCACCTGTCAATGGATCCCCGTCCCACATGTGCTGTCAATTAGTGGTAGCCCACATGCCATGTCATTTGCCAGCCACAGCTCGTTAGCCTCCTGTTTGTTTAAGGGATTGTGGTTTTTCTCTGTTTATTCTCATTATAAGGCGACACTGACGCTTTCTGGCCTTCACTGTTTGTCCTGTAAATGGTGCAAGTGAACACGGGGCAAGTAAACACGGGGCAAGTAAACACGGGGCAAGTAAACACGGGACAAGTAAACACAGGGCTGCTATTAAAGGGATAGAAACCCCACAATAAAATGTTTCAGAATGAAAGAAAATCAAAAAGGTAACAATTTCCCAACATTCATTCATTCAGTTGATACAATGTCGCTGAAGGCCACCGAGTAACAGAGCCTGTACTGCAGAGCCGACTCTCGCTACACTGTTTCAAGGGGCAGAACCAGCAGTGCAGAAGTGCCCTTTTAAAAAAACGCTCAGTGAGTTGGGAATTCCAGTCCCAGAGATGAATAAATCTCAACTGGATGTAGGTGATTTTTTACTGCCGTTTAGTGAATCTGGGCCTATCAGGTTACGTAGTAACACAGGCACAATTTGCTCTAGCTGTAAATCCATAGCAACCAATCGGATGTGTGCCCCTTTTTATCAGTTCTAGCCCCCCATACCTGACCCTATAGTATCTGAGTTTTACTCGGCAGTATAACGTTAGCTCCCCATTGACTCCCAGTTACTTATTAAAGGAGTGATTGTTTTGTTGCTGGGGGAACATTTCTGTGACCCCGGGGGAAAGAGACAGGTGGTTAATGAGGCTCGGGGTGCTCACACTGTGGCTGATGGGGAGGTTGCCAGATAAGTGGGTCAGACTGAGCCCCCCGTAGCCCTCCTGCCATTGATCATTGTTACAGGGAACACCCCGTGAGTGCCAGTGCCCGGGCTGATGAGCAATTCAAGGCATTTTGTGTTGTGTGATTCATTTGGCTACTGGCTTTCTCCATCTTGTCCCGGCCAAACATCAGCAATAAGCTTTTAGCATTTGGGGGCCCAGTGTTTCTGGGGGACCCCCCTGTTACAGAGATGCTATGGTTGGAAGCTGAGCAGGTTATTGTTTACTCTGTTTAGCAGGTCGGTGCGACCCGGGTACTTAACATTCCACAGGCTCCAATGCTTCAGACAAGGTCACTATAAATGTGGGACATTCTGTGTGTTCTGCACTTGTGCCTATAAACGACATTTCTCACTCAGCCCTCACTCTGTCGCTCCCACACTTGCCTGGGCTGAGACCTTGCTCATTTGTAATCTTATTAACCCACAATTATAAGTATATTAAGTAGATTTCATTATTATTCCCTTTTTATCAGCATCAGGCAGAGTTCCACTAAATCCAAGGAGTTGTATATGTGCCTCATACCTTGCTGAACTTTCTTATCACACTCTCGTTTCTACTAGTAGGCTAGTGACACCTTGGGCTACTTGTCACTACCCCACAAGTAGCCCCAGGTGTCGCTACCCCACAAGTAGCCCCAGGCCTCACTACCCCACGAGTAGCGACAGGCCTCACTACACCACAAGTAGCCCCATGCCTCATTACACCACGAGTAGCCACAGGCCTCACTACGCCACGAGTAGCCACAGGCCTCACTACACCACGAGTAGCCACAGGCCTCACTACACCACCAGTAGCCCCAGGCCTCATTACACCACGAGTAGCCCCAGGCCTCAATACCCCACGAGTAGCCACAGGCCTCACTACACCACAAGTAGCCCCAGGCCTCACTACCCACGAGTAGCCCCAGGCGACGCTACGCCACGAGTAGCCACAGGCCTCACTACCCCACGAGTAGCCACAGGCCTCACTACACCACAAGTAGCCCCAGGCCTCATTACACCACGAGTAGCCCCAGGCCTCACTACACCACGAGTAGCCCCAGGCCTCATTACAGCACGAGTAGCCCCAGGCGTCGCTACGCCACGAGTAGCCACAGGCCTCACTACCCCACGAGTAGCCCCAGGCCTCACTACCCCACGAGTAGCCCCAGGCCTCACTACGCCACGAGTAGCCCCAGGCGTTGCTACGCCACGAGTAGCCACAGGCCTCACTACCCCACGAGTAGCCCCAGGCCTCACTACCCCACGAGTAGCCCCAGGCCTCACTACGCCACGAGTAGCCCCAGGCGTTGCTACGCCACGAGTAGCCACAGGCCTCACTACCCCACGAGTAGCCCCAGGCCTCACTACCCCACGAGTAGCCCCAGCCTCACTACGCCACGAGTAGCCCCAGGAGTCTCTACCCCACAAGTAGCCCCAGGCCTCACTACCCCACTACCCCACAAGTAGCTCCAGGTGTCGCTACCCCACGAGTAGCCCCAGGCGCACGAGTAGAAATGAGAGTTACTAAGACAGCATCACTTTTGCCTTTGCTGCATTAAATCAGGCACTGACATTGTATTGACTCTGGCTGGGAAGCATTTAAATGAGGACATTCCCTCTATAGAATGAAGAGGAACAGGAGAAAGTGACTGCTGTGTGAATGAGTAATTACAATCACCCTTATAATGTAACCCAATAGCCCCAGTAAGTCAATTCTGTTCAAGGTAAATGTATTCTTTCACTTCTGAATGACACAGCACTGCCGGCTGGAGAAGCCTGTGCCTGACTTAGTGAGGAGAGTGGGGAGAGGTAAAGAAAACTCCACTTAGGGAGAGGAGCCAGAAATAAAATCTGACTGGCAGCAGGGTGGGATGAACAAAAATGCACAATAAAGATATATATATATATACAGTATATATAATGGTTGCCATGTCACACACACCTCCAGCAGATAATGTGCCTTTCCATTCAGCCTGACATTCCTGATTGTGTTACATTCCCAGCAAAGCCGCACTCCCATTATCTCTCACTCTCCCCTTTTCCCCATTCAGCACTTTGGGATTCAATGTTGAGTCAATGGAAGTGGGTTTGATGGCACTAAGCAAAAGCAAGAGGAAAGCAAACCACATTCATTCTAGAAGGCCACCGTAACATTTCCCTAATGAAAAAAAATACAATTCTACTCTGCTTCCCAATATCCGTTCATTCCTCATTCATCAGCTGACGGCTGCTACATTGTTTCCAGTGGGAACCAGCAGTGCAGGGAACAGAAAGGGGTGAACGGTTCTTTCAGTAGAAACTACATTTGGCTAAAGGTTTGTGGTCTGGCCCTGTGAATGATCTAAAAGTGGCCCAAACTGTTAAGTACGTTTTCAATTGGTCATTTTTTAATAGTTTTTGAAATATTTGCCTTTTTCTTCTGACTCTTTCCAGCTTTCAAATGGGGGTCACTGGCCCCATCTAAAAAAACAAATGCTCTGTAAGGCTACACAATTATTTTTATTGATACTTCGATTACTCCTCTCTTTATTCAGGCCTCTCCTATTCATATTTCAGTCTCTTGTTCACATTAATGCATGGTTGCTAGGGGAATTTGGATCCTAGCAACCAGATTGTTGAAATTGCAAACTGGAGAGCTGCTGAATAAAAAGCTAAATAACCCCAAATAATAAAAAATAAAAAACAATTGCAAATTGTCTCAGAATATCCCTCTCTACATCATACTAATAATAAATTTAAAGGTGAACAACCCCTTTAAATCAGTCGTAACCCTCTGTGTGCCGTAGGCCTTGCACTGGGAGTGGGTGGTGTAGTCTTGCCCCCCAGGGGTATCTGCTTAGCAGAGTATTAAAACCCTTTTAATGGTGACTGTAAGTTATCAGCAGTTTCCTGGGCTCCTTGCCATGTCTCTGAATTTGCATTTCCTCCCATGCGTCTCTTTGGTGAGGTCTGTGGTTTACTTTGCCTTTTTTTTCTTGTTTGTTTGCTGTGTAAGAAGAGAGGGGAAGGCATCGCTGTGCTTGTGTCTTTACCCTATTTCTTGGGGCTCTTGCCCCATCACTATGTGTTAGGGAGGGGTTACTGCTCATATCCAGTAATGAAACAACCTGGGCGAAATGGAACAATAAGGGGCAATATTTGTATTTTTGGTCTGTTTGAGCCTGATTATGATTAATGATGTATTTTAGGGGAGTAAATGGGTCTACATTATTCCCATTGCCACCGATCAAGCCTGTCCAAGCAGGAGTTGCTGGTAGGGATGCACCAAATCCAGGATTCGGCCAGGATTCAGCCTTTGTCAGCAGTATTCGGATTCGGCCGAATCCTTCTGCCCGGAATCCTAATTTGCATATGCAAATTAGGGGTGGGGAGGGAAATCGCGTGACTTTTTGTCCCAAAACAAGGAAGTAAAAACAATTTCCCCTTCCCACCCGTAATTGGCATATGCAAATTCGGGTTCGGGTTCGGTATTCGACCGAATCTTTCACAAAGGATTCGGGGGTTCGACCGAATCCAAAATAGTGGATTCGGTGCATCCCTAGTTGCTGGGAGTTGTTTCCAGCCGGCAGTGCTGTTAGCAGCGGAGGCTTTAGGAAAGAATGGGCTGTGTTTTTTTATCCCCCCCCCCCCACCAACAATAGGAAAGAATTTTTGAGTATTTTGTTGCTGCCCCATGTCATTGCCCTGAAGGTTGGATACGTTGTAAACTTTGTTGAGGAGTGGTATATATAAATATTTATATTATATGTCCTCCTATTTAATGTCTCGGCTACAACCGAGTCCATCGGTTTTGCTTCACTGTATATTTGACAAGGTTATTGTCCTAGAAATCGACGTGTTCTGATACATAACCAAGGGCCCGACTCAGGGGCAGCAAAACTGTAGCTAAAAAGTCCCATTTCATATGGGGCGCATGTCCTGACTGATTGCAGGTATGAGATCTATTATCCAGAATGCTCGTGACCTGGGGTTTTCTGAATGTTTTCCACAATTTGGATCTCCATACATTATGGGGCACATTTACTAAGCTCAAGTGAAAGATTCGAAGTAAAAAAAAAACTTTGAATTTCGAAGTTTTTTTTGGGGTACTTCGACCATCGAATAGGCGACTACGACTTTGATTCCAACGATTCAAACTAAAAATTATTCGACCATTCGATAGTCGAAGTACTGTCTCTTTAAAAAAAAAAAAACTTTGACTACCTACGTCGCCACTTTAAACCAGCGAGCTACAATGTTAGCCAATGGGGACCTTCCACATAAATTTCCTAAGCTTTTCCTTTCCTTTTTCCTTCGATCACTGGATTAAAATCCTTTGAATCGTTCGGTTAGAAGGATTTAATCGTTCGATCGAACGATTTTTCCTTCGATCGTTGGATCGAAGTATTTGCGGTAAATCTTTTGACTTCAATATTCGAAGTCGAAGGGTTAATTAACCCTCGATATTCGACCCTTAGTAAATGTGCCCCCATGTCTACTTAAAATGAATCTTAAATAAACCCTATAGGATTGTTCTGCCTGTAGTAAGGATGGAGTACATCCTAGTTGGTCAGATCAGGTACAAGGGAATGTTTTATTATTACAGAGAAAGAAAATCAATTTTAAAAATGTCAATTATTTGATTTAAATGTGGGAGACTGCATTCTGGATAATGGGTTTCCGGAAAACAAATCTCTGCTTCATTTGTGTGCAATGTTTAAATGGGAACATAAAATAACGCCAACCAAAAAAAAACATTTTTTTTTTAACAGTAAGTGAAAATGTATTCTAAGCAACTTAATAAGATATGCCTTAATGACAAATGTTTGATAATGTTTAAAAATATGATTGCACAGGGGCATTTCATATTTTACCCCGTGGAATGTAAATTGATTTATTCGTGTATTCACTACCTTTTTCTTAAATATCATCCATAGCCTGACAAATATTAATTAAAGGGGTTGTGCACCTTGTAGAAAGGGATATCCTGAGACAATTTGCAATTGGTTTTCATTTTTTATTATTTGTGGTTTTTGAGTTATTTAGCTTTTTATTCAGCAGCTCTCCAGTTTGTAATTTCAGCCATCTGGTTGCTAGGGTCCAAATTCCCCTAGCAACCATGCACTGATTTGAATAAGAGACTGGAATATGAATAGGAGAGACCCGAATAGAAAGATCTGTAATAAAAAGTAGCAATAACAATACATTTGTAGCCTTACAGAGCATTTGTTTTTTTGATGGGGGTCAGTGACCTCCTATTTGAAAGAGTAGAAAACGGCTAATAATTCAGAATCTATAAAAAAGAAAAAATGAAGACCAATTGAAAAGTGTCTTAGAAGTAGCAAATTCTGTAACTTATTAAGAGTTAACTTAAAGGTGAACCAACCCCTGTACTAAGGCCTTTTCAGCAAGTTGTGGAAGGAGTTAAGATATTCTCTGGTAAACATGAACGTGAGCCTAAAATACCTTGGCTTCCCGCAGGGTATTCCCCCTTGTAATTCCCCTTTGTTTTATTATCCAGCGCTATGTGAGTACATACAGGCTTCTAAAGCCAGAGACGGGGTCGGACGTTTCTTACCCAGTGCTGCTGAAGGTAAAAATCGGACTAAACCCAAGACGTTGCTCTCTAACTTAACATCTTTCGCCCCCCAAATTAAAAAATGAACAAAAAAAAAAACAGGTCATCACCTATAAAGTGCAGCCGACAGTTTGTTCAAAGAAATCACAGTGGGTAACTGCAGTCTCAGAGCAGCGCCTTCCAACTTGTGACAGGATTTCCGTCTCCTCAGGGTGTCAGCCATCTTGGATTTGACAGGCTCCACTTTTATTATGTAATACTTTGCCCACAAACTATAGTATATTTCACAACTCTGCTCTTCTCAGCTGCCATGTATTCTGTCACAGAAACGTCACTTTAACATGAGGCTGTTTGACTTGTCCCTTAAAGTCTTGTGCTTTACTTTTTGGTGGGATTATGGTTTGTGGAAAAGGAACAGTCCCTTTAGCAGCGATATCATACTAGCCCCCCAGTCACAGCCCCAAAATGTATATATACACTATATATGCCATAGCCCCAGCTACAATGGATACTCTTATTAGACTTCCTTATCTTCATGCACACTACCTCATCCAAGATGGCTTCCTGTAGTGTTTATTACTACCTCACAAATCCAATATAGCTTCCTGGAGTGTTTATCACTCCCTCACAAATCCAAGATGGCATCCTATAGTCTTTATCACTACCTCACAAATTCAAGATGGCACCTTGGAGTGTTTATCACTACCTCACAAATCCAAGATGGCTCCCTGGAGTGTTTACCCACTTGAGGAAAGGCCTGTCACCCACGGTGAGATTCAAATACATACATTTAAAGGCTTCATTTCCTAGGTCTGACCTGATTAACTTACTGGAAGCTGCAGCTCTGTATTTCCCTCTGCTTTACTGGTCGTTACTGACGTCTCTGCGTTTATCTCTTTTTTTTTCTGCCTTTGGGTTCTCTGTGGTGGTTTCTGGGGTGAGGGGCAGGTTCCTATCTCTCTGATAAATCTTGGTGTGAACTAATACAACTGACCCAGTGTGTGTGTGTGGCTGCTTGCTGTGTAGCACTACCCGTTCCTTACTTCTGAGAACTTGCTTTTCTGCAAAATTAGCAAAGTTGCTTTTTCCCTGTGCTGAGAGGGATTTCCCACTTAGCTGATTTAGGTGACATGAGAGAAGTAAATATACCAAGCTCATCATTTTGTTATAGACTTGAGGACAGATTTACAAAACGTCAGATTGGGGAATCCAGCGAGGTTTTCCTGATGTTCAGCAACGTTTCTGTTCCTCAGAATTGAACTGAAATACAGTTCTTTCCTGTGGGTGTTAGAGTTCACCAACTGTGCTAAACTCTAACACACTAAACTGATTCCCTTAGACAATACAGTATGAGGGTATAGCTTATTGTGTGCCCAGAACATTCCTTCTCTGTATATTTGTATTTATACATATGGGAGGAGGAGGTGCCATATTGATTCCCTTAGACAGTACAGTATGAGGGTATAGCTTATTGTGTGCCCAGAACATTCCTTCTCTGTATATTTGTATTTATACATATGGGAGGAGGTGCCATATTGATTCCCTTAGACAGTACAGTATGAGGGTATAGCTTATTGTGTGCCCAGAACATTCCTTCTCTGTATATTTGTATTTATACATATGGGAGGAGGGAGGTGCCATATTGATTCCCTTAGACAGTACAGTATGAGGGTATAGCTTATTGTGTGCCCAGAACATTCCTTCTCTGTATATTTGTATTTATACATATGGGAGGAGGGAGGTGCCATATTGATTCCCTTAGACAGTACAGTATGAGGGTATAGCTTATTGTGTGCCCAGAACATTCCTTCTCTGTATATTTGTATTTATACATATGGGAGGAGGAGGTGCCATATTGATTCCCTTAGACAGTACAGTATAAGGGTATAGCTTATTGTGTGCCCAGAACATTCCTTCTCTGTATATTTGTATTTATATAGATATATATGGGTAGGCATAAGGCATATTTTCTCCTTCTGAGCTGTTAGTCTGTTTATACAAAGTCTCTGAGCTTCCAGGGCATATAGAATGGGAACATTTTAGATATGTTACAGTACAAAAGATGGATTTCTTTGTTGGGCTGATATAGGAAAGACTAAGTCCAGTTATACTACAAAAAACAAGAAATAAGTATAAGACATAAATGAGCTTCAGGCTAGGGAGATCTCTGCTTCTGAATAGCTAATAAATCCTATGTCTTTCTTGCTTCTTTGCCTGCATTACCGGGGTGCCCCGCTGTTGGGGACAACTGAATTTTGCCGCTTGTCACTTTTTCTTTCTTTCAATTCAAGGGGAGAATTTTGAGCAGACTCCTCTCCGCCGCACCTTTAAATCCAAAGTCTTGGCACGGTACCCAGAGAACGTGGAGTGGAACGCCTTCGACCAGGACGCTGTGGGCATGGTATGTGCTTGTCTCTTCCCTGCATGAGCGTGATTCCCTCCTGCATTCAGCATTGTTCCACATACAATCTCCCATTATATAGTTCTGTGCAGCCTTGGAATTACATGCCCCAACAATAGGCGAGAGAAGGGAGAGCTTGGACTTCAAGGGGCAATAAACCCAACTGCAATATTCTACGTGGGATGGAAGTGCTCTTTAGGGCCATGGCAGACAAGGATAATTATCACCTGCAAATAAATCTGTGATCATATACAGGCACAAAACTGCATGCTGAGTTATACAGGGAACTCTGAGTATCACTCATGTATTATAAGGGATAATGTACCCCCTACTGTAAATGATAAGGATATTAGAAGTCACTGAGGGGTTGTTCTGTGACCATATAAAGACACAAGGCTGCAGGCTGAGTTATACAGGGAACTCTGAGTATCACTCATGTATTATAAGGGATAATGTACCCCCTACTGTAAATGATAAGGATATTAGAAGTCACTGAGGGGTTGTTCTGTGACCATATAAAGACACAAGGCTGCAGGCTGAGTTATACAGGGAACTCTGAGTATCACTCATGTATTATAAGGGATAATGTACCCCCTACTGTAAATTATAAGGATATTAGAAGTCACTGAGGGGTTGTTCTGTGACCATATAAAGGCACAAGGCTGCAGGCTGAGTTATACAGGGAACTATGAGTATCACTCATGTATTATAAGGTGATAATGTACCCCCTACTGTAAATGATAAGGATATTAGAAGTCACTGAGGGGTTGTTCTGTGACCATATAAAGGCACAAGGCTGCAGGCTGAGTTATACAGGGAACTCTGAGTATCACTCATGTATTATAAGGGATAATGTACCCCCTACTGTAAATGATAAGGATATTAGAAGTCACTGAGGGGTTGTTCTGTGACCATATAAAGGCACAAGGCTGCAGGCTGAGTTATACAGGGAACTCTGAGTATCACTCATGTATTATAAGGTGATAATGTACCCCCTACTGTAAATGATAAGGATATTAGAAGTCACTGAGGGGTTGTTCTGTGACCATATAAAGGCACAAGGCTGCAGGCTGAGTTATACAGGGAACTCTGAGTGTCACTCATGTATTATAAGGGATGATGTACCCCCTACTGTAAATAAGGATATTAGAAGTCACTGAGGAGAAGTCTTTTAATAACTATATTTTTAAGAAGCTGCAGGGAGTTTCCGTCTGTCAGAGTCACACAATATCATTTTTTTCAGCTATGCATGCCTAAAGGATTATCGTTTAAGACTCAGGCCGACCCCCGAGAGGCACAGTACCACGCGTTCATCATCACAAGAGAAGATGGCTCTAGGACATTTGGCTTCTCTCTCACCTTCTTTGAGGAAGTCACCAGCAAGCAGATTTGCAGCGCAATGCAGACCCTGTACCACATGCATAACGCCGAGTATGACATCATCCACACGTCGGCGAGCAACGGCAGAGACTGCCCCGAGGACTGCAACGATGGCTCCATAACCAAACTGCAGCGCTTCAACTCCTACGACATTTCCCGAGATACATTGTTTGTGTCCAAGTGCATCTGCCTCATCGCCCCCATGTCTTTCATGAGCGCCTGTAAGAAAGTCCTGGAGCAGCTCCATCAGGCTGTGACGTCCCCCCAGCCCCCACCGTTACCCTTAGAAAGTTACATTTATAACATCCTCTATGAGGTTCCTCTGCCACCCGCTGGCAGGTCCCTAAAGTTTTCTGGGGTGTATGGACCTATTGTGTGTCAGAGGCCGAGCACCAATGAGCTGCCCTTGTTTGACTTTCCCGCCCAGGAAGTGTTTGAGTTACTTGGGGTGGAAAACGTGGTGCAGCTGTTTACGTGCTCCCTGCTGGAATTCCAGATATTGCTCTACTCCCAACGTAAGTCATGTAGTTCAGCGTGAGTGTAACATACTCCAGATATTCTACATATTCTGTCAGCTAGGGATTAGTTATTCAACTAGTCATTCTTTCTTACCAGTTTTGCCTAATGGAAATATTAAACCTAAATAGGAAATTAATGTGTAATTATTCATTGTGCTGCTTTGAACAGCTTTGTCATCGCTGAACACCTGAACAGAGCTTGTTAGAGATAGCAAGCATAGGTATTTTCTGTACTAAGCACAATTCAGCAGGAACGACCCCTATTGCTCATAGTCTGTACAGAGAGATCCCATAAAACTATGGCAGCATAGGTATTCCTCTGTACTAAGCACAATTCAGCAGGAACAGTCCCTAAGTTTGCTCATAGTCTGTACAGAGAGATCCCATAAAACTATGGTACATAGGTATTCCCTGTACTAAGCACAATTCAGCAGGAACAGTCCCTAAGTTTGCTCATAGTCTGTACAGAGAGATCCCATAAAACTATGGCAGAATAGGTATTCCTCTGTACTAAGCACAATTCAGCAGGAACAACCCCCTAAGTTTCCTCATAGTCTGTACAGAGAGATCCCATAAAACTATGGCAGCATAGGTATTCCCTGTACTAAGCACAATTCAGCAGGAACAGTCCCTACGTTTGCTCATAGTCTGTACAGAGAGATCCCATAAAACTATGGCAGCATAGGTATTCCCTGTACTAAGCACAATTCAGCAGGAACAGTCCCTAAGTTTGCTCATAGTCTGTACAGAGAGATCCCATAAAACTATGGCAGCATAGGTATTCCCCTATTCAGCAGGGATAGGCCGTTGAGCAGCCTTAATTGATGGATTGAATTGCTGAATATCTGAATTTCCTTTGCTATTTTTCCAGATTACCAGAGGTTAATGACAGTGGCTGAGACCATCACGGGCCTGATGTTCCCATTTCAGTGGCAGCACGTCTACGTCCCAATCCTGCCGGCCTCCCTCCTCCATTTCTTGGATGCGCCGGTCCCTTACCTAATGGGATTGCACTCTAATGGGCTGGATGACAGATCTAAGCTGGAGCTGCCGCAAGAGGTAGGGATACTAAAGTAGACTGACAAGCAGGAACAGTTATTTCAGGTAACAAGGTGCAGGTGTTTGATCTACATAAGCCATGTACAAAAATATTCCTGTTTCATAATAATATTTCTTAATGTCTTCCGCTGATTCCCTCTCTAACGCTGGCACTGAATATACATGTTACATGGTTGCCCAGAGCAATCCCAGTATTTCCCATTCTATTTTAGGCTTCTGTTATCTGCTGGTATGAGACAGTGTGACTTTATGTTCATATGACGGTCACCTGATTTCTTATGTGCTTTATTTGAGACGGGGGCTAATTATTCCATAAAGGGGAACTCTTCCCACTTTATTTTTGCAGTAATTCTACTATTTCAGTGGGGTGAAGCGGTGTCTGTCTGTCTCTTTCTGCACTGCTGTTTCCTACTCTGAAGTCAGCTCACCTCCAGCCACGGTTTGCCACAGTGTATTACATTGTTTTTAAACATTGTTTCACAAGTCAGAACCAGCAGTGTACAAGGCCATATTGTGCCGTCCTCTTCCATGGGATATGATTGTTAATTTGAAGTGATTTGTTTAACCCTTGGTCCAACAAAGAGCTGATCATGTGGCAGCCTCACCAAACCAGCTGATATTCCTGTGTATGAAGAGCTTTGGGTGTTTCCCCTTTAACTGAGTGAGGCTGTTCCAATCAATAAGGGGAAATATAGATGTGTTTATGTACTGTGTGCCCCTGGGAGCGTCTCTCTGGTTGGCTATTCTAAGAGCACCGTGTGACTCACGCAGATCTGTATAATCACCAGATTGTTCTGCTCATTTCAATGATTCCTTGTCTGTTCTCTGCAGCCGCCACAGAGACAGTTTGTTCTAAGTGGCTGAATGGGCTGATTTAAGACGTTCTGGGTTAGTGCTGGTCTACAGCATGAGCAACCTGGTCTTATTATTGCTCTCTGCTCCATAATCCCCTCCCTGTGTTATATACTGTACACTTAGTATTGCCTTATGGGATCCCTCTGTATAGGCCATGAACACTTATGGCTTGTTCCTGCTTAGTACAGGGAATACCTATGCTGCCATAGTTTTATGGGATCTCTCTGTACAGACTATGAGCAAACTTAGGGGACTGTTCCTGCTGAATTGTGCTTAGTACAGGGAATACCTATGCTGCCATAGTTTTATGGTATCTCTCTGTACAGACTATGAGCAAACTTAGGGACTGTTCCTGCTGAATTGTGTTTAGTACAGGGAATACCTATGCTGCCATAGTTTTATGGGATCTCTCTGTACAGACTATGAGCAAAGTTAGGGGCTGTTCCTGCTGAATTGTGCTTAGTACAGGGAATACCTATGTTGCCATAGTTTTATGGGATCTCTCTGTACAGACTATGAGCAAACTTAGGGACTGTTCCTGCTGAATTGTGTTTAGTACAGGGAATACCTATGCTGCCATAGTTTTATGGGATCTCTCTGTACAGACTATGAGCAAACTTAGGGGCTGTTCCTGCTGAATTGTGCTTAGTACAGGGAATACCTATGTTGCCATAGTTTTATGGGATCTCTCTGTACAGACTATGAGCAAACTTAGGGACTGTTCCTGCTGAATTGTGCTTAGTACAGGGAATACCTATGCTGCCATAGTTTTATGGGATCTCTCTGTACAGACTATGATCAAACTTAGGGGACTGTTCCTGCTGAATTGTGCTTAGTACAGAGGAATACCTATGCTGCCATAGTTTTATGGGATCTCTCTGTACAGACTATGAGCAAATTTAGGGGACTGTTCCTGCTGAATTGTGCTTAGTACAGGGGATACCTTTTATACTATGTTAGTTTTGTATTGGTTCGTTTGATGGCTGTCTACAGGCAAGCTTCTCTTTATTTCTTTGGGGGAAATTGAGCAGAAGAGGGAGGCTGGAAATATTTAGCTTTGTTGGAGTTTAATAATTTACTTAATGTGCCCTTTTAGGCCAACCTGTGCTTTGTGGACATAGACAACCACTTTATAGAGTTGCCCGAAGATCTTCCGCAGTTCCCCAACAAGCTGGAATTTATACAGGAAGTATCCGAGATCCTAATGGCCTTCGGGATCCCTCCAGAAGGGAATCTGCACTGCAGCGAGAGCATCTCTAAGCTAAAGAGCCTAAAGACAGCCGACATTGTGTCCGACAAGAGGAACGGAAACCTGGCCGGATCCCCATTAAACTCTTATGAACTTTTAAAAGAGAACGAAACTATGGCCAGGCTTCAGGCGCTGGTGAAGAGGACGGGGGTCAGTTTGGAAAAGGTGAGGCCATTTCTGAAGAATAATTCTATTATACAAAGGGGAAATTCACCTACAAATGGACTTTTATTGACTTTAATATCCTAGGCCAACAATGGTTTACCATACAAGGTTTAACTATTTCAGTGTCGCAGAAACAACAGCATCTGCATCACAAGTTGTACAGGACCAATGTTGTAGATGCTAAGTTTGTAGGTTTCCCGTGTCTGGCATAGATCAAAGACAAGAGTTCATTCTGCTTATTTCTGCTCACATGAATGGGTTTAGATTAAAGGGATCCTGTCATCGGAAAACATGTTTTTTTTTTTTTTTTTTTCTTTCAAAACGCATCAGTTAATAGAGCTACTCCAGCAGAATTCTGCACTGAAATCCATTTCTCAAAAGAGCAAACAGATTTTTTTATATTCAATTTGAAATCTGACATGGGGCTAGACATATTGTCAATTTCCCAGCTGCCCCTGGTCATGTGACTTGTGCCTGCACTTTAGGAGAGAAATGCTTTCTGGCAGGCTGCTGTTTCTTCTACTCAATGTAACTGATTGTGTCTCAGTGGGACCTGGATTTTACTATTGAGTGTTGTTCTTAGATCTACCAGGCAGCTGTTATCTTGTGTTAGGGAGCTGCTATCTGGTTACCTTCCCATTGTTCTGTTGTTTGGCTGCTGGGGGGGGGAGGGAAGGGGATGATATCACTCCAATTTGCAGTACAGCAGTAAAGAGTGACTGAAGTTTATCAGAGCACAAGTCACACGACTTGGGGCAGCTGGGAAACTGACAATGTCTAGCCCCATGTCAGATTTCAAAATTGAATATAAAAAAATCTGTTTGTTCTTTTGAGAAATGGATTTCAGTGCATAATTCTGCTGGAGCAGCACTATTAACTGATTCATTTTGATTTTTTTTTTTTTTCCCATGACAGTATCCCTTTAATAATCCTTATGTTCCTTATGAGAGTGCAGCTGTGACCTGAGTGTATATCTAAGAACCCTGCTGCCATAAAGCAAGACATGACTGCTGTTTTACCAGTAAAAACGTAGCGACAGTCATGAGTACCAGGGAATACACTTGCCCCCCTCGATGCAATTATAAAGTAAAAATAATATACATTATAAAGTAAAATTATTAAAGCAAAACTAGTTTTCTTCAATGATATACATTGTGGCACCAGATACTATTTTAATTCTAATGATGTCCCCCATTACCTGTAGCAGGTGGAAGTCCAGCAGGAGTCCAGCAGCAAGAAGGACAGCAGAGCTCACTGTGACGAAGAGGAGCTCCGAATGCACCAACTCAACATCCAGGTCCGGGAAGTCTTTGCCAACCGCTTCACTCAGATGTTTGCGGATTACGAGGTGTTTGTGATTCAGCCCAGCCAAGACAAGGAATCCTGGTTCACTAACAGGGAGCAAATGCAGAATTTTGATAAAGTAGGTCTTGCCTTTCTATATATTATATAACCACGCTAATCTGTTTGCCCAGGGCATAATTCTGCCAAATTGTACCGTTAGGTGTAGAGTATATAGACACAAGATATACAATTATAGATCAATAACGAGTAAGCAATAGTAAACATATCTAAGCTAATCAATATGGCACCTCCTCCTCCCATATGTATAAATACAAATATACAGAGAAGGAATGTTCTGGGGACACAATAAGTTATACCCTCATACTGTACTGTCTAAGGGAATCAATATGGCACCTCCCTCCTCCCATATGTATAAATACAAATATACAGAGAAGGAATGTTCTGGGCACACAATAAGTTATACCCTCATACTGTACTGTCTAAGGGAATCAATATGGCACCTCCTCCCATATGTATAATTACAAATATACAGAGAAGGAATGTTCTGGGCACACAATAAGCTATACCCTCATACTGTACTGTCTAAGGGAATCAATATGGCACCTCCTCCCATATGTATAATTACAAATATACAGAGAAGGAATGTTCTGGGCACACAATAAGCTATACCCTCATACTGTACTGTCTAAGGGAATCAATATGGCACCTCCTCCCATATGTATAATTACAAATATACAGAGAAGGAATGTTCTGGGCACACAATAAGCTATACCCTCATACTGTACTGTCTAAGGGAATCAATATGGCACCTCCCTCCTCCCATATGTATAAATACAAATATACAGAGAAGGAATGTTCTGGGCACACAATAAGCTATACCCTCATACTGTACTGTCTAAGGGAATCAATATGGCACCTCCTCCCATATGTATAATTACAAATATACAGAGAAGGAATGTTCTGGGCACACAATAAGCTATGCCCTCATACTGTACTGTCTAAGGGAATCAATATGGCATCTCCCTCCTCCCATATGTATAAATACAAATATACAGAGAAGGAATGTTCTGGGCACACAATAAGCTATACCCTCATACTGTACTGTCTAAGGGAATCAATATGGCACCTCCCTCCTCCCATATGTATAAATACAAATATACAGAGAAGGAATGTTCTGGGCACACAATAAGCTATACCCTCATACTGTACTGTCTAAGGGAATCAATATGGCACCTCCCTCCTCCCATATGTATAAATACAAATATACAGAGAAGGAATGTTCTGGGCACACAATAAGCTATACCCTCATACTGTACTGTCTAAGGGAATCAATATGGCACCTCCCTCCTCCCATATGTATAGATACAAATATACAGAGAAGGAATGTTCTGGGCACACAATAAGCTATACCCTCATACTGTACTGTCTAAGGGAATCAATATGGCACCTCCCTCCTCCCATATGTATAAATACAAATATACAGAGAAGGAATGTAAGCTATTTTTGTGTCTAAGGAAGCCATATTTTTACATCAAAGCAGTAATATTCTTCTCTCGTTGCCCAGGCCTCTTTCCTGTCTGACCAGCCAGAACCCTACCTTCCGTTTCTCTCCCGATTTCTGGAGACGCAGATGTTCGCCTCCTTCGTTGACAATAAAATCCTGTGCCACGACGATGATGACAAGGATCCAATTTTACGGGTATTTGAATCGCGACTGGATAAAATCCATCAGCTGAACGTCAGGACGCCGACTCTCCGCACGTCCATGTATCAGAAGTGCACCGCTATCGAAGAAGCTGGTAGGGATAATGGCGAAAGTCGTCACTTACTAATAATGTTACCAGTGCTGACCAACAGTGTTACCAACTAGCAATAGCTCTAGGGTAGAAACAACGCAGAAACAATGACTTTGTAGCACACTGCGCATTGTGATTGGACCAATAGACACAAAACTAAAGAAATTGCGTTTAAAACCACTCACCAGACCCAAAAAAAACAAAGCAAAACCCAAGAGCAGAAAATTGATGAAAACATTAGTGGACAGATTTATCAAAGGTCGAATTTCGAATATATGTGATTTTTTTTTTTAACGCTAATAAATTTGAAACTCGAATGGGAGGTTATTTAAGAAACAATTTGAACGTCTAATATTCGATCGAATAGTCCTGACCCGAAATTTTAATTAAATTCGAATCGAGTTTTCCAGCTGTCTGGGCAGGTTTCAGATGGCGAAAATTTGAATAAACTGTTTCCATGATCGACGTGTGATAAATCTCACATTTGAATTTATATTCGAATTGGGGGTTTAAAATTCGAATGTGTGAAAATTCTAAAATTTCGATTTCAAATGTATTTTTGAATCTGCCCTTTGGTGTTTTGTGCTAGAAAGATTCATGTTGCTCCTAAATATTCACATTGGTTTCCTTTTTCCTATTGTGCAGTAAAAGCCATAGAGCAGCGACTGTCCAAAATAGATCACACGGCAATCCACCCTCATCTGTTGGATATGAAGATCGGCCAAGGGAAGTACGAGCCTGGATTCTTCCCCAAACTTCAGTCAGACGTCCTTTCCACGGGACCAGCCACAAACAAGTGAGACATCCCCTCCTTTCCCCAAATACAAATAAAAAACTTAGAAAATAACCCTCTACAAACCCATTTACTAGCAATGAGAAGCACATGACTGACAGTAATGCATTTGACATTTGCTGGATTTGCAGGTCTCCTGCTACTGCCCCCTACTGGCGTTGCACCATAAGGCCTTGCCATAATTGTGGTACAGGTATGGAATCCGTTATCCAGAAACCTGTTATCCAGAAAGCTCCGAAAATCCGAAATCTCCCATTGACTCCATTTTATTGAAATAATCCAAATTGTAAAAAATAATTCCCCTTTTCTGTGTAATAATAAAACAGGAGCTTGTACTTGATCCCAACTAAGATATAATTAATCCCTATTGGAGGCAAAACCAGCCTATTGGGTTTATTTCATGTTTACATGATTTTCTAGTAGAATTAAGGTATGGAGAAATTATGGAAAGATCCATTATCCGGAAGACCCCAGGTCCCGAGCATTCTGGATAACAGGTCCCATACCTGTAGCTTGTACTTGATCCCAACTAAGATATAATTAATCATTATTGGAAGCAAAAACAGCCTTTTGGGTTTAAATGGATTTTCTAGTAGACTTACAGGGATTCTGTCATGATTATTATGGTGTAGTTTTTATTTCTAAATGACACTGTTTACACTGCAAATAATTCATTGTACAATATAAAACTTCATTCCTGAAGCAGCAAGTGTATTTAGTTGTAATATTGGTGTGTAGGTGCATCTCAGCTCATTTTGCCTGGTCATGTGATTTCAGAAAGAGCCAGCACTTTAGGATGGAACTGCTTTCTGGCAGCCTGTTGTTTCTCCTACTCAATGTAACTGAATGTGTCTCAGTGGGACCTGGATTTTACTATTGAGTGTTGTTCTTAGATCTACCAGGCAGCTGTTATCTTGTGTTTGTAGTTGCAAATAAATCACATTGTAGCAGGTATTCTGCTGTTTGGATTGCTCTCATTGATCTGATTGAACCAGCTGTTATCTTGTGTTAGGGAGCTGCTATCTGGTTACCTTCCCATTGTTCTGTTGTTAGTAGGGATGCACCGAGCCCACTTTTTGAAAAAAAGATTCGGCCGAATAACGAACCGGATTCCAAATCCATATTTGCATATGCAAATTAGGGGAGGGAAGGGGAAAAATTTTTTGCTTCCTTGTTTTGTGACAAAGTCATGCAATTTCCCTTCCCGCTCCTAATTTGCAAATGCAAATTAGGATTTGGGTTCGGGAATTCGGCCAAATCTAAACCGAATCCTGAATTCGGCGCATCCCTAGTTGTAAGGCTGCTGGTCAGGGAGTGATATCACTTCAGCTTGCAGTCACATGACTGAAGGCAGCTGGGAAACTGACAATATGTCTAGCCCCATGTCAGATTTCAAAATTAAATATAAAAAAAACTGATGCGTTTTAAGGTATGAAGATCCAAATTATGGAAAGATCCATTATCCAAAACACCCCAGGTCCCCAGCATTCCGGATAACCGGTGCCATACCTGTATTCTGAATTAGCTTCAGCGGCTTTTGAAGGTGCCTGGCCCCTCTCATCTGTGGATTCTCCCACTACTGCCTCTCGTGCTGTTATTATTGTTCATGACATTCCCTCACTGTCCCGTTTGGAATATTTCTGCAGGTGGACCAAGAGGAATGCGCCGGCACAGTGGAGGAGGAAGGACAGACAGAAGCAGCACACGGAGCACCTTAGGCTGGACAATGACCAGAGAGAGGTAAGGAGAGTTCTAGTCCTGTGTGTGAATGGTGCAGTCCCATGGAGAGTGACTTTCAGTAAAGTTCTATCGGCTCCTCTGGAAACAGAACGTTTAGATCACGTACTTATTCAGTGATACTGTGTATAGGAATGTGATCTTGACTTTTATCTCGCTACTTGGTAGTTTGCTCCTGATTGAATATCTTATTCATATTAAACAGTAAATGTCGTCTGTAAGTCACAACAGTTATGAGAGTGTCGGTGTATTCCCCAGGCAGAACATCATCGGCTCTATTTTAATAACCTCATTTGCCTGTCAGAGAGCTTCACTCTGTATCCATGCAAGACGGTAATGTGTTTTTACTCCATTCACCTGCTGCTTTCATCTCGAGTTAAATGTCTGCCAGTCTCGGATTCCCTCGGCAGCTTGTGGGTACAGTACTTTGCAGCTAAATCACATGCCACGGCTCTGTCTCGCTGATGCAAATTGCCCACGTTGTGAACTAGCCACGGGCTTTTGTCTGTGTCAGGTTTATAGGTATCTTGTGCCGTGCCAAAAAAGATCGATAGTTTTTTCTTTCATCCACAGAAATACATTCAAGAAGCAAGAAATATGAGCACCGGCATCCGGCAACCCAAACTGTCCAACCTCTCACCCTCTGTGATTGCTCAGACCAACTGCAAGTTTGTGGAAGGGCTGCTGAAGGAATGTCGGAACAAGGTGCAGTGCGATTGCTGTTGCTTTTTTTGGACTGGACCTCTGTATTGGCTCTTGTGCTCCATTATGCGCTGTCAGATTATAATAGCGATTATCGGCAACTGGGTACCGGCTAAATTGTGCTGATGATCATATTACACGGCCTGAGCAGACCCATAGGCTTGACGCAGTCTTTGCCCAATGGGATTTTCCAATATCTGCTTAACCTTAAAGGGATACTGTCATGGGAAAAAACATTTTTTCAAAATGAATCGGTTAATAGTGCTGCTCCAGCAGAATTCGCAACTGAAATCCATTTCTCAAAAAAGCAAACAGATTTTTTTTTATATTCAATTTTGAAATCTGACATGGGGCTAGACATGTTGTCAATTTCCCAGCTGCCTCAAGTCATGTCACTTGTGCTCTGATAAACTTCAGTCACTCTTTACTGCTGTACTGCAAGTTGGAGTGATATCACCCCCTCCCTTTCTCCCCCCAGCAGCCAAACAAAAGAACAATGGGAAGGTAACCAGATTACAGCTCCCATACACAAGATAACAGCTGCCTGGTAGATCTAAGAACAGCACTCAATAGTAAAATCCAGGTCCCACTGAGACACATTCAGTTACATTGAGAAGGAAAAACAGCAGCCTGCTAGAAAGCATTTCTCTCCTAAAGTGCAGGCACAAGTCACATGACCAGGGGCAGCTTGGAAATTGACAAAATGTCTAGCCCCATGTCAGATTTCAAAATTGAATAAAAAAAAACTGTTTGTTCTTTTGAGAAATGGATTTCAGTTCAGAATTCTGCTGGAGCAGCACTATTAACTGATTCATTTTGAAAAAAAATTTTTTTCCCATGACCGTATCCCTTTAAAGGAGAACTAAGGCCTAAAAATGAATATTGCTAAAAATTTAATATTTTATATACTGAACTTATTTCACTTTCACTAAAGTGTTTGTATCTCAATAGCAGCAATGATCCAGGACTTCAAACTTGTCACAGGGGGTCACCATCTTGGAAAGTGTCTGTGACACTCACATGCTCAGTGGGCTCTAATTGGCTGTTGAGAAGCTAAGCTTAGGGCTCGTCACTAATTATCCAGCAGCAGAAAATGAGCTTCCCTGGCTGTAATATAAGCTGATGCTACAGGTTTGCTGATTATTCAATTCTGATGCTAATTGCACTGGTTTCTGTGCTGCCATGTAGTAATTATGTGTATTAATTACTAATCAGCCTTATATTGTGACATTTCTATTCTATGTGTACTGTATATTGTGAGTGGGTCCCTAAGCTCAGTAAGTGACAGCAGCACAGAGCATGTGAATCAGTGAATCAGCAGAAAAGAAGATGGGGAGCTACTGGGGCATCTTTGGAGACACAGATCTTTACTGCTAAAGGGCTGTGGTTGCCTTGGGCTGGTACAGAAGCACAAAACATTGTGTACAACATTTCTAGATACTTCTTTATTTAGGCTTTAGTTCTCCTTTAAAGCTGCAAATTCTGTCAAGAAGTCCCCAGACTAAACTGGACTTGTATGGTCTTTTTAAGACTTAATTCCAGGGAGTGGGAATAAGGGTGAAAATAAAACAATATTCTATTAATGTTCAATAAAAAGAAAAGGCAAAACCTAATTATTAACCCTGCTTCTTTGGCTCTTGTTGATCATTGATATTTAGGCACCTTCTATAGGAACTGTAACTGGCATTCACATCTGCAGAGCCAATCAGAAACGTGCCTCTTGATGATGTTAGAGCAGGCAGTAGATTTGTGGGAGTTGTAGTTTTGCAGCATCTGAAAAGAATGCGTGCAATAGAGGTGGGTCAATATTGCCTTAGACAGTATGTACAATTATTGCAGACAAAGAGAATGCTGGTGGAGAAGATGGGAAGAGAAGCGGTAGAGCTGGGCCATGGAGAAGTGAGCATTACAGGGGTAGAGGAGAACGCTCTGATCGCAAGTCTGTGTGACCTGCTGGAGAGAATCTGGAGCCACGGTCTGCAAGTGAAGCAGGTACATACAGTCTTGTTGTGCTGACACTGCACAGGCTCTTCCTGTTGGCGTCTCTAACCCTTTCCTGTGTTTGAATCTCAGGGGAAGTCAGCCTTGTGGTCACACTTACTGCATTACCAGGAGAACAGGAGAAGAGTTATTGGGGGCAGTCTCTGTGGATCAGGTGATTTTCCCAATAAAAAGTAATTAAAGGCATTGTATAGTGTGACCAATAACATTTTGCACTGGCTCTCTTGCTTGACTAGAACAAATTCTAAGGGCTAATAGTCATGATTGGGAAGTTATTGCTCCGTAAATCCAAGCAATTGCACATTTGGTAGAAAATCTAGGGTAGTTCAGGCTGGTGCTACAAGTACGCGTAGGCCCAAACAGTACCCTATAGGCCCAATACACAGTAACTGTCTCTGGCATCTTTCACAATATACAGTCCAGGCCTGAAGGTAGGGAAGGAACCATGTCTAACCATACACGGCTATTATTGTTAATATCAGTGATGGCAGTGGTGCAAAAGAATGTTGCTGGAATTTTGTGGTTCAGTTATCGATAACCAGTATCTTCCATTTTAGATGTGGTACTGGACTGTGAAAGAAGGAAGTCTGATCCTTTCCCCGTCATGTACCCTCTAAAGATCTCACTTGTACAGGATATGAGGTGAGTCCGACTTATGTTTCTGGGATGGGGATCTGGCCCTGCATGTATGTTGTATAACTCAGCCTGCAGCCTTGTGTCTTTATATGGTCACAGAACAACCCCTCAGTGACTTCTAATATCCTTATCATTTACAGTAGGGGGTACATTATCCCTTATAATACATGAGTGATACTCAGAGTTCCCTGTATAACTCAGCCTGCAGCCTTGTGCCTTTATATGGTCACAGAACAACCCCTCAGTGACTTCTAATATCCTTATCATTTACAGTAGGGGGTACATTATCCCTTATAATACATGAGTGATACTCAGAGTTCCCTGTATAACCCAGCCTGCAGCCTTGTGCCTTTATATGGTCACAGAACAACCCCTCAGTGCCTTCTAATATCCTTATCATTTACAGTAGGGGGTACATTATCCCTTATAATACACTAAATAGACATTAAGCCCATTAAATTAACGGGCGCTAGAACGGGCCGCCAGAGACGGTCCGTGGGGCACATGCGCAGTAGCGCAATCCCACGGACACAGGGACTGGACGCAGAGACACTTCAACTTTTATTATATAGGATGAGTGATACTCAGAGTTCCCTGTATAACTCAGTCTGCTAAATGGTCACAGAACAAACCATCAGTGACTTCTAATATCCTTATCATTTACAGTAGGGGGTACATTATCCCTTATAATACATGAGTGAGTTCCCTGTATAACTCAGCCTGCAGCCTTGTGCCTTTATATGGTCACAGAACAACCCCTCAGTGACTTCTAATATCCTTATCATTTACAGTAGGGGGTACATTATCCCTTATAATACATGAGTGATACTCAGAGTTCCCTGTATAACTCAGCCTGCAGCCTTGTGTCTTTATATGGTCACAGAACAACCCCTCAGTGACTTCTAATATCCTTATCATTTACAGTAGGGGGTACATTATCCCTTATAATACATGAGTGATACTCAGAGTTCCCTGTATAACTCAGCCTGCAGCCTTGTGCCTTTATATGGTCACAGAACAACCCCTCAGTGACTTCTAATATCCTTATCATTTACAGTAGGGGGTACATTATCCCTTATAATACATGAGTGATACTCAGAGTTCCCTGTATAACTCAGCCTGCAGCCTTGTGCCTTTATACGGTCACAGAACAACCCCTCAGTGACTTCTAATATCCTTATCATTTACAGTAGGGGGTACATTATCCCTTATAATACATGAGTGAGTTCCCTGTATAACTTAACCTGCAGCTTTGTGCCTTTAAATGGTCACAGAACTATTCCTCTTTGCATGAGTGAAGCCCCATCATATACAGAAAGAGGAAGGGCCTGATGAGTAGTTACTAAGTAAATCCCATGTCATTCCCAGGCATATTCAGAATATCGGGGAAATCAAGACGGATGTAGGGAAGGCTCGAGCATGGGTCAGGCTGTCTATGGAAAAGAAACTTCTCTCCCGGCACCTGAAGCAGCTGCTGTTGGATCATGAACTCACCAGGTGAGACTCGGTGGTGGGTGCTGAGTAATCTGTGGGTGAGGCTGGTTATTAGTATAAAAACAATACCCCGGTTCCCTTGTTTACTCCAGAAAGCTGTACAAGCGTTACGCCTTCCTGCGCTGCGACGATGAGAAGGAACAGTTCCTCTATCATTTGCTCTCCTTCAATGCTGTGGATTATTTCTGCTTTACCAACGTGTTTACAACCATCCGTAAGTTCAATTGCTTTTCCTGTATGTGTGAAACCATGTATCCCCCCCTCCAGCTGCCTTACTTAAATTACCGGAATTGATTCATTTGTCATTAAAGGGGACCTGTCACCCTAAGAAATAATTTCAAATTCTTTTCTATCATGTTAGTTGAGCAAAAGAAACTTTACTTACACTGTATTTATTATTTAAATTGTGTTTCCTTCTGTCTTGGAATTATACAATCACAGCAAGCAGGCAGCAGCCATTTTATTAAGGGAAATTGTGTATCACCCCAAAATCTTGTGTGTGCACCAGAATGGGGGACCTAATGTCCATATACACAATTATAGAGCCTGAGGAGGGAAGGGGGAATGTGAGGAAAGCTGCGACATGTAGGAAGTGCTGAATGGAAAATGAAAGTAATTGACTGCCCCCTGTGCCATGGGCATAGAGGCGGGGCAGGTAATATTTGATTGACAGTTTAGATATTAAACACCTTTATAACAGGTATGGATGTTTTAAAGACATTTTTTTTCGGGGGTTTCATATTTAATTTGCAAAGGACTTTCATTATGCAGCTGTTTATGTGTAGGTGACAGGTCCACTTTAATTACTGGGCAAGAGATTAAAGGGAGATGGTTAGATGTGTGTGTTACTTATGCTTATTACTATTATACACAGAGATTTATGTGTGCCTGACTTAAATCCAGATTTCACGTCACGTCTTTCTATTACCCATAGATTTGGCACAGTAATAGCTATGGACACTACTTACGACAATACCATGAGTAATAGTGTAGCTTCTTAGTCTTTAAGGATTATCATGGTTGATGGCAGAATAGCTGCTGGCTGGTGCTTATTATGGATAATTCCTATCCTGATTATTGGTGCCGATCGATACTTATCGGATAGTTTCATTCCTGATTTGGAATTTGAGTAATATACTCCATAATCTTGTCTGTAACCTTTAGATGGAATCGCAGATTATCAAAGCCCTGTTGGATTGGTACTTGGGGGCCACAGAACGTTCAAGCTTTCTCATTCTTTTGGAACCTGTTACGATTTGTTCTTTTCCCTTCTCTCTAGTGATCCCCTACCACATCCTAACTGTCCCTAGCAAGAAGCTCGGTGGGTCCATGTTCACAGCCAACCCATGGATCTGTATATCGGGGGAGCTGGGGGAGACTGGTGTACTGCAGGTCCCCAGGAATATTCTAGAGATGACATATGAGGTTTGTCAGACCTTTTCTGCTGCTTTTCTGCCATGCCCGATCCCCCAGGAAGGCTCACCTTTATTTAAACTTTAATATCTTATTATACATGGTTGGTTTTAATGATCAGGCCCATTACTATCTCATCTGATATACAGTATAATTAGTTTAATCTGCATTGTGCAAAGCATTTAGTGGCCACTAAGGGGCGCTGTGGTATTCAGAAACGCTTGTGTATACCATTCTGATCATTTCTGATCACCTTACGGGGCTTACTCCTGTTATAATGTTCCTAGTGATGTTGGGTTTAGCTGTTCAAATGACTCCAACAGACCAGTATGAAGTTGCCATAGGAGTATGTGACGGACGAGTGACCCTATTGTGCTCTAGTGATGCAATAAACTGCTTTTCCCAGCTGCATCAGCTCTGTCACGGTGTTATAGGTAGTGACCCCCTGTTACACAGATTTTTTTATTTTTGTGTTCATGTTCTCCAGTGCCAGAACCTTGGGAAGCTGACAACGGTACAGATCGGCCACGACAATTCTGGCCTGTATGCCAAATGGCTGGTGGAATACGTCATGGTCCGGAATGAAATAACTGGACACACTTACAAGTGAGAATCTATCCAAACGCTACAGTACATTACTCTTTTTAGTTTCCATCCATTTGCATGGAAGGAGAAGGAATGTTCTGGGCACACAATAAGCTATACCCTCATACTGTACTGTCTAAGGGAATCAATATGGCACCTCCTCCCATATGTATAAATACAAATATACAGAGAAGGAATGTTCTGGGCACACAATAAGCTATACCCTCATACTGTACTGTCTAAGGGAATCAATATGGCAGCTCCTCCTCCCATATGTATAAATACAAATATACAGAGAAGGAATGTTCTGGGCACACAATAAGCTATACCATCATACTGTACTGTCTAAGGGAATCAATATGGCACCTCCTTCCATATGTATAAATACAAATATACAGAGAAGGAATGTTCTGGGCACACAATAAGCTTTACCTCATACTGTACTGTCTAGGGAATCAATATGGCACCTCCTCCTCCCATATGTATAAATACAAATATACAGAGAAGGAATGTTCTGGGCACACAATAAGCTATACCCTCATACTGTACTGTGTAAGGGAATAAATATGGCACCTCCTCCTCCCATATGTATAAATAGAAATATACAGAGAAGGAATGTTCTGGGCACACAATAAGCTATACCCTCATACTGTACTGTCTAAGGGAATCAATATGGCACCTCCTCCTCCCATATGTATAAATACAAATATACAGAGAAGGAATGTTCTGGGCACACAATAAGCTATACCCTCATACTGTACTGTCTAAGGGAATCAATATGGCACTAGTCAGGGACTAGTCCGATTGCCATTTTGGAGTCAGGAAGGAAATTTTCCCCCTCTAAGGCAAATTGGAGAGACTTCAGATGGGTTTTTTTTGCCTTCCTCTGGATCAACTGGCAGATAGGTAGTTAATAAAAAAAAAAAAAAAAAAGGTTGAACTCGATGGACATGTGTCTTTTTTCAAACTTACTTACTATGTTACTATGTTACCTCCTCCCATATGTATAAATACAAATATACAGAAAGGGAATGTTTTGGGCACACAATAAGATATACCCTCATAATGTACTGTCTAAGGGAAATAATATGGCAGCTACACACACACACACGTTCATTAATCAGTAGCTGGTAACACTGCTTATGTTTCTAGGTTCCCTTGTGGACGCTGGCTAGGGAAAGGGATGGATGATGGCAGTCTGGAGCGTGTGCTGGTTGGAGATCTGCTTACGTCAAGTAAAGACACTGACGAGAAACCGTGCCAGACCCCTCCCCTGCAGCACTCCCCCAGCATGATCAGGAGGCTTGTGGCTATATCCCCCAACAGCCGACCAAGTACACAGGAATTAGTATTATTTATATATAGATATAGCCCCATCCCTGTCTAAATTCTGTACTTCTCTCTTTCTTTCATTCCTTTTTGTCTAATTCTTTAACTTCTCTTCTTTTATTCTTCCTACCGCTCTGTTTTCCCATTGCCTGTTTAAGGTCGGTAAACTCAGTGTATTTTGCCAACATTAGGGTTAATGAGATTTCCTTCTCTTTGTAGAATTAAATACGGGTCAGATCCAGGAGGCTATTGGAGAAGCAGTGAACGGCATTGTGAAACATTTCCATAAACCGGAGAAAGAGGTAAAAGTTGGGTTCTATGCTCAGGAGTCCTAAATACTGTAATTAGAGTGAGGTGGGGCTATTGGAGACATAATGGAGACACTCGATAAAGGGTCTTTACCAGAAACATGTGTGTTTTACACTGCTAAAATAAAAGAAAATTTGCAGTTTGAAAGTACTGCCTTGAAGCTGTTTATTCCATTGCTCTACATTTCTTCGGATATTGGAGACATAGTAAAGTGGGCATCAAAGGTCTTCCATATGTACCTGGTGGCCAGTGCAAGCTGAGTGCTTTCTGGGCTACCAAATGTACCGATGATGTATATTCCAGTGCCAATATGTGCTCTTAGCATGAGTTACATGATAACGACCAAGGTTAGTACTAGTGGAGAAAGTAAGGAGCAGTCATGGGCTCCCATACTCCAGTTTGTAAAGCAGCCCCCTTAGTGGCACCATGTTTATCCATGGATTGTTTCTCTGCAATTTTCTTTTGAATGGATACTTCCTACATGGCTGCCTTGTAATATTCCAGAATCTAGCGCAGACCGATTAGAAAAGTGATTTACGTGTATAATAACTCTGCCTGTGCATAATATTCTGTTGTCTGTAGATAGGTACGTTTAGACCCTGGGGTAACAGATAAGATATGCATCCAATCCATGGCAACACGGACCCCCATGCTAAAGTAAGAACGACGGTGGTTGGCATTTGTAGTATTCTGTGCCTTACACAGAGGTGCTGGCTTGGTGGTTTCCAATTCTTCTGTGCCAATAACAGAGGAAGAATTATTGAGTGGCTTCCGACTCTCTCCTGCCAATCAGTAATTTATTGGGTGGCTTCTGATTCTCTCCTGCCAATCAGTGATTTATTAAGGTTGCTTCCGACTCTCTCCTGCCAATCAGTGATTTATTATTTGGCTTCCGACTCTCTCCTGCCAATCAGTGATTTATTATTTGGCTTCCGACTCTCTCCTGCCAATCAGTGATTTATTATTTGGCTTCCGACTCTCTCTTGCCAATCAGTGATTTATTATTTGGCTTCCGACTCTCTCCTGCCAATCAGTGATTTATTAGGTGGCTTCCGACTCTCTCCTGCCAATCAGTGATTTATTAAGGTGGCTTCCGACTCTCTCCTGCCAATCAGTGATTTATTTGGTTGCTTCCGACTCTCTCCTGCCAATCAGTGATTTATTAAGGTGGCTTACGACTCTCTCCTGCCAATCAGTGATTTATTTGGTTGCTTCCAACTCTCTCCTGACAATCAGTGATTTATTAAGTGGTTTCTGACTCTCTCCTGCCAGTCTGTGATTTATTAGGTGGCTTCCTACTTTCTTGTGAGAATCACATAGAGGCTTGTATATGGTGCCTTCCTACTCTCCTGTGCTCCTGGGGTATAATTGTTGACTACTATCTTTTTCAGTCTAGACACATAAACACATAATTCATTATGGTGAATAAGGCTTAATTAGGACTAATCACTCTTGTGCCTTTAATAGTTAGAATGAGTCCCGGACTATATCGCCCTCTTCAGAAATCTGTTTCCCTTCCAGAGAGGCAGTTTAACATTATTACTGTGTGGGGAGAACGGACTGGTCTCTGCCCTTGAACAAGTTTTCCAGCACGGAATCCGATCCCCTCGGCTCTTCAAAAGCATCTTCATCTGGGACTTCTTAGGTAAGGAGACAAATTGAGGAATAATGCATCTGCCTAATATAAGGTGGCAGCATCTGGACTTGCACATGAGCGGCCTTCAGACAGGAATGGGGATAAGACTCCGCAGTTGCATTCAAGATGCAGCATATATATAATATCCCTTATTTCACCCCTGCAGAAAAAGCACAAGCGTATTATGATACTCCAGATGTGAATGAATTGGTGCCAGAAGAGGATTGGCAGAAACGGGCCCGGAATTTTTCCTGCTTTATTAACGCCATTAACAACAACCCGAGAAATATTGGAAAAGATGGCAAGTTTCAGATGTTTGTTTGCTTAGGAGCCCGGTAAGTGGCCACAATTAAATCCCTGTATATTGCTACAATTTCCCACAGGCACCTTCAATTCCATATATTTTCACCTTCAGTCCCATTAGGAAACCTACTCTTATCCTGCCCGTATGAAGTTGGCGTAGTTTTGGCACCCTGCAGTACTGAAAATATACTAGCTGTAGTAACCTCATATTCTGCTTATGAATTGAAAAAAGACCTTTAGTCAGACAGAGGGTTGGCCTTTAACTGGCCATGCTGGACTTAAAGGACATGTAAAGCCCACATTTTCCGACCATGTGTATTAGTTGGGCATATCTTCCCCACCCAAGCCACATCATTTGTACTGCATATACCCCCTCTATTTGCCAGCGCCATCATATTTCCCTAAAACAAATAGCGGCTTTCACCGGCAGCCATTTTCCCTCTGACACATCATCAGTAACATTGAGACAAGTATGCTGTAAAGTCCATGCAATGCAGAATGCAGGATTACACAGGCACAACATACTTTGATAAAACGTTCTGCAGGGGTTGAGCACTGTAATGGTTAAGCTAAGCTCAGAAGAGGTGGTTAGGAGACAAAAATAGGATCAGACAGCTATTGTTTCTATGGGAACCAGCAATGCTATCTCTTCATTGGCTGATAGACTGGAGGGTATGTTTAGTAAACTGAGCTGAGAAGAACTGAGCATGCTCATGAGCCAGCAGCCAAAGAAAAATCCTGAGGGAGGGGGCAGTGTGGGCTAGAGGAGGAGAAGGAATTCTAAGTGATTAAGGGGCTGCTACAGACTTACTGTTAACTCTTTAACCACCAAAGTGGAAGTTATCTAAAGATTTCAAAGAGACTTTTCAATTTTTGTGTGGGGGGAGGTTTACATATCATTCAAAGGAGAGATATAGGATAAAAACTAGGGATGCACCGAATCCACTATTTTGGATTCAGCCAAATCCTTTTGTGATAGATTTGGCTAAATACCAAACCGAATCTGGAAAAAGGAGGGAAAAAGAGAGCCGCATGCGCAACTTGTTTTGTGACAAAAAGTCACATGATTTTAAGGATTCGGTTGAGCCAAGCACGAGGAAGCGGCCGAATCCTGCTGAAAAAGGCCAAATACCAAACTGAATCCTGGATTCGGTGCTTCCCTAAGAAAAACCCCTAATTTTTTTGACAATATTATATAGTATATGGTGCTGGTTTTACTTTGGGCTAAAAAATAATATTATCTTCAAAAAAGGTGCCTTTATGAAACTCCCTATAGCTCTACTCTGGTCCCTGTCCGTGTTTCAAATGAGGTGTAGGCGTGTCCTAATGTTCCCTGCCATAAGCACAGTAGGAGGGGGGCAACCAATCACAGCCTTGCAGTCACACAAGCAAAGACAGCCTTCAGTTCCCTATCAGGTCAGCCTAGCTGCTGATTGGTTCCTATCCTACAGTCCAGCTCCCCTACACAGCCTGGGAAAGGAGGCAGCAGGAAGCGGAACTGATAGGTGGGACCAGCAGGGTTTTTTCAGAAATTCTCAATAAATCAACCTGAAACACTTCTTTTTTCTGCACTATCCCTCTATATTTAAACAAGTACAATGCACGGGCACATTCTTGTTTTTCGCACAATATAACACTTGTTTTTTCTGCACTATCCCTCTATATTTAAACAAGTACAATGCACGGGCACATTCTTGTTTTTCGCACAATATAACTCCTTTCAAGTACAAGTAAAGTGCTATTCACTGGGGGGTTAAATTAGCACCCATGAGTAAACATAGACCCTAGTCTGGTGCTTCCGTTGCTAAGTGCCAGCCTCCAGTCAACATAGGGGCTACCGAATGGCCAATCACCACCCAGGAACATTTTTTCATGCTTGTGTTGCTCCCCAGCTCTTTTTACATCTGAACGTGGCTCAAGGTAAAAACAAAAAAATTGGGCTTCTATAGTATAGGTTTCATTGCTGCGTGGCTGTTTTTTAAATTTTTTTTTTTTTTCTGCTTAGAGACCACCATTTGCACCACTGGATTGCACTGCTGGCCGATTGCCCCATTATAGCACAAATGTACGAGGAGACGGCGCTAATCAAGGACCACACGCTGGTGAACTCTCTAATCCGAGTGTTGCAAACACTACAGGAGTTTAACATCACCTTAGAAAGCTCCCTCATTAAAGGAATCAATATCTGAACCATCCTGAAGGATACAGCGAGCGATCGTTCACCCCCTGCAGTGGGTAGAGACGTCTCTGTGCCCCCCAAGTCTCGCCACAAAGAAAAGGGGGGCTGCTGGGAGCGTCCGAGGATTAGCAAGTCAGATGCAAACGTCATTCCTTCTGCGACCGACTGGTTAAAGGAAAGGGCCGTACCTCTTTTCTCGTTTGTTTTTATCATACGGAAGTGGTGAAAGTGAATATTGCACAGCGTTATTTCCGTGCTGCCATACTGATTGCTTATGTCTAATGATGTTACACTCATGACGTCTCAAGGTCACAGTGAAAGATTCCCCCCATCCCTTTAAATATCTGTCACATTGTATAGTTATTTGCTTTAAAGGCATGTCATCACTTATTTGCTGTTACAGAAATGTATATGTATGTATATTTTCATATTACTGTGCTAGATCCTGGTGTTAGAGCAGCAACTCTCTGTTAGAGTCTCCTCACTTATAATTTCCCGTGTCAGTATTACGGTCTGTGATCCGAAGGGCGGAGCCATTTTATATCACGCTACACAAACACAGTGTTTTTTGTTTTTTTATAACCCCCCCCCACTTTATTTATTTATTGGAGTGTTTGTAATTTTGTCATTTTCTGGAACAAAGATGTGCCAGCCACGACTACAACACCCGCAGTCCAAGGCAGTTCTGGGTGTTAAAGGGGAGGTTCACCTTTAAATTAACTTTTAGCATGTTATAGAATGGCCAGTTCTAAGCAACTTTTTATTTGTCGTCATTATTTATTGTGTATAGTATTTTAATGATTTGCCTTTTTTCTGACTCTTTCCAGCTTTAAAATGTGGGTCCCTGACCCCATCTAAAAAACAAATGCTCTGTAAGGCTGAATATTTATTGTTATTGCTACTTTATTATTCATCTTTCTATTCAGGTCCTCTCCTATTCATATTTTAGTCTCTTATTCAAATCAACGCATGGTTGCTAGGGGAATTGAACCACAGCAACCAGACGGCTGAAATTTCAAACTGGAGAGCTGCTGAACAAAAACCACAAAAATACAAAATGATAACCAATTGCAAATTGTCTCAGAATATTAGTCTCTATATAGTACTAAAAGTTAACTCAAAGTTGAACAACCCCTTTGATGTTCTGGCCGGCTGGATATCTAACAATGGTGTATGGTTATACAATGGTTATACAATGGTTATACAATGGCAGTGGATGGTTTCTTTATTGCATAGTGCCCTACCCCTGAGTCTTTTATAAGCTGCTTAATGTCATTTAGTTCTTATTTGCCTGCAACTCCCTCATCCTGCTGCTTCTCTGGCCTCCTACCATGCAATAACTACTGCTAAGCGCTGGCAGCCATAGGAACTGTTCCAGAATGACCGGACCTCTGTCATGCTATTTTCTAACTGTGCTCGACTTTAAATAAATAAACCTACACTCACTGTTAGTCAGCTGGATCAGAACCGAGAGGCACTTTTGCACAGAGCAGGCTAAAAATAAATATATTTACACAATATCTCAATTTTTCGTGTGTGTGTTAGTTCTGCTGCTAACTCTGAATATCATTTGTATCATAAGGGATAATGTACCCCCTACTGTAAATGATAAGGATATTAGAAGTCACTGAGGGGTTGTTCTGTGACCATATAAAGGCACAAGGCTGCAGGCTGAGTTATACAGGGAACTCTGAGTATCACTCATGTATTATAAGGGATAATGTACCCCCTACTGTAAATGATAAGGATATTAGAAGTCACTGAGGGGTTGTTCTGTGACCATATAAAGGCACAAGGCTGCAGGCTGAGTTATACAGGGAACTCTGAGTATCACTCATGTATTATAAGGGATAATGTACCCCCTACTGTAAATGATAAGGATATTAGAAGTCACTGAGGGGTTGTTCTGTGACCATATAAAGGCACAAGGCTGCAGGCTGAGTTATACAGGGAACTCTGAGTATAACTCATGTATTATAAGGGATAATGTACCCCCTACTGTAAATGATAAGGATATTAGAAGTCACTGAGGGGTTGTTCTGTGACCATATAAAGGCACAAGGCTGCAGGCTGAGTTATACAGGGAACTCTGAGTATCACTCATGTATTATAAGGGATAATGTACCCCCTACTGTAAATGATAAGGATATTAGAAGTCACTGAGGGGTTGTTCTGTGACCATATAAAGGCACAAGGCTGCAGGCTGAGTTATACAGGTCAGGGGAAATTAAAGTTGACTTCTAATATAGTTATATTTGAGATGAAAGAAGGGATATTATTAGGGCATCAAATTTCCTTTGAGGCATTTGACACAAGGAACACAAGCCCAATATTTAGGGTATATTTTAGCAGTGTATGGTTTTTATGTGTTTTAAGATTAAGAAAGAAAGTAGCACCTGAGATTATTTTAAGAATATCTAACCCCAGAAACCAGTGATATTCAATACATATTGGTTCTGATTAATGGGCAGCTGTGCAGTAGGCAAGTTTTACAGTTTGGAATAAAACTGGCCAATGTACCCAATTAAATTGTGAGGATGGCAGGAGCCCCAACCTTGATTATCTCTACATACTGGGACTCGTGTCTTTAGACAATATATTTCATGTAGTGGCTCAAATCACATCAAATATAATCAATAAAACAGACTGAATGGGCACTCCTGATGTTTTATATCAAGATGTACACAAGATGGCACTGTTCCCTCTCTACAGATAATCATAGCGGATTGTTTCCCTATGAACAGTAGGAGGTGCCATATAGTTTCCCTTAAACCCAGCTCTTCCCTCACAGCCAGGGATTCTGGGTAATATCCCATTTTACCTCATAATCACACGGCCAGGGATTCTGGGTAATATCCCATTTTACCCCATAATCACACAGCACCCAGCTCTTCCCTCACAGCCAGGGATTCTGGGTAATATCCCATTTTACCTCATAATCACACGGCACCCAGCTCTTCCCTCACAGCCAGGGATTCTGGGTAATATCCCATTTTACCCCATAATCACACGGCACCCAGCTCTTCCCTCACAGCCAGGGATTCTGGGTAATATCCCATTTTACCTCATAATCACACGGCACCAGCTCTTCCCTCACAGCCAGGGATTCTGGGTAATATCCCATTTTACCTCATAATCACACGGCACCAGCTCTTCCCTCACAGCCAGGGATTCTGGGTAATATCCCATTTTACCTCATAATCACACAGCATCCAGCTCTTCCCTCACAGCCAGGGATTCTGGGTAATATCCCATTTTACCTCATAATCACACGGCACCAGCTCTTCCCTCACAGCCAGGGATTCTGGGTAATATCCCATTTTACCTCATAATCACACAGCCAGGGATTCTGGGTAATATCCCATTTTACCTCATAATCACACAGCACCAGCTCTTCCCTCACAGCCAGGGATTCTGGGTAATATCCCATTTTACCTCATAATCACACAGCCAGGGATTCTGGGTAATATCCCATTTTACCTCATAATCACACGGCACCCAGCTCTTCCCTCACAGCCAGGGATTCTGGGTAATATTCCATTTTACCTCATAATCACACGGCACCAGCTCTTCCCTCAAAGCCAGGGATTCTGGGTAATATCCGATTTTACCCCTTAATCACACGGCACCCAGCCATTGAAGACATCAGTTAAAGGGATACTGTCATCGGAAAACATATTTTTTTCAAAACACATCAGTTAATAGTGCTACTCCAGCAGAATTCTGCACTGAAATCCATTTCTCAAAAGGGCAAACAGATTTTTTTATATTCAATTTTGAAATCTGACATGGGGCTAGACATTTTGTCAATTTCCCAGCTGCCCCCGGTCATGTGACTTGTGCCTGCACTTCAGGAGAGAAATACTTTCTGGCAGGTTGCGGTTTCTTCTCAATGTAACTGAATGTGTCTCAGTGGGACATGGGCTTTTACTATTGAGTGTTGTTCTTAGATCTACCAGACAGCTGTTATCTTGTGTTAGGGAGCTGTTATCTGGTTACCTTCCCATTGTTCTTTTGTTTGGCTGCTGGGGGGAAAAAAGGAGGGGGTGATATCACTGTAACTTGCAGTACAGCAGTAAAGAGTGATTGAAGTTTATCAGAGCACAAGTCACATGACTTGGGGCAGCTGGGAAATTGACAAAATGTCTAGCCCATGTCAGATTTCAAAATTGAATATAAAAAAATCTGTTTGCTCTTTTGAGAAATGGATTTCAGTGCAGAATTCTGCTGGAGCAGCGCTATTAACTGATTCATTTTGAAAAAAATGTTTTTTCCCCCATGACAGTATCACTTTAAAAAACAAAGAGCACTCCATGGTGGCACGCATGGGACATAATTATGTATGATGTACATATAGATTATTGCAGTGACTATTGAAGGTGCCATGCAGGAGGCAAGTTGAAGTTGGCACAGGTGAGTAGAGTAATAATGGCAATTGTGGGGCTTGGCTTCAGTTGCTGAAATGTTCTCATTATTAATGGGCCTTTTGTTGTTTCATAATAAGGAGCGTCCAGTTCTGAGCTACTGGAATTGATTTACAAATAAAGTCTTGGTGGCCGAGAGTCTGTGAGCGTTATTTGAGCTTGGCATGTAATGGCGATGAGTCTGCCTGTGCCCAATCCAGACTGCCCTTTGCCACTATACGGTTATGTCTCTGCAGCCCCATAATAAACTGCCTCTGGGTCTGCTGAGTTAACCCTCTTAGTACCAGTGGGACTCACATCTCCATGAGTCATCAGTGCCATAATCAAGAATTGTAACATTTTCAAGCACTGGTAGGAGCAGGAACAAATATAAAAACTGTGGCTGCAATTAATAAAGGCTGAAAGGAAGATTTCTAAGATTTATTAATGTTTATAAATGCCTTGAGCAGCCTAACAGTATATGGCTCTGGGCCCAGATTGGAGTTTTAAAGGGAAAACATATCCTTTTTATAGGTAGAATTTTAAATGTAATCTGTTTACTATAATAGATATAATACCTTGACTGCATTTTCTTCCGTATAAGCCTTATTTATCTACATATTTATTTTAGTGGGAGCTGCCATAACTCTGCAACCACATGTTAATATATCTAGAGCAACTTTAAGGGCTCTTACTGATGAGCGGTTGTAGCTGTGCTCCCCTGCGTTCCGTTTTTCTGCATTCAGCCGCAGGGGAGCGCAGGAATAGACGCATTACATTTTTTCCAATGGGGCTGTACTCACACAGGCGCGTGTAGGCGCCGAACGCAGGATAAATGCAGAATGTTGCGTCTCAACCTGCGTTCGGCGCCTAAATGCGCCTGTGTGACTACAGCCCCATTGGAAAAAATGTAATGTGTCTATTCCTGCGCTCCCCTGCGGCTGAATGCAGAAAAACGGAACGCAGGGGAGCGCAGCTACAACCGCTCGTCAGTAAGAGCCCTTAGACAGTCAGAACACTGTAATAATGTTCATTGTCCCAAAGCTTACAAAGCTGAAACACATAATGAGTGATGTATGTCTGAAAAGAAACCGGTGCAGTCTGCAGGGTCTAACTCAATTAACTGCCAATTAGCCAGACAGGGTGCGGACTGAATGTGTGTCTGGTTTTAAAGGGACAGGAGGCAATTCATATAATGATATAATGGAGTGAACTGTGCATTCAGTATTAAAGGAAAGGTAAAATCGCTGTGGGGGTGCTGATAAAACCTGTTAAAGGAATTGTTCAGTGTAAAAATAAAAACTGGGCAAATAAATAGGCTGTGCAAAATAAAAAAAGTTTTTAATATAGTTAGTTAGGCAAAAATATAATGTATAAAGGCTGGAGTGACTGGATATGTAACATAATAGCCAGAACACGACTTCCTGCTTTTCAGCTCTCTTGCTTTCCACTGATTGGTTACCAGGCAGTAACCAATCAGAGACTTGAGGGAGGACCACATGGGTCATATCTGTTGCTTTTGAATCTGAGCTGAATGCTGAGGATCAATTACAAACAATTGTGGGCCCCCCTTATAGTCACTGACTAACTCAAGAGTTAGAGAGCTGAAAAGCAGGAAGTAGTGTTCTGGCTATTATGTTACACATCCACTCACTCCAGTCTTTATACATTACATTTTTGCCTAACTAACTATATTAGATACATTTTTTATTTTGCACCGCCTATCTATTTACCCAGTTTTTATTTTCATACTGAACTGTTCCTTTAAACCTGCCTAGCAGTTTTGAGGTGGAATTGCCCTTTTTTTTTAAAAAAAAAAAAATCACCATAAATTCATTTTAGAAATAATTAATTTATAGATATGTGTAAATGTAATTGTTATTAAAATCAGTATGTGACTTACTTTTAATTTTCTCTGCACTGTTGACTTTTGAAACAATGTAGTAGAAGCCAGCTGAGAAATGGACATGGAGAATTGACTTCCGCTACATTGTTTCAATAGTCAGACAAGAGAACAGAAAGGGATACTACACAAATGCTGTTTTCCATTAATACTTTAGACGAAAACATATTGGAAAGTTGCAGTTCCCCTTTACTTCAGCACAAAATGTCATGCTTTCCAAACTGTCGTTTGAATAATGTTGCATTAAAGAGGTACTCGGTCCTTTTACATTACTACTCTAACAACTGATTTTGTTAAAAAAAAAAAAAATTAGTGTCAAATGCGGGACCTTGCTGGAGAATAAATCCCAGTGTATATGTATATAAATATATGTAGCACAAGCGCAGCTGCAAAGCTTCTTTGAAAATGATTTTCAGCATTTGGCAAGTTTAGTGTGGGATTAGCTGTTTCATGAAGAGTAATTTTGGCAGATAACATACACACAAACCAACCAACTGAGAGTGGCTCCTGCACTTTGTCTCCTGCCCTTCAGACATCTCTGATATTTTACTGTAAAATCTTTAGGACTATTGCTTACAATGGGGATCAGATAGGATCTGTGCAGCCACTGGGACAGAATGTTCTGTTATACAGATAGCTAGAATCTCAGCTGCCATAAAGCAGGACAGGACTGCTGCTTACAATGGGGATCAGATAGGATCTGTGCAGCCACTGGGACAGAATGTTCTGTTATACAGATAGCTAGAATCTCAGCTGCCATAAAGCAGGACAGGACTGCTGCTTACAATGGGGATCAGATAGGATCTGTGCAGCCACTGGGACAGAATGTTCTGTTATACAGATAGCTAGAATCTCAGCTGCCATAAAGCAGGACAGGACTGCTGCTTACAATGGGGATCAGATAGGATCTGTGCAGCCACTGGGACAGAATGTTCTGTTATACAGATAGCTAGAATCTCAGCTGCCATAAAGCAGGACAGGACTGCTGCTTACAATGGGGATCAGATGGGATCTGTGCAGCCACTGGGACAGAATGTTCTGTTATACAGATAGCTAGAATCTCAGCTGCCATAAAGCAGGACAGGACTGCTGCTTACAATGGGGATCAGATAGGATCTGTGCAGCCACTGGGACAGAATGTTCTGTTATACAGATAGCTAGAATCCGGCCGGGACTGGCAATCAGTGTGTTCCAGCAAATGCCAGAGAGGCTGCAGTAAGATGACATAGTTAGTCACTATTTATTGGGCTGGTGGGGGACTATTTGGGCCTCTGTGCAGTTGAAATGCCAGGGCCTATTTTGACTCCCAGACCAGACCAGGCTAGAATCTCAGCTGCCCATGTGCACTTAATGCAGGGCTATCATTATTGGTAGGTAGGCGAATGGTGTCCCGCTCTATGAGCATGTTCTATGAATATCCATTGATTCTGAAATCAGGCAGGGTAGAGTCTTACCGGTGCGATGTTAGAGGGATCGCCCGGATGCATTTGTGTCAAAAACCCTGTAGGACCACATTGTACAAAATTAATCATTTTATTTTGTGATTGCAAATGAACTAAAGCAAGGGCCCTAGGGGCCCACCAAGGCTGGGTCCCACTGGGTTTTTTCCCGGAACCCCGGCAGGCCAGTCCAACCCTGGGTAGAACATTTCATTTGCTGATGGACGGTGTTGGCTAGGGAAAATAAAGAGGAGCTGCAGCTCTTCCAATCATTGATACACTCTGCATTAACAGTCAGAAAGATAGGAAGGTAGTCATTTCTCATGTCACACATTTTACACTCTTTGTGCGGGAGGAGAGGATAGTCAGCCCATGTATGGCCACCTTCAAACCAACAGTACCCAATGATCAGCAAGCTAGCCTCAGCTGCAACACCCATGTGCTACCCATACGCACCCCGCACAGAGAGGGCACCACTTGCACCTACATAAGCCCTATTCATTATTTGAGATTTAGCTGAGATTAAATCTGTGCACTTTTGTTTAGCACCAGTTTAATAAATTGGACATTGCATCTTTTTTAAAAATGTAAATGAATCATTGCTTTGTGTAGTTACACTGACACATTCCCTGAGAGTTGTAGTTTTACAACAGCTCGAGCACCCCAGTCTGCTAACGCTCAAGTGGTATTTTGGGGCTACAGCTATAATAGTGCTAAAGAAACATGGGGTCAACTCTTGCAAAATACATCCACCCCTGATAGTTTAATGTTTTCACATTAACACATTCACCCCCAGAGGAATGACAAAAGAGGCAGGAGTGAAAGGCTTAGAACAACACCCCGCAGAGAGAGAGAGTGTGAAATAAGGCTGAAAAGAGATGAGTGCAGGATAAGGGACAGGCAGCAGTGAAAGGGAGAGTGTCAGACCTCACTTATGTCTCTGCCTTTATCCCTGCTCATTCCTCTTGTGCACAATCCTCCTCATCCTCACACAAGTGTCTCTGAACTGTGTCTGAAAGAAGGTGAGGAGAGTTAAACTTCCCCACCCTGCAATGCCAACAGGAAAAAGTAGCACTAGGCAGGATTAAAGGGGAAGTACATGTGGGTACCTGGGGAGAGCTACAGAGGTGAGATGGGCTGGTGACTGTAGTTAAGGGGCAAATAGAAGATGTGTGGGGGAATTAACAAAAAGTAAAAGGAGCTGAGTGACAGGACTGGGGGGAGGAGGGGTGGAAGAGAATTAATGGGGAGGGGAGGAGTAGGCAGAGGAGGAGATGGGAGTTTTAGAGAATAGAAGGAAAGGTACTGGGAGCAGAGCTAGTGATCCAGCAAATGAGACACAGAGACCAGTGACCGGCTGAGTGGGAGAAGGGCAAGAGCTGCTGGAAGGAGAGATCAGGACAGAGGCAAGGGGGAAGGGTAACATAGGAAAGAGGGACAGAGGGGGAATCAGTAGAGAAAAACACAGAAAAGATAAGAGAACCCAACAGAGAGGGGGACAAGGAGGAGAGCAGGGGAACATGTTAGGGCTTTGGGAATTGGACTAGTGGCTGACACAGGAATGAGAAGGACATTGAGGTTTTTCCTGGGATCACAGTAGGCATTCATTTCAGGAGATAAGGGGGTCACTGTAGGGTAGAGTGGGCAGTGAGGGAGACAGAAACAGTGGGGGTTTGGTCAGAGAACTCTTGTCAAATTTGGTTAAGGAGCAATAAGAGATTCGCTGAATATTTGGGCTGAAGAACAGGAGAGGTTTCATGGAATAGGCTTGTGGAGCACAGGAGGGACCTTCCCATGAGGCACAGGAGAGTACTTACTGCAACGCTTTGTTGAAGCTTGTGACTGTGGAAGACTGGGCAGAGGCACAAGAGAGGACTCAAGTTTGGGTGAAGGCAAAAGAAAGGAGGTTGGCTGGAGCGCAGGTGAAGGCTCAGGACTCTACAAAGCTAAGTGGAGGTACAGCAGAAGGCTGCCTGGAAGGTTAAGTAGAAACCTGGAGAAGAAGCAAAGGGGTGGGTTTAATGGAGGATTAAGAAGGGTTGAAGCTGTAGGACCCGTCTTTGGAGCGGTGCGTAGTGAAAGTTGTTGCGGGAGGACTTTGAAGGGGTCTCTGGAGAAAGGTTAGGAGGGGCTAGACAAAAGAAGAGGGTCTCCGTGGGAGCGGTATAACGGGATCTGAATTGAGAGCTCTGGAAAGGCGGAGTTGCAGTGCATCAGTAGGAGCAGCCACTGACTTTGCGATAAAATGTGCTCCTTGGGGGTGGGCCTTTGGATTTTCCTATCGCTTCTTCCGCATTGCGCACCTGCGCACCCTGCAACTCGAGCGCACACAGGTGAGTGAAACTGCTTTGGGGACCTCACTAGCCATTTTCTCTTCACAGAATCTGCGGGTCGGGCTTATTGATTCCTCGCTATACTCTGCTGTCAGTCACTTCATCTTCAGAATCTGCAGATGATGGCCAGGGAATTTCTGGCTAGCCACGTGCCAAGACTATTTGCCAGACAGCTGTACTAAAGAAAGAAACATTTTCTGGGAAATTGTGGCTGCAGTTTATATTCAGTGCTTGTGCCACACAGGTATTGGCGATTAGTAGCTGCTACTTGTAGTTTGCAGGAATCACATTCAGTCTTGTAATCCTGTATGTCCAAAAGGCAACAATGAAACATAAAGATCTGCTGTATAAATATAATATTGCAAACTGCACTGTAAAGCCCTATGGAACATGTCAGAACTATATAAATAAAGGATAATAACAACATATTGGCAGCTAATATCTGCTTGTGTAGGGTCGCTTTGAGAATATCGTTTTTATCTTTATAAACCACATTTACAATGTTTACAAACACCTCAGTCTCAGTAGGATCTATTTACTGTGTATAACAAGCAAATCGACATTTGACAGAAACCAATAGGATTGTTAGGATATTCATAAAGGGCCCCTGTCCCTTTAAATCAGTTTGATTGAAAGTATATTTACAGATTCTCAGGAAATTCCCACTTTTCACTTTTCTTACTCAAACATTGACCATGTGCTGTCTGCTTTCCAGACAAAAAAAAACAGATCAGATGCCCTCCACCCCCTTTCACATGCCCCTAGGGCTTCTTTGTCTTGCATTGTTTGTGCCCCCTGCAGTACTTAACCCCCTTCGGTGCTGAGTCAGTCAGTAATGCAAAGCGAGGAACATTCTGCTCCCTAGCTGGAATAGCACAGGGTTAACCCATAGGAATTTCACTGGAGCTACTGTACCAGGGGAAGTGTCACTTAAGTTTGTTTGCAAACAGCACTTTAATTTAACTGTTTAACTGCCTCGGGGGGCAAATGTCATGTATTGGTGTTTCTGAGTAACTAAGGGGTTAATGAAAAATATATAATTTACTCATTTACAGGACGGGGGTGAGCTAAGTATAAAATAAAAAGGATGAGGTAAAGCAGATAGTATGAAGGTGTCATGTAGGCCATGGCACCCAGTTTTGGGTGCTGTATTTACTGGCCAGGCAGGGGTTGGTGAGGTAGTAGAAAAATTGCTCCCCCCACCCTGTGCAACAGCAACACATGCAGATTGATTCTTTTTTTTATACTTATACTAAATATATTTCTAAATATTAAAAAAAATGACCATTTTATACATTTACATTGATAGAGTAGCATATGATATATGATTATGTTAGATAACCGACATGTCTACCTGATGCGGGATGTTGAAACAAACCAGCAGCACACTGTAATAAGTGAGATTGGTATTTATTTAACCCATATACATACAAGGTAAGGGCAACGTTTTGGGCCCAACTGGGCCCTTTATCAAGTATGCTGGACCTGTTGGGCAAGAAAAGATCATAAGATTAAGCACCTGATACCCTCAACGGGTTTGTATTGGAAGGGTTGAGCACTCCAAATTCTACAAATACCTGATGCGGGATGAGTTGGCTTTACATTTAGAATAATAATGTAGAAACTGTTTACTCTAAAATTGGGTTAATCTATAGTTACTCACTCATCCTGTCCAGTGTCTGGGCAGGGTCCATCTCTGGTTCCTCATTCTGTATTTACCCCTCACCTTCTCCTCTGTCTGGGCAGGGTCCATCTGTGGTTCTTTATCCTGTATTTACCACTCACCTTCCCCTCTGTCTGGGCAGGCTCCATCTGTGGTTCTTTATTCTGTATTTACCCCTCACCTTCTCCTCTGTCTGGGCAGGGTCCATCTGTGGTTCTTTATCCTGTATTTACCACTCACCTTCCCCTCTGTCTGGGCAGGCTCCATCTGTGGTTCTTTATTCTGTATTTACCACTCACCTTCCCCTCTGTCTGGGCAGGCTCCATCTGTGGTTCCTCATTCTGTATATTCCCCTCACCTTCCCCTCTGTCTGGACAGGGTCCATCTGTGGTCCCTCATTCTGTATGTGCCCCTCACCTTCCCCTCTGTCTGGGCAGGGTCCATCTGTGGTTCCTCATTCTGTATGTGCCCCTCACCTTCCCCTCTGTCTGGGCAGGCTCCATCTGTGGTCCCTCATTCTGTATGTGCCCCTCACCTTCCCCTCTGTCTGGGCAGGGTCCATCTGTGGTTCCTCATTCTGTATATTCCCCTCACCTTCCCCTCTGTCTGGGCAGGGTCCATCTGTGGTCCCTCATTCTGTATGTGCCCCTCACCTTCCCCTCTGTCTGGGCAGGCTCCATCTGTGGTTCTTTATTCTGTATTTACCACTCACCTTCCCCTCTGTCTGGGCAGGCTCCATCTGTGGTTCCTCATTCAGTATGTGCCCCTCACCTTCTCCTCTGTCTGGGCAGGGTCCATCTGTGGTTGCTCATTCTGTATGTAGCCCTCACTTTCACCCCTTGTCTAGGCAGACTTAAAGAGCTGGTAGCACCAACATCTGAAAGTGAACTGTTTCTGTTTAAACATAATACACTCTTACCCAACATTGGTAAAAGTTTTGTATTTGCTTCACAAACACTACAACAATTTATATAAATAAGCTGCTGTGTAGCCATGTGTGAAGCCATTCAAGCAGTTATTGGGCTGTAGTCCAGAATTTTACAAGGACCATAACAGATTAGCTGCTTAAAACACAATGGTTTTATAGAAGAACCTGAGCAGGAGTCAGATGCATTATGGGCTTTCTTGATTAAAATGAGACAATACATAGTTTATTTGTAGCTGCTGGGTGAGCAGAAAACAATATTTTCACTTTATGGGGTTAATGGTTTTTAACATCAATAGATACTTATCATAATTGCAGATATGTTCTTATGAAAATAATTGTTTATAGATAGCAAAGAAAGGATAACCAAATGTACTAGACTTTGTGGGCGGGCTTAGAAATCAAAGATGGCAGCTTGTATGCAGCAGGCCAGAGAAGAGCCAACGCTTATCTAATTCAATAAGTTGTGCAGTAAAGATGTACAAGTTAGGGATAAAATGTTGATAAGCGGAATAGTTGTCTTCAGACATTCAAGGTTGCCCTTTTTTTTAAATTTCAGTGTAATTTACTGATGCACTAAGATTTGTAAATAAGTTGATGTATTACTTGGAAAAATATTTGGAGATTAAAGGCTGAAATAAATTGCTGATCCACAAATGGCCCAGATACGGGTCAGACCTGATTAGGGGGATACAAGAGAACTTCTTTCCCCAGCTCACAGTGTTGGCCTGTTTTCTGGCCCTTAAATCTGTCACGCTGAAAATGACCAGTTTGTAAGTTAAACACTCGCTGATCTTTTTTGCATTTATATGTGAACGAAAGTAAACAAACCTTTTCTCGCTAATCCCTACAATGGGACCAGTATTCTGGCCCAAAATGAATAAAAAAAAAAAATACGCGTCCGTGCCGCGTGGAATCCGCTGCCAAGTTTAACTTTCCAGATTTTTTTTTATTTTTCTCTTTTGGGGCTTTTTGGCACATCATTAATATGATTAAACATTTTTGCATATTTCAAGTAGGAGAGGAAGCCTGTGGTTACAAAGTTACAAAATGAACAAGTGGGAACACAGGCTGCCATTTTAAGGAGCCAACAAATTCAGTTACAGACGAGCGTTCCTGATGGACTGTCCTGGGGAATCTAATTTATAGAGGACCATATCTCACGTTCACTACTGCGGCAATAGCGGTGGCTCCGGCTATTGGGAATGTTTGCCAAAGTTTGGGCCGGAAATCTGTTTAAGAAAAGCATTTTGTGTAGAGTTATAGAATATTGCCCTGTTCTACGTACATCACTGCCGTGTGTTTGCACAGTGCTGTGCCCAACCCAATCCCTCAAATGGAACCTATTTCGGCTTTTTTTTATGGTAGGCATTCTGGGACGTGCCTGGTAACTTAATCTCCTTTTTTCCATAGGTTTTGCAAATCAGTAAATGGAAAGCCTGCTCGCCTTTTAAACTCGCTGAATGAGAAATATACATTAAGTTTTGTTTATTTTTCTTCTTTATGTATAGTTTGAGGGAATAGCTCACTGCAAGCATAAAATTCCCCCTCTCGTTATTCCTATTTATAGGTTTGGGGTGAATGTTTATTTGTGCCCTGGGTACCCCTGGAACTATAGCAGGGTGACACCCCAATGTTTCTATATATCTGTAACCTTGTTATGAGCTAAGGGGGCCCAGTCTGAAGGTCAGTTAGGGGGAGATTTAGGGTGAGTGATTATTTGCACCCTGGGTACCCCTGGAACTATAGCAGGGTGACACCCCAATGTTTCTATGTATCTGTAACCTTGTTATGAGCTAAGGGGGCCCAGTCTGAAGGTCAGTTAGGGGGAGATTTAGGGTGAGTGCTTATTTGTACCCTGGGTACCCCTGGAACTATAGCAGGGTGACACCCCAATGTTTCTATATATCTGTAACCTTGTTATGAGCTAAGGGGGTCCAGTGTGAAGGTCAGTTAGGGGGAGATTTGGGGTGAGTGATTATTTGTGCCCTGGGTACCCCTGGAACTATAGCAGGGTGACACCCCAATGTTTCTATATATCTGTAACCTTGTTATGAGCTAAGGGGGCCCAGTCTGAAGGTCAGTTAGGGGGAGATTTGGGGTAAGTGCTTATTTGTGCCCTGGGTACCCCTAGAACTATAGCAGGGTGACACCCTAATGTTTCTATATATCTGTAACCTTGTTATGAGCTAAGGGGGTCGAGTCTGAAGGTCAGTTAGGGGGAGATTTGGGGTGAGTGATTATTTGTGCCCTGGGTACCCCTGGAACTATAGCAGGGTGACACCCCACTGTTTCTATATGTCTGTAACCTTGTTATGAGCTAAGGGGGCCCAGTCTGAAGGCCAGTTAGGGGGAGATTTGGGGGTAAATGCTTATTTGAACCCTGGGTACCCCTGGAACTGTTACACCAATGTTTCTATATATCTGTTTAGAAAACCAATAACAGCCCTGTATGGGGGGGGTAAGTATAGCTTATTGTATATGTAGGAGTGGGGGCACTACCCTTTTTAGTTACTAGTATCGCTTGCTTTATTTTAAACAATGTTCAATAGATTTTAATAGAATATTCATTAAACTTGTCTGTGGTTCTTCCCAATCATACAGGTGTGGATGAATGTGCAGAAGGCATAGATAATTGCCATGTAGACGCTATATGCCAGGATACACCCAGCTCATTCAAATGTATTTGCAAGGCCGGCTTTAAAGGGGAGGGAACTGTGTGTGAAGGTGAGACTTATCGCATGGCCTTTGTTTTTATTCCTTAAACCGTTGTTTTGAATTTTAGGGGTCCCTAATAAGGTGTGACAGCAGGAGGGAGTGGCCTTACAATTTCTCACAGGGGCCCCTATACAAATAGATACTTTTCCCCCAAAGTTGCAGTACATTAAACAATTATATTTCATATGATTTTAGAAGTGGAAACATTTTATTTCTGATGATAATGCCTCTTTGAAAAACATATCTTTTTAGTCAAAGCTTTTTACCTTGAAGAAACTTCCCCTTAGGAAGTGAAATACATGACATTAATGAAAGTGCCCTTAGCCTGTTGGCACATTGTTTGTCACTAAGTGGGATTATGGGTTTAACCCTTTATTTGGAGAGAGTTAAAGAGGGGCGGTGTCAGGCGGTGGGTCATTTATTAAGAGCTGCCAGTGAATACAAATCCCACTCGGAGCTCACAACAAACGAGAGAGAAAGAGAGAGAGGCCCATCAGGACAAACACTCTATTTGCAAGACAATCCTGATTAAAAGACGAGGCAAAGTGTTTTCACTGCTGTCACTGAGCCGTGACCTGCTTGTGCCAGCGTTGCAAGCATTCATCATACTGACGCTGCCCTTTCTTCCACAGACGTTGATGAATGTGATAATGAATTTAATGGAGACTGCGTCCATGAGTGCACCAACATTCCGGGCAATTATCGCTGCACTTGTTACGATGGATTCAAGTTGGCACACGATGGCCATAACTGCCTAGGTAAGGAGCACAGGGTGACATGGGGGTGGCACCACCTGTAATAATCACACTTCATGGCGCCTCCTCTTAATAGTGCTCTGGTTTTTAAAGGGAAAGTCACATTACTGTTAGTGTTAACTGATGAGATGGTAGAGAGAATGACATTGAGATAGTACTTTTATTTTGTTGATTTGAAGTTCACATTTGATTAAAAATAGGCTTTGGTCTGCAACAGATTGAGCAACACAGTGTATTAACTGTTGCCATTTTCCCTGATTTCACTATCTGACCATGCTGCTTCCATCTTGTCCTCCATTTCCCCCTGCTATCATAACCAACAATCGCCATCTTCTCCTATTGTCTCCATCTTGCCCTTCTGTCTCCATGTTGCCCTACTGTCTCCAGCTTGCACTATTGTCTCCAGCTCTCCCTATTGTTGCCTACTGTTGTCTACTATTTTCTTTCTCCGTCTTGTCCTACACTCAGCATGGTGTCATGCTGTCTCTGTCTTAGCCTACTGTCACTGTGATGCCTTACTTTTTCCAAGGGTCAATCTAGCCCATTGGGTTCCACTGGAAAATTCCGATGAGCCCTGCCTCCATTGGGCCCTAGCCTGGTTACTTAACCCAATATATATGCTGCTACCTAATGCCTCTGAGATCAGTCTTAATATGTTTGATGGGGTGTCTCAGCTTAGGCTTCTGTGGTGGGACTGTGGGCCCCAGTCCTGCACTACTGTCTCCATTCTGCCCAACTATCTTTATTTTTCCCTAATGTCTCCATCATGCCCTTCTATCTCCATCTTGCTCTACAACCTATTCCAGAGTTCCAATCTTCTTATCTTGGACTTCTGCTCTTCCATGGCCTCGCTATAAATGGGGCCCAAACCCCTATTTGCACCCCACTAAAGACAACCCTAGGGGCACTTACAATAAAGAAATCAAGCTCCTGATTTATAAATAATCTTCATTTAGCTGAATGAGTGAATGTATCAGGTGAGAAGTCTTTCTGTGCAAGTTTTGTTATTTCAAATCAAAGACAACTTCCCGGCTTCTCATTGCACATCCCAGAGTCCTGTGTTTTCCCTTTCAATCAGACACTCATTGTTAGGATAACGCTAACAATGAATAAAAGGTTTTAAGACCCGTCTCAAGTCAATTACTTCACACATGAAGAGAAAAGGCCTGGTTGACCGGAGTTAACTGGAAGGAAAACTATAAAGTTTGATGAGGTCAATTCTCTTTGAGGATGCAAATGGATTCTCTGCCTCTGAGGACAAAGCCATTGTGTCAGGCCTTTAACAGAAGCTGTAAACTTCTAATAGAAGGGGGGCATGGAGCTATTTGCTTTGTTAAATGAAGAGGTTAATTCTAAGGCAACCATATTATACCCTGGCTCTGCTAACAGTGGCTGAAGAGCCCTTGAGTGTTCCAAAGCTTTGTGCTCTTTCTGTATAGAGCCATTATGATGGGTAAATGAGAGGAATCTATATTGGAACTAACAGGGAGAGGGGAAAATCTGAATTTAACTCCTTACTGAAAACTTGCTAGTCTAGTATACAGATCAGAGTGGCAAAGACCCTGCATATGTCATAGCAGGTATATTATGGAGAGATAGTGCCTGTAGTAGCAGTGGGATACTAGTCTCTGGTAATAGTCTCTGGGAAGGGAGTGTGACTGTGGGATAGCAGGTATAGTAGGGAGAGATGGTGCCTATAGTAACAGTGGATAATAGTCTCTGGGAAGGGAGTGTGACTGTGGGATAGCAGGTATAGTAGGGAGAGATGGTGTCTATAGTAACAGTGGGATAATAGTCTCTGGGAAGGGAGTGTGACTGTGGGATAGCAGGTATAGTAGGGAGAGATGGTGTCTATAGTAACAGTGGGATAATAGTCTCTGGGAAGGGAGTGTGACTGTGGGATAGCAGGTATAGTAGGGAGAGATGGTGTCTATAGTAACAGTGGGATAATAGTCTCTGGGAAGGGAGTGTGACTGTGGGATAGCAGGTATAGTAGGGAGAGATAGTGCCTATAGTAACAGTGGATAATAGTCTCTGGGAAGGGAGTGTGACTGTGGGATAGCAGGTATAGTAGGGAGAGATGGTACCTATAGTAACAGTGGATAATAGTCTCTGGGAAGGGAGTGTGACTGTGGGATAGCAGGTATAGTAGGGAGAGATGGTGTCTATAGTAACAGTGGATAATAGTCTCTGGGAAGGGAGTGTGACTGTGGGATAGCAGGTATAGTAGGGAGAGATGGTGCCTATAGTAACAGTGGGATAATAGTCTCTGGGAAGGGAGTGTGACTGTGGGATAGCAGGTATAGTAGGGAGAGATGGTGCCTATAGTAACAGTGGGATAATAGTCTCTGGGAAGGGAGTGTGACTGTGAGATAGCAGGTATAGTAGGGAGAGATGGTGCCTATAGTAACAGTGGATAATAGTCTCTGGGAAGGGAGTGTGACTGTGGGATAGCAGGTATAGTAGGGAGAGATAGTGCCTATAGTAACAGTGGATAATAGTCTCTGGGAAGGGAGTGTGACTGTGGGATAGCAGGTATAGTAGGGAGAGATGGTGTCTATAGTAACAGTGGATAATAGTCTCTGGGAAGGGAGTGTGACTGTGGGATAGCAGGTATAGTAGGGAGAGATGGTGTCTATAGTAACAGTGGGATAATAGTCTCTGGGAAGGGAGTGTGACTGTGGGATAGCAGGTATAGTAGGGAGAGATGGTGCCTATAGTAACAGTGGATAATAGTCTCTGGGAAGGGAGTGTGACTGTGGGATAGCAGGTATAGTAGGGAGAGATGGTGTCTATAGTAACAGTGGGATAATAGTCTCTGGGAAGGGAGTGTGACTGTGGGATAGCAGGTATAGTAGTGAGAGATGGTGTCTATAGTAACAGTGGATAATAGTCTCTGGGAAGGGAGTGTGACTGTGGGATAGCAGGTATAGTAGGGAGAGATGGTGTCTATAGTAACAGTGGGATAATAGTCTCTGGGAAGGGAGTGTGACTGTGGGATAGCAGGTATAGTAGGGAGAGATGGTGTCTATAGTAACAGTGGGATAATAGTCTCTGGGAAGGGAGTGTGACTGTGGGATAGCAGGTATAGTAGGGAGAGATAGTGCCTATAGTAACAGTGGATAATAGTCTCTGGGAAGGGAGTGTGACTGTGGGATAGCAGGTATAGTAGGGAGAGATGGTACCTATAGTAACAGTGGATAATAGTCTCTGGGAAGGGAGTGTGACTGTGGGATAGCAGGTATAGTAGGGAGAGATGGTGTCTATAGTAACAGTGGATAATAGTCTCTGGGAAGGGAGTGTGACTGTGGGATAGCAGGTATAGTAGGGAGAGATGGTACCTATAGTAACAGTGGGATAATAGTCTCTGGGAAGGGAGTGTGACTGTGGGATAGCAGGTATAGTAGGGAGAGATGGTGCCTATAGTAACAGTGGGATAATAGTCTCTGGGAAGGGAGTGTGACTGTGAGATAGCAGGTATAGTAGGGAGAGATGGTGCCTATAGTAACAGTGGATAATAGTCTCTGGGAAGGGAGTGTGACTGTGGGATAGCAGGTATAGTAGGGAGAGATAGTGCCTATAGTAACAGTGGATAATAGTCTCTGGGAAGGGAGTGTGACTGTGGGATAGCAGGTATAGTAGGGAGAGATGGTGTCTATAGTAACAGTGGATAATAGTCTCTGGGAAGCGAGTGTGACTGTGGGATAGCAGGTATAGTAGGGAGAGATGGTGCCTATAGTAACAGTGGATAATAGTCTCTGGGAAGGGAGTGTGACTGTGGGATAGCAGGTATAGTAGGGAGAGATGGTGCCTATAGTAACAGTAAGGATAATGAAATGTGGCTGTGGGATAGCGGGTATAGTCCTCCTTTTCATCAGCTGAAGAAGCTTGTTGGTTAAGTGACAGTTATTGATAAAAAGACGCACAAGGCCTTTCAGCGAATTAATAAAGATTTATTTTTCTCTTCAGATGTGGATGAGTGCTCACATAACAATGGCGGATGCCAACATAACTGCATTAACACGATGGGAAGCTATGAGTGTCGTTGTAAAGAGGGATTCTTCCTGAGCGACAATCAGCACACGTGTATCCACCGCTCAGAAGGTAGGGTGTCTGCCGCCATATTGAATTCTTGGCTTGTTCATGGTTGAAGTGCTGTTACAGGTCAATTTTTACTTTAGGAGACATGAGTTGTATTTGTAGTTCAGTGAAAGCTACTTGGCTGTAGGTATACGTGTACAATATCTCACTTCAATGGTAATGGCTCACGAGGTTATTTCAGGCACTTAATGCTGCTCAACGAAATGGCAATAATAATGGCAAGTACCCATCCCATCTAGCCCACAAAAATGTGTGCTGCCGCAGTTTCTTTTAGGGGGCTACTCATAGCGTTTACTTGGAGCAGACCTGTGACAAATTGCCCTTTAGGTACACAAAAAGTGATCCTGTCCTTCTCTGCCAGACAAACAGGAGCTAAGGCTAAACCCCACTTGTGAATAGGTTAATGTCTCCTAAAGCAGCACAGTGGGACATGTAGAAGTGTTACTACTGCAATGGAAATGCCCCAAGATGCCCAATACACTTATTATTTATCTGCAGAACAGGAAACTTAATCCCAACCTTCACAGACCTGAACAAACAATGGAAATAATGCAGAATCTCTTTGATACTTCCTGCTGGGAGAACTGTGTGTAAAACCACAAAGGAAGTACAGAGTGCATGGAAATACTCCTAGCATATTATGTTTACTGTTTTGCATACTATATTCATATAATGCACAAAAGCCATGAATATCTTGTAAGTTATATCCTTATAAACGGTGAGTACTGATGTCATCAGTTATAAACGATGAGTAGTGATGTCATTTCTGTCACGACTCACTGAAACTTGTGTATTATAATAAATAAAGTACCTCCAGTTACAAAATTTGAGGATATTAGACGTTACCTCTGAGTTCCATGACCTGTATAAAAACTCTCGGGCGTTTTATATGGTCATGAAACTCCTCGGTAATTTATAATATCCCTATAATTTACAAGAGGAGGTACTTTATTCACTGTATATCTGCACAGACATTATATATAATTAACTCTAATGAACACAGCCTCTTTACCTCCTGTATCTGTAGTTTAAAAAAATGATTTGTCTCTTTCTTTTGCCTATTTTCAGCTTTCAAGTGGGGGCTACTTTTTATTTCCTATCTTTCTATTCAGGCCTGTCCTGTTCAGTTCATCTTCCAGTCTCTCATTCAAACCACTGCCTGGTTGCTAGGGTTAACCCTAGCAACCAGAGAGCCGCTGCCATTCCAAACAAAGCCGCTGAACCAAAATCGAAATTATAACAATAAAAAAGACTAATTGCAAGTTATCTCAGAATATCATTATCTGCATCATACTAAAAGTTAAGGCTAAACTAATTTTTATTTTTATTTTTTTTAAATTGCCTGGAAAATATTGGCTAAATAGTGTAAATTCCCCATAATAAAATAGAATCTTGCTGGGTCTCACAAAAAGTTTTTTTTTTTTTTTTAACCCAAAATACCCCAGGGGCACTTCGTTTTCATCCCTGAAATTGTTTCATTGAAAGTCAGTGAACTTTAGCACAGTACCTGCCACTGAGGGGCCCCTTTTTTGGATGCTGAACCCGCACAAAGAATATTCCGTTTCATAAAAAAGAAAGAAAGAAGAAAAGTAACAGTTCATTTCCCATATCCCAATATTTGGGCAGCGGTTACACATTTCACAGATCCCTCCCCAAAAAAACCTCATTAATGAGACTAATTTGTAATCTTATTTGCAGTATTTGCTCTTGATGGACAGTGTAAAGGCAAATGAAAGTCGTTTCATGTTTTGTCCGGGTGCTGGGAGTGAAAGATCTTTGTTCGGGTGATTTTCTCACTGTGGGAAAGAAATCAAAAAGCCATCGGAGCAGAATGATGCAAGGAACACAGAACCAGCTCCTTTTGTTGACTAAAGCCTTTTTAATAGGCGGAGAGAGCTGCGGCGTGAAACTTTAGTGTCAAAGGTGTTGCACGCCAAATAAAGGGCTAATTGGGACGTGATTGAAATTTCACCCATTCCCTTAGCACTTTAAGGTTTGTTTGTCTTGGGAACTTGTGAGACTCTTTAAAGGAAAACTATACCCCTCAAACAATGTAGGTCTCTATAAAAATATATTGCATAAAACTAATTTGTAAAACCCTGCTTTATGTAAATAAACCATTTTCATAATAATATACTTTATTAATTGTAGGTGCCATTGGGTAATCATCAATAGAAAACTTCCATTTTAAAAAATGAGGGCAGCCCCCTGGGATCCTATGATTCACAGTGCACACAAACATACCAAACAAACTATACATGTTAGGTCACATGAGCCAATTAACAGATAGAGTTGTGTCTTTTGCTTCCACACTTCTTCCTGTTACAGAGCTGCAGTATTTCTGGTCAGGTGACACACAGACTATTCCGAAATAGTGGTTCAAGGCAAGATATGTAATAGGGGAATATTTACTTAAATATATATATGCCACTTATGGTAATTTGATATAAATTGTCTGTTGCTCAAGTATTCATTTTGGGGGTATAGTTTTCCTTTAAATACAAGTTTATGGCATTTTCCTTCTGGCTTCTTTCATCTGCTTATTATGTACTATTAATTAAAAAAATCACAAATAATATCACATATACTCTGCACTGATACTGGATATCCCGTAAGACCCATGAAAATCATAGTCTGTATCTTCTCTTATACAGATAGCTAGAATCTCAGCTGCCATAAAGCAGGACAGGACTGCTGCTTACAATGGGGATCAGATAGGATCTGTGCAGCCACTGGGACAGAATGTTCTGTTATACAGATAGCTAGAATCTCAGCTGCCATAAAGCAGGACAGGACTGCTGCTTACAATGGGGATCAGATAAGATCTGTGCAGCCACTGGGACAGAATGTTCTGTTATACAGATAGCTAGAATCTCAGCTGCCATAAAGCAGGACAGGACTGCTGCTCACAGAGGATCTATGCTATGAGACCTTTATACTTAATTTTAAACAATATGAAAGCATCCTCCCATAGGTATAAATTCAAATTCAGTTAGAACATGTTTTGTTTGCAGATAATCTTTACCCTGACATCATGTTTATTGATGGAAAAATACAAACAATACTTAGAAATAGGTTAAAATTACCCCTTTCACAAAAATTATAATTTTTTTGAACTGAGGGAAAACGCATTATAGATCGTAGTTGTTTTATTGTGTTTTTACATGTCCGTTTATTTGGGAGTGAATTCACAATTAGACCTCCCCATACAACACCTGCTCATTTGTCCCTAGTCACTGGCCATTGAGCCGGCACAGAATATTTCTCTTAATCTCTTTATCTAAATCAACCCTAATGTGCCCTTTATCTATCTACCAGCTGAACTTTAACCCCGAAATTGTCATACTCAGCAAAGCCACCCAGAATGGGCAGAAAGAGAAGCTTCATTACTATTTTGTATGGGCTTGTAATGTTGTTTAAAAAGAAGAAGGGGCCCATAAGCAACTTTCCCACATATACACTATTTAAAAATTTAGAGCATACCTCCCAACATTCTGGAAGTAAAAAGAGGGACAAAATGTTTTTTTCACACGTATCGCAACAAAATGTTTTCACCACGCCCCTTTCTGTGGCCACACCCCTTAATTACCATGTTCATTTTACAAAATTTGGCAGGTTATGGAAGTTTGAAAATATTTCTCCTTATCTAAACTGTTTTATTTTGTGTCTCAAAATTGTTACAAAGTATCTTATTTGCACCTGTTAGCTGTTCTGGGCTCTCTGCCAAAAGCCAATTAAGTTAGAAACGTTGTTTCTTTTTCTGGCTGTTCAGTGCAGAGAAAAGAGGGACTTTCCAGTACAAATGAGGGACTGCAGGTTGAGCTGTCAAAAGAGGGACTGTCCCTCCAAAAAAGGGACAGTTGGGAGGTATGATTTAGAGTGGTTTCCATTTAAAATTGTTTTTTAAAGTAAAATCTGCCTGGCTGTTAATTCTCTCTGCTTCTGACCCTATGAAACAGTGTAGCAGAAGCAGTGGATTACAATTAACTTTAAGTATGAAAAAGAGCTTGATATTCAGTTTACAGCTGGTTTTCAGCAGCTATCCGGTTGCTAGGGTCCAGCTCACCATAGCAATCAGGCAGTAGTTTAAATAAGAAACTGGAATATGAATAGGAGAGGCCTGGATAGAAAGATGATTAATTAAAAGTAGCAATAACAATACATTTGTAGCCTTACAGAGCATTTGTTTTTTTAGATGGAGTCCATGAACCCCATTTAAAAGCTGGCTACAGCAAAATAATACAGGCAAATAATTCAAAAAATATAATAAATTAAAAATGAAGACCAATTGAAAAGTTGCTAAGAATCAGCCATTCTATGACATGCTAAAAAATAAACTCCCTTTAAGAGACGTAGAAGAAACTTCTGCTACATTTTTTTTCAATAGTGTGTTTGGTGCTTATTTAGACACTGGATTATCAGGCGCTTTGTTGGGTTTTGTTTTTCTTCTGGTTCCATTTAGACAAGTTCCTCCATGACCTCGGGGTCATTTGCTTGGGAAGGAGCGAAATTGTTTGAACCACTGAAGCATAACTACTCCTCTCAGCCAGGTTATAACTCAACTCCTGACCTTCTGATTACAAAGTGATCCGTCACCTTAACTCTATCCAGGAAACTTGTAAGCAAAGCCAAAGTATTTATTTTATGGGCTGAGAAGGTTGCGCCTGACGTCCCGTGCGACGGCCCAACTAAGCGGCTCGGTTAGAGGTCCCGGGAAATATGTTTTCTTTAGCTCAACCGAAGGATTTGAGAGAATCTGGATTAAACATGCATGGGTTCCCAGTACTGGAATCTCATTTGCTTTGGGGTTTTCATTCGCCAACATCAACTCCTCTGTTTCCAACTTTCTGGTCTGTGGTCAGGCTCCGAAGATAGAGGTCAACCGCCTATCAGACACCACAGTCGAGTATAGTAGTTGTAGAGCAATGGTGCTAGAGCATAAGGTAAATAGGCTTTACAAAGCCCAGTGTATAAAGTAGAACTCTTTTTTTAACATACAGACTTCAGTTATTGTGGAGCTATAACATAATTCTTCTCTTTCATGCTAATTTGCCTTACTATACCTGCTATCCCACAGTCACACTCCCTTCCCAGAGACTATTATCCACTGTTACTATAGGCACCATCTCTCCCTACTATACCTGCTATCCCACAGTCACACTCCCTTCCTAGAGACTATTATCCACTGTTACTATAGACACCATCTCTCCCTACTATACCTGCTATCCCACAGTCACACTCCCTTCCCAGAGACTATTATCCACTGTTACTATAGGCACCATCTCTCCCTACTATACCTGCTATCCCACAGTCACACTCCCTTCCCAGAGACTATTATCCACTGTTACTATAGGGACCATCTCTCCCTACTATACCTGCTATCCCACAGTCACACTCCCTTCCCAGAGACTATTATCCACTGTTACTATAGGGACCATCTCTCCCTACTATACCTGCTATCCCACAGTCACACTCCCTTTCCAGAGACTATTATCCACTGTTACTATAGACACCATCTCTCCCTACTATACCTGCTATCCCACAGTCACACTCCCTTCCCAGAGACTATTATCCACTGTTACTATAGGCACCATCTCTCCCTACTATACCTGCTATCCCACAGTCACACTCCCTTCCCAGAGACTATTATCCACTGTTACTATAGGGACCATCTCTCCCTACTATACCTGCTATCCCACAGTCACACTCCCTTCCCAGAGACTATTATCCACTGTTACTATAGGGACCATCTCTCCCTACTATACCTGCTATCCCACAGTCACACTCCCTTCCCAGAGACTATTATCCACTGTTACTATAGACACATCTCTCCCTACTATACCTGCTATCCCACAGTCACACTCCCTTCCCAGAGACTATTATCCACTGTTACTATAGGCACCATCTCTCCCTACTATACCTGCTATCCCACAGTCACACTCCCTTCCCAGAGACTATTATCCACTGTTACTATAGACACCATCTCTCCCTACTATACCTGCTATCCCACAGTCACACTCCCTTCCCAGAGACTATTATCCACTGTTACTATAGACACATCTCTCCCTACTATACCTGCTATCCCACAGTCACACTCCCTTCCCAGAGACTATTATCCACTGTTACTATAGGCACCATCTCTCCCTACTATACCTGCTATCCCACAGTCACACTCCCTTCCCAGAGACTATTATCCCACTGTTACTATAGACACCATCTCTCCCTACTGTACCTGCTATCCCACAGTCACACTCCCTTCCCAGAGACTATTATCCACTGTTACTATAGACACCATCTCTCCCTACTATACCTGCTATCCCACAGTCACACTCCCTTCCCAGAGACTATTATCCACTGTTACTATAGGCACCATCTCTCCCTACTATACCTGCTATCCCACAGTCACACTCCCTTCCCAGAGACTATTATCCACTGTTACTATAGACACATCTCTCCCTACTATACCTGCTATCCCACAGTCACACTCCCTTCCCAGAGACTATTATCCACTGTTACTATAGACACATCTCTCCCTACTATACCTGCTATCCCACAGTCACACTCCCTTCCCAGAGACTATTATCCACTGTTACTATAGGCACCATCTCTCCCTACTATACCTGCTATCCCACAGTCACACTCCCTTCCCAGAGACTATTATCCACTGTTACTATAGGCACCATCTCTCCCTACTATACCTGCTATCCCACAGTCACACTCCCTTCCCAGAGACTATTATCCACTGTTACTATAGGCACCATCTCTCCCTACTATACCTGCTATCCCACAGTCACACTCCCTTCCCAGAGACTATTATCCACTGTTACTATAGACACCATCTCTCCCTACTATACCTGCTATCCCACAGTCACACTCCCTTCCCAGAGACTATTATCCACTGTTACTATAGGCACCATCTCTCCCTACTATACCTGCTATCCCACAGTCACACTCCCTTCCCAGAGACTATTATCCACTGTTACTATAGGCACCATCTCTCCCTACTATACCTGCTATCCCACAGTCACACTCCCTTCCCAGAGACTATTATCCACTGTTACTATAGACACCATCTCTCCCTACTATACCTGCTATCCCTCAGTCACACTCCCTTCCCAGAGACTATTATCCACTGTTACTATAGACACATCTCTCCCTACTATACCTGCTATCCCACAGTCACACTCCCTTCCCAGAGACTATTATCCCACTGTTACTATAGGCACCATCTCTCCCTACTATACCTGCTATCCCACAGTCACACTCCCTTCCCAGAGACTATTATCCACTGTTACTATAGGCACCATCTCTCCCTACTATACCTGCTATCCCACAGTCACACTCCCTTCCAAGAGACTATTATCCCACTGTTACTATAGACACCATCTCTCCCTACTGTACCTGCTATCCCACAGTCACACTCCCTTCCCAGAGACTATTATCCACTGTTACTATAGACACCATCTGTCCCAATATAATATAATTTCTACCTTCAGCTGGTGTCTGTGGGGCCCAACAATTGTTCTGTCCCCTGGTTAGTCACCCTTTCATGGACCCTTTTAAATACAGAGTGATCTACAAAATTATCATAATGCTTAAAATATCCACAAGACGGTGGCGTTGCGCTTGTTTTATTGGCAATGAAACGACTCCCATTAATGAGGGGATCAGGTTTCTCATTGCACGGCCTGAGCATGTGGAAGTGACAAGCGATTCTTAAGCTCCAGGTCTTTGATTCCAGACCTCATCTCTTCAGTGTATTTACCCTGGCGTATAACTGCGAGGGAGAATTACGTCAGACGCAAAACTGCGGCTTTGCTTTCCCTAAATTAGAAAACGCCCAGATTTCCTGCAAATTCTATAAAAAAACATTCACTGTAAAGTAAAAAAAAAATTGTAATACATTTTAAACAACATTAACCCATAATAAACCTGTGTATTATAAGAGGGAAAAGTGCCTGTACACATGTTTTAAATTAGCAAATTTTCTTTTTCTTCCTGTTAATGAGCAAATGCTGAATATATTTCCGTAGGCCGAGTGTCGCAATGCCGATGAGCAACTGTCTGTTCGCTGGTCAGTATCTCATTGCCAGTAAATAGTCATTTAACATAGGCACCTTGTGAAACACTTTTCCTTGGAAGTCAGACAGAATTCTTCTGAGGTCAGGAATGACATTTATGATCTTCTGAAAAAGTGACATGAGATTCTGGCGTTAAGGAGGCGGCAGGTTTATTAGCCCAGAGCCTGGGAGAACAAAGGGTGGATTTTATGGTTTTGGGGCTGAGCCCCCCCCCACTAGTGAGTTGATAGCAGCCAAGGATGGTTGGTTGTTGTGTAGTGCCTTGAGAATGTAAAAAGTGAATAAACTCTGTGCAGTCATAAAAACATTAGCTCTTGTCATCTCTGATCTTTTCCTTCGTAGACTCCACAATAAAATCCAAATAGCGAGTTTTTGCCAGAATATATTGCAACCCAGATTGTGTCTAATGCTTTGCAGGCCGTCTTTATAAAACCAATTTTAAAACATGTTTTGTGTTGTGACTTGTGTATAGGTACAAGAGCACAGTGATGTGAAACCTAAAAACTGAAATTATTTTGACACCTTTTATTTTCCAGAGGGGTTAAGTTGCATGAACAAAGACCACGGCTGTGCCCATATCTGTAGAGAGAGTCCCAGGGGTGGCGCGTCCTGCGATTGCCGACCTGGGTTTGAACTAGCAAAGAACCAACGCCACTGTATCTGTGAGTATCACTACTTGGGCAATGCGCTCCATGGCCACACAAGGCTTTGTAATGGTGCATGACTGCGGTCTTTCTCTTGGACAGTACATATAGTTATTGTGTGCCCAGAACATTCTTTCTCTGTATATTTGTATTTATACATATGGGAGGAGGAGGTGACATATTGATTCCCTTAGACAGTACAGTATGAGGGTATAGCTTATTGTGTGCCCAGAACATTCTTTCTCTGTATATTTGTATTTATACATATGGGAGGAGGAGGTGACATATTGATTCCCTTAGACAGTACAGTATGAGGGTATAGCTTATTGTGTGCCCAGAACATTCCTTCTCTGTATATTTGTATTTATACATATGGGAGGAGGAGGTGCCATATTGATTCCCTTAGACAGTACAGTATGAGGGTATAGCTTATTGTGTGCCCAGAACATTCCTTCTCTGTATATTTGTATTTATACATATGGGAGGAGGAGGTGCCATATTGATTCCCTTAGACAGTACAGTATGAGGGTATAGCTTATTGTGTGCCCAGAACATTCCTTCTCTGTATATTTGTATTTATACATATGGGAGGAGGGAGGTGCCATATTGATTCCCTTAGACAGTACAGTATGAGGGTATAGCTTATTGTGTGCCCAGAACATTCCTTCTCTGTATATTTGTATTTATACATATGGGAGGAGGAGGTGCTATATTGATTCCCTTAGACAGTACAGTATGAGGGTATAGCTTATTGTGTGCCCAGAACATTCCTTCTCTGTATATTTGTATTTATACATATGGGAGGAGGAGGTGCCATATTGATTCCCTTAGACAGTACAGTATGAGAGTATAGCTTATTGTGTGCCCAGAACATTCCTTCTCTGTATATTTGTATTTATACATATGGGAGGAGGAGGTGCCATATTGATTCCCTTAGACAGTACAGTATGAGGGTATAGCTTATTGTGTGCCCAGAACATTCCTTCTCTGTATATTTGTATTTATACATATGGGAGGAGGAGGTGCCATATTGATTCCCTTAGACAGTACAGTATGAGGGTATAGCTTATTGTGTGCCCAGAACATTCCTTCTCTGTATATTTGTATTTATACATATGGGAGGAGGGAGGTGCCATATTGATTCCCTTAGACAGTACAGTATGAGGGTATAGCTTATTGTGTGCCCAGAACATTCCTTCTCTGTATATTTGTATTTATACATATGGGAGGAGGAGGTGCCATATTGATTCCCTTAGACAGTACAGTATGAGGGTATAGCTTATTGTGTGCCCAGAACATTCCTTCTCTGTATATTTGTATTTATACATATGGGAGGAGGAGGTGCCATATTGATTCCCTTAGACAGTACAGTATGAGGGTATAGCTTATTGTGTGCCCAGAGCATTTCTTTTCTGTATATTTGTATTTTTATGGGTGGGATATATTTGTGATGGACGGAGCTGCCATATTGATTTCCTCAGCTATAAGATGGGCATTATAAGGAAGAAGAGTGCCATGCTAAAGCCTCGCTAAAAAAACACATGTTGATGTTGTTGCCTCTTATAACACAACATTGTTTTTTCTTTTTATAAGGATGAATTGGAATAGTTTTCACTGTCATTTAGTATTAGATTTCTAAACGAATGCCACATTTGGAAGTCGACTGCGAGCGCAGAAAAGCCATTTCGCAAGAGAAATAAATAAACACTCGGCGTGATAAAAATAAGGGGAAATGGGCCACTGGCGAGCGCCAAACATTTTCGAGACGTCCATGAGATATAAACAAGGGCTTCTCGTGTTAGCGCTAATTCTCTTTTTAAGAAGCGAGGTTGAGAAACGAGGGGGTCCTTGGGGGAAAGACGGAGGAATTATATAAACAGACGTCTCAGAATGTGTTTCATCAGGGCAAGGGAGAGAGGCCACAAGCAAGGGCGGATTCTCAGATTTCACCACTGTTTTGTTACCCTTAATGAAGGGAGAAGGTCTCATTAGGGAGAAAGGTCTGCAGATCGTTGGCTGCTCTTTGGTCGGAACAGACGGTTTCTGCTTTTAGTTTCTACTTCTGAAACGTGTGCGGAATGCGACTGTCAAAACAGTGAAACATATGATTCCCTTTAAACAAACACTCGCGCTTAGTAGCCCAGCTAATGAGGCTCCAGGTAGAATCAATCACCCGTCTGAAGCGGCTCAGAGTGGAGATGTCAAAAACTCCAGCTGTTGGGAACTGCGCTACCCAAAATTCACAGCAGGCCAGCCACATTTACAGCTGCAGGAGCTGACAGTTTAAATGAAATGTTCTTATATTCAGAATATGTTTCAGTAAAGTGAACAGCTAAGTTTGCCCTTTAAACTTGGGTTTAGGCTACTCATCATGGAAGCTCATTGGATGCCTAGCAGTGCTGTAATAGGCCTCTTGCATGATGAGTAGCCTAAACCCAAGTTTAAAGGGGAAACATAGCTGTTCACTTTACTGAAACATCTCCTGGATAAAAGAACATTTAAAGGGATACTGTCATGGGAATTTTTTTTTTTCAAAATGAATCAGTTAATAGTGCTGCTTCAGCAGAATTCTGCACTGAAATGCATTTCTCAAAAGAGCAAACAGATTTTTTTATATTCAATTTTGAAATCTGACATGGGGCTAGACATTTGGTCAATTTCCCAGCTGCCCCAAGTCATTTGACTTGTGCTCTGATAAACTTCAATCACTCTTTACTGCTGTACTGCAAGTTGGAGTGATATCACCTCCTCCCAGCAGCCTAACAACAGAACAACGGGAAGGTAACCAGATAGCAGCTCCCTAACACAACATAACAGCTGCCTGGTAGATTTAAGAACAACACTCAATAGTAAAAACCCATGTCCCACTGAGACACATTCAGTTACACTGAGAAGGAAAAATAGCAGCCTGCCAGAAAGCATTTCTCTCCTAAAGTGCAGGCACAAGTCACATGACTTGGGGCAGCTGGGAAATTGACAAAATGTCTAGCCCCATGTCAGATTTCAAAATTGAATATAAAAAAATCTGTTTGCTCTTTTGAGAAATGGATTTCAGTGCAGAATTCTGCTGGAGCAGCACTATTAACTGATTCATTTGGAAAAATGTTTTTTTCCCATGACAGTATCCCTTTAATTTAAACATTAAAATGTTATGCCCACAACGCCAGCTTGGAAATGCTAAGCGTAATTTACATAATTTAATGAAGTTTAATATATATTTATATTATTGACTTTACTGTTGGGTGGTGCTGCTCATGGTAACAATTCCATATATGACAGTTAGTCTTTGTTTTTCAGTGACGTGTAACCATGGGAATGGAGGATGCCAACATACGTGCAATGATACGGACAATGGCCTGGTTTGCAGCTGTCATCCAAAATACACAATGCACTCTAACGGGAAATCCTGCATTGGTTAGTATATCTATATATCTGTCTACACACACACACACATATACATATATATATATATATTCCTTTATTATACGAGGTATATAGTGCAGCCAGTTGTAAGTAGAACATTGAAAACAAAAATTGGATTGGTTGTCATAAGTTATTGCCTAGGTGCAGTAACCCATGGCAACCAATCCAATCCACCCAAGTGGGTGGAGGCACCTGGGGGTAAAAAAAGAGAAAGAAAACAAGGTTGATGAAATTGCAGAATAGAAAGCAAACAGGAGGTAGTGCACAAGCTATAGAGGGAGAAACACATATGAAGATATGAGACCTGAGTTTGGTCAGTATGTTGGAATATGTCTTTAGAGACCTTAGAGAATTATTAGTATTGGGGTGAACAAGTATTTTCTTGGGTTATCATGAGGATGGAGAGGGGGATTAGTTGTATTAAAGGCAGAGAGCCCAGAGGATTAAAGGGTTGCTGCTCATCATAGTGTTAACTGTAGAGATGTTCTTGGACAATTTACAGTTGGTTTTCATTTTTATTAATTGTGGTTTCTGAGTTATTTGGCTTTTTATTCAGCAGCTCTCCAGTTTGCAATTTCAGCCATCTGGTCACTAGGGTCAAAATTCCCCTAGCAACCATGCATTGATTTGAATAAGAGACTGGAATATGAATAGGAGAGGGACTGAATAGAAAGATGAGTAATAAAAAGTAGCAATAACAATAAATGTGTAGCCTTACAGAGCATTTGTTTTTTAGATGGGGTCACTGACCCTCATTTGAAAGCTGAAAAGAGTCAGAAGAAGAAGGCAAATAATTCAAAAACTATAAAAAAAATAAAAAATGAAAACCAATTGAAAAGTGGCTTAGTCCTCACCTCATGGGATTTTCCTGTTGTCCCTATCTAACTTTACATCACATATTATTTGGGGAGGCTGGTGTTTTGGACCGTTACACAGTCCAATAAACTTCTGACTTTGCCTTGACTTGGTCTTACAGAGAAGGATGAACCAGAGACTAATTCCACCGCTATATCAGACATGGACAAGCGAGTGAAACGGAGGCTGGTAATGGGTGAGAACGGGACTCAGACCTGAAATTGGGAGGTGGGGGAGGATTTGGTTGGTCTCTCTTTTCCCAGTGTAGCAGAAGCCTCCCTCTGCTCTTAATCATAATAATGAAGTACGTGTTATTTATACAGCAGGAAAATGAAGGACTTGATGGATACGCTCATATTATAATTACCCATTTATGTTTAGCACAAGCTCAATTCATTGAATACAGAATAAGGCCATGTATTACCCCTTTAAAATGCCTTCTGGTGGGCCAGACATTCAAGGCAACCATATTATTTATGAGACTATTGATTTCATTCTAACAACAAAACAATGCCCAGTTACTATAGCCAGTGAGCTTAGCAACCATATAGGAATCCCAGAGAGGTGCAAAGACTCAAGCTCACTAATACAAAGGGAGGCAACAGAATGAGATGTTCTGTCTCAGCTCTAGTTACAGACTTTCTCAGTTGGATTAACAGTTTGCCGTCATTTTCCTCCCAGAAACCTGTGCTGTTAACAATGGCGGGTGTGATCGCACGTGCAGGGACACATCAACGGGCGTTCGCTGCAGTTGCCCTGTCGGGTTTACCCTGCAGTTTGATGGAAAGACATGTAAAGGTATGTCCTGTTGTACTTTAGGAAACTAAAATGTAACAAACGTGTAAATAATTTAAAGAACCAGTAACATAACAAAAGTAGATATCAATCTTCCCCCATTCTGTTGAGTTCATTGGTGTTTTACAAAAAAGGATATTAGAAGTCACTGAGGGGTTGTTCTATGACCATATAAAGGCACAAGGTTGCAGGCTGAGTTATACAGGGAACTCTGAGTATCACTCATGTATTATAAGGGATAATGTACCCCCTACTGTAAATGATAAGGATATTAGAAGTCACTGAGGGGTTGTTCTGTGACCATATAAAGACACAAGGCTGCAGGCTGAGTTATACAGGGAACTCTGAATATCACTCATGTATTATAAGGGATAATGTACCCCCTACTGTAAATGATAAGGATATTAGAAGTCACTGAGGGGTTATTCTGTGACCATATAAAGGCACAAGGCTGCAGGCTGAGTTATACAGGGAACTCTGAGTATCACTCATGTATTATAAGGGATAATGTACCCCCTACTGTAAATGATAAGGATATTAGAAGTCACTGAGGGGTTGTTCTGTGACCATATAAAGGCACAAGGCTGCTGGCTGAGTTATACAGGGAACTCTAAGTATCACTCATTTATTATAAGGGATAATGTACCCCCTACTGTAAATGATAAGGATATTAGAAGTCACTGAGGGGTTGTTCTGTGACCATATAAAGGCACAAGGCTGCAGGCTGAGTTATACAGAGAACTCATGTATTATAATGGATAATGTACCCCCACTGTAAACCGATAAGGATATTAGAAGTCTCAAAGGGGTTGTTCTGTGACCATATAAAGGCACAAGGCTGCAGGCTGAGTTATACAGGGAACTCTGAGTATCACTCATGTATTATAAGGCATAATGTTCCCCCTACTGTAAATGATAAGGATATTAGAAGTCACTGAGGGGTTGTTCTGTTACCATATAAAGGCACAAGGCTGCAGGCTGAGTTATACAGGGAACTCTGAGTATCACTCATGTATTATAAGGGATAATGTACCCCCTACTGTAAATGATAAGGATATTAGAAGTCACTGAGGGGTTGTTCTGTGACCATATAAAGACACAAGGCTGCAGGCTGAGTTATACAGTGAACTCTGAGTATCACTCATGTATTATAAGGGATAATGTACCCCCTACTGTAAATGATAAGGATATTAGAAGTCACTGAGGGGTTGTTCTGTGACCATATAAAGGCACAAGGCTGCAGGCTGAGCTATACAGGGAACTCTGAGTATCACACATGTATTATAAGGGATAATGTACCCCCTACTGTAAATGATAAGGATATTAGAAGTCACTGAGGGGTTGTTCTGTGACCATATAAAGGCACAAGGCTGCAGGCTGAGTTATACAGGGAACTCTGAGTATCACTCATGTATTATAAGGGATAATGTACCCCCTACTGTAAATGATAAGGATATTAGAAGTCACTGAGGGGTTGTTCTGTGACCATATAAAGGCACAAGGCTGCAGGCTGAGTTATACAGGGAACTCTGAGTATCACTCATGTATTATAAGGGATAATGTACCCCCTACTGTAAATGATAAGGATATTAGAAGTCACTGAGGGGTTGTTCTGTGACCATATAAAGGCACAAGGCTGCAGGCTGAGTTATACAGGGAACTCTGAGTATCACTCATGTATTATAAGGGATAATGTACCCCCTACTGTACATGATAAGGATATTAGAAGTCATTGAGGGGTTTTGTGGCTATATAAAGGCACTAGGCTGCAGGCTTGTGTTAAATAAGGTTGAATATAAAATAAAACCCCTGAAATTCAAAATACAATGTATAGTTATGCTGTATAATGTATCAAAAGTAATTTGCGTCATCCTTTACACTGTACAAAGCTGTGGGATTTGAATGGTTTGTGTTGTGTTTGGAGCAGATATTGATGAATGCCAGACCAGTAACGGTGGATGTGACCATTTCTGCAGAAACACTGTTGGGAGCTTTGATTGTAGCTGCAAAACGGGCTTCAAATTGTTAACAGACGAGAAGTCTTGTCAAGGTACGTGGCTAATTGCTTGAACGCTCACATAATGAATGAGATGGGGAAGAAGATTGAGGAGCTCAGTGGCTTTGCTCTCCCCCCAGTGCTGACCTCTCTTCTCACAGCTGTATCACATTGTGTCCAGACTCACAGACTTGAATGGCACTGGGAAACTCCTTGGCATAAGGAATTTAATCCCATAAAATCAGCTGTTTTGGGATCATGTAACGGATCACGTACAAGCTTGCACATTTGCATTTTACACAGACTTAGTTATATTTAACCACAAACACAAATGTCCCACTTCACAAATACACATTAGGAACGCACCATTGTCAGAAAAACACAAGTCCTGCATGATCTCTGGGCATAGGACCTCCTTTGGGTTCAGGTGGGAACTGTCTGCAAATTGAAGGCAAAGTGGGACAGATCAGTTGAGATTTATTCCAGAAAGGACTAAGGGGCAAATTCACTAAGCCGCGAAGCGCCGAACGCTAGCGTTAATTCGCTAGCGTTTGGCATTTTTGCTACTGCGCAAATTCACTAACAAACTCTGGCGTAGTTACGCTCTTCGCACCCTTACGCCAGGCGAATTTTCGCTAGCGACGAAACTACACAAATTCACTAACTTGCGCAGTGTACTGAACGCTAGCTTTTACGCTAGACTTCCTTCGCCACCTCAGACCTGGCGAAGCGCAATAGAGTAGATAGGGATTGTTTCGAAAAAAGTCAACATTTTTTCTAAGTCCCAAAAAATGCTGGCGTGTTTTCTACATGATGGGTGATAGACTGAAAAAGATCGAAAATTTTTTTGGGGCTCCCCTCTTTCCCCCCTACATTTCCTGACTCATGGCAACTTACCTAGACAGTGGGCACATGTGTAGGGCAAAATAACATTTATATTTGCTGATTTGAAGGTTTTCTTGGCATTTGTAGTGCTGATACGTGTTCCTCCATTGAAATTTGAATTTCGCACCGTATGCAAATTAGCCTTCGCTAGCGTAACTTCGCTTTACATAGCGAATCAACGCTAGCGCAACTTCGCAACCTTACGCTACCCCTGATCGCAACTTCGGATTTTAGTGAATTTGCGGAGCGCTGGCGAAACTACGCCTGGCGAAGTGCGGCGAAGTGTGGCGAAGCACGGATACAAGGGTGTCTACCTCCAGAGCAAAGTGTCCAACACAGAACAAGGAGTAGCAGTGAGCTTCTTATCTTATATGGTGCTGCTTGTGCTCTCACATATAATAAATTAAAGAAAAAATTCCCAAGAATGATGTTGTTATGTGTATGTTCCTTATTGCTCCTGCTAATCATCCCTTCTTATTGTTGTCACTCTATCGTTGCCTATATTAGTGCTTGCAACAGGCACCTACTGATCAGCACTGAGCTTGCAGTTGGTTACTGACTAGTTAGCGGGTGATTAGGGGGCAGAATCATGCTTACAACAGGAATTAAATACAACAGATATTTATCTTCTGAATAAAATCATTATAATACAACTATGGGACCTCTTATCCAGAATGCTCGGGACCTGGGGTTTTCCGGGTGACGGATCGTCATACCTTAAAGTAGACCCATCACCCAGACATAAAAATCTGTATAATAAAAGTTTTTTTCAAATTAAATATGAAATCCAATTTCTTTTTTTTAATTAAAGCATTCATAGCTGTTGTAAGTTCATTTAAAAATATTAGCTGTCAATCAAATATTGCCTGCCCCTCCTCTATGCCTAGTCATAGAGGCGGGGCAAGCAATTACTTTCACTTTCCATTCAGCACTTCCTAGATGTCACTGCTCTCCCTACATTCCCCCTGTTCTCTTAACCATTTTATTATGTAGCCAGGGAAAGGGGATGGACATTGGGTCCCCATTCTGGTGCACAAACAAGATTCTGAGATGATGCAAGGAGTGTCTTAATAACACTGTCCACAAAATGGCTCCTTACTGGTTGCTTTGATTATGAATTCCCAGACTGATGGAAACAAGATTCAAATAAATTATACAGTGTAATTAAAGTTCATTTTGCTCGATTAATATGATCAAATAGGATTTGGAATAATTTTTTTGGGTGACGGGTCCCCTTTAAGTCTACTCGAAAATTATATAAACGTGAAATAAACCCAATAGGCTGGTTCTTCTTCCAATAAGGATTAATTATATTTTAGTTGGGATCAAGTGCAAGCTACTGTTTTATTATTACACAGAAAAAGAAAAGCATTTTTAAAAATTTGCATTTTTTGTTTATAATGGAGTCTCTAGGAGACGGCCTTTCTGCAATTCTGAGTTTTCTGGATAACAAGTTAGCAGATAATAGATTATTATATATGACTTGCTTTTGGCTTCATATACAGTGGAACAAACACAAATGCTCTTTTTTTTTCTCAAATGACAGATGTTGATGAGTGTTCCTTCGAGCGGACATGTGACCAGACCTGTATCAATTACCCAGGATCCTTTGCATGCACATGTGACAAAGGCTATACATTGTATGGGATCACCCACTGTGGAGGTAGGGGAATCCCAGGCATGTCCGGACTGAGAATTAAAATAGGCCCTGGCATTTCAGGTACACAGAGGCCCATTTAGCCGACACAGAGGCCCAAACAGTCCTCACCAGCCCACTAAATAGTGACTTTCTATGGCACCTTACAGCAGCCCCTCTGGCATTTGCCAGAACCCACAGATTGCCAGTCCGGGCCTGATCCCAGGGTCGGACTGGCGGGTGTAGGGCCCCACTGGGTTGCTGGAAAGTAAATGGCCCACAGCACCCTATTTGCAGAGACAGTACTTCATAATTCAGCCCCTGGTACCAGTTGGGAACAATGTCCTGCTGGAGAGTAGAGGTGGGAGATGTGTCCTAGTTCCAGAGCTTACAGTCTAATGGATCAGGGATACTTTAAATGATATTGTTGTGGCCCTTCTTTTTCCAAGCTCCAGTCAATAAATAAAAAAAGATCAAGTTCAGGTTCATATTCCTATGGAGCCATAGAAACCAGAAGGTTCCAACCTACTATAAACAGCATCACATTGTCATTGGCTTGCCCATCTCTTTGCTTTGCTATTTTTACCTGTGTCCTGGAATGTGTTTTTGCACAGTGCAGGCTACAATGGGCCTATTATATATATTATAGTCAGATTTACTTGAAGGTGGAAACTCACACTTACTATACAAGAGTTGATGTCAGCCTGACACCTATACTATTTAGATATAGGCAACATTCCTTCTTATTTCTCATAGACTTCACGCGCAAGAGTCCTACTCATACTGATCCCTTTTATCCCCTTTGTTTATTTAGTTGCTCGTCTCTGTCGCATGTTCCCGTTTGCTATGCCCGTTGTATCACGTTAATGTTTTTTTTTTTTTTAACAGACGTTAACGAATGTAGCATCAACAATGGCGGCTGCCAGCAGGTCTGTGTGAACACAATTGGCAGTTACTTGTGCCAGTGCCACCCTCGGTATAAACTTCACTGGAATAACAGAGACTGCGTCGGTAAGAAGCCTCGGAAACACATCACGAAACTGCATTGTGTTCCCTCTGCTGTCCCTGGGCAGCTGTGAGGTTTATTTATATATATTGTATACAACTGTAACTAATACAGACTGTACAAATCGTAGTTCCATGTTGTCTAATTGTATTTAGTGTTGAGAAACGTCATTGTTGCACTGTTGAAAAACAGGAGATACTTTATATTTGCAACTATTATTTCTTCCTATTTATATTGTGCATGTCATGCAACGAAACACCCAAGCATGCACTCGCCTTTAGCTGTATTGGATGCTCGCTTGCAAAGCATTGTGGGAAATGTATACTAATGTTTGCTTGTAGTGCATTGGGGGTGATACATGCTTTTTAGCATTGACTATCTTTGAATTATGGGGTATATCTGCTAGACTTTGCTTCAAACTGAGTTCTGACTATTGCTTATAGCAGAGGTCTTGTTAACAAGCATCTTAGACCAAGGGCAACCTGAACCCAAGGAGTTTGAAGTCCCCTTCGGTACCCGCATACCCCTGCTTCCCAATAAGCTCTGTATAGCAATATATATATCACACAAGGTTTTTACCCACTAGCTAGAACTACAATTCCCAGGATCCCTCAGCAGTCATAGGCTCACTTTATGAACTGGACCTCCAGGTTCTCTGCCTACCCGTCCCTTGCTTTTTCTACTGATAATTCTGTTTTATTCCGTTTAGAGGTAGAGAGCGTCCCTCCTGCTTTTGTATCGCCAAAAGGCATTCTGCGTTGTGTTAAGAATGGTGGGAATGAGAGGTGTTTCCTAAGCTGCCAGTCTGATGTTCATTCTGTTCCTGGTGAGTATGGAACACATGGCTTATACATCGGGACTTTGAAAGTGCCAGTTCTATATACTGCAGAAAGCCCCACAGAGTATCAGGCTAGGGATTATGTACCTGGCCAATAGCCATGCTTCCCAACATATAAAAATTTAAAAACCAGGATATTTTAGGACATATCCATGTACAGTGAACCCAGTCTGACTTTTTTTTGTTCATCTAACATGAACAACGATATAAAACACAACATCAGTATGCTTGCTTATGTATTGTACTGTAAATGGACTCTGTAACCATTTATGGCCTGTAAATCAAGCTGGGCAGCTTCACTCTTAGTCAGTGACACCATCTTTATTTCAGATATATAGATATTAGCCTATGAAAAAGAGCATACCAATGACATTAATAAACCTTCTAAAATGATCTATATCCATAGTATGAAATCTATGTGTATGTTCCACCCACTGCTTGAGTTATGGAGACCCTGACCCCATAAGCTGCCATTATAGTGCACTTGTCACACCCACTGCTTGAGTTATTTATTTTTGTTTGAACCCTTTGTGGTATATTTGTACCCTTAGGGTAAGGGCCCAGGGGCAGATTCGGGGAGATTAGTCGCCCCGGGATCTATGGATGTGGCCTGGTGTGCTCTGGGTGCAGCAGGCTGAGATTTATCATGGGCTTGGGCAAAATCATACCGATTCACATCCTTGGATGTTGACGTCTCTTGGAGGAAACCGCCAGTCAACCTCCCAGAAAACAAAAACTATCTCAAAAACCAGATCAAAATAATCTAGATTACATGAATGCATTTGTTTCTGCTGCAGTGACTGTTCCCCTTTCACTTGGCAACCCCAGAATGTTGCACCCATCTCATATACTGACAGACACCTTCTTTTTTCTAGGCCTGCAAGATGCCTTCAGCATTACCTGTGGATCTCCTGTGCCTCTCAAATCTCGAAATGGGAGAAATAATGAAACACTAAACACAGGTACTGAGATGTTGTTGGGTAGTGGGCTCGGATCCTGTAGATATTGCAGGGAAATTCAGCCTTGAAAAGATGTATCAAATCTTCAAAATAAATTCTGATAATAAATTCAGTGGCCCATGCTACCTGCCCTCCTGACCTGCTAAAGGACCAGTAACATCATTTTTTTTAAAAAAAAAGTGTGTTTCTATATAACGGAAAAAAAAACCCACCAAGACACATTTAACTTTAAATAGAACAAGAAAGTGATCAATTTCAGTCCAACGCAGTGGGTTGCTGCAAAATCAGTGCTTTAAGCACTGATTTTGCAGCAACCCACTGCGTTGGACTGAAATTCATCACTTTCTTGTTCTATTTGATATTGGCTTCATTGGACGGAGGCTTAGTGATTGAACAGTCTGGTCGAATCCACATTTAACTTTAAATTCGCAAAGTCTTTATTAAGAAAATAATTTATAACAGATACTCCTCTTCTGAAAAGGCGACAAGGCGACGATCCAATCGAGCGCCGCACGCACTGTAGCCTTTTCTGAAAAGGAGCACAAGCGGATATCGGTATGTTATTATTAAGTAGAAACTATTTTTTTTTTCATGTTACTGGTCCTGGTTGTCGAAATAGACCACCCCCCTATTTGCTTCAACCACACCCCTTAACAGGTAAACATGGCTTTGATCTGCCCAGACAACCACCCAGTACGTGACAAGCCCCAGGGTCCAAAATCAGGAGTATTGTGTCTGGCCAGGCTTCCTACCGGAACCCCTTTAACAGTGGCACTGCACTACTGGTAGATCTGTTATATAAATAAAGGAGACTCCCCCACTTACCTTTCCCTGGGCACCTTCATGTCTAAAGTTCGACTTCCCAATATTGGTGCAGGTTAACTCAATGGCACACTAGATGCCTGGCACCAAGGAAATCAGTTGGCACCTAGGGAAGTGGTGACCAATATGAACATTGTAGAAAGTAGTTTGGTTTTGGAAAACTACTAAAAATGTAAGTATCCCCCAACTTATATGTTCTAAAGGATGTGCAAGTGAGAGGCATTCAAGCGTATACCCATGTGCCGCTCACCTCTTGCCACTTCTATATGCTGTGTTACACTCCGAAAAGGGGATCCAATAGGAAATAAGCAGTTTCTTCTCATACTCATTCCCCATAGACTTAAGCTCCAGTGAGTAGACAGTATGGCTGCCGGCCGTCTTGCTGGCAATGGGTTCAAACCCAAAAGAGCAAAATAATTGATCTGTAGAGTGAAGTATCTGCTTTTAGTATATTCAGAAACAGAAATGGTCTTTATTTCCCCTTTATGGTTTTATTTTATTATGTGAGTATAAAGACAGCTTGCACGGATCTCTTTTATAGTGAAAAGATGTTTCCACCGTGAGACCCAAGTGATTTATTAAACCCATTGCCAGCAATTCATATTCTCATGGAAACCTTTTTTCAATATGCAAATACTGTCACATTTGTCCCAGAATGCAGTGCGAGTGAAAAGCCGAAACGAAACCCAAAACTGATCCACTTGGAAAATTTTCATTTATATAACGATTTCTTAGAATTCGATTTCGCCATGTGTATTTACCAAGTCAGAACGAAAATATCCGCCGTGTTTTACAGACGTGGCGACAGTCAGAACAAGCACGACGTTTAAGGTGAGCGAGGGAACGTGCCGAGTCAGGAGATCAGATGTAAGCCAGGATTTCACTCAGCAGAAAGGATCAGGTAGGAACAAGTCAGGGATTCAGGCCGGTGATCGCTCCGTGGCTAATTACTATTTACACAAGTTAGCGAGTCTGAATTCCATGTCTGTCTATCCCGGTGCCATGTCTCAGAATCTTACTGTGCCGCTCTCATCCCAAGCTATGTGTAAAGGTAATTGCTGTTGAAAGCAGTGTCTGTCTTTCCCTTGCTAACCTCTGCACTGCTGGTCCTGACTATGAGGCATATTTACTAATGTGCAAATGTCAAAGACCCGTCAGAGTTGTATGGGGAAGAGTATTTAGGCAGCACAATTTTGGTACAGGTATGGGACCTGTTATCCAAAATGCTAGTGACCTGGGGTTCTCCAGATAACAGATCTTTCCGTAATTTGGATCTTCATACGTTAACTCTACTAGAAAATCATGTCAACCAGGGGTCCCCAACCTTTTTCGGTCCAGGGACCGGTGTAACTGCAAAAATTTTTGCAAGGCCGGCAGGGCCGGGAGGGGGGTCGGCGTCCAATTCAGGTGCGCCGGCGCATTCATTTCAGCAGCTCAGTTAAAGACTCTCCGCTGCCTGGTTCTGGGCGGCGTACTGGCGGTTGGGGACCCCTGATATAAACATGAAATAAAGCCAATAGGTTGGTTTTGCCTCCAATAAGGATTATTTATATCTTAGTTGGGATCAAGTACAAGCGACTGTTTTATTATTACAGATAAAAAGGAAATCATTTTTAAAAATTTGGATTATTTTAATATAATGGAGTCTATGGGAGACGGCCTTTCCTTAATTTGGAGCTTTCTGGATAACGGGTTTCCTGGATAATGGTCCCATACCTGTACATTAAACTCAAAGTGACATATTTATGATTTAAAGTAAAATGCAATGGCACAGTAGTCCGCCAGCCCAGACTCCATTACCCATAGTGCCTTGCACACTTTGATTTTTCCTTCTTTATGGGCCATACACTTTTTTTTATTATTTTTGCCGCCATGTTTTGGACAACCACCCACCTCTGATACTGTGTGCCACCCATGTGCTGGGTCAGAAGGGTCCTGGGCCAATGACTGGATCATTAAGTGGTCCTATGGAGACTTTTTGGACAAGGACTGCATTGGAATGCTGAGGTGGTCATTGTCCAATGAGATTTTTAAATCTCGGGTTGGTGCTCCGGAGTTCACCAATTAATACCTGGCCGGATTTGACAAATATGCCCCTATGCAGAAACGGGAAACTCAGCTGAAAGAGAACCGACCCTTGCTACATTGTTACCGTGGGACATGTAGTCAGGACCAGCAGTGCATATAATACAAAGGGACAGAAAGTTTATGCTTTCAGTAGAAATTACATTTAAGAGATACATTTAACAGGATAGGACAGAAACAATGAATGTATATTGGGAAGTTGCTTAGCATTTTCTTTCATTGTGCCAGATTATTTGGGTTTACGTCTCCTTTAACATATTATTGAAGTACTGTATGAATTTAGCAGTAGAGAGTAAATAACTGTGATCCCAAAGTGTTTAAATAGAATATAAAATGATACCCTTCTATTTACTAGTGCCTTGTTGTGTTCTCAGGAAGGAGAGAATTTAGGGAAGATTACGGGGTACAAAGAAACCTACATTTACCTTGCGCCACCACCGGGATTCTTAATTCCTGATAATGAATAGGGTGCCGCACCCACATGATAATACTTATACTCCAGCGACAATTACATGGAATTTTATAGTCTGCTGCTCAAACATATCATAAGAGATGAAACAGGGATACAATCACTGAATGAAATTATAGCTTTTATTTGATGTTTCATCATATTTATTCCAAACTGTCTCTCCCAATCACAATACTGACAATTAAAGGGAGGTTAAAAAAATTATACTGAAACAATGCAGCAGAAGCTGAGTACCACACCTGTAAGGCTTAATTTGTTTCATTGTATTTCCAGTCGGAACCAGAGAACAGAAAGGGACAGACACAATGACAGTTACACAGAACTATAAACCCAGTGAGAATGAGGAATGAATGGATATTGGGAAGTTGTATCAGGAGTCAGAGGCAGCAGTGCAGAGAAAGGGACAGACACAATGACAGTTACACAGAACTATAAACCCAGTGAGAATGAGGAATGAATGGATATTGGGAAGTTGTATCAGGAGTCAGAAGCAGCAGTGCAGAGAAGAGAAAGGGACAGACACAATGACAGTTACACAGAACTATAAACCCAGTGAGAATGAGGAATGAATGGATATTGGGAAGTTGTATCAGGAGTCAGAAGCAGCAGTGCAGAGAAAGGGACAGACACAATGACAGTTACACAGAACTATAAACCCAGTGAGAATGAGGAATGAATGGATATTGGGAAGTTGTATCAGGAGTCAGAAGCAGCAGTGCAGAGAAGAGAAAGGGACAGACACAATGACAGTTACACAGAACTATAAACCCAGTGAGAATGAGGAATGAATGGATAATGGGAAGTTGCTTTGAATAAGATTGTCTCTCATTGGGCAGTGTTCCCCATTAAAGGAGAGGCAAACCCTAAAGTTAAAAAACCCCTACCCCCCTACCTAAATAGACCTCGCTCCGTCCTCCCCACAGCGTAAATGTTAAGGCAAATGCCCTAAGTCTTTATTTACCCCTCCGTGCAGATTCTGTCCACCCGAGTTCACGGGCACCATCTTCAGCCGCTTCGGAAATCTTTGGAATGAGACCAGCGTATTGGCACATGCGCAGTTGGAGCAATTTTCTGCACATGCGAAACTCATTCCAGAATTGCAGAAGCGTCGGTCTCATTCCGAAGATTAACGAATCGGCTGAAGATGGCGCCTGTGAACTCCGATGCCTGAATCTGCACAGAGGGGTAAGTAAAAAGTTAGGGGCATTTGCCTGGGGTAACATTTAGGCTGGGATAAGGAGGGAGGGGGTCTATGTAGGGTTAGGGGTTTTTTAACTTTTGGGTTTGCTTCTCCTTTAATGATAGGGAAGGTTTGTTGGGAATGGTCTAAGTTTGTGCCAAGCTCTTTCTATGTGTTGGATTTGTTTGTTCACAGAGAAACACAATGTGGTGTACGAGAGATTCTGCTTTGTGAATATAACGTGCAGGAGCAGAGCCGGCGTCGGACAGAAGGGAGCGGCCAAGGAAACCTTTCTCACTGCTGAATTTGAGATTGAATTAAACCACAAGGAGGTGACAGGTTGGTCCGTAGGTTCCCCTACACACACCCCAAAAACCAAACATTAACCACTCGCTTCCTAAACCCTTCCTGCTGCTTCTCTGCAAATAAGTATCTCCTGGTTTTTTTTTGTCATTTGATGGTTCACCGGTAAGACATGGTGGAATCTAGGTGCAAAGGGGTAAATACGCCTCCATTAAAGGAACACAGACGCTAAATGCTCTCTGATTGAACCCCTTAGACTCCTGCAGCTTCACCTGTGCCCGGAGGAAAGCGGAAAAAAGGCTGCGCAAGACGATCAGGACGTTACGGAAAGCCATCAGCAAGCAGCACTTCCACACACGACTGTCCGGAAAGGACTTGGATGTCGGAAAAAAGTCTCCCAGGCAGTTGGATTCACAGGAGTTATGTGGCACAGGGCAAGTACGAGTGGACAGCAAATGTGGTAAGTCAATAAGTGATAGATGGAAGGGGATCATTGCGGGTGACACTGCGTAATGTGCACACATTTCTCTGTATTTGTATTTATACCTAGAAGTTGGAGCTGCCATATTGAACCTCGTTATATAGACTATTGTGTGCCCAGAACATGTTTGTGGTTCCCATTCTGTATGTGCCCCTCACCTTCCCCTCTGTCTGGGCAGGCTCCATCTGTGGTTCCTCATTCTGTATGTACGCCTCACCTCCCCCAATGACTGGGCAGGCTCCATCTGTGGTTCTTCATTCTGTATGTGCCCCTCATCTCCCCCAATGTCTGGGCAGGATCCATCTGTGGTTCCTCATTCTGTATTTACCCCTCACCTTCCCCTCTGTCTGGGCAGGCTCCATCTGTGGTTCCTCATTCTGTATGTACCCCTCATCTCCCCCAATGACTGGGCAGGCTCCATCTGTGGTTCTTCATTCTGTATGTGCCCCTCATCTCCCCCAATGTCTGGGCAGGATCCATCTGTGGTTCCTCATTCAGTATGTACCCCTCACCTTCTCCTCTGTCTGGGCAGGCTCCATCCGTGGTTCCTCATTCTGTATGTGCCCCTCATCTTCCCCTCTGTCTGGGCAGGCTCCATCTGTGGTTCCTCATTCTGTATTTACCCCTCACCTTCCCCTCTGTCTGGGCAGGCTCCATTTGTGGTTCCTCATTCTGTATGTGCCCCTCACCTTCCCCTCTGTCTGGGCAGGCTCCATTTGTGGTTCCTCATTCTGTATGTGCCCCTCACCTTCCCCTCTGTCTGGGCAGGGTCCATCTGTGGTTCCTCATTCTGTATGTACCCCTCACCTTCCCCTCTGTCTAGGCAGGCTCCATCTGTGGTTCCTCGTTCTGTATGTGCCCCTCACCTTCCCCAATGACTGGGCAGGCTCCATCTGTGGTTCTTCATTCTGTATGTGCCCCTCATCTCCCCCAATGTCTGGGCAGGGTCCATCTGTGGTTCCTCATTCTGTATGTGCCCCTCACCTTCCCCTCTGTCTGGGCAGGGTCCATCTGTGGTTCCTCATTCTGTATGTGCCCCTCATCTCCCCCAATGACTGGGCAGGCTCCATCTGTGGTTCCTCGTTCTGTATGTGCCCCTCACCTTCCCCTCTGTCTGGGCAGGGTTCATCTGTGGTTCTTTATTCTGTATTTACCACTCACCTTCCCCTCTGTCTGGGCAGGCTCCATCTGTGGTTCCTCATTCTGTATGTGCCCCTCATCTCCCCCTCTGTGTTTTTTCATTCTGCATGTACCACTTACCTTGTCCAGGCGCATCTGTGGATATTTCCCTTGTGGTTTTACTCTATGTTCCCTTTAATTACAAGTTATTAGGTACCGCTGCATTTTTTCACATTTCTTTTGGGAAAAAAAGAGTGTTTCTGCTAAACAAAAGTTCCCTAATTCAGTCTGACAGGCGTTCCAGCTCTGGGACACACTTACACACTGATCTTGCTGTTCAGTTTCAATAATCCGTCATGGTGTTTAGACCCCTATTAAGATACAATCTGACCCCTATCTTGTACACCTTCAAGAGGAAGCCATTAATCATTCCAATCTGACGTGTAAGTGCGGGGAAACAAAGTAACAACCTGGAGGAAACCAAAATAACCATTTGACATTTTATCTGTGCGAGTTTGGGGTGTTATTCTCAGTCTGTATAAGAACTTTATTGTTGGAAACACTGGTTACATATAAATACAAATATACAGAGAAGGAATGTTCTGGGCACACAATAAGCTATACCCTCATACTGTACTGTCTAAGGGAATCAATATGGCACCTCCTCCTCCCATATGTATAAATACAAATATACAGAGAAGGAATGTTCTGGGCACACAATAAGCTATACCCTCATACTGTACTGTCTAAGGGAATCAATATGGCACCTCCTCCTCCCATATGTATAAATACAAATATACAGAGAAGGAATGTTCTGGGCACACAATAAGCTATACCCTCATACTGTACTGTCTAAGGGAATCAATATGGCACCTCCTCCTCCCATATGTATAAATACAAATATACAGAGAAGGAATGTTCTGGGCACACAATAAGCTATACCCTCATACTGTACTGTCTAAGGGAATCAATATGGCACCTCCTACCTAAATGTATAAATACTAATATACCAAGGTGAAGGACTGGAGCCGCATTCTCTAGCACGTCAGAGGGTTAATCCCTAGAACTTTTTGGTTAACCCCCAGAGTTTCTTTTAAATAAATAAATGTCTCCAACACAATGAGAATGAATTTGCGTCAGTTGAATGTCGCCCCATGTGGAGATGGCGGGACCCTGACCTTTTTTTATTAGGTTCAGTTTCGGCTGCCGAGATGCCACACTGTTTGTCTGGGGCATTCATTACGTAAAAGCCACAACTTTCAAAAGAGGCAAAGAGCTTTTTTAAGGGCTTTTTTAGCCATTAATCCCGGCCCCCCGTGGGTCTTGCTTTGCATTACAAAACCTCTCGGGTATTAAAGAAAACAGCTGCGTGAGTCTTAGAATGGGTTCTTATTGGTCACTGGAGACGTATAAAGATGTGCGCTACGGTAATGAACTCTCCGAAAGCCAATTGCCGATTTTACGGATCTGGAATAAAAAGAACGAGCTGACGACCAGAATAACATTGAAATTCCTGGCCCCTTTTAATGTGGATTGTAATGCACCATTGTCTCTTTCTTACTGTCCTGAAACTTCTCCTCATTCATTGTGTCCAGAGCTTTATCTGTGTCTAATTGTGTATCTCCTGCTCTAAGTAAAACAAGTGAGTAGAGGGACACTGCAAGTTTGATGCCCTTTATCAACACACCTACCCCATTTGCATCACGTTACTTTACCTTTAATAAAGCAAGCCTCCTGCACATACAGAATACTGCAAGTCTCACGCCTTATTCTCCTTGTTTCTCAGTCAACTGCCAGGCGGGGACTTACTATGACGGTGACAAGGAACAATGTGTCTTGTGCCCTAATGGAACATATCAGACTGAGGAGGGGCAGATAACCTGCGAAACTTGCCCCGGCCCTGAGACAAGAGAGAACCAGAGGACATCAGGAGCTCGCTATATAACGGAGTGTGTAGGTAATACTGATTCACACTAACATTAATCAGGGTATTACAGTAGCACATTGTGCACCCAGATCATTCCTGTATATTCTGTATATTTGTGTTTATGTATATAGGTAGGAGGTGCCATATTGATTCCCTGCTTGGACAGTACAGTATGAGGGTATAGCTTATTGTGTGCCCAGAACATTCCTTCTCTGTATATTTGTATTTATACATATGGGAGGAGGAGGTGCCATATTGATTCCCTTAGACAGTACAGTATGAGGGTATAGCTTATTATGTGCCCAGAACATTCCTTCTCTGTATATTTGTATTTATACATATGGGAGGAGGAGGTGCCATATTGATTCCCTTAGACAGTACAGTATGAGGGTATAGCTTATTGTGTGCCCAGAACATTCCTTCTCTGTATATTTGTATTTATACATATGGGAGGAGGAGGTGCCATATTGATTCCCTTAGACAGTACAGTATGAGGGTATAGCTTATTGTGTGCCCAGAACATTCCTTCTCTGTATATTTGTATTTATACATATGGGAGGAGGTGCCATATTGATTCCCTTAGACAGTACAGTATGAGGGTATAGCTTATTGTGTGCCCAGAACATTCCTTCTCTGTATATTTGTATTTATACATAACAGAGTACCACACTCACTGGGACTTAATACAAAGAAAAAAAAGCTTTATTATAAAAAAAATAAATAAAACATTTCCAGCACAAAGTGTGCTCTTCCTCAGGAACAAAGAAATTTCAGATGCTCTTGGATCACTGAGCTGCTAGACTGAGAAAACAGAGAGGCGAACATTAAACTTTTAACTTGAATTTTGGGAAAACTGTAAAAAAAATAAAAAAAAATGGAAAGCAATTGAAAAAAAAGTCTTTGTTTATGGAGAATAATCTGAAAACAACTGAACTGGAAAAAGTATTTGGAAGATGAACAACCCCTTTAATATCAGCCTATGGTAAAAAGTCTGCATAGTATCTATAGAGGCTTTTACATGATTATAGTGCCATCTAGTGGTCAGCTGAAGATAACGGCTCCCTTATTCCAGTTGGGTCGTATTTCAGAACCATAACTCTCTGCAGCAGCACATACATTGCATTATTATTATTACTATCATCACATATTTATAAAGCACCAGCACATTCCAGAGCACTGTACAGTAGAAGTGTATATTAATACAAGATCATGAGGCAGCCTATTATTAGAATAATATGGAGCATTCATTAATACTGTTTTGGAGAAGCAATATTTATTCCACCCAGAACATCATTATTTCACATAGTTCTACATTTTTCAGGTAAAATAAATGCCTTTGTATTTTGCTCCAAATGAGAAATCTCCCTCTTTTGCCACATAGGTGTTTGCCCACCGGGCGAGTTCTCTTCTGATGGTTTCAGACCATGTGAATCGTGTCCATTCGGCAGCTACCAGTCTGATGGGGGACGTACTTCTTGCTTTCCCTGTGGGGGTGGCCTGACCACCAAACACTCCGGATCCACTTCATTCCAAGACTGCGAAACGAGAGGTGACTAAATTGCTCTGGAGCCGTTTGGTTTATCAGTGCAGCCATCAGCAGAGCGGAACATACAGGATCCTGATTGGCAGGCGCTGTATTGTGTCTCTCTCTCCAATAATTAAATTTTAAGGGTTATTGCCTTTAAAATAAACCCAGTGTCAATATGTTAAGGTTAATACACTTAGAAATGTAAATAATTTCGAATTCTAAGCTATTTTAAATATATAATAAAGGGTTAATTCCCGCCCTTCCTTTGCACCATTACCCGTGCAGCTGAATGGGCTCATAGAAGTATTTCTTTCCGGGCTCAGAGATCAGAAGCACCCCCTACCTCTGACCCTAGCAACCAGAATGCATGTACGTTTCAATTTAAAATTTAAAAAAATCATGCATAAAATGTAAAAATGACATCGAAAAAATAAGACCAACTGCATATCGTCTTCAGCAACTACTTCTATTGCACTAGTTACGCCCCTGCATGTTTAAAAATCACGCATCAAATTTAAAAATGACATCAAGCAAACTGCATATCATCTTCAGCAATTACTTATATTACATTTGTTCTGTAAGTGAGGAAATGTCCTTATTTATAACAAAGGAACACAAAAAAACCCTCCATCCCGCCCTTCTCTAAATAAAGTGACCAAATGCAAGGGGGTCTGTGTGACTAATGGGATCTTTCTGTAATTGTGTTCAGTTCAGTGCTCCCCGGGACATTCCTACAACACCACGACTCACAGATGCGTCCGATGCCCCGTGGGCACTTACCAGCCGGAATTCGGGCAGAATTACTGTGTGTCCTGCCCGGGAAACACCAGCACTGACTTCGACGGCTCCACCAACGTGACTCAGTGTAAAAGTGAGTGAGTGATTTTTACTCTTCCAGATAAATCAGGGAGTTACCATTCAGTATAATTCTATTCCACCCCAACAGTATCACCCCCCCTTCTATCACCCACTTATTATTATTTTTATTGGCTTTAACAGCAATTATTCTCATTGACATTAGAGTTTCAGATGATCTACATTGAGTTATGTATTTTGTTTGCTTCTTGTGTCTCTCCTAGCTAAATAAGTCATAGGCATCACCAGACAGCAGTGCTGTAAATATAATATAATATATGGGTCTTAGGGTTTCAATGTTGCACTCTTATAGTGGGGTCACATAAACACCTCCCTGTGAGCCTGTTAATTTACTTATTTCAGTTCAGCTAAAGAAAAGCAATATCTCATGCTATTGAAAACAGTATTTGTTTATTTCTGTTCTCTGATTTCTGACTCTTGAAACATTGAAGCAGCAGAAGTAAGATCTCTTCCAGGTCTTTTTTCTACATTGTTTCATGAGTCAGCCCCATCAGTGCAGGGAATATAAACAAGCAGGCAAGACTGACAGACAGACAATAGCAATGACAGTTACACAGAACTATAAACCCAGTGAGAATGAGGAATGAATGGATATTGGGAAGTTGTATCAGGAGTCAGAAGCAGCAGTGCAGAGAAAGGGACAGACACAATGACAGTTACACAGAACTATAAACCCAGTGAGAATGAGGAATGAATGGATATTGGGAAGTTGTATCAGGAGTCAGAAGCAGCAGTGCAGAGAAAGGGACAGACACAATGACAGTTACACAGAACTATAACCCAGTGAGAATGAGGAATGAATGGATATTGGGAAGTTGTATCAGGAGTCAGAGGCAGCAGTGCAGAGAAGAGAAAGGGACAGACACAATGACAGTTACACAGAACTATAAACCCAGTGAGAATGAGGAATGAATGGGTATTGGGAAGTTGTATCAGGAGTCAGAAGCAGCAGTGCAGAGAAGAGAAAGGGACAGACACAATGACAGTTACACAGAACTATAAACCCAGTGAGAATGAGGAATGAATGGATATTGGGAAGTTGTATCAGGAGTCAGAACCAGCAGTGCAGAGAAGAGAAAGGGACAGACACAATGCCAGTTACACAGAACTATAAACCCAGTGAGAATGAGGAATGAATGGATATTGGGAAGTTGTATCAGGAGTCAGAAGCAGCAGTGCAGAGAAAGGGACAGACACAATGACAGTTACACAGAACTATAAACCCAGTGAGAATGAGGAATGAATGGATATTGGGAAGTTGTATCAGGAGTCAGAGGCAGCAGTGCAGAGAAAGGGACAGACACAATGACAGTTACACAGAACTATAAACCCAGTGAGAATGAGGAATGAATGGATATTGGGAAGTTGTATCAGGAGTCAGAAGCAGCAGTGCAGAGAAAGGGACAGACACAATGACAGTTACACAGAACTATAAACCCAGTGAGAATGAGGAATGAATGGATATTGGGAAGCTGCTTAGTATAAGGGTTTTCTGTCATTAGGCAACAAAAGAAAAAGGGTGGTGTTGCCCTTTAAATTGATTCCGATGCACTGGGCATCTCAGACACATGTGATATTTCACATCATACAGTTGTACAAATCACTTTGCCGAGCTGCTTTCAGCAGAATTCCCTGCACCCTGCAACTCCCCTTACCCTATATAGTTCCTCACATTGTAAATATTTGCAGTTCTAGATGATGTCACTGGAGCCTGACTATGAATATCACTATTACTTGGTCCTCTAATTCCCAGTTCCACAATACTAATGTCCTGTATTGTTTTAAAATCATTTTAGCAACAGGAAGTGGAAGCTTTGAGACAGGAAGTGCTTCCAACAGAAAAGATTCCCGAATGCTGCAATATTCTCATATCTGTTTTGGGAATTATAATGCAGCCTTATGCAACGGTAGAAGTAGACCTGCTATTGATTTAATGTTGATTTTAGTTCCCCTTTAACTTACCGATATTGTTGTCGTTTTGTGATGCCAATTGCTCCCGGGTGTGCCAATGTGATCCTTGTTTTCAGACAGGCAGTGTGGAGGGGAACTCGGAGACTTTGCCGGATACATCGAATCCCCCAACTATCCGGGAAATTACCCGGCAAACACGGAATGCACTTGGAACATTAATCCTCCACCCAAGAGGCGCATCCTGATTGTGGTGCCGGAAATATTTCTGCCCATAGAAGATGACTGCGGAGACTATCTGGTGATGAGGAAAAGCGGTAAGTTTAGCAAGTTTCATTGAAACAATGTTGCTTGTAAGGCAAGCAACAATGTCCGTTCTCCTTCAGGTGTGAATTCTGGTACATTTCAGGAGTCAGAACCAGCAGTGCTGAGAGTATAAACAGCCACACAGACACTGCTGTCTGTAGCAATTATAACTTTAAATCCACTGAAAATGTTTATTCATTTATAATACGCAAGAGCCATGAATATCCTGTAAATGATATCCTTATAAACTGTGAGTTGTGATGTCATCAGTTATAAACGTTGAGTAGTGATGTCATTTCTGTCACATGACTCACTAAAACTTGTGTATTATAATAAATAAAGTACCCCCAGTCAGAGCCGGGCCAACCCGTCCAGCCGCCCTAGGCAACCTGGCCGGCCACGGCGCCGGCTTAATGCTCAATCGCGCCAGCGCGAAATTACGTGCATGCGCGCAATGCAAATTACCAGCGGCAGCCAGGGAGACACAGGACCGGACATGGGGTAGGCGAAAGAGCAGGTACTAGGGGTAGGCAGAGTAGGCACATGCTTAGGGTGCAAAGCTGAGGAGGCGCCAGGCACGTGCCTACTCTGCCTACCCCTAGTTCCAGCCCTGCCCCCAGTTGCAAAATATAAGGATATTAGAAGTTACCTCGGAGTTCCATGACCTGTATAAAAACACTCGGCCTGAGGCCTCGTACTTTTATATGGTCATGAAACTCCTCGGTAACTTATAATATCCTTATATTTTACAAAAGCGGTACTTTATTCACTATATAAACGGTGCTTAGTGATGTCATTGGTTATAATCGAAGCTTAGTGAAATCATTTCTGTCACATGACTCACTGAAACTTGTGTTTTATAATAAATAAAGTACCCCCAGTTGCAAAATATAAGGATATTAGAAGTTACCTTAGAGTTCCATGACCTGTATAAAAACTAGGGATGCACCAACTCCAGGACTCGGTTCGGGATTCAGCCTTTTTCAGCATGATTTGGATTCGGCCGAATCCTTCTGCTCGGCCGAACCGAATCCAAATCCTAATTTGCATATGCGTGACTAATTTGGGAGAGTGCGTGACTTTTTGTCACAAAACAAGGAAGTAAAAATGTTTCCCCCTTCCCACCCCTAATTTGCATATGTAAATTAGGATTCGGTTTCGTAATTCGGCCGAATCTTTCAGGAAGGATTCAGGGGTTCAGCCAAATCCAAAATAGTGGATTCGGTGCATCCCTAATAAAAACTCAACCTTGTGCTCTTATGTGGTTATGGAATTTCTCGGTGACTTATAATATCCTTATAATTTACAAGAGGGGGTACTTTATTCACTATATAAATTTTATTTATGCATTTTTTGTGTCAACATCTCCAGCCTCAGACCAAGCATTTCTGTCTCTCCCCAAAAAGCTTCTTCCAATTCTGTGACCACGTACGAGACGTGTCAGACCTATGAACGCCCCATCGCCTTCACCTCGAGATCCAAAAAGCTTTGGATCCAGTTCAGAACGAATGAAGGGAACAGCGCCAAGGGCTTCCAGGTTCCGTATGTTACGTATGACGGTAAGAGAACAGAATTAAATTGAGATTATGTCTGTTTTGTAGTTGATTCCAGATTTCAAATGATCCCTCTGGTAAATGAGGAGCTGTGTGTGTAACTGTAGTACAAGTTGATCCAGGGACCAGTCCATTTTGGATTCAGGAAGGAAGTTTTTCTCCTTCTGAGGCAAATTGGGTTTTTCGTTTTCCTCTGGATCAACTGACAGTTAGGCAGCTTATATATAGACTTAAGGTTGAACTTGATGGACTTGTGGTTTTTTTCACCCTAACTTACTGTATTACAATGTATATTATTTTTGGGCACTTTGGTTTCCCTCAAGGGATTAAAATTGTGTTTTTTTTTCTGGATTTCCTGCTATAACAAGTAGAAATCCATGGACTCAATAAGGAGAACATTAAAAAGTTGTACTACTGCACTCTTGTAGGGCAATAAGAGCAGTGCCTTGGCTTCCTTTGCTAATGGTGGGCTGGTTCAACACCAAAAAATATCACTTTTGGAGGGGAAAAAAAAATGATCCTCAGGACATCGAGTCCCAGAAATTGTCAGTATACTGTACCTTTAAACCGGAGAAAACCTTTTATACATAGAACCTTAGGCATGACCAATAGGAAATGGATCATGTGATGTTACTAAGGAGGATTTATTATACAGCCCAGTGGCAGATATAATGGTCTATAATGGTCTATAATGCCTGCGCTCCTCCCTCTGCCTGTTATATACTGTATTTACATCCCACAATACATTTGCTTCTTGCAGAAGATTATCAGGAACTGATAGAGGACATTGTCAGAGACGGGAGATTATACGCTTCGGAGAATCACCAGGAAATTCTCAAGGTAATTCATGTTCTATTGCTCATTTCTGTATCAATAAATGAATGGATACCTGTTCGATTATGTTAGCCTTGTACTTTTATACATGTGTATATATGTGTGTGCGTGCGTATATACTGTATATATATATATATATATATATATATATATATATATATATATATATATATATATATACACATACATATATATAGTGAAAAAGGATTGCGGCACTCATAGGGTTTTAGTGAAAAAACAAAAAAATGTTTTATTATTAAGCCTCAACGTTTCGATCCCCCACAGGGATCTTCGTTTTTGCTCCTGACGAAGATGGGGGATCGAAACATTGAGGCTTAATAATAAAACATTTTTTTGTTTTTTCACTAAAACCCTGTGAGTGCCGCAATCCTTTTTCAATGCTTATTTCCCATGCTGGCACCTGGGTATTAATTTTGTCTACGGAGTGCACCATTCCTTTGGTTATATATATATATATATATATATATATATATATATATATATATATATAGACAAATACAAGATTCCTCTGCACTCAACCCATTATCAATATATTTAAGACAGAGACATTTTGTGCATACTGCTACTGAAAAATGCCTTACCCTTTAAACAAAACAGGGATTGTTTGTCCATATATTGCAATATATTTAAGCTGGCCAACTACGTCAAAGTCATCCCATATCTGGCCAGTCCTATGCTCAATTTTCATCTGATTCATGTAGAATTCTATGGTTCAATTATACATTTTATAAAAGGGACGAATATGTTTTACCTGCAACTTACTAGCTGCTTTCGAAAGTAAAACGCCCAACCTTGGCTGCCCTTTTATTAGACACCAGTGGGATCACCTGACTATAGTTGGAGAGGGTGGGAGCTACAACATGGAGCTGGTCACTGCTCCTGTAGAACTATAACAAACAAGGGAAAGTTGTGCTCACCACTAGTTTTTAAAATCATTAGGCGGGGGTGCAATGAGGGTGTGACCACAAAATACATATAGACAAATACAAGATTCCTCTGCACTCAACCCATTATCAATATATTTAAGACAGACATTTTGTGCATACTGCTACTGAAAAATGCCTTACCCTTTAAACAAAACAGGGATTGTTTGTCCATATATTGCAATATATTTAATATATTTGTCTATATGTATTTTGTGGTCACACCCTCATTGCACCCCCGCCTAATGATTTTAAAAACTAGTGGTGAGCACAACTTTCCCTTGTTTATATATATATATATATATATATATATAAAATAATTTTCAAAATTGACCAGCTGTCCAGATATTTTCAAATCAACAATTTATTTAAACATCACTCGAGTTTAAACTCATGTTTAAATAAATTGTTGATTTGAAAATATCTGGACAGCTGGTCCATTTTGAAATTTGTACACAACATTTGAGTGGGTACTTTCAAAACTATTCTATATATATATATATATATATTAGGGATGCACCGAATCCACTATTTTGGATTCAGCCGAACCCCTAATCCTTTGCGGAACATTCGGCCAAATACTGAATCCTAATTTGCATATGCAAAGTAGGGGTGGGAACAAAACATCACAAGATTTCCCTCCCCTATTATGCATATGCAAATTAGGATTTGGATCGTCTGGGCAGAAGGATTTGGCCGAATCCTACTGAAAAAAGCCAAATCCCGAACCGAATCCTGAATTCGGTGCATCCCTAGTATGTGTATATACAGTTATGGGATCTGTTATCCGGAAACCCGTTATCCAGAAAGCTCCGAATTACAGAAAGACTATCTCCCGTTAACTCAATTTTATCCAAATAATCCAGATTTTTAAAACTGATTTCCTTTTTCTGTGTAATAATAAAGCAGTCGCTTGTACTTGATCCCAACTAAGATATAATTACTGGAAACAAAACCAACCTCTTGGGTTTATTTAATATTTTCATGATTTTTCTAGTGGCCTTTAGGTATGAAGATCCAAATTACAGCAAGATCCGGTATCTGGAAAATGCCAGGTCCCAAGCATTCTGGATAACAGGTCCCACACCTGTGTATTACCTTAACGGCCCACTAGAGGGAGCCCTGCAGCTGCTTCAGTGCTGTTACAGAATTTGTTTTCTCTTTTCCTCTTAAATGTTTGATCCCTTTCCTAATGTCCATGCCCCTTTTTTTCTGTTTCAGGATAAAAAGCTGATCAAGGCCCTATTCGACGTCCTGGCTCACCCGCAGAACTACTTTAAATACACAGCACAAGAATCGCGGGAGATGTTCCCCAAATCTTTCATCCGACTGCTGCGCGCCAAGGTGTCCAGATTCCTACGGCCTTACAAGTAAACCGACTTGCCTTCCCACTGACGGACTTTATACAAATCTCATGGACGGTTTCGCTCGCTCGATATCAACCCTCCGAGCCACCTGGAAATGATGTTTTCCCAAATGTATTGTAAATATCCGGATAATAGACTTTATTGTGTTGCCTTTAGCTGAATTCCTATGGGATATAGAGATGTTTCTAGGCTACTGGCCTCCTATATCAGACAAGAATTCTGGGAAATATATAATGTAGCCAATCCAATTGCTTCTACTAGTGCAAGCATGCTTTAACGGCAACATCAGCTACGAATTTGAAGTATGAAGCTCAGAATGTAAGCGACTGCCCAAATCTTCCAAAATATCTTCCTCCCGGGGATATGGGGCCCTCCTGCTACAATCTCCACACAGATCATCTTCACATCAAACAGACCCTCATCATCAATAAAAAATCAGATCCTTCCTCAAAGATGATTGGAATACAACTCCCTCCATTCTGTATTGGAGTAAAACATAGTAGCAGGCCATTATAACAGAGACGGACAATTCCTTTTTGGGGTTCACCATGCAAGCGTGTAACGGACTCCAGACACACGGACGTTTGCTTTTGGATTTCTTAAATCAGCAGCTGCAAAAAAAACACATATTTTCCCTTGAACTCTAATGTTTTGTATTGTAAGAAATCATAGATCCCTTGGTCTACGTTGGTTCGATGGAGGATCCTTAATAAAGGTTTAGGGGTTTTTTGTTGCACTGGTATCTAGGATTAAATTCCCTGGCAACCAAATGCCAGAACATGGGACTGATGAGCAAAAAAAATATTAAAAAAAGTGAATATCAACGTGGCCCCCTGTGAAAATGGGAAAAGGTTGGATCTGCTGTTCTAAGTACGTTCGGATCCAATCCCTCAGATCTATGAAACAAACAGAAACCTTTGAAAACAAACTTTGCAAAAATAAATCGCAGAGATTCCGACTTCAACCCAAGACCAAGGTTTCGTCATCGAGGAGCTGACGCTTTATCCGGGGGGGGCCGCGCTGATCATAAACGTGAAAAAAAAAAACACGACTTTTTTAAATTGTACATAATGTAAAAACTTGACTTTATAAATACAAATCTTTTCTGTCGGATTTAGAGATGGGATTGGTGTATTTAAAGGCACGGCGGGACAGGGATAGAGTATTTTTGTAGACTATAAAAGCGCTTATTCGCCTCTCTGGGGTTAATTGTGAGGAGCGAGGGACCGTCACTAGGGATGTAGCGAACGTCGGAAAAAAAGTTCGCGAACATATTCGCGAACTTGCGCAAAATTGCGAGCGGTTCGCGAACGGTTCGCGAACCCCATAGACTTCAATGGGAAGGCGAACTTTAACATCTACAAAAGACATTTCTGGCCAGAAAAATGATTTTAAAGTTGTTTAAAGGGTGCAACGACCTGGACAGTGGCATGCCAGAGGGGGATCAAGGGCAAAAATGTATCTGAAAAATCTGCCTGTGTGTGCTTGGAAGAGATAGTGTAGGGGGAGAGCTGTTAGTGATTTCAGGGACAGATGATAGTAAGTTTGCTGGCTAGTAATCTGCTTGATACTGCTCTGTATTGGAACAAAAAAATAAATAAAAGCAGTCCTTACAAGGACTACTGTTATTGCAGCAGTCAGCAGATGAGATCAGAAGCAGGACAGCTGCCCACTGCAGCTACATACAGAGCACTGCAGTAGAAGGTAGATTACTAGCCAGCAAAGCTACCTAAGCTTAAATGTCCCTCAAACCCCTGCAGACTTCTGTCCCTCCAATAACAGAGCAGTATCAAAACGATTACTAGCCAGCAAACTTTCAACTGTCCCTGAAATCACTAACAGGCAGCAGCTCTCTCCCTACACTATCTCTTCAGCACACACAGGCAGAGTGAAAAAAAGCTGCAGGGCTTCGGTTTTTATAGGGAAGGGGAGTGGTCCAAGGGAGAGCTTCCTGATTGGCTGCCATGTACCTGCTGGTCTGGGGTGAGAGGGCAAAAAAAAGCGCCAACAATGGCGAACCCAAAATGGCGAACGTCGCGCGACGTTCGCGAACTTCCGGCGAGCGCGAACACCCGATGTTCGCGCGAACAAGTTCGCCGGCGAACAGTTCGCGACATCTCTAACCGTCACACACGTGATCCACCTCCAACCAACAACCTGATTGTTTCCTATAACATTTCTTGTCATGTCGTTCTATTTTTGTACCTTTATATTCATCCTCCGTATGGAACCCAATAACAATGTATCACTGAGCCTTCTTTCACATAGCGGGACCTGATTCTTTATGTAATTGGAACTCTGTATATATCCATAAGGAATAAAATCACAGTAAATTATACCACAATCTTTGTACTCTGTCACCCGTATGTTTATTTATGTAGATTAATGTATTCCTAGTGTGTGTATATATATATTCCATCTATTTGTGGTTGTTGCCGCTGCGTTTCCCACAGTTGCCAGGCTCCGCTGTGTTACAAACCAACTTTAACAACAAGAAGGATTTGTGAAGCTCAGACGCCCACTCACATTTATTCTTCCAGATGAAAATATTTGTGTTCAAGGCAAAGCTGTTTGTAGAACAATGGAAACGTGTGCGGTAAACTCACTCTTTCATATTTCAAACATGATGACAAAGGGGAGACGGTGGATACATTTGTAGACAAGAAATCCTGCACCCACAGAACCAGTCCAGAACCACATACAATGTAAATGAGGATCAGATAGGATCTGTGCAGCCACTGGGACAGAATGTTCTGTTATACAGATAGCTAGAATCTCAGCTGCCATAAAGCAGGACAGGACTGCTGCTTACAATGGGGATCAGATAGGATCTGTGCAGCCACTGGGACAGAATGTTCTGTTATACAGATAGCTAGAATCTCAGCTGCCATAAAGCAGGACAGGACTGCTGCTTACAATGGGGATCAGATAGGATTTGTGCAGCCACTGGGACAGAATGTTCTGTTATACAGATAGCTAGAATCTCAGCTGCCATAAAGCAGGACAGGACTGCTGCTTACAATGTGCAGACAATGTGGATCAGCACAGACACAGTCCTGAGTAAAAAGTCGGGACGCCTGCAGGTTAGGGACAGTGTTAGGGGTTTGTAAGCTGCAAATTGTGTGTAACAAATCGCAGGTGCAGTTAAAGTGATCCCAACAGCTGCAAAGCCTCTGGTGCACTAGCAATGGCTTATTTAAAGGGGAAGTTCAGTTATGTATTATATGGAATACAAACTATAAAGTATTACTAGGCTTTGCATGCACTTAATTTTGGCTTCTGCTGCATTGTCTCAGTAGTCAGAACAAGCGGTGCAGTGGGTAGAAAATAAACAGGCTGATATTGCTTTCAGCAGTAATTACATTGCTTAAAATGATATGATATAATTTAGTTTTGGGGTTCCATCACCTTTGAGGTTTACTAGAAAGTAAATGGAATATAATACAATAAACAATTGCCCTTTGCAGTTTTTATGTTCCAGCAGAACAGGACATTTGCTATTCACAGAGCACTGACTCCACTGATCCCTGAATTAGAACGACTGGGTAATGAATGAGTTAACTCCGCTGTGCCATGTTCCAGTGAGATCAGTTTGTGCCGCTCCAGTGCCGGGTGTTAATTAGTGAGAATATTGGTGCAATTCTGTAGCAGTTTGGAGAAAGCTCATGTGTAAAATGATTAACCCTTTCCCAGCTGGCGGGAGGGGGGGGGAGGCGAGTGTCTTGGGCTTTAAAGGTTTTCTGTTCGGCAGCAAGAGAATGAGACGGCAAACACCAGCTCTATATTCTATATCATCCCCTTTATCAATCCCTCTCCTTCTCCAAAATCCTCTTCATCACTCTCTCCTATCTCCATCATCGCTCTCTCCTATCCATCCTCTCCATCCACCTCTCCTTCTCCATCATCCCCTTCATCCCTCTCTTCTTCTCAATCATCCCCTTCATCCCACTTTGCTCCATCATCGCCTTTATCCTTCTCTCCTCTCCTTCATCATCATCCCCTCATCCATCATCCCCTTCACTCCTCTCTACTCTCCATTATTCCCTTCATCCCTCTCTCTTCTTCTCCATCATCACCCCTTCTTCCATAACCCCCTCTCCTCTCCATCATCCCTCTCTCCCTCAGCATCCTGTTCTCCTCTCCTTCTCCATCATACCTTTCATCCCTCTCACCTCCATCATACCATTCACGCCTTTCTCCTTCCTCATCATCCCCTTCATCCCCCTCTCCTCTCCATCATCCCTTCATCCCTCTCTCCCTCAGCATCCCGTTCTCCTCTCCTTCTCCATCATACCTTTCATCCCTCTCACCTCCATCATCCCCTTCACCCCTTTCTCCTTAGTCATCACCCCCTTCGTCCCTCTCTTCTCCTCTTTATCCCTCTCTCTCCTTCATTATCCCCTTAATACATTTCTCTTCTCCATCATCTCCTTCACCCCTCTCTCCTCTTTCTCCACCATCCCCTTCATCCCTCTCCTTCTCCATCATCCCCTTCATCCCTCTCTTCTTTCTTTCTCTCCTCTCCTCCATCATCTTCTTCACCCCTCTCTCCTCTGTCGTGCTCTTTATCCCTCTCTCCTCTCCATCATCCCCTTCATCCCTCTTTCTGCTCCATAACCCCCTTCACCCGTTTCTTCTCTTCTTCTTCATCATTCTCTTCATCCCTCTTTTCTCCTTCATCCCCCATCCCCCTCTCCTCTCTTTCTCTAGCACCCCTCTTCATCCCTCTCTCTCCATCATTCCCCTAATACCTCTCTCTTCTCCTTCTCCAACATCCCCTTCATCCCTCTCTCCTCCATCATCTGCTTCAACCCTGTCGCTTTTCTCCACCATCCCCTTCATCCCTCTCTCTTCGTCTCCATCATCTCCTTCACCCCACTCTCCTCCATCATCCCTCTCTCCTTCCCTTTATCCCCATCTCATTTCCTTTCCCATCATCTCTCCTCTACACCCCCATTATCACATTTATTATCACTTCTCACCTTTTGCATCAGCCCATTTTCATACTTTTCTCCTGGTCTCCATCCTCCTGTTTTCCATCTTTTCCCCAGAGCTCAGGGGTGTAACTATAGAGGAATCAGACCCTGCGGCTGCAGGGGGGCCCAGGAGGTATAGGGGCCCCACAAGGCCCTAATTCATATACAGTTTCAATAAATATTGGTAAAACAAGTCAACCTCTAAACATTTTGGGGGCCTGAAAAATAATTTGCTGTGGGGCCCAGTAATATCTAGTTATGCCACTGCCAGAGCTCCATGTGTCTTGTTTCTCCTTCTCCATCATCCCCTTTATTCTAGTCATTCCCATAGGATTATGAAGCAGTTGCACAGCCCCCCCATGTGACAGTAGAATTGTCAGACAGAGGAAGAAGTTGATATAAAACAATAGAATATAATGGGGGGGGGGCGACATAATGACACGTTCCTATTGAGAGTGGAAATGGGATTGTGGAGGGGTCAGTTTATCAGTTGGGGGGGGGTGTAGAAGTGATGAGCCCCATTATTATCTCACTCCCTGGGACCCCCTGTGTCACTGACAAATCTGAGCTTCACACTCGCTCCTCCCCCCCCCGTGTCCCGGAGCATCAGCGGATGTCGCAGCTTCAGTATAAAGTCGCACTCACCACTCGCCGCTCCTCACGTCTCACTGTCGCTGCTGCTGCTCCTGCCGGGGATTATTTGTCGCTCAGCAGAGAAGATGTTTTATTCGGGGATCCTCAGTGAGAGCGGCCGGAAAGACGCGGATCTGAGAGACGCTGCGACAATTCGCCAACAGAGGAGAATGAAACAGGCGGTTCAGTTTATTCACAAGGATTCGGCCGATCTCCTGCCCCTGGATGGGATGAAGAAGCTGGGGGCCTCCAAGGACACTGTAAGGAGAATCACTTGTCACTTCTCTCTCTCTATAAATATATAAATATACTGTAAATACACTGTATATGGCGCTCACTGACTGCGACTCACACATGGGAGGCTCCTGCCCCACAGAGCTGACTATCTATTACTGTCTGGGAGGAGTAAGAAGAGGAGTGGGAGAAAAGTCAGTCTGGTTGGGGAGGAGAGAGGCTGTAGGGGTTACTGGGGGTGCTGGGAGTACTGGGGGTGCTGGGAGTACTGGGGGTGCTGGGAATACTGGGGTGCTGGGAGTAGTGGCTGATGTAGTTGGGGAGAAGAGGAGAAGTGGGTGATACTGGTTCAGTCCTGGTTGGGGAGAAGGGGGTGCAAGTTGGTTCCTGGGTGGGAGATAAAGGCTGCGCCAGTGATTAATGACTCGGGGGATTTTGTCTGGAGAAGTCGGACCTTGTCTCCTCTGATTTTATTCAATTCTGTGTCTGATTCTTTATAAATAGAAACCTGAATATCATTTCATTTTGTCTCTACAATAAACTCCCCCCCTCCATATCTTTGGCCAATTATGAGTCAGGCTGAGGATTCTGGGAACTGTAGTCAGTGGAATAGAGGGGGCAAGAGATGTTGGTGCCACATATGCCGTGTGAGTGACTAATGTACCTGCTGGTTCAGACTCAGCACTCGCTCATTATTCTCCCAGACACAAACACTGAGAATAATCACCATAACAATCTGCCGGCAGCACCGCGTCTCCTGTCTCTCACATCCCACTCTGAAGCCATTGTGAACAGTAAATTGTAGGAATAACATTCTTTTATTCATATGTGCATTTCTGTTTGTCCATATCAGTAGGGAACCCCATAACCTGACTGTCCTTACAGTAAAGAACCCCTTCCTATGCTGATGGTGAGATCTCCTTTCCTCCCCACCAATGAATCACTCATTCCCCTCTCTTGGTAGGGAATCCCATAACCTGACTGCCCTTACAGTAAAGAACCCCTTCCTATGCTGATAGTGAGATCTCCTTTCCTCCCCACTAATGAATCAATCATTCCCCTCTCTTGGTAGGGAATCCCATAACCTGACTGTCCTTACAGTAAAGAACCCCTTCCTATGCTGATAGTGAGATCTCCTTTCCTCCCCACCAATGAATCACTCATTCCCCTCTCTTGGTAGGGAATCCCATAACCTGACTGTCCTTACAGTAAAGAACCCCTTCCTATGCTGATGGTGAGATCTCCTTTCCTCCCCACCAATGAATCACTCATTCCACTCTCTTGGTAGGGAATCCCATAACCTGACTGCCCTTACAGTAAAGAACCCCTTCCTATGCTGATGGTGAGATCTCCTTTCCTCCCCACCAATGAATCACTCATTCCCCCTCTCTTGGTAGGGAATCCCATAACCTGACTGCCCTTACAGTAAAGAACCCCTTCCTATGCTGATGGTGAGATCTCCTTTCCTCCCCACCAATGAATCACTCATTCCCCCTCTCTTGGTAGGGAATCCCGTAACCTGACTGTCCTTACAGTAAAGACCCCCTTCCTATGCTGATGGTGAGATCTCCTTTCCTCCCCACCAATGAATCACTCATTCCCCCTCTCTTGGTAGGGAATCCCGTAACCTGACTGTCCTTACAGTAAAGAACCCCTTCCTATGCTGATGGTGAGATCTCCTTTCCTCCCCATCAATGAATCACTCATTCCCCCTCTCTTGGTAGGGAATCCCATAACCTGACTGTCCTTACAGTAAAGAACCCCTTCCTATGCTGATGGTGAGATCTCCTTTCCTCCCCACCAATGAATCACTCATTCCCCTCTCTTGGTAGGGAATCCCGTAACCTGACTGTCCTTACAGTAAAGAACCCCTTCCTATGCTGATGGTGAAACCTCCCTTCCTACAGTAAATGTCCTTGTGTCCCCATCTCTCTAGAGACCAGAAGTTCATCAGAGAAAACAATAAACATCACGTCAGCTCTATGGCAGCTCTTTTCCAGTTAACTTGGTTCTTTGCAGCTGTAATTAAACTATTGATTCTATTAATTAACTTGGCTGCCACTTTCTTTGCCTTTGCCCTCTGTGTAATTTATTTACAGACGGGTTCCCAATCCTGTACTTTGTATTCAATGTGCCGTCATTACAATGTGTTCTCCCTTCCCTAAAGCAGCCGCACAACATTCTGCAGAGGCGCTTGCTGGACACCAACCTGTCAAAACTGAGGAGCAATCGCTCGCCCTGGACACCCAAGAACGACGTCTCGGCCCAGAGTAAAAAGCTGAACCAGGTCAAGAGTGTGAACCCGAGGAAGAGCGAGGAAGATGATATGATCTACGTGTGTTGTCAGGTAGGGACCCCAAAAACATTCCATAATGTCATTTATAAATTCTACTTTATGCCACTAGGTGGCGCATGTAGTGAAAATGAACAGAGGAAACTCTCTTCTAAGAATTTTGGAAAATGGTATTGCTGCAAAGACTCCCCTCTGGATAAACTCCAATACTTACTGCAGGTGGTCTCCTTAGGCCTCAAGGTCTCAATCTGACCTGGAGGGACCAAGGATGAAGGCTGCTCATATGTATAGTCTTTCAACAATACTGACCCAACCAATGTTCTGCCTTGGATTCAGGAAGGATTTGTTGACCTTCTGGGGCTGATATTCAGGTGGAGAATGTGGAGGAGGAATTGGTGGGCCCTCTGGTACTAGTGCGGCCCTTGGTGATCTGGTCTATGGAAATTAGTAGGATGGTGGGAATAAAGAATTGAACTATGGAAATTAGTAGGATGGTGGGAATAAAGAATTGGACTATGGAAATTAGTAGGATGGTGGGAATAATGAATTGGACTATGGAAATTAGTAGGATGGTGGGAATAAAGAATTGGGCTATGGAAATTAGTAGGATGGTGGGAATAAAGAATTGGACTATGGAAATTAGTAGGATGGTGGGAATAAAGAATTGGGCTATGGAAATTAGTAGGATGGTGGGAATAAAGAATTGGACTATGGAAATTAGTAGGATGGTGGGAATAAATAATTGGACTATGGAAATTAGTAGGATGGTGGGAATAAAGAATTAGAGTCATTTCTGCAGGGTTAAATATAGAGTAGAGACAGTATTGGCCTGGCCTGGCTCTTTAAAAAAAAAAAAAAGAGTTAAATTGGTGCCTGGGAGTTGGAATCAGTTGTCGGATCTGAAATAAAACAAATTTCCCCATCTGGAGCCAAATAATCCCAGAGTCAGGACATTATAAGGAAAAAATAATCTAATTTATAAACCTGTTGTCCCCGGGGGTGTGGGGAGCGGATAAGGAAGCGCAAACATGTCATTTTGTCATACCTCTCCCCCCCCCCAAATCACTTGGCTCCCCTCTGTCTCCTCTATACAGTGCGCTGGGAAGGAAGTCAGAGCCTTGATTGACACGTCCTGTCAGTACAGCCTTATACCCGCCCCCTGCCTCGACCGACTGGGGTAAGTGGCTCCATCAGGGGTAAGTGGCTCCCTTATATTAAGTTTATGGAATAACATACAGTCCAGGATCACATTGGGGGTGATTATTCCTCGGTAGTCCCAGTAATGTGGGGAATTTGAATTGTGTTGGGGGCAGGGAGTGAAACTCAGCCCATTTCTCTTATTATGCAAATTAATGCAAATTATATCCCAGGGTGTAATCCATTGCTTGACCAGTGCCAACCCGAAGGGCTTTTCTACTCAGGTCAGACTGAATTGGCACCGTATTGGCCCATGTACCCGGCCAAACAATTGCCTAATATCCCCCCCTCCATCTCTCATGTGGTTGTTGCACCAATGGGCATGGGGACTGAGAATTATAGTCATGTGACCCTTATGGGTACTGGGGGTGCCAGTCTTAAGCAATAGGGCAGCTCCCTCCAATATGTATAATATACAGAAAAGGAACCCAACCCCCCCTCCCACTGCCTATAAATAGGGTCATTTCTTTCATTGTAGTAAAACAGAATTAAAAGGCAGATTAGGATTCAGCAGGCGCCTTGAAATATAATTTTCATGGAGGTACAAATTGTTCTACATGTCCCTGTTCCTTTGTACCGGGCATCAGACACACCGGCCCTATAATAATATTCCTGTAATGATCCCGGGGCCTCGCTCAGCTCAGATATGGCCTTTGTTGCAACTTGCACAGAACCAGGAGTGACAGGCAAAGTGGAGCAGAAAGCTGAGATGTACCAATTAGGGCAATGGAAAAGCCTCTCTCTGTGGCAGAATGAGGTCACGGAACTGGGATCTTACTGAGAAGAACGTTCTACTGAGAGATGCTCACTCCCTTCCCTCCCCTTACACAACTGGCAGTTCCACATGATAAATCCACAGATATTTCTGCAGTATTCCACAAATACATCTAATAGTATATTCACAAGAGCAGAGATGAAGACAGTAGGGCAAGATGGAGATGGTAGGACAAGATGGAGACAGAAGGGCAAGATGGAGACAGTAGGTCAAGATGGAGACAGTAGGACAAGATGGAGACAGAAGGGCAAGATGGAGACAGAAGGTCAAGATGGAGACAGTAGGACAAGATGGAGACAGTAGGGCAAGATGGAGACAGTAGGTCAAGATGGAGACAGTAGGACAAGATGGAGACAGTAGGGCAAGATGGAGACAGAAGGGCAAGATGGAGACAGAAGGTCAAGATGGAGACAGTAGGACAAGATGGAGACAGTAGGGCAAGATGGAGACAGTAGGTCAAGATGGAGACAGTAGGACAAGATGGAGACAGTAGGGCAAGATGGAGACAGAAGGGCAAGATGGAGACAGTAGGACAAGATGGAGACAGAAGGGCAAGATGGAGACAGTAGGTCAAGATGGAGACAGTAGGACAAGATGGAGACAGTAGGGCAAAATGGAGACAGTAGGTCAAGATGGAGACAGTAGCATAAGTTGGAGACACTAGGTCAAGATGGAGACAGTAGGGCAAGATGGAGACAGTAGGACAAGATGGAGACAGTAGGTCAAGATGGAGACAGTATGACAAGATGGAGACAGTAGGACAAGATGGAGACAGTAGGTCAAGATGCAGACAGTATGACAAGATGGAGACAGTAGGTCAAGATAGAGACAGTATGACAAGATGGAGACAGTAGGATAAGTTGGAGACAGTAGGTCAAGATGGAGACAGAAGGGCAAGATGGAGACAATAGGGCAAGATGGAGACATTAGGTCAAGATAGAGACAGTAGGATAAGTTGGAGACAGTACAGTAGGTCAAGATGGAGACAGTAGGACAAGATGGAGACAGTAGGGCAAGATGGAGACAGTAGGTCAAGATGGAGACAGTAGGGCAAGATGGAGACAGTAGGTCAAGATGGAGACAGTAGGACAAGATGGAGACAGTAGGTCAAGATGGAGACAGTAGGACAAGATGGAGACAGTAGGGCAAGATGGAGACAGTAGGTCAAGATGGAGACAGTAGGACAAGATGGAGACAGTAGGGCAAGATGGAGACAGTAGGTCAAGATGGAGACAGTAGGATAAGTTGGAGACAGTAGGTCAAAATGGAGACAGTAGGGCAGGATGGAGACAGTAGGACAAGATGGAAACAATAGGGTAAGATGGTGATAATGATATTAGTTAGAGTCATTAGGGCAAGATTACTTTCTGTTAAAAAACAACTCCCAGTACCCACTGACAGCCAAATCCCTTCAAATAGCAGTGGGGAGCTGGGAGTTGCAGTACAGTTGGGGGGTGCATTGTCAACAGTTCAATCTTGTCTTTTCATTTTGAGTTTAGGCTGAAGGAACATTTCCGCTTGTATAAGAAAGAGGAGGAACCTCCGTCCCTGCCGTACAGTGTAAAGGCCATTGGGCAAGTGGAGCGCGTGGCGGTGATGTTGGGCGGAGCCACAGTGGAATGTACAGCCATAGTGATAGGTGAGGAGTCTCAACATGTGTCACATGGTACAACTGAATCAGTGACGATCAAGTGATAGTAACAGCCTGGGATATAGCACTTGTACCTCTCCATAGAGGGGTGTTGGGAGTAGTAACTATGTAGTAACTGGTGAGAGATTAATATCAGGTGTCAGAATTAGCCCCAGTGGGTGTAACTCAATCTCACATGGACCAGTAATTCCCAGCACTAAGTATAGAGGGCGCTGCTGAGACGTTGCCCAGGCTCCTCATTCCCACTCACTGCCAGTGTCACTATCAATGTGATTTTCTGCCTGAAATAGAGATTTTATGTCATCACAATAATCACGTTTTATACTTTATCTCTAGATAATAATGACAGAAATCTCTCTCTTGGGCTCCAGACCTTGAAGTCTCTGAAGGTAACGGCATCTTTACTAAATAATAAATAATCAGCCAATCAGCTGTCAGCTTAGTCATCAGCTACAGACTATTACTCAGCTGATTGGTTTGTTTAACCCCCAATCACTCCAATGTCTCTGCCTAATAATTCCCTTTCCTTTCTGCAGTGTGTCATCAACCTGGAAAAGAATCATATTGAAGTGGGACAAACGGACAAAGACATCATCCCATTCATTTCCAACAGAAACACAGTCAATGAAGATCAGTAAGTTCATTTAATATCCCAACTGTGCCCTCACTGTATTATAAGGGATAATGAACCCCCTACTGTAAATGATAAGGATATTAGAAGTCACTGAGGGGTTGTTCTGTGACCATATAAAGGCACAAGGCTGCAGGCTGAGTTATACAGGGAACTCTGAGTATCACTCATGTATTATAAGGGATAATGTACCCCCTACTGTAAATGATAAGGATATTAGAAGTCACTGAGGGGTTGTTCTGTGACCATATAAAGGCACAAGGCTGCAGGCTGAGTTATACAGGGAACTCTGAGTATCACTCATGTATTATAAGGGATAATGTACCCCCTACTGTAAATGATAAGGATATTAGAAGTCACTGAGGGGTTGTTCTGTGACCATATAAAGACACAAGGCTGCAGGCTGAGTTATACAGGGAACTCTGAGTATCACTCATGTATTATAAGGGATAATGTACCCCCTACTGTAAATGATAAGGATATTAGAAGTCACTGAGGGGTTGTTTTGTGACCATATAAAGGCACAAGGCTGCAGGCTGAGTTATACAGGGAACTCTGAGTATCACTCATGTATTATAAGGGATAATGTACCCCCTACTGTAAATGATAAGGATATTAGAAGTCACTGAGGGGTTGTTTTGTGACCATATAAAGGCACAAGGCTGCAGGCTGAGTTATACAGGGAACTCTGAGTATCACTCATGTATTATAAGGGACAATGTACCCCCTACTGTAAATGATAAGGATATTAGAAGTCACTGAGGGGTTCTGTGACCATATAAAGGCACAAGGCTGCAGGCTGAGTTATACAGGGAACATGTAGAGTGTAAGATATAGATGTATAATGTGGATCTGATACAATCTATTTATTATTTCAGCACTTCGGAGGGGTAACAGAGAAGAGATTCACCAACTAAATGACCAAAATGTTCCTCTGGTGCCAGTTCAGAACAAGACAGAATCGGATCAGAATAAATATGCCAACTCCGTGTTCCTTTTGTCTCCCTCGTTCCTTTTTTGTGCTTCTACAGCTGAGATGATGATATAGATTCATTTATTCTGATTTTCTGGTATTTAAAGGAATGGTTCACCTTTACGTTTGTTATAGAATGGCTAATTCTAAGCAACTTTTCAATTGGTCTTCATTATTTATTTTTTATAGTTTTTGAATCATTTGCCTTCTTTTTCTGAGTCCTTCCAGCTTTCAAATGGGGGGGTCACTGACCCCATCTATAAAAATGCTCTGTAAGACTACACGTTGATTGTTATTGCTACTGTTTTTTACTCCTCTTTCTTTTCAGGCCTCTCCTATTCATATTCTAGTCTTTGAGTTAAATCAGTGCATGGTTGCTAGGGTAATTGGGACTCTAGCAACCCGACGGAACTGGAGAGCTGCTGAATAAAAAGCTAAATAAGTCAAAAAACACAAATAATAAAAAATGAAACCAATTGCAAATTATCTCAGAATATCCCCCTCTACATCATACTAACAGTTCATTTAAAGGTGACAAACCCATTTAGACTTTATTGCTCTGGGTTTGATGTTCATTAACCAGTCACACTCCAGACGGACGCTACTGTGCTGCAATGCCATTGGATGTGGCTTTACGTGAAACGCGTGCGTGTCCTGCCCTGTAGCCTTGGTACAAGCCATGTCTGCTCAGACAATCTGCCTCCTAATGATGCTCATTATTGCTAATATTTATACGGTAAAGTCGCAGATATTTAGGAATTCAGGCACATTTTTTTTAAGAAAATAACCAGCTGCATTAGGGCTGTGCTGCCTGTGCTTTTTAAAGGGCCGGTACCTCAATATTCCCTGCAAGCTCCATGAACTGAACCATCACTAAACTGATCAGAGTTTTAATTACACAGAAACTATGTATCACTGATTCATTTGCATATAGGAATATAAAAGTAAACAATTGCTGCCTTTAACCTCATTCACACCAACCAATCAAATCCTAGAACACCTTTAGCCTCAGTAATGTGTTTCCCATTGGAATGAGAAGGACCTGCTGCTTTAACCGGGTCCAGCTGAGTCAGTTTATAGCCAGGGGGAACCCCTACACCCCTTCATTTCTGTCATATGATTATTTATGTGATAATCTGCCCTTTGTGTGATAAGCTTATTTCTAATAAAGTGTACTTTTACTCTACCTGCTGTGTGTAACCTGTGTGTAGAATAATAAATAATATAGAAGTAGCAAATAGAATGAATTCTGGCATCACTGGGTCATAAAGGTTATGGAGTGTCACTCATGTATTATAAGGGATAATGTTCCCCCTACTGTAAATGATAAGGATATTAGAAGTCACTGAGGGGTTGTTCTGTGACCATATAAAGGCACAAGGCTGCAGGCTGAGTTATACAGGGAACTCTGAGTATCACTCATGTATTATAAAGGATAATGTACCCCCTACTGTAAATGATAAGGATATTAGAAGTCACTGAGGGGTTGTTCTGTGACCATATAAAGGCACAAGGCTGCAGGCTGAGTTATACAGGGAACTCTGAGTATCACTCATGTATTATAAAGGATAATGTACCCCCTACTGTAAATGATAAGGATATTAGAAATCACTGAGGGGTTGTTCTGTGACCATATAAAGGCACAAGACTGCAGGCTGAGTTATACAGGGAACTCTGAGTATCACTGATTTGTATTATAAGGGATAATGTACCCCCTACTGTAAATGATAAGGATATTAGAAGTCACTGAGGGGTTGTTCTGTGACCATATAAAGGCACAAGGCTGCAGGCTGAGTTATACAGGGAACTCTGAGTATCACTCATGTATTATAAGGGATAATATACCCCCTACTGTAAATGATAAGGATATTAGAAGTCACTGAGGGGTTGTTCTTTGATCATATAAAGGCACAAGGCTGCAGGCTGAGTTATACAGGGAACTCTGAGTATCACTCATGTATTATAAGGGATAATGTACCCCCTACTGTAAATGATAAGGATATTAGAAGTCACTGAGGGGTTGTTCTGTGACCATATAAAGACACAAGACTGCAGGCTGAGTTATACAGGGAACTCTGAGTATCACTCATGTATTATAAGGGATAATGTACCCCCTACTGTAAATGATAAGGATATCCATCACAAACAACCTTCATATTTAAATGAACTAGCTACTAGATGATGCAGGGAAAGAAGAAAAACCCCATACAATTCCAATTTGTCTTAGAGGGGGGCACAAATTCTTTCCTAACCTCAATAGGACGATGAGACCAGTATCTGCATCAATATTGTGCCACAAGCTCATTCATTATATAAATAAATATATAAATAAATATTTAAATATATAAATAAATAAATAAATAAATAGATAAATAAATAAATAGATAATACATTAAATACAGGTAAATATATCAATGAATAGATAAATAAATAGATAAATAAATAAATAGATAACTAAATAAATAGATAATTCATTAAATAAATATATCAATGAATAGATAAATAAATACATATACAGTAGTTATAGTGATCAGTGCAGATAAGTAATATACAGAAAGAAAGTTTAAAATAAAATGTTGCTATTGGGATTGATGTGACATTTCATTCAGCACATCCTAATTAGCCCATAATCCCCTCCCTAGAGTCCAGCATGGGGGGGTCCCGCTGTGCCCCTCGGTGAAAATAGAACAAGTTGTTTCCCAGTCGCCAATTAACAAGGAAGAGAGAACATATTGTGGCATTTAGATGGGGGAGATTAATGAAAGAGCCGCAGATCTCAGCATGTTCCCCCACATCTCACCTGTTTGTGCCCAGGAACCCCCCGGCATGGGGAGAAATTCCCTATTTCAGCTCCACACGTCACTCATGAAATTATTTAATAACCAGGGAGGAGAAATGAACAGGAAAATCACTGACACAAAACAGAACCAGAGCCGCTCATACTGATTCTGGTCTTGTACAGGATGAAATAATAGAGAATAGCTTTGTCTATTTCATTACTGTCCCTTATATATTTATATATAATGATCATATCCCCTTATATATTTATATATAGTGATCATATCCCCTTATATATTTATATATAGTGATCATATCCCCCTTATATATTTATATATAGTGATCATATCCCCCTTATATATTTATATATAGTGATCATATCCCCTTATATATTTATATATAGTGATCATATCCCCTTATATATTTATATATAGTGATCATATCCCCCTTATATATGTATATATAGTGATCATATCCCCTTATATATTTATATATAGTGATCATATCCCCTTATATATTTATATATAATAATCATATCCCCTTATATATTTATATATAGTGATCATATCCCCTTATATATTTATATATAGTGATCATATCCCCCTTATATATTTATATATAGTGATCATATCCCCCTTATATATTTATATATAGTGATCATATCCCCTTATATATTTATATATAGTGATCATATTCCCTTATATGTTTATATATAGTGATCATACCCCCTTATATATTTATATATAGTGATCATATCCCCCTTATATATTTATATATAGTGATCATATCCCCTTATATATTTATATATAGTGATCATATTCCCTTATATGTTTATATATAGTGATCATACCCCCTTATATATTTATATATAGTGATCATATCCCCTTATATATTTATATATAGTGATCATATCCCCTTATATATTTATATATAGTGATCATATCCCTTTATATATTTATATATAGTGATCATATCCCCTTATATATTTATATATTTCAGTAAATACGAATGTTATGAATTAATCAGTAAAACCCTTGAGTCTGGGGCAGAAGGAAGAGACGTGGGAGCAGGTGGGCCGGGGGGCGTCTCGCTGAGCAAATGGAACGAGTGAGTCAGTGACAAATTGCAAAGAAGATTTTCTCATCGTGTTGCCATGGAAACGTGGTACAACTAGAGCGTCTTGTGTTCGGGGAGAGAGGAACAGAAAATCAATATTAGTCAGCGAAAAACACGGAATAATGTTCCTGTATTGAGTCTGTCAGCTCCGTCATGGGCTCATTCACTTTATCACAATAAGAGAATAAAATGTTGGCATGGGTGTAAGTGGGCTTCATATTTCCCCCACATTTCAACCCTGGGAGAATAAAGTCTGAATGGGGGAACGACTAAATATTTAAAGGGGAATCAAACCTCCTTCGCAATTGTTTTTTAATTTTGTGAAAAGCCTCAACCACCCCCCTTTGCAAAAGTATCAGCACCCCTCCCAAAATCCATGAAACCTCCCAGATTCGGCAGGAGGGACCCATTTGTATATCCCTTTGTGTGAGGGACAAGGGGGACAGTCAGAGCATCAGTGTGTCTGGGGGTACAATAGGGTACAGTTCTAAGCCTATCCCCAAATAGGCTGAGAACTCCCCAATATAATGCCCCCCAAAACTGCCACATTGCAGTACAGTATTGGGGGCTGCTAGTTTCAGCTGTGATTATTCTTTTATCAACTGGGATGTGGGTGATTATGGAGATCTCGTCACTGAACTACAACTCCCAGAATGTGTCATGGGATAATGGGAGTGATGGAAACTAGGAGACAGCAAGAATTTCCAACTGGAAGCCTGTGGACCTCCAGAGGATTTTCATATTTCCCAGTCTGCTTAAAGGGGTTGTTCACCTTTAAATTAGTCTGATGTAGAGAGGGATATTCTGAGACAATTCGCAATTGTTTTTCATTTTCTATGATTTGTGGTTTTTGAGTTATTTAGCTTTTTATTCAGACGCTGAATAATAATGGCTGGTTGCTAGGGTCCATATTCCCTTAGCAACCATGAATTGATTTGAATAAGAGACTGGAATATGAATAGGAGAGGACTATGAGGAATACAAAGTAGCAATAACAATACATTTGTAGCCTTACAGAGCATTTGTTTTTTAGATGGGTCGGTGACCCCCATTTGAAAGCTGAGTCAGAAGAAGTTAATTTAAACTTAACGGCTCCGTTGATATCACTGTATCATTTTAATTAACTCCAGCCGCAGTTTCCAATTTCAATAGGAGTTTTATTTTTCTCCTGTATTTCTTACAAGGTGCAGACATAGAATCTCTCCGCGCAGTTCCGGAACCAAGTCGCCGCGCTCTCAGCCTCCTCCCGGAAAGGTATTCGCGCTGCACTCAGAGCCGGAAGTCGGCCGGAAGTGGGGTAGCGCCAGTGTCTTGTGATGCAAATAGTCAGCTGATTGTGTAGGTGAACTGTTAGTTGTGATGATGGATCAGTACTGGGCTCTGCTTGTGTCTCTGCTGCTGGTGACGGTTGCGCAGGAAGGGTCTGGCGATAAAGTGAGTCCTGGGTCGGGCCTAGTGATTGTGGGCAAGTTGGGGAAGGGCTTGGGGGTCAGTGGAAGAAACACTGGAGTGTGTGGGGTTAGTTTGTGTCTGTAGGAGGGTCAGTTAGTGTCAGTGACTGGTGGGGGGAGGGGTCAGGACTGACAGGGACAAGTTATTTCACAACTGCTTCTGAAATGCAGGAAAATCTGCCCAAACCTCTAGCCCATCAGCCCCCACAATCCTCCTGCCCAGGGCTCTCATGTCTTATTTCCAACACCAACACCTACAGTGTCACCGGCCCTACACCGGCCCAACACTGGCCCTACACCGGCCCTTCACCTACACTAGCCCAACACTGGCCCTACACCAGCCAAACACCGGCCCAACACTGGCCCTACACCGGCCCAACACCTACACAGGCCCTTCACCTACACCGGCCCTACACCGTCCCAACACCTACACTAGCCCAACACTGGCCCTACACCAGCCAAACACCGGCCCAACACTGGCCCTACACCGGCCCAACACCTACACAGGCCCTTCACCTACACCGGCCCTACACCGTCCCAACACCTACACTAGCCAAACACTGGCCCTACACCTACACTGGCCCTACACCAGCCCTGGGTAACTCCCACTGCATGCTGCGTACTGTAGTCTTACATTAAATTTGGTGGTCAGCAAATTGGTAAACAAAAACTACATTACCCAAAATGCATTGGGAGACGCAGGATTGACACATTAGGTCAAGAAAAACTTTGGATGGTTTCCAAAGTACAAACCAGCCAAAGGCCCAAAAAGTACCGAAAATCTGTACCTTGGCTAGTTTATACTTTCAAAACCCGACTGGACTTTAAATGCGTAGCCCAATTTGGCTAAAAAACTGCCAACCTGGCAACCGTGCCCCTGCCAAAAATGGATCAGAAGCCCCTGACCAACTGCAGGGCTGCAATCATGTGACTTCCTGTATCATTAATCAGCTCATGTAGATTAGAGGGGACTGTTACCCCCAGGGGACGTGGCAGAACTGTGACCCAGATGTTTCCCCCGGGTGTTGGGCCCCAATAAAAGGAAATGACCGATGTGGGAAACAGAAATGTCTGTTGTGTTCCAGCAGGACAGCGGCAGCTCAGTGGACGCTCGGTGCAAATGTATTTGTCCCCCCTACAAGGACAAGAAAGGAAATATATACAATAAAAATGTGACCCAGAAAGACTGGTAAGTGTTTCCTTCATTGGGGAGAACTTTCTCTATTGCACCCCTTATTATTATTCCGAGGTGTAAGGGGAACAGAATTAAGATTCAACTGAATATCCCATTTATTTATATTTATACGGGTGCAAGTGTAGGATTTGGTTCTGTATTCGGTCGAATCTTTCTCGAAGGATTTGGGGGTTCGGCCGAATCCAAAATAGTGGATTGAGTGCAGCCCTACAATTTTTTTTCAAATCTCTTTGTATAATAAGGGATACAGAAAGAAAAAGGAGGGGGAAAAAAGAAAAGCATGAACATTTTTATGCAAACGAGGTTACTTTGTACTGGGGATGCACCAAATCCACTATTTTGGATGCAGCGGAACCCTGAATCGATTGCGAAAGATTCAGCCGAATACTGAACCAAATCCTAATTTGCATATGCAAATTAGGGGTGGGGCAGGGAAATCATTTTTTACCTCCTTGTTTTGTGGAAAACTTGAATGGCGGGCAGACACCGCTCCGGAACCCCAAAATCATTCAGTCAGTGGAATCCAGGAGCCAAAATCTTTATTTTACATTATGTATAAAAGATAAAAGCCTGACGCGTTTCGTGTCCCTCAAGGACACTTAATCATAGGCTGATTCCTTGTTTTGTGACAGTCATATGATTTCCCTCAACCCCCTAATTTGCATATGCAAATTAGGATTCAGATTCAGTTTGGCCGGGCAGAAGGATTAGGCCAAACCCAAATCCTACTGAAAAAGGCCGAATCCTGAACTGAATCCTGGACGGTGAATCCCTACTTTGTACAAATAAAAGCTGACAACAAATCATTACTATGTTATACCATTTTGTTATGGGAAAAACAAGAGAATAATAAAGAAAACTGGATTTAAAGGGGCACACACACAGTATAAATATATGTATTGTGTTGTGCAGTGACTGTCTCCATGTGGTGGATCCTATGCCGGTTCCGGGGGCCGATGTCGAGGCTTATTGTCTGCGCTGTGAGTGTAAATATGAAGAGAGAAGCTCCTCCACCATCAAGGTAATGACCCCCTTTCCCATAAATTATAACCAGCCTGGAAATAGACTCAGTCAAACTCCAGAACCAATAGAACTAAGGACCAACAATTGCATTAAAGCCCAATATCCTTATATGAGCATATTGGGGGGGAAAGATGCAGCAAACAAGCAGATCTTATGCTGTATGGCCGCCTTTATTCCCTGAACCAATCACATGGGTCGGCTGCAGCCAATAAGGTTATTGCTGCTCATTCTACCCATTGGCACTAGAATGATTTTCTAAAACAAAGCCGTTCTCTTTGGCTTTTATTAATGGGATTATAAAACTGTTTCGGCAAGGCTGAAACTGCAGGGGGATCCAGTAAGGAGTTCAGACAAGGTGGAGGCTATAAAGCCAAATATAAATGAGACGTACACTAATCAGCATTGATAGAACTCAGGGGTGGGTGGGTCACAGCTCATGGGGCTCAGGCTGGTAGCCGGGCAGTGGTGTGGGTATAAAATATGACTTTCCCATGTGCCCTTGCTCAGGTGACTATTATAATCTACCTGTCTGTGCTGGGGATGCTCCTGCTCTACATGTTCTACCTGACCATAGTGGAACCCATATTAAAGAGGAAGCTGTTTGGTCATTCTCAGCTCATACAGAGTGAAGATGATGTGGGGGTAAGTCTCAGCTTTATAATTGGAGTAGACCTGTCAATCATCCACTGGCACCGCCCCACCTGCGCTGTATATTTGTATTTATACATATGGGAGGAGGGAGGTGCCATATTGATTCCCTTAGACAGTACAGTATGAGGGTATAGCTTATTGTGTGCCCAGAACATTCCTTCTCTGTATATTTGTATTTATACATATGGGAGGAGGAGGTGCCATATTGATTCCCTTAGACAGTACAGTATGAGGGTATAGCTTATTGTGTGCCCAGAACATTCCTTCTCTGTATATTTGTATTTATACATATGGGAGGAGGAGGTGCCATATTGATTCCCTTAGACAGTACAGTATGAGGGTATAGCTTATTGTGTGCCCAGAACATTCCTTCTCTGTATATTTGTATTTATACATATGGGAGGAGGAGGTGCCATATTGATTCCCTTAGACAGTACAGTATGAGGGTATAGCTTATTGTGTGCCCAGAACATTCCTTCTCTGTATATCTGGATAGAGTGTGGGTTTATTAATGATTGAATATATCAAATAACCAATAATCTGGTGTCTGTGTTTCCAAAGCAGCTGATCTCAGTCTCTGTATTTACAATAATCAGACTGTGCAGACTCTTAGCTAAATATCAGTAGTATTGTTCTATTAGTGCTTGGGGGGGGGGTATCTCTCGGGGTGATTTGTCGGATAGATGTTGGGGGGGGGGAATAGGATTGTGAATGTTTATTTGTCCTGTTCTGTCTCATCACAGTCACTAATTATATAATGGGAATCTCTGGCACTCACTGAATTAAGCTGTCACTGATTCTAATAGAGGCCGGGGAATATAATTAGGGGTTTCTTAATTAGTGTCCTTGTCCTTCTGTAACTCCTGTTTCATTCAGTCTTATTAGAAACTAAATAGTGTTAAATGAACACAGTCGAGGAGAATCAGATTGAAAGAAATGTTTGGTTTGCCATAAAGCAGGACAGGACTGCTGCTTACAATGGGGATCAGATAGGATCTGTGCAGCCACTGGGACAGAATGTTCTGTTATACAGATAGCTAGAATCTCAGCTGCCATAAAGCAGGACAGGACTGCTGCTTACAATGGGGATCAGATAGGATCTGTGCAGCCACTGGGACAGAATGTTCTGTTATACAGATAGCTAATGGATGGGATACAGCAGTCTATGACATGTGAGTGTTAGTTCTGCAGGACAGTCGTACATACAGGGTTGGTATATTTTGGCTCGGTGCCCGGTCCCTTGTGTTCCTACAAATATCAGGAAACATTATCGGGGGGCGGATAAGTAAGTGGGAAGCACAAAGGGATCTGTGTTTGGTGTTTTGCACTTGCTCCAGGTGCAACTATAAATTCTCATTTAACCCTGTATTTAATAATATTAACTCCTTAATCGGCTGCTAAATGAAAGATAAAGTGAGTGTGCTGAGCTTGAGAGATGGGGTCTGTATAGTAGAATTGTTAATAAATCTGATTGTGTTTGTCGCTCAGGATCACCAGCCCTTCGCTAATGCCCACGACGTACTGGCGAGATCAAGGAGTCGGGCCAATGTGCTGAACAAGGTGGAGTCTGCGCAGCAACGCTGGAAGCTGCAGGTGCAGGAGCAGCGCAAGTCCGTTTTCGACCGCCATGTTGTGCTGAGTTAATTGGGTCGGACAAGAAGAACCAGATTCCGAGATCCCGGCGTCGTCCGTCCTTCTGCCCAATGAAAAGGCTGGTTTTCTGCCCAGAGCTTGACATTAGCGCCCTCTGTGGGCAAAGTGACTGAAGATTCTGTAAATAATGGGTTAATGTTATTGATGATTAAATTATTGCTGTAGCTCCGCCCCCCCAACTAATTAGCTCACATTCTGCAGCTTCATTTAATGAACGGTTGCTAATTAGCGCTGCTGCTCGTTTTGCCTCCGCGCGCGGTGCTCAGACGCTGCTGTTTCAGTGGAAATGACGCTGTATTGCTGCCCGGGCAGGAGTCGCAATTCACTGTTACTAACGAGCTGCGGAGAATGGGGGTCATTCACTACCTGCTTTTTTTGTGCAAAATTACGTTTAATAGCATTTTTGGGGTTGACCCACAGAGCTAACACACTAGTTCCTGCTCCTGGGAAACTCTGTTCTCCTTGGTCAGGAAGAGGGTGGGGCTTGGCCTTACGTCCTTGTGCTGGGCTGTTCTCTTTCCCATGGATAGGCAGGGGGTGGAGCATAGTCCTTCCTGTTTCTGGGCTGATTTCTTTCCTATGGTTCTGATAGTTGCTGGGAAGTTCATTAAAGGGGTTGTTCACCTTTGAGTTACCTGTTAGTAGGATGTAGAGAGGGACATTCTGAGATAATTTGCAATTGGTTTTCATTTTTTATTATTTGTGGTTTTTGACTTTTTATTTATCTTTTTATTCAGCAGCTCTCCAGTTTCAGCCATCAGGTTACTAGGGTCCTAATTCCCCTAGCAACCATGCATGATTTGAATGAATAGGAGAGGCCTGAATAGAAAGAGGAGGAATAACCCTGTTTGAAAGCTGGAAAGAGTCAGAAGATGAAGGAGGCAGATAATTAAAAAACGAAAAAATGAAGACTAATTGAAAGAATTAGCATTTCCATAACAGTAAAAGTTAAATTAAAGGTGAAGCACCTCATTAAGCTGAGGGAAGAGGAGTTACGTAGGCAGGTGCTTCCAGGGTTAAAATGACACAACCTGTAGGACTCGCGCATCACTTTATATTTGGGTCCGAGATATCTTTGGTCCGGCACCACGTGGGTAAATGAGGTGGGTTTAGTTTTATGTTTGTTTTGTGTCTTGAGCTCTAATTCCCGACGGGCTGTTTTCCTCCCTCTTGTCACCTGTGAGTCTCCCCCAGTCTGCAGTTGGTTTCGATTAGTGATGTGCAGGTCAGATAAAATCCAACCCGCTCCCGACTTCCGGGTTCCTTTCATAAATCCGTGCCCGCCCCTTTGATGATGTAACAAAAGGGGCGGGGCGAGTATGCGCACGTCTATAAAAAAGAAAGACGGAAGCTGTCAGTGCAAGGTGGCGGTTCGGGAGAGCAGGAAGAAGAGCTCAGCCTGGACCCGCCCATTATCCACCAATGGTCGCACATCCCTAGTTTTGATCTCTAATGCCCGACGGGCTGTTTTCCTCCCTCTTGTCACCTATCAATCTCCCCCAGTCCCATGTCTAAACTCAGACAGGATTACACTCTCTTGGCTTCTGTTCTCTCCCTTTTCCCAAAACGCCTTTCAATGCCTTGTCTTCTGCAGACTGTATTCCTTAATTCCTTAGTCCCGCCCCTTCCCTCAGAATGTATTCCTTCCCATTGGCTCCTAACCCTTACATTCCTGCTTTTACTTGTTTTTTATCTACTTTGGAATATCTCTAAATTGCCGCCCTCTCGTGTCTCTTCTCTTGCTAGAAAGCAACCGACCCTTCCTTGAACCTATCTAGTGTATCTGCCAGTACCGCTCTTGCTTTAAAGAAACGAACAGCAACAAAAAATGCTCATGTAGAGTTCCAATAAATAGCCACGGTGGGCAGCCAATCACACTGAAGGGGGGGGGCAGCCAATCACACTGAAGGGTGGGTGGGGGGGCAGCCAATCACACTGAAGTGGGGCAATAGGGCTCAGTTGCACTGGTCTGTATACAGGGCTGTGGGCTGAAACCTCTCCTATAAACAGATAAATGCCTTTGCACAGGGCAGGGTGGGGGGCAATAATATCCCAAGGATCAATGAGGGGCACTGGGCAGGGGTGAGTGATAATGTGGGAGCCAATGGCGGGACTTACAGTATAGATTCAGATATAAATCAATCGCTCACTACAACTATTGTTATACTGGGAAGGATACGGCTCAGAGACCTTGTTTATCTTCAAAAACCGACAACTCCCCTGTTGCCAATAACCTTCATTTTTTTTTTATACCTTATGTAAACGAAAAGGCTCAGTTCCTGCTGTAAATTGATTGGGGCAAATCTCATTAATGGGTGATATTTATTGGCCAGATATTGATTGGCCAGATATTGATTGGAGCAACAGCACTGCCAGCACTTTTAGTGAAAACAAGTGTATACAGTTACTTCACTTGCTAAGACTAATCCCCAATTTTATTTATATATCTATCTATCTATCTATCCATCCATCCATCCATCCATCCATCCATCCATCCATCCATCTATCTATATATATAGATATATATGTATTTCAATAGAAAAATGAATGACCATAAAAAGAACTAAAAATGAGGAACTAACTGCTCCACTGGTAAAGACTAATCCAAAATTTTTTTTTAACTATATCAAAGGTAAAGGATGTAAGTGTGGTGATACCATTACAAAATGGTGTTATTCGGGTTACAAGGGCTTAAAAAGTCAATATGCTAAATCAGTTATTTTTCCGGGTCTTCCAATAGTAACTCTATGCACTAGTAAATCAGTCATCTAATTTGCACTTCAACGTTTCAATGTATCATTAAGTACAAATGCCTTATTTCTATGCAGATAACCCCAGTCATGGATAGTTTTATCTACGCTCTTCTAGAGATTTTACCTGTAGAGCCACAAAATATTAGGAATGTGTCTGTGCCAGTTTGTGTGAATCCTATTGCCCCATACCCACAAGACGGCACTCAGCTTTCCTGCACCACCCACCAGACCAGCCCTGAAAAGTCTTAGTGCCCATTCCCTACTATCCCGCCCCAAATATGGCAAATACAATGGTTGCTATGGGCCTGCCTATGTCTGAAAAAGGAATGAGAGGCAGAGAGTGTCAATGAGGGCTACACCAAGCTCAGGAGACAACTGCTCCAGGAAGGTGCAGACCCTCCCAGCAGCAATCTGCTATATCCACCACCTACAGGAGGTCCTGAGTTGAAAGCAGGGTGCAGATCCAAGGGTCGTCACCCAGGAACATCGCAATGGAAGATACGCATCCAATGGCCAACAGAAGAGGTCCTCCCATGTCTAGAAGAAGACACTCTAGCATACAATATGATGATATTTCACTCCCTAGCAGGAACCTTATCCGTATATAACACAAGTTCATTATGAAGATGATGCGAAGACAAATGCGAGGCAATATGGTATTGTATCAGGCAAACATGGAGTTCTTCTCAAAGAGGTTTTATCTCCTCTGATCCATATGAATATGTTGTAGAACACTTGACTCTGAGTCACATGATGGGGCTGCTGTTTGTTGCGGATGAATTATTCAACATTGATGGTAATTAAAATATTAAAATGTAATTAAGAATATTATTTGCATATATAGTGGAAACTTTTTTCTTTACTAGATTTTGGCAATTTTTCTCATGAGGCTGAAGCAGAACCAAAGCAAAACTACAGTAGTACTTGGGAAGAGTCGGGAATATTAGGTATAGTAGGGCAAGAGGGAGACAGTAGGGCAAGAGGGAGACAGTAGGGCAAGATGGAGACAGTAGGACAAGATGGAGACAGTAGGACAAGAGGGAGACAGTGGGGCAAGAGGGAGACAGTGGGGCAAGAGGGAGACAGTGGGGCAAGAGGGAGACAGTAGGACAAGATGGAGACAGCAGGACAAGATGGAGACAGCAGGACAAGATGGAGACAGCAGGACAAGATGGAGACAGCAGGACAAGATGGAGACAGCAGGGCAAGATGGAGACAGCAGGACAAGATGGAGACAGCAGGACAAGATGGAGACAATAGGCAAAGGTTTTGTCATTCAGTTGTAACATAAGCAAGAAGTTACCATGTCACAACACAAGGACCTGTTCTCCAGGGAAACCTCAGTCTTTACAGTCAGCCATAGTTTCCAGCTCATTAATCTCTTTCATGGGGACAGGTTGCTAATGTTAAATAAAATACTCAGCCTACAGGGGCAGCACAAAAACTCTTCTATTAGTTATTACTCACATCCAACAATTCTGTGTCATTTATCCCTCTTTCCCATAGCCAGACAATGGGGGCCACTAACCTCTATGGGCCACAGAAAAGCTAAACTGGGGTCTAACTTCTTACTTTTCTGATCTCCTCCACCTATTTCAGTAACTTACCCTTTAAGCCTTCACTCTCTGAGCTACTTCACAACATAATATATAAAGCAGAAGAGTCTGGAGCAGAAACGTCCCCTGCTGGTAAAGTCTTTGTACTGCAGATATTCTCCGGCCTGTAACTGAGCTGCCCAGGAGCTGCCATAGTAACTCACATTCCTGCTATAGTAACAGCCAAACAATACACCGGCCCTTGGAGATCACTCAGTCTTCTGCGAGACACTCACAACACAGGCCATTCCCACACTGAACCGGATCCTTCTCTCTCTGGTAAGAGACCTCAGCGCTACTACTCTCCTTTCTATTAACATGACAGCCCCCACTTTTCCTGCTGACCCCCAATATGTTTTCCCAGTAGTTTTAATGCTAACAACATAGTATTAGTTTATTAGTATTAGTTTATATAGTGTATAGTAGTCTGTAGTTGATGCCTGTAGTAGGGAGAGATGGTGCCTATAGTAACAGTGGATAATAGTCTCTGGGAAGGGAGTGTGACTGTGGGATAGCAGGTATAGTAGGGAGAGATGGTGCCTATAGTAACAGTGGATAATAGTCTCTGGGAAGGGAGTGTGACTGTGGGATAGCAGGTATAGTAGGGAGAGATGGTGCCTATAGTAACAGTGGATAATAGTCTCTGGGAAGGGAGTGTGACTGTGGGATAGCAGGTATAGTAGGGAGAGATGTGTCTATAGTAACAGTGGATAATAGTCTCTGGGAAGGGAGTGTGACTGTGGGATAGCAGGTATAGTAGGAGAGATGGTGCCTATAGTAACAGTGGATAATAGTCTCTGGGAAGGGAGTGTGACTGTGGGATAGCAGGTATAGTAGGAGAGATGGTGCCTATAGTAACAGTGGATAATAGTCTCTGGGAAGGGAGTGTAACTGTGGGATAGCAGGTATAGTAGGGAGAGATGTGTCTATAGTAACAGTGGATAATAGTCTCTGGGAAGGGAGTGTGACTGTGGGATAGCAGGTATAGTAGGGAGAGATGGTGCCTATAGTAACAGTGGGATAATAGTCTCTGGGAAGGGAGTGCGACTGTGGGATAGCGGGTATAGTAGGGAGAGATGGTGCCTATAGTAACAGTGGGATAATAGTCTCTGGGAAGGGAGTGTGACTGTGGGATAGCAGGTATAGTAGGGAGAGATGGTGCCTATAGTAACAGTGGATAATAGTCTCTGGGAAGGGAGTGTGACTGTGGGATAGCAGGTATAGTAGGGAGAGATGGTGCCTATAGTAACAGTGGGATAATAGTCTCTGGGAAGGGAGTGTGACTGTGGGATAGCAGGTATAGTAGGGAGAGATGGTGTCTATAGTAACAGTGGATAATAGTCTCTGGGAAGGGAGTGTGACTGTGGGATAGCAGGTATAGTAGGAGAGATGGTGCCTATAGTAACAGTGGATAATAGTCTCTGGGAAGGGAGTGTGACTGTGGGATAGCAGGTATAGTAGGAGAGATGGTGCCTATAGTAACAGTGGATAATAGTCTCTGGGAAGGGAGTGTGACTGTGGGATAGCAGGTATAGTAGGGAGAGATGTGTCTATAGTAACAGTGGATAATAGTCTCTGGGAAGGGAGTGTGACTGTGGGATAGCAGGTATAGTAGGGAGAGATGGTGTCTATAGTAACAGTGGATAATAGTCTCTGGGAAGGGAGTGTGACTGTGGGATAGCAGGTATAGTAGGGAGAGATGGTGTCTATAGTAACAGTGGGATAATAGTCTCTGGGAAGGGAGTGTGACTGTGGGATAGCAGGTATAGTAGGGAGAGATGGTGTCTATAGTAACAGTGGATAATAGTCTCTGGGAAGGGAGTGTGACTGTGGGATAGCAGGTATAGTAGGGAGAGATGGTGTCTATAGTAAGAGTGGGATTAAGCTGTTAATATAAATTCATTGAGTTTCCTTTCTCAGAGTGGCTACAGGATGGACAACTGCACGAGGTTCCTGTGCTCCAATCACAAGTATTGCACGGTCGGTTCTACACTCAGCACCCACTTCTGCCACAGTCTTGTTGGACACCCCGAGGCAGTTTGCGGGTGTCCCATCCCACCGCACCCTTGGGTGACCCACCACTCCGCCCCACACAGGTAAACAGAACCCTTCACAGGGTGACATTTCAGGTCAGTAGAATTTAAAGCTACGGGTCAATACTCTGCATGGCTTGTCCTGACTGTTGAAACAATGTAGCCTTTGGGATATGGTGAGGGCCCCCAGCTGTAAGGGAACAGGTTGGACATTCCTCATTATATAACTTTCTTTCCTCCTGGGACCCCGAATTTCATTTATGGCCTGGGGCTTTCTGTCCACTAACTGTGACCCTACTTTTTCTGCAGATATCTGTGTTCAAGTCATTACCCGTGTGTCTCCCATGTGAGCTGTAAGAAGGTGGAGGTGCCCAGTGTGACCCCCTTTCTGCCCACTCTAACGGCACATGAGACGGTGTTGGCACGGAGGAACCACGATGGATTCTATTACCTGGGCTCCATAAAGCAGGAGGTGAGACCATGTTCTACACATGAACCCATTGGGGCACGGGGAGCTCTAGGTCCAGTAATTGTATGTACATCTGCTCTGCAGGAGGAACTCGGGGTGTTCCTGGTGGAGTTTAGCAGTCCATGTGCAGAAGAAGAGAGGTTCCGGTCCAGGCTGCAGAAGACACAAGCCACCGACATTCTCCAGTATTATGAGGCCCTGAGACATTCGGTTCTCCCAGGAGACAACGTGTTGGCCCCTTGGGAACCCGAGTTGGTCAGATACGGACCAGGAACTGTCACTCTGGGTCTCGAAACCAGGGATCCATTAAGAGGTACCGGCAATATACACTATATAAGTAAATATATTCTGTGCATTAAGATAGAAGGAAAGGTAGTGCTGCCATGTTGCTTATTACAGTAATGACACTTTGCTTCTTGTTGCACAAAGCCTGTGAAGATGAGGAGCTGACTGTCAGTTTCTGGAATGGGAAGAAGACAAAGGTTCCCCTGGGAGTGGCAGTTTGGATCTCTCCCTCAGCCTATCGGCGGGTTCTGGACCTGCTCCACCATCCCATCAGCACCACAGACAGGTTCCAGGCCTCAAACTCCACCACCTACGTCATCACAGACCGTTATACCACCGTGCCCGTCTCCATGTGCCCGGCCGAACGCCTCTACAAACACAAACACCACCCCCACGTCACCCATCAGCATTGCTCTTGCTGCTGCTTCCCCACCCACGCCAGGTGCACCTGTTGTCACAACCCCCGGTGTCAGGATTGGTGGCCACTGTCCCCCACCACTACGGTCTACATTAATAGGAGAAAAGGAGATGATGATGATGGAAGAACCTACAGATCTACCAGAAGTGGAAGGGAAAGTCCCAAGCGAGGAGAAACATCTCACTATTCGATTTCCTCTGAAGATGAACTTGATGAAAACGATGATGATGAAGATGAGGAGGGGAGTGACAATGAGACGTGGCTCTCAAAGACCACCCAGACGACATTGGTAGACAGTGGAGTGAATACGGACTCCAGCCTATGGGATAAGCCTCAGCTTGATATTAGTGACCGACCTGAATGGAAGTACTGGAAACACAACCAGCCGGAGCCATTCTATAGGAAACCAGGTATGTCTTGCACCTCTTAGTCATTATGTTACCCCTCACCAGTGGTACCCTCTGTCAGTTCTAGGGGTCCATACTGCAGAGGTAATATGGGGGTTTAGAGGGTGAGTTAGGCCTAGTTCCTAAGCGCTGGGTTACAAGGAACAACAGAGAGAACGTTAAGCAGTGGGCAAGTGCCCTCTCAGATGGTTTGACATACACAGACTGGGCAAATGCTACATGGCTAACATCAATGGCTCTAGTAAAACAGGGTGGTTATATGTACAGGAACGATGCCCTCGTCTCAGAACCTTCTCAATTGGGCCACTTGGCCTGCCACTCATCATGAAACCTCAGCCTTATCTTATTGGCCCATTGTCTCTGCATTTCTATTCTATTTGTTCTGTGCCAAAACCTTGCTTCACCCCTTCTCTGTCTTCTCCTTTCTAGACTTGTTGCCTTCTGCCTTTCTCTGACCCTCTCCTCCCATCACTTTCTCATTTCTTTTCTTCTACCCTTTCCACCACTTCACCAACTTTCTCTTACTCGTCTTCCAAAATGTGTCTTTTCCTTTCATCATATTCTTCCTTCCCTTCTTCCAGATTTCCTTCTTCTCTTAACAAACCTCTTCTCCCTTTATTTATCTGTCCCCTCATTCTCCTGTACCCCTCTTCTGGTCTTTCCCCTTCCATCCTCTGCAATCCCATCTTTACCAGATTTTCTTCTGCTTCTCCATTCCTTCTGTCGTCTTCTTCTGTATTGTCTTCTTCAACCTGCCCCCTTAGCATTTCTCCTTTGGTTTTTCCTTTGTACCCTTCACTCTATTCTCCCCTTTTCTTCGGATGCCTCTTCCTTTCCTTTAGCTCCCCTGTATGTTCTCCTCCATTCTCCTTCTCTCTATTCTCTTCTGCCAGTTTCTACCCAAGGCCACATTTCCCTCTCTCTCTCTCCAACTCTCTTCTGTCTTTTTATTCTCTTCTCCATTTTCCTTTCAATTTTCTTTCCATGTACATTAGCAGTGTGTCCTCCTGTGAATTATGAGGATACTATCTGTTGTAAATAAATCTGCTTTTCTGCCCACTTTAAATTAATTCACCCCAAAATAAGACCCCAATTTAGACTGTGCTTCACTCACAGCCCAGGCCCAGCTCAGTTACCCTCCACGAGTGTTCCATTAACTCCATTTGAGGCAAATTGGAGAGGCTTTAATCGAATGGGTTTTGCCTTCTTCTGGATCAACTGACAGTTAGGCAGGTTATACAGACTTAATGTTGAACTTGATGGACATGTGTCTTTTTTAAACCTGACTTACTATGTTACTATGTATAATGGAACTGCAGTACTTAAGCGGATACCTTGATCCCCATGTTCTGTTGGTTTATAAGGAAGCAGAGTTTCTCAGCAGAAAATGGACAAACCAGATTCCAGGGCCCCGGTCTCCGACACAGCGGGACTGGCCAATCAAGGCGCCCTGTTTGATACAATCAGTGATGCCCCGCCCAGGAGACTTACAGTGAGGGATCTATTAATTCACAAGGACTTTAATCCCTCCTACAGGGTAAGTACAAACTCCATTTGCATCAGATAGAGCAGCACTTGTGCCTTGCTTTATGGCTGAGATTTTAGCTTTTATCCTCCTTATTTCCAGCCACAGGCCCCCCCACTGCTCCAAAGTCTGGGAAAAACAGAACAGGAAAAACTGATTCGTCAACAATCTATTCTAGAGAAAAAGCAGAAGAACAAGATCCGACACATGGAATGGGAACAGACGAGAGAGAAGCAAGTGGAGCAAAAGTACAGCGACAGTCAAGAGATACACAGGTACCCTGAACCCCAGGAATAGCTGTACCCCAACTCTGTACAGAACCAATATGGCACCTCCTACCCGTATGTATAAATACAAATATACAGAGAAGGAATGTTCTGGGCACACAATAAGCTATACCCTCATACTGTACTGTCTAAGGGAATCAATATGGCACCTCCCTCCTCCCATATGTATAAATACAAATATACAGAGAAGGAATGTTCTGGGCACACAATAAGCTATACCCTCATACTGTACTAAGGGAATCAATATGGCACCTCCTCCTCCCATATGTATAAATACAAATATACAGAGAAGGAATGTTCTGGGCACACAATAAGCTATACCCTCATACTGTACTGTCTAAGGGAATCAATATGGCACCTCCTCCTCCCATATGTATAAATACAAATATACAGAGAAGGAATGTTCTGGGCACACAATAACACACTGTACTGTTTGTATGGAAGGAAGAAGACATTGCAGCGCTTGCACAATGAGGAGCTGAAGTTGAAGGAAGAAGAGAAGAGACAGGGGCAAAGCAGGAGGGCTAAGAATGAGTTGAGGGAACAGAAGGAGAGTCGCTTTCAGACTTTGGCTGCAGAGGAGAAACAGAGAGAGAAGCGCAGGTTGGATCATCTCAGACACGTTCGGGAGAAGATTGACCTAAAGGAATATGAGAAATGTGCAGCCAATGAGCTGAAAGAAGCGGAGATTGTGGTAAGTTAAAAGAGTGGGGGTCACATTACAGCCGAGCCGACAGGAGTGTGAGTGACGGTTGAGTGGGAGAGAGGTTTGTACAAGTCATTCTGATTGGGTGAGACATTTGGCAGTGAGTGGGATGGAGCAGACTGTATGGATAGAGGGTTGGGGGGGGACAGTTTATGAATCAGAAAGGGTTAAATACACAGATATAAATGGGGGCTGCCCGCGGGTATAACCCTGACCCCCAAGTCTCTCTCCTCTGAGTGCAGGATTCCCGCAGGCGGAGGGTGGACAATCACTACAAAGAAGTGGCGGAAAAAGTCTTCCAGGTGGAGCAGCAGAAAACCCAACGAAGCGGAAGGAACAAGGTTGAGGTTTAATTGCCGGGATCAGATGTGAATGTCAGCACTTTAATCCTCAGGGCACTTATTCCTATGCAATTCCACTGTAGCAGCCTGTCCAGAGCTAAATTAGATTGTCAGCTCTTATGTCAAGTGATTTACAACCCTCGGCATCCACCGACAGGCTTCAGACCCGTGTTCTGCCCCAAACATCAGACAACAACTCTGCAGATCACAGGGAAGGCACCATGAGGTTCTCCAGTTACTGGAAACATTGAAATGAAATGTTATTTATATTTAATGTGAGAGAAAGCTGGAAATCTGTGTAAATGTCTTTCCTAATGTAATTCCCAGGAGACTCCTTGTTACTGTTCCATGTTAGACTGTCGTGGGACTAAATAAGTAACTGAATAAAGGTCGATCAACTGCACATCAAAATCCATGGAAAGAGATTTCTGTAGGAAAATTATAATATGAGTAAATGTCCTAGGGCATGATAGAGACTGTTGAACAGTTGAACAAGATGGAGACAGTTGAACAAGATGAAGACAGTAGGGCATGATAGAGACTGCAGGACACGATAGAGACTGTAGGGCAAGATGGAGACAGTAGAGCAAGATGGAGACAGTAGAACAAGATGGAGAGAGTAGGACAAGATGGAGACAGTAGAACAAGATGGAGACAGTTGAACAAGATGGAGACAGTTGAACAAGATGGAGACAGTTGAACAAGATGGAGAGAGTAGGACAAGATGGAAACAGTAGGGCAAGATGGAAACAGAAGGGCAAGATGGAGACAGTAGGGCAAGATGGAGACAGTAGGCAAAGATGGAGAGAGTAGGACAAGATGGAGACAGTTGAAAAAGATGGAGACAATAGGGCAAGATGGAGACAGTAGGGCAAGATGGAAACATTAGGACAAGATGGAAACAGTAGGACAAGATGGAAACAGTAGGACAAGATGGAGACAGTAGCCAATATGGAGACAGTAGGGCAAGATGGAGACAGTAGGGCAAGATGGAGACAGTAAGCCAAGATGGAGACAGTAGGGCAAGATGGAGACAGTAGGGCAAGATGGAGACAGTAGGGCAAGATGGAGACAATAGGGCAAGATGGAGACAGTAGGGCAAGATGAAGACAGTAGGACAAGATGGAGACAATAGGGCAAGATGGAGACAGTAGGGCAAAATGGAGACAGTAGGGCAAGATGGAGACAGTAGGGCAAGATGGAGACAGTAGGGCAAGATGGAGACAGTAGGGCAAGATGGAGACAGTAGGACAAGATGGAGACAGTAGGGCAAGATGGAGACAGTAGGGCAAGATGGAGACAGTAGGGCAAGATGGAGACAGTAGGACAAGATGGAGAGGTCTGAGAGTCACCGCCATTCCCAGCACAGGATGGATAATACACGTGTCTATACAAGAGACCTGAGAATTTCCTCTAGGAAACAGCGAAACCAAATCTCAGAATTTAAAAAATCTTTATTAAATATAATAGTTATAAAGACAACAATGTGTCTTTAAATAGTGGGAACGGAGCACCAGTCTCCACCGTAACTGGGCAGCAGCGACTGGCACAGCCTCATTGCATTGCTATACATAATAATGATGCCATTCAGCAGCTGCGAACTACAACTCCCAGAATTACTAAATCTTTAGATACTGGAACTTGCATATCACTCTCAGCATGTGATGGGAGGCTCTGTAGCAGCAATACAATAGATGCAGGATGAGTTGCCTTTTAATAGTCAAATACTGCTTAAGATACTGCTATGGGAAGGGTCTCTGGACACTCCTCTGCTCAGCTCTATCTCTTCAGTCACACTGAGCAACACAATTGAACAGAGAAATTAAGTATACGAGGATCTGTCTGGGCACCAGCAGGAGGCCCTCCGTCACACAGTCCAGATATCAGCTGTCATTAACTGCTAATATCATGAAAACAATCATTACTGCAAACTGCAAAAGTGCGGAGAAGGGCATTATGAGTAAATTATACTGGAGGGTTTATGTCCCAAAATTAACAGCGCACCCCACGATAAACGTCCAAAAGTAAATTCAGGACCTCGGATGATTGTCAGTGGACGTTGGGATGGAGTAAAGTCATTCGATTAAAACACAAATAAACAATATAAAGTGCATTTTTCATTAATAGGAAATGTTCATCTCACCCTGATTAGCTCCGGAAATTCAGTTAATTGCACCAATTGTCACCCTGCAACTGGGTGTTTTCCAGGGAGTTCTTAAAAGTTCCTCCGACCAGCGAAGGTGGGAAAGCGTTACTGTCGGACGGGCAGAATCCCCAGCGCTGGGGGAGGGGCATCACAAGCTGAAGGTTAAATCCACGCTTTGTCCGGGGCAAATATTCACCACGTGAGTCTGTCTCTGGGCCCTGGGCAAACCCGCTGAGACACTGTAAGTGCCCGGGGCCACTTCAATAGAGATATCTCGGGGTCTCTCCTGAGTGGTGATGGGGGTGAAGGCCGGTGCATTTGTCTGCTGCAGAATAAAGAGATCAAAGTGACCACTCCCGTATTATTTGTTTCTGTCATGCACACGAGTGTGCACTCACGTGAGTGTGCCATGTTATTTACATCCCTCATAGGGTCAGGAACATTCACACAAGCTCCCTGCTCACCTGAGCGACCCCTCGCTGGGATCCTGTTTGGATGCACTTCCTGCCGTGAAACCTGCACGTGTGCACCACTTCCTGTTGGCTCATCCTGTGATTGGCCAAGCAGTCGTGATACATCTGAAAACAAGGAAACCAGTAAGCAAATGAAAATATTATATACAGGCTATGAACTGTAACACGTGATATACAGGCTATGAACTGTAACACGTGATATAAGGGTTATGAACTGTAACACGTGATATACAGGCTATGAACTGTATGAACTGTAACATGTGATATACAGGCTATGAACTGTAACACCTGATATACAGGCTATGAACTGTAACATGTGATATAAGGGTTATGAACTGTAACACGTGATATACAGGCTATGAACTGTAACACGTGATATACAGGCTATGAACTGTATGAACTGTAACATGTGATATACAGGCTATGAACTGTAACACGTGATATACAGGCTATGAACTGTAACATGTGAAATACAGGCTATGAACTGTAACACCTGATATACAGGCTATGAACTGTAACATGTGATATAAGGGTTATGAACTGTAACACATGATATACAGGCTATGAACTGTAACACGTGATATACAGGCTATGAACTGTAACATGTGATATACAGGCTATGAACTGTAACACGTGATATACAGGCTATGAACTGTAACATGTGAAATACAGGCTATGAACTGTAACACGTGATATAAGGGCTATGAACTGTATGAACTGTAACTTGTGAAATACAGGCTATGAACTGTAACACGTGATATAAGGGCTATGAACTGTAACACATGATATACAGGCTATGAACTGTAACACGTGATATACAGGCTATGGACTGTAACACGTGATATACAGGCTATGAACTGTAACACGTGATATAAGGGCTATGAACTGTAACGTGATATAAGGGTTATGAACTGTAACACGTGATATACAGGCTATGAACTGTAACACGTGATATACAGGCTATGAACTGTATGAACTGTAACATGTGATATACAGGCTATGAACTGTAACACGTGATATACAGGCTATGAACTGTAACATGTGATATACAGGCTATGAACTGTAACATGTGATATACAGGCTATGAACTGTAACATGTGATATACAGGCTATGAACTGTTACATGTGATATACAGGCTATAAACTGTAACACGTGATATACAGGCTATAAACTGTAACACGTGATATACAGGCTATGAACTGTTACATGTGATATACAGGCTATAAACTGTAACACGTGATATACAGGCTATGAACTGTAACACGTGATATACAGGCTATGAACTGTAACATGTGATATACAGGCTATGAACTGTTACATGTGATATACAGGCTATAAACTGTAACACGTGATATACAGGCTATGAACTGTAACATGTGATATACAGGCTATGAACTGTTACATGTGATATACAGGCTATAAACTGTAACACGTGATATACAGGCTATGAACTGTAACACGTGATATACAGGCTATGAACTGTAACATGTGATATACAGGCTATGAACTGTTACATGTGATATACAGGCTATAAACTGTAACACGTGATATACAGGCTATGAACTGTAACATGTGATATACAGGCTATAAACTGCTCTGTAGCCTCTTACAGGTGACAAGTGGTACTGCAAGTGACACCGTTTGGCTCATTTATAAACACTGGGCAAATTTGCACCTGGGCAACCAATCAGTGATTAGCTTTTTTCAGACAGCTGCAGGTTGAACACTGAATACAATCATCTGATTGGTTGCCAAGGGTTACTGCCCAGGAGCAAATTTGCCCACTGTTTATAAATGACCCCCAGTGACTTCTGCATGAGCTGGATTATATTTTTAATGGCCACGGGATTCTTTTGGCTTGTAAAGTTGTTGGGAGGCAATAGAAATAAAAAAAAAAGTGGTTACGGCGCACTGCTGGGTGGTTTGGCGCATGAAGTCGGCCATCACTGCAAACGCTTCTTCCAGTGTAGCACCTTCCTCTGCAGCCTGCGACCGAGACAGAATATTTCATTTAAATATCAATAGTGACATATATAATGTATATAATCAACTGTGAGTCAGACTCACTTACCTCTATAAGCTCCGCCTCCTGCGGCCCTCCTTCCCATGAACAGGACCAGCCCACTTCCCTGCACCTCACTCTCTCCAGCAACTCCCGGCCAAGCTCAGCCGATCGATTCAGTGAGTCTTCCATGCGTCTGTATCGGCCGTCCATTGGGCACAAGCTGCGCGCTGGGGGGGGGGGAGAGACGAGGGCAATGAGAATATTCTGTATGTGCCGCTCACCTACCCCATAAGGTTATAGTGTTGGTTCAGTCCAGAAAGGAAAAAGTTTGGGAACCCCTCTCAGCAGGGCCGGACTGGGAGTAAAAAGCAGCCCTGGCAAAAAAAATCAAAGCAGCCCACATAGAAATGCATGCTGGTCTTTTATTTACACACAATATTATATATATATATTATAAGTCATAAACAAATGCAAAAGGAGTACATTTTAGTTTCTGGGCTTGCGCTAAAGGAGAACTAATAATGCATCCTATAAGATACATACCAATGGACATTTCAATTTATATTTGCTTATCATTTACAGTAGGGGGTACATTATCCCTTATAATACATGAGTGATACTCAGAGTTCCCTGTATAACTCAGCCTGCAGCCTTGTGCCTTTATATGGTCACAGAACAACCCCTCAGTGACTTCTAATATCCTTATCATTTACAGTAGGGGGTACATTATCCCTTATAATACATGAGTGATACTCAGAGTTCCCTGTATAACTCAGCCTGCAGCCTTGTGCCTTTATATGGTCACAGAACAACCCCTCAGTGACTTCTAATATCCTTATCATTTACAGTAGGGGGTACATTATCCCTTATAATACATGAGTGATACTCAGAGTTCCCTGTATAACTCAGCCTGCAGCCTTGTGCCTTTATATGGTCACAGAACAACCCCTCAGTGACTTCTAATATCCTTATCATTTACAGTAGGGGGTACATTATCCCTTATAATACATGAGTGATACTCAGAGTTCCCTGTATAACTCAGCCTGCAGCCTTGTGCCTTTATATGGTCACAGAACAACCCCTCAGTGACTTCTAATATCCTTATCATTTACAGTAGGGGGTACATTATCCCTTATAATACATGAGTGATACTCAGAGTTCCCTGTATAACTCAGCCTGCAGCCTTGTGCCTTTATATGGTCACAGAACAACCCCTCAGTGACTTCTAATATCCTTATCATTTACAGTAGGGGGTACATTATCCCTTATAATACATGAGTGATACTCAGAGTTCCCTGTATAACTCAGCCTGCAGCCTTGTGCCTTTATATGGTCACAGAACAACCCCTCAGTGACTTCTAATATCCTTATCATTTACAGTAGGGGGTACATTATCCCTTATAATACATGAGTGATACTCAGAGTTCCCTGTATAACTCAGCCTGCAGCCTTGTGCCTTTATATGGTCACAGAACAACCCCTCAGTGACTTCTAATATCCTTATCATTTACAGTAGGGGGTACATTATCCCTTATAATACATGAGTGATACTCAGAGTTCCCTGTATAACTCAGCCTGCAGCCTTGTGCCTTTATATGGTCACAGAACAACCCCTCAGTGACTTCTAATATCCTTATCATTTACAGTAGGGGGTACATTATCCCTTATAATACATGAGTGATACTCAGAGTTCCCTGTATAACTCAGCCTGCAGCCTTGTGCCTTTATATGGTCACAGAACAACCCCTCAGTGACTTCTAATATCCTTATCATTTACAGTAGGGGGTACATTATCCCTTATAATACATGAGTGATACTCAGAGTTCCCTGTATAACTCAGCCTGCAGCCTTGTGCCTTTATATGGTCACAGAACAACCCCTCAGTGACTTCTAATATCCTTATCATTTACAGTAGGGGGTACATTATCCCTTATAATACATGAGTGATACTCAGAGTTCCCTGTATAACTCAGCCTGCAGCCTTGTGCCTTTATATGGTCACAGAACAACCCCTCAGTGACTTCTAATATCCTTATCATTTACAGTAGGGGGTACATTATCCCTTATAATACATGAGTGATACTCAGAGTTCCCTGTATAACTCAGCAGTACTAGACGTATGCAAGTGAAGTGCGCAGCACAGGGCTGAGGGGCTATTTCGGTGGGGCCCCTTAGACTGAGTTGCCAACTGACATACCACAGGGACTGCAGTCTCTGTTTCTCTCCTGCTAACTGTTGCCGAAACCCTGCCTTTGTACTTTTTGTACTTTATACCTCTCTTCCTTGTTCCATTAGACCCTTGGAACTTCATGGATAGTGGTCCACAACTATCTCATACTATCACAGCCCACTTCCGCAAGAATAACAGAAAGTGGAGGGATCCTTTCTGCTTTACTTTTTTCACTCATAACCCTTAATTTTTCCACCTTCACCATTAAGCTTTACTTTTTTCAGCTTTCTCTCCGCTTCATTGCTTATTCTGCTTCCCCATCTTTACTCTCCATTATTTTGCACCTTCTTTTACATATTCTTTATTACATCAGCCTAAGCTATTTTTTTTCAATGGTTTTGTGTGCACATTGCAACAAAAAAAAAAAGGATAACTGCATCTTACTGTGGCAGGGAGGATTATGTTCAGCTCAGCCCAGGAAGGGCAACAGTCAGCATAAAAAATACGATCCACCTCTCCACAGCCCATCATGCTGTGGGGCTGTATGGCTAGTTCAGGGGCTGTGGGGCTGTATGGCTAGTTCAGGGGCTGTGGGGTTAGTTCAGGGGCTGTGGGGCTATGTCAGGGGCTGTGGGGCTAGTTCAGGGGCTGTGGGGCTAGTTCAGGGGCTGTGGGGCTAGTTCAGGGGCTCTGGGGCTAGTTCAGGGGCTCTGGGGCTAGGTCAGGGGCTGTGGGGCTAGTTCAGGGGCTGTGTGGCTAGTTCAGGGGCTGTGGGGCTAGTTCAGGGGCTGTGGGGCTAGTTCAGGGGCTGTGGGGCTAGATCAGGGGCTGTGGGGCTATGTCAGGGGCTGTGGGGCTAGTTCAGGGGCTGTGGGGCTAGTTCAGGGGCTGTGTGGCTAGTTCAGGGGCTGTGGGGCTAGTTCAGGGGCTGTGTGGCTAGTTCAGGGGCTGTGGGGCTAGTTCAGGGGCTGTGTGGCTAGTTCAGGGACTACTGGGGCCCTTGTTAAAGTCCAGGGTGGGATGAATTCAACCCAATATGAACAAATTGTTCAGGATAATGTTCAAGCATCAGTCACAAAGTTGAAGTTCTGCTGCAGGGGTCGGATATTCCAACAAGACAATGAGCCTAAACTCACTTGGAAATCTACAAAGACATTTATGCAGAGGGACAAGTCCAATATTCTGGAGTCCCCCGACTTGAATATCATGGAAAATCTATGGGATGATGTGAAGCAGACTGTCCATGCTCGGCAGCCATTAAATTTAACTGAACTGGAGAGATTTTGTTGGACCAATGGTCACAAATAGCCACATCCAGAATCCTGACACTCATCACAGGCTATAGGAGGCGTCTAGAGGCTGTTACATTTGTAACTAAGTATTGATGGAATATCTCTGTTGGTGCCCACATTTATGCCCCTGTCTCATTTAGTTCTGATGCATATTGTATATTTTCTGTTAATCCAATAAACTTGATGTCACTGCTGAAATACTCCTGTTTCCATAAGGCAAGTTATATATTAAAAGGATTTTACTCAGACAATGATAAACAAAACTGCAAAGAATTAAGAGGGGTTCCCAAACTTTTTCATAGGACTGTACTGGGAGGGCCCTGAGATGTTGTTCTCTGTCCCTTTATGTTACACAGGCCCCTCTCTATTACACAGGACTTTATACACAGGGAGACAAATACACACAATATAAAGTACAAGATACAAATGTCTCATTACAGACAAACAAACATACAGGCAACACATAGATTATAAGCTCTTTGGCCCAGAGGCCTCATTATAACCTGCAGTGACTCCCCCAGTAATTACTTATTTATTCTCCTTTATTTACATCAACTCTCTGAGCCTCTGTCCTACAATATAAATACAGTTATGTGCCACTCTCTGCAACAACTCCCAGTAACAACTCCCTGCAGCAACACTGACCTGTTTGATCTCCTGTCTCAGGGCCGGATGCTCAGCACTTCCTACAGGAGCAGCGAAGGCTCAAACAATATCAGCTGAGAAGAACGAGTCTGAAGCAATAAGCCTGTCCCACACTGCCACCTCATGGTTATATATGGAATTACAGCTGTGCGGGAAGTGGCTGTAGAAATATATATTTATGGAGATGCTGTTATCTGAGCTCCTTCCAACCAAGGGCTGTTTTACCTACATGATTCCCCGGGGATTATATCTGATCCCCATTGTAAGCAGCAGTCCTGTCCTGCTTTATGGCAGCTGAGATTCTAGCTATCTATATAAGAGAGTATATCTATATATATATATATGTGTGTATAAATACAAATATACAGAGAAGGAATGTTCTGGGCACACAATAAGCTATACCCTCATACTGTACTGTCTAAGGGAATCAATATGGCACCTCCCTCCTCCCATATGTATAAATACAAATATACAGAGAAGGAATGTTCTGGGCACACAATAAGCTATACCCTCATACTGTACTGTCTAAGGGAATCAATATGGCACCTCCCTCCTCCCATATGTATAAATACAAATATACAGAGAAGGAATGTTCTGGGCACACAATAAGCTATATCCTCATACTGTACTGTCTAAGGGAATCAATATGGCACCTCCTCCTCCCATATGTATAAATACAAATATACAGAGAAGGAATGTTCTGGGCACACAATAAGCTATACCCTCATACTGTACTGTCTAAGGGAATCAATATGGCACCTCCCTCCTCCCATATGTATAAATACAAATATACAGAGAAGGAATGTTCTGGGCACACAATAAGCTATACCCTCATACTGTACTGTCTAAGGGAATCAATATGGCACCTCCTCCTCCCATATGTATAAATACAAATATACAGAGAAGGAATGTTCTGGGCACACAATAAGCTATACCCTCATACTGTACTGTCTAAGGGAATCAATATGGCACCTCCTCCTCCCATATGTATAAATACAAATATACAGAGAAGGAATGTTCTGGGCACACAATAAGCTATACCCTCATACTATCTGACTGAGCTCTGTGCTTAATTGTTCCCGACAGGGCTGAGTAAAGTTTAATGGCTCATATCCGGTACTTACAGACTGGTTACATGTTCTATTTAAGATCATATAAAGAGCAGGGGGGTTAATGCTGAAGACCCCAGTGCTGTTCCAGCTGAATGTGTTTCACATCTTTTTCATTTTTCCATTTCGTCTCTTGTGTCCTGGGACTGGATTTTGCAATGTGAGTCACGTGCGGATCTGATCTGGGGCATCGGAATTCCTCATTCAGGGTCCGAGACGCCCGTCAGGAAATAGCTGAACACCGGGGGGCGACATTTCATACTTGTCAGGGATTTCGTAATGAGTTGAAATTTATTTTGTACAGTTAAAGGGACAAATGCTGCTATATTAATATATATATATTGATATTGTACATCAGTCATGAACCCCACTGTCCCCTCTATACTCCTGCACCCCCAAACCTTGGTGATAATGATTTGTATCTCACACATATATTGATATTGTACATCAGTCATGAACCCCACTGTCCCTCTATACTCCTGTACCCCCAAACCTTGAGATAATGATCTGTATCTCACACATATATTGATATTGTACATCAGTCAGGAACCCCACTGTCCCTCTATACTCCTGTACCCCCAAACCTTGGGGATAATGATCTGTATCTCACACATATATTGATATTGTACATCAGTCAGGAACCCCACTGTCCCTCTATACTCCTGCACCCCCAAACCTTGGTGATAATGATCTGTATCTCACACATATATTGATATTGTACATCAGTCAGGAACCCCACTGTCCCTCTATACTCCTGTACCCCCAAACCTTGAGATAATGATCTGTATCTCACACATATATTGATATTGTACATCAGTCAGGAACCCCACTGTCCCTCTATACTCCTGTACCCCCAAACCTTGGGGATAATGATCTGTATCTCACACATATATTGATATTGTACATCAGTCAGGAACCCCACTGTCCCTCTATACTCCTGCACCCCCAAACCTTGGTGATAATGATCTGTATCTCACACATATATTGATATTGTACATCAGTCAGGAACCCCACTGTCCCTCTATACTCCTGTACCCCCAAACCTTGAGATAATGATCTGTATCTCACACATATATTGATATTGTACATCAGTCAGGAACCCCACTGTCCCTCTATACTCCTGTACCCCCAAACCTTGGGGATAATGATCTGTATCTCACACATATATTGATATTGTACATCAGTCAGGAACCCCACTGTCCCTCTATACTCCTGTACCCCCAAACCTTGGGATAATGATCTGTATCTCACACATATATTGATATTGTACATCAGTCAGGAACCCCACTGTCCCCTCTATACTCCTGCACCCCCAAACCTTGGGATAATGATCTGTATCTCACACATATATTGATATTGTACATCAGTCAGGAACCCCACTCTCCCTCTATACTCCTGCACCCCCAAACCTTGGGATAATGATCTGTATCTCACACATATATTGATATTGTACATCAGTCAGGAACCCCACTGTCCCTCTATACTCCTGCACCCCCAAACCTTGGGATAATGATCTGTATCTCACACATATATTGATATTGTACATCAGTCAGGAACCCCACTGTCCCTCTATTAGAGATGGCGCGAACTGTTCGCCGGCGAACTTGTTCGCGCGAACATCGGGTGTTCGCGCTCGCCGGAAGTTCGCGAACGCCGCGCGACGTTCGCCAGTTTGGGTTCACCATTGTTGCCGCTTTTTTTTGCCCTCTCACCCCAGACCAGCAGGTACATGGCAGCCAATCAGGAAGCTCTCCCCTGGACCACTCCCCTTCCCTATAAAAACCGAAGCCCTGCAGCGTTTTTTCACTCTGCCTGTGTGTGCTGAAGAGATAGTGTAGGGAGAGAGCTGCTGCCTGTTAGTGATTTCAGGGACAGTTGAAAGTTTGCTGGCTAGTAATCGTTTTGATACTGCTCTGTTATTGGAGGGACAGAAGTCTGCAGGGGTTTGAGGGACATTTAAGCTTAGGTAGCTTTGCTGGCTAGTAATCTACCTTCTACTGCAGTGCTCTGTATGTAGCTGCAGTGGGCAGCTGTCCTGCTTCTGATCTCATCTGCTGACTGCTGCAATAACAGTAGTCCTTGTAAGGACTGCTTTTATTTATTTTTTTGTTCCAATACAGAGCAGTATCAAGCAGATTACTAGCCAGCAAACTTACTATCATCTGTCCCTGAAATCACTAACAGCTCTCGCCCTACACTATCTCTTCCAAGCACACACAGGCAGATTTTTCAGATACATTTTTGCCCTTGATCCCCCTCTGGCATGCCACTGTCCAGGTCGTTGCACCCTTTAAACAACTTTAAAATCATTTTTCTGGCCAGAAATGTCTTTTTTAGATGTTAAAGTTCGCCTTCCCATTGAAGTCTATGGGGTTCGCGAACCGTTCGCGAACCGCTCGCATTTTTGCGCAAGTTCGCAAATATGTTCGCGAACTTTTTTTCCGACGTTCGCTACATCCCTACCCTCTATACTCCTGCACCCCCAAACCTTGGGATAATGATCTGTATCTCACACATATATTGTACATCAGTCAGGAACCCCACTGTCCCTCTATACTCCTGCACCCCCAAACCTTGGGGATAGTTACTGATAATACACAACAGTCAATGGCCACTAATTTGAAGAATAATAAATATCCAGTAACTCCTCCTATAAGGGGCCCCAGTTCACCCTATTTGCCCCGCTGACAATCATTAGCTTTCGCCCGTGTCTCTCCCCAGGGCAGTGAAGCTGTAAATACTCAGAGTAATATCTGGTAGAATCCAGTCATTCTCTAATTATGGGGGTTTTGCCCCCCCAGTGCAGGACAATGACACAGGCGGGGGGATCTGCTCAGATAATAAGGAATGCGCAGGGTCCACTTTATTTATTTTGGGCGGTTGAAGAATTTTGGATTGTTCCGGACTGTTCCATGTACAAAGTTGCTTTTTCTTATTTCCCAATTCCTCCCCTGCTTTTCTCTGCACATTCCCCCATTCCCTGTGTCCTTCTCCCTAATCAGGGGCTTTCACTCTCTTAAAGGGAAAGTTCATTTTAGGATTATCTGTCAACATGCAGTTGGTCTGCATTTATACTTAAAGGCTAAAGAAAAAAGGGACAAACTCTGTAAATAACAAAACTAGAAGAATAAAAATCAAGATCCAGGAATATATAAAAGTTCATTTACAGTTTACGTGTCACAGAGTTGGTTCATTTCCCAGCAGCCTCTACTGAGCTTGGTCCCTGTTACCGTGGATTTGTTGTTGGTACAATTAGTAAAGATGAACTGCCCCTTTAAGTTTGTTGCCCCCTGGTTCTTGCTCGATGCCAATGTTATTTATAGGGAAAAACCACAAAAATATAGGAAGGCCGGTATGTTTTTCCAGAAAAGGTGGAAACCCTACCTCCCCCCGTGGGTTAGAAATGGTTTAGTCTTTTGATATCTGACCGATAGCTTCTTGCTTCTGCATGCTGGGAGTTGTAGTTCACCAACTGTTAGTATGATGTAGAGAGGGATATTCTGAGACAATTTGCAATTGGTTTTCATTTTTTTATTATTTAAGGTTTTTGACTTATTTAGCTTTTTATTCATCATCTCCAGTTTGTAATTTCAGCCATCTGGTTGCTAGGGTCCAAATTCCCCTAGCAACCATGCACTGATTTGAATAAGAGACTGGAATATGAATAGGAGAGGCCTGAATAGAAAAACAAGGAATAAAAAGTAAAAATAACAACACATTTGTAGCCTTACAGAGCATTTGTTTTTTAGATGGGGTCAGTGACCCCCATTTGAAGCTCAGCAGCTTTGCAAATGATCCATTTTCTTTCCCAGATTTTTATTATTATTATTATGATTATTATTATTGTTATTATTATTAGTGTGTTTCCCGTTTTTGGCCTGAATTCATCATCATCATTAATAAGGAACAGGGGGGATTTATACAATCACATAACAAACAAGGATTACAATGGGATCAGAGGGCCCCCTGCTCGCAAGAGCTTACAATCTTAAGGGTTAGGAGACATTTGAAACATAAAAAGGGCCCATTTGCTTTCAATCAAACGTATAAAGATATGCGGTTGTTAGGGTCAGTGACCACGTTGATTTTACAGTTCTGCATTTATTACTATATTTTCCTTTTGTTATACTTCTTTTTAATCATCATTCAAACCCACGTCGCCCATAGCAGCTTCCCAACATCCACTCGTTGCTGTTATTATTATTATTATCCCTTTGCGTTCGCTGGTTCTGACTCATGAAACAATGTAGCAGAAGCGCCTGATTGACAGTCCTGTGCAGGATTCTTTAAGGAAACTGGTTCTGACTCATGAAACAATGTAGCAGAAGCGCCTGATTGACAGCCCAGTGAAGGATTCTTTAAGGAAACTGGTTCTGACTCATGAAACAATGTAGCAGAAGCGCCTGATTGACAGTCCTGTGCAGGATTCTTTAAGGAAACTGGTTCTGACTCATGAAACAATGTAGCAGAAGCGCCTGATTGACAGCCCAGTGAAGGATTCTTTAAGGAAACTGGTTCTGACTCATGAAACAATGTAGCAGAAGCGCCTGATTGACAGTCCAGTGAAGGATTCTTTAAGGAAACTGGTTCTGACTCATGAAACAATGTAGCAGAAGCGCCTGATTGACAGCCCAGTGAAGGATTCTTTAAGGAAACTGGTTCTGACTCATGAAACAATGTAGCAGAAGCGCCTGATTGACAGTCCAGTGAAGGATTCTTTAAGGAAACTGGTTCTGACTCATGAAACAATGTAGCAGAAGCGCCTGATTGACAGCCCAGTGAAGGATTCTTTAAGGAAACTGGTTCTGACTCATGAAACAATGTAGCAGAAGCGCCTGATTGACAGCCCAGTGAAGGATTCTTTAAGGAAACTGGTTCTGACTCATGAAACAATGTAGCAGAAGCGCCTGATTGACAGCCCAGTGAAGGATTCTTTAAGGAAACTGGTTCTGACTCATGAAACAATGTAGCAGAAGCGGCTGATTGACAGTCCAGTGAAGGATTCTTTAAGGAAACATTGTTTCGGAAGCAGCAATATCTTTACACATTGCTTTACTACAATGTTGCACTCACATTCCAGGAGGAAAATAAAATTCAATTTTTTGGGGGGGATCTTTCCAATTTTCATTGTTATCGCTGGATAAAGCCGTCAGGTCTATAGTGATGCCGAGTGGCACATTTCCCAGTCCGACCCCCCTTCCCTGGCGGTTTTGGTTTAACATTTCACATTCAACTCCCCGTCACTCTTTCACTTCCTGTCTTTGCATTTTTTCCCCCCATCAGCTTCCAAAAATTAGTTTCAGGCGCAGAGATCAGAGTGGGGCTGGAAGCAGGAGGGTCTGCGAGGGGAGATACTAAAGAGAGGGGTCGTCGACTTCTCCCTGGCATCCCCCCAGGACTTGGGGATATTCACCTGGGTGAGTTCTCTTTGTTTTATTCCTTATTCTCTGCCCTGTGGGGTCCCTCCTGCAGGAAGACTGGGGGAGATGGAGAGACCCCATTGTCTTAGGAATCAGCAGAAAAGACCCCGTTAAATGGATTTTAATCACTTACTTATGGGGGACGGTTCAAGGTGTGTGAGACTCTTTCATTCAAGTGATTCCATTTCACATATCTGTGCCTATTGCTGGAATTGATCACATGGTGGCGCTGTTCTGTTGCAGCCCTATGGGAAACACTGGTTGTCGGCTGAAACTGGTGAGAACTGGTACTGCAGCTCATCCTCTATAAACCACATTTATCTGCAATAACCTGAGTGTAGCCTCACCCACAAGTGGCAGAAGCAGCTGATAATGTAACCGTATTACCCCTGGAGGTTGTTGGACTATAACTCGCAGGATTCTTTTACACTGGGAATTAATTCCACATTTATTTACTACAACCATTACTGAGTAAGAGACACCAACCCTCAGTTAAAGGAGTTGTTCAACTTTAAATTAACTGTTAGTCTGATGTAGAGAGGGATATTCTGAGACAATTTGCAATTGGTTTTCATTTTATATTATTTGTGGGTTTTGACTTATTTAGCTTTTTATTCAGCAGTTTACAATTTCAGCCGTCTGGTTGCTAGGGTCCAAATTCCCCTAGCAACCATGCACTGATGTGAATAAGAGACTGGAATATGAATAGGAGAGGCTTGAAAAGAAAGATGAGGAATAAAAAGTAGCAATAACAATACATTTATAGTCTTGTAGAGCATTTATTTTACATGGGGTCAGTGACCCCCATTTGAAAGCTGAACTAGTCAGAAGAAGGCAGCAAATAATTCAAAAACTATTAAAAAAAAAATAATGAAGACCAATTGAAAAGTTCCTTAGAATTGACTATTCTATAACATACCAAACGTTAATTTCATCATTTATTTATATAGCGCTGTCAAGATACGCAGTGCTTAATTGAAATGGGTTGTTCACCTTTAAATGAACTTTAAGTCTGATATAGAGAGGGATATTCTGAGATAATCTGCAATTGGTCTTCATTTTTTATAATTTGTGTCTTTTTGTTCAGCAGCTCTCCGGTTTGCAATTTCAGCCATCGGGTTGCTAGGGTCCAGATTACCATAGCAACCATGTACTGATTTGAATAAGAGACTGGAATATGAATAGGAGAGGCCTATGAGTAATAAAAAGAAGCAATTACAATACATTTGTAGCCTTACAGAGCATTTGTTTTTTAGACTGGGGTCAGTGACCCCCCATTGGAAAGCTGGAAAAAGTCGGTATAAAAAGGCAAATAACTGAAAAACTTTAAAAAAGAATAAAAGGAGACCAATTGAAAAGTTGATTAGAATTGACCATTCTATAACATACTAAAGGTTAACTAATTAATTAAAGGTGTATTATTACACAGAAAAAAGAAATCAGTTTTAAAAATGTGGATCATTTGATTACAACGGAGTCTATGGGAGATGGTCGATTTGTAATTCGGAGCTTTCTGGATAACGGGTTTCCGGATAACGGATCCTATACCTGTAGTTAAGTTGTAGTTACAGGAGCATCATTTATCAGCATTAGCGACTGCGTGTGTTAAGTTGAGGCAGATTTGTAGGTATGGCGTAACTATAAACTGTATATGGGACAGTTTAAGACTGACCAATAGAAACATGTCTGCGGTTATACAGAAAATAATCCAGGATTTTGTTTTGATTTTGTTATTGCCCTCTCTGCCCTCCCGGAGAGACCCCCGAAATTGTGAATGTGACATCATTCTTTCCCGTGATGATGCTGCGCCGCGGGTCACTGACAGGGGAAGAGGAGGGGGGAGGGAGTCGCATGCAGGGAGTTGCATATTTGTGTGTCCTGCATTCCATGCGCTCTTATGTCTCTTCCACACTTTACTGGTCTGTTATGTGGGGAGAACCCCCCGTGCAGGGGCTAGAAATACAACATGGTTGGGGCCCCTCCTAAAGATAACCCCCAGGTTGCCTACTCCACACATAGCTACTGCTTCATATTCATACAGATTCATACAAAGGCACATTTCCCCTTTAATGGCTCATGCAGTCTGAACCCAAGGTTGCAGTTACACATTAGTCACTAATATCAGGTGTATCTGTTTGTGTAAATGATTGGGCCTGTGTGAGGTCTGAGAGTTAGCAGTTGGGGGCAGGGCCAAATGGAATAGATGTCAAGCTCTTGGGGACAGTGATCCTTTACTATCAGTCCTTGTCCAAAGTGCAAGTTGGGGGAACTGGATACATTGTAACTTACAAATCTAATTGAAAAAAACACGTTGCTTTGTGCAAGTAGTTTGCACCCTGTCCCAGTGAGTGATCATGAGGCCCATTGTGGGGTGACTGGGTGCTGTAGGTGCCCAAACCAACCCCAATAGGCCAATGGCTGAAACAGCCCCGTGAGACAAGACAGTAATTAGCCGAGTGCAGTAACGAAGGATAAATATAAATCTGCACATTATGGGAATGTTTCCCCTCAGCCCCATTAAAGTGATACTGTCTTTTCGAAAAAAAAATTTTTGAAAATGAATCAGTTAATATAGTGCTGCTCCAGCAGAATTCTGCACTGAAATCCATTTCTCAAAAGAGCAAACAGATTTTTTTATATTCAATTTTGAAATCTGACATGGGGCTAGACATATTGTCAATTTCCCAGCTGCCCCTGGTCATGTGACTTGTGCCTGCACTTTAGGAAAGAAATGCTTTCTGGCAGGCTGCTGTTTTTCCTTCTCAATGTAACTGAATGTGTCTCAGTGGGACCTGGATTTTACTATTGATTGTTGTTCTTAGATCTACCAGGCAGCTGTTATCTTGTGTTAGGGAGCTGCTATCTGGTTACCTTCCCATTGTTCTGTTGTTTGGCTGCTGGGGGGAAAGGGAGGGGGGTGATATCAGTCCAACTTGCAGTACAGCAGTAAAGAGTGATTAAAGTTTATCAGAGCACAAGTCACATGACTTGGGGCAGCTGGGAAACTGACAATATGTCTAGCCCCATGTCAGATTTCAAAACTGAATATAAAAAAATCAGTTTGCTCTTTTGAGAAATGGATTTCAGTGCAGAATTCTGCTGGAGCAGCACTATTAACTGATTCATTTTGAAAAAAATGTTTTTTCCCATGACAGTATCCCTTTAAGCTTTTTTCTCTAAAACATCAATATTTAGCTTTTTAGCTGCACCACAAATTCATAAACACAGAAACGGCTCCCGAGGAAGCCAAAGTCCTGGTCAGGTTTAAATGTGAAGTAGAATCTCCCGGCAGGACCAGTCGTATTGTCCCAACTGCCCCAACTGCCCCCGTAATGAGCTTTTAGCAGAAATTGGATCTTGTTTAGATTCACCACTGACCAATCAGATTAAAATAAGTGGGAAAAAGAACAAATCCCAGGATGCTCGGGCCATTAATTGACAGACAGCAAACGTAGGAAAGTTACATCTGACAAATAGTAGTGACAGTTGCCCATTGATCATCAGACAGACCATCGACTCAATAACCGATCTCCATGGTGCGAAAAATCTCAGGACATTCCACACACGGTCCCAAAATCCTACAAACCTTTGTTTCATACGATGGTATCTTTGGCCAGTTTTAGACTCCCCCCCACTTCCACCCTCTCATCCCATTCTGATCCTGAATGTAAATCACCAATATTAAATGTTACTGTCTCCATCTTGTCCATCTTACTTTTTCCATCTTACCCTAGTGTCTCCATCTTGCCCTACTGTCTCCATCTTGTGCTACTGTCTCCATCTTTTCCTACTGTCTCCATCTTGTCCTACTGTCTCCATCTTGTCCAACTGTCTCCATCTTGTCCTATTGTCTCCATCTTGTCCTACGGTCTCCATCTTGCCCTACTGTCTCCATCTTGTCCTGCTGTCTCCATCTTGCCCTACTGTCTCCATCTTGTGCTACTGTCTCCATCTTTTCCTACTGTCTCCATCTTGCCCTACTGTCTCCATCTTGTCCTACTCTCTCCATCTTGTCCTACTGTCTCCATCTTGTCCAACTGTCTCCATCTTGTCCTATTGTCTCCATCTTGTCCTACGGTCTCCATCTTGCCCTACTGTCTCCATCTTGTCCTGCTGTCTCCATCTTGCCCTACTGTCTCTGTCTTGTCCTGCTGTCTCCATCTTGTCCTACTGTCTCCATCTTGTCCTACTGTCTCCATCTTGTCCTACTGTCTCCATCTTGTCCTACTGTCTCCATCTTGTCCAACTGTCTCCATCTTGTCCTATTGTCTCCATCTTGTCCTACGGTCTCCATCTTGCCCTACTGTCTCCATCTTGTCCTGCTGTCTCCATCTTGCCCTACTGTCTCTGTCTTGTCCTGCTGTCTCCATCTTGTCCTACTGTCTCCATCTTGTCCTACTGTCTCCATCTTGTCCTACTGTCTCCATCTTGTCCTACTGTCTCCATCTTGAGATCTCTTATGGATACTGTGTTTTATTTGGAGGGGTTGAACTTAATGGACTTTTCTCAACTAAACGTAACTATGTAACTATAACTGTGTAACAACACCACAAGCAAATGGCGGCCTGGTAATGGTTCCCTTGTGCCCAGCCCCCTGTATAGTTCGGGGGTGTCTTTAGGTTCGTTCCAGGTGTAGAATAATGACAGTCTGGCCTGACATCAGGGGGGGTTTATATAAAGTTGCACCAAGGGGCACATCCCAAACTCCCACATTTAAGTATCATGGAAATTCTTGGCTGGGGACATTTTTGCAATTCCTGCATTATTTCCCCTTTTCCCTTATTTGTATGAGTTTCAGCCAGTGCTGGGCCCCCAACTGCCTCCCCTGTTTGTCTTTTATTGGTCTCCAAGTGCCGATGGTTGGAAAGAATTAAGATGTTTTGTCTGAGGACGAATGGGGGGAGGAGACTGGTCTGAGATGCGCCGGGGGGGGTTCAGTTAAAATCGATATATTCATAGCAAGATGTTATTTTACTAATTTGTGAGAATTGTTAAGTATTAGAAGTGCAGCAACTGAAAGAGGGGGCGCTGCTCATACAGCCAGGGTTAGAGCGTGAGCTCTGCAGCCAAGTCTCCTGCTGCTAGTTCTGACATTGACCAGCAGAGGGCGCTTCATGTTTCCAGCAGAGCAGATTACTAGTGTAGAGATGACCATTACTAGCATTTTATAATGCATTCTGGGAGTTGTAGTTCAACACCAGCTCTGGTCAAACTGTCAGTTCTTGTTGCTGTGGATAAATAACTGGCGTATGAATGGGTCGGAGCACAGAGGTGTCTCTGTCAGGGGCTGAGAACACTGCGAGTGCCCGGGGGCAGAAGTGATGGCCACACAAATAATTGGGGTATTGTCTGAGGGGCTGTGACATTAGGCAGCTCTGGGCCCTTGGGACAAAGGGGAATATTATGTGACTGAGGGGAGAGACCATTGCTGAAACTAATAATTCATTCATCACCCCCCTCAGCCTGGTGGAACTGCCCAACACTCACCCCACTCTCACCCCCCCCCACGTATCCCAAAATCACATTTCATGTTTCCCATCATTCTCTGCTGCTGCTCATTAAGAAAAAAATATCAGCCATTCCAACCAATGAGCAAATTCCCAATGTGTAAAGGTCAAAATCCATTGGACGACTTGTCTGTGATCAAATTGATCAGTCTGTGCGGCACTGATTGGTGGGATATTGTCCAATCTGCTCATACATTACATTAGTGGGAGCTGTGTAGTCTTTGATATGATCCCAATGTTATTAATAGGGAATAAAGATAAATATATAGGAAGGTCAGTGATCCCAATGTTATTAATAGGGAATAAAGATAAATATATAGGAAGGTCAGTGATCCCAATGTTATTAATAGGGAATAAAGATAAATATATAGGAAGGTCAGTGATCCCAATGTTATTAATAGGGAATAAAGATAAATATATAGGAAGGTCAGTGATCCCAATGTTATTAATAGGGAATAAAGATAAATATATAGGAAGGTCAGTGATCCCAATGTTATTAATAGGGAATAAAGATAAATATATAGGAAGGTCAGTGATCTCAATGTTATTAATAGGGAATAAAGATAAATATATAGGAAGGTCAGTGATCCCAATGTTATTAATAGGGAATAAAGATAAATATATAGGAAGGTCAGTGATCCCAATGTTATAAATAGGGAATAAAGATAAATATATAGGAAGGTCAGTGATCCCAATGTTATTAATAGGGAATAAAGATAAATATATAGGAAGGTCAGTGATCCCAATGTTATTAATAGGGAATAAAGATAAATATATAGGAAGGTCAGTGATCCCAATGTTATTAATAGGGAATAAAGATAAATATATAGGAAGGTCAGTGATCCCAATGTTATTAATAGGGAATAAAGATAAATATATAGGAAGGCCATTGATCCCAATGTTATTAATAGGGAATAAAGATAAATATATAGGAAGGTCAGTGATCCCAATGTTATTAATAGGGAATAAAGATAAATATATAGGAAGGTCAGTGATCCCAATGTTATTAATAGGGAATAAAGATAAATATATAGGAAGGTCAGTGATCCCAATGTTATTAATAGGGAATAAAGATAAATATATAGGAAGGTCAGTGATCCCAATGTTATTAATAGGGAATAAAGATAAATATATAGGAAGGTCAGTGATCCCAATGTTATTAATAGGGAATAAAGATAAATATATAGGAAGGTCAGTGATCCCAATGTTATTAATAGGGAATAAAGATAAATATATAGGAAGGCCATTGATCCCAATGTTATTAATAGGGAATAAAGATAAATATATTGGAAGGCCGTTATTTTTTTCCAGAAAAGGTGACAACCCTAGTGCCGGGGGAACTGCACTGCTGGTGACCAGCATAATATACTCTGAAGTCGGGAGCAGCAGTGATAGGGAGGAAGCCCCAAAATATAAAGAATCTCTTGGCCTTGGGCCTGATATGGATCATTTGGTTCTGGGTGAGGAGAGTTAAGGGAACGGATCTGCACTGAGACAAGTCGGAGCGAGTCAGTGTTGTGTTGTGTGTCACTGAGGAATGTTCTGGCTCCTGCCCAATTAGCAACGTACAATTAATAGATTGAACTGCTCTGGGTCCAGTAACAGCAGGTTCCCTAAATAAATGCACTTACTGGTCAGGTGGGGGGGGGTGAGTAAATGCCAATGGGCCAAACCCAAACTAAAATCCCGGTCCTGATCAGACATTGTCTTGGGCAGAGTCTCACATCAGGACCCCAGTAACAAACCCTTTCATTGTCTGTGAGGCTTTTTGTTTTGTTTTCGGATTTCTACTCGGAACCCAGGAGATTTCCAAAAGAATCCATGAGTCATAGAGAGAAAGAGATCCCCCTCTCCGACCGCCCCCCGATAATGAAAGAAGCCTGTTTGTTCTGTGCACGGGGGGAGAGCGTGGGGGGGGCTGTCAGCTCTTGGACAACAGTGACATACACACACACACATATATATATATAGTTATAAAAATAAAAGGGTTACTATTGAGCTCTGCTTGCAAGGGATGGCCCCCTTTGGAATGTGCAAACTGCACCCCCTTATTATGTATAGGACTCAGCTCCTCTGCACCCACTTCTGAATGACTCACAAGTTTGGGGACATGTTGGGGGGCACTAACAGGGGGGCAGGTACCTAAAAACATGGCGGTGTAAATCTTGTCCCTTTGACCCCCATTGCACTTTGATTTTGAAAAAGGAGAAAGGCTGAATTTTTAGGCAAATCCCAATCCTCAATCCAGAAATTCTATAAACCCCCCTAATCCCTGGAATGTGCCGAGGGTCTCAGACAGACTCCCTGACGTAACAGGGAGCCTCCCCCCAAAATAAGAAACGTCAGTTGTAAAAAGGGCAGATTTCCCTATTTGTTTATCATTTTGCCCCCACAAGGGGGCGCCGAGTGTTGAATACAGGGGTCATTTATAAAATTCGCAAATTGTACTGCGCACGCTTTTTCCTCAACGCTAAGATATTCTATAATATATTATAAACTGCTCGGATACGTTTTCCGCAAATTGAGATGGGTGTTTCCACGAGTGCGGCCACCGTGCGAATGAAAATAGCGTTGACAGTAATGTAAATACGCAATTTGCTAATCTGTTTTGCCAATATTTTCTCCGCCCCCAAAGTTGTGGCGTTAGCGTGTCCATAAATATTCGCAATTTGCGAATAAAAGTTCTTATCGACATTTGCAGTGTGAAAAAAAATGTGCAACCCTTTTTGCTCTTATCCAACTTTATAAATATAACCCTGCACAGGGCAAATATATTCATTGCGAATCGTTTCTGCGCCCAGCGAAGTTTATCAATGAGCCCCACTGAACATTACGGACGGATATCTGATGATAAATCTATTGAGCAAATAAATATTCCCGGGAGGATTTGGGACCATGTGACTATGAGGGAACGGGAACTGGGATTTAAGGGGAATGGGAGAAACAGAACAACGGAAATAGAAACATGTTGGGAAGAGATCAGGGATATAATAGCCCACGGGACTGGGGTTTATTATCTGCAAATCAGCCGTCTTTATTACATTATGCCTTTAGTTCCCCTTTAGAGCTGCGGTACTGGAGGGTTTTTAAAGGGAAATAACTAAAAAAAAAAAAAAAAAACTATAAAAAATGAAGACCAACTGAAAAGGTGCTAAGAATAGGCCACTCTATAAAATACAGAAATCACTTCTCTTCCAGGTCTGCTGCTACATTGTATCAAAGCAGAGTCTATAAACAGCCAGAGACTCCCCCTGTATAGAATCATAAGGACCCCAGACTGTCAGCCCTATAGGGGGTCCCCCAGTTTGTCCATAGGAGACCTTTGCACTGCTCTAGAAATACCTCCAGCAACAGCTCTATAATGAATTCAATATGGGAATGTCTTATTTAGCATTTGCCAATTCTGCATTATTTATCCCCAAGAATTATTGTGACTTCGGAAGGGGAGCAGCCTGAGATATAGGGAGTTTAACCCCATGAGGGCAAAACAGGGGAGGGGCAGTTACTTATAGGAAGGTGGGGGGATTTTTAGTCATGTTGTATATTAATAATAGTAATTAATATTAATCATTAATAGTGTAGTGGTTTGGTTTGTTCTGCTCTCAGCTAAGATTACTTATCTTTCCCTGTCTCGTTGCTCAATTAAATCACAGGGCATCAGTGCTGTAGGCCATTTAGATAACGTTTAATCGGACTATTGTCCTGAGATTACATCTGAAAAAATCTCTGCCGTAAAGCAAGACAGAGCTGCTGTGTTTTTGCCAGAAAGAAAGTACACTGTATTATATATATATATATATATATATATATATATATATATATATATATATTAGGGATGCACCGAATCCACTTTTTTGGATTCGGCCGAACCCCCAAATCCTTCACGAAGGATTCGGCCGAATACCGAACCAAATCTGAACCGTAATTTGCATATGCAAATTAGGGGTGGGAAGGGGAAAACATTTTTAACTTCCTTGTTTTCTGACAAAAAGTCACGCAATTTCCCTTCCTGCCCCTAATTTGCATATGCAAATTAGGATTCCGATTCGGTTCGGCCGGGCAGAAGGATTCGGCCGAATCCTGCTGAAAAAGGCCGAATCCCGAACTGAATCCTGGATTCGGTGCATCCCTTATATATATAATATTCACAGTAATAAATAGAAAGATATAGGCCCAGTAATAAAGAGTATGTGTCATAGGGAAATGGAAGTGTCTGCCCAAAGAGCATGCAATCTAACTGCAAAGAAAGCATTAGGCACACACACATATCTATTTCCGCAGTCAGTGACCGGTTCTGTCTTGTCGGCGCTATATAAATAAATGATGATGATGATGGTGTAAAATGGTCAATTTTCTAATTTCCGTTTTTTGTTGCGCAGATGATCTCAGTGGCCACTAGGTGGCAAGAGGTCCCAAGGGCAGTTCAGGTCGATGTTTAGGAGCAGTTCAGGGCGGGGCCTTTAGTAGGATTAAAGGGGAACTACACCCACAATTGCTGTTTTTGTGTAATGAAAGAAACTATAACTTACCAATAATCATTCATTACTTATGCTCACTGACTTTATAGTTAAGTGTAACAGTATCTCTCTGACACTATATGTCCTCTGCACTGCTGGTTCTGACTCCCTGAAACAATGTCTCAACAGTCTCTGCCTGACTATATATTTTCTCTGCACTGCTGGTTCTGACTCCTGAAAAAATGTCTCAACCCTTTTTAAAACAGCACAGATGGCGCACCCATTCAAAATTCTTAAAGGCACAGTACACCAATCAATTATAGACTGATGAAGCCCCTGGTAGGGTTCATCTTCATGGCTGAGCAAAAGTCACAGATTGCATTCCAACATTATGTCCACTGGGGGCGCTGTTTTATCAGATCCTACTGTTGGATCCCCTCATTGGATACTGAACCCTATTTATTGAACAGAACAGAAGGCATTTTCAGTATCAGATAAAGCAACAAGGAAGCTGTAAGGCTTTAAAGGGGTTGTTCATCTTTAAATTAACTGTTAGTATGATGTAGAGAGGGAAATTCTGAGACAATTTGCAATTGGTTTTCATTTTTTATTATTTGTGGTTTTTGAGTTATTTAGCTTTTTATTCAGCAGCTCTCCAGTTTGCAATGTCACCCATCTGGTTGCTAGGGTCAGAATTCCCCTAGTAACCATGCACTGATTTAGATAAGGGACTGGAATATGAATAGGAGAGACCTGAATAGAAAGAGGAGTAATAAAAAGTAGCAATAACAATACATGTGTAGCCTTATAGAGCAATTGTTTGTTAGATGGGATCAGTGACCCCCATTTGAAATCTGGACAGAGAAGGCAAATAATTAAAAACTATAAAAAAAAAAGAAATAATGAAGACCAATTGAAAAGTTGCTTAGTATTAGCTATTCTATAACATACTTAAAGTTAACTTAAAGGTGAACCGCCCCTTTAAGTCTCAGCTACACTCTGGCATGGACCATTTCATTCACACGGAGGGGGATTTACTAGCACAAGTGCCACACTGGGGAAGGGCAGTGGTTTGGCTTCTAGTTCTGACCTAATTACCCTGCTAGGTGGCGCTCTTTAAATTCTACTACAACTCCCAGCATCCTTTGTAGCAGCCTTAGATCAGAGGCTTGTGGACTGTTAAGGAGGAATTCAAAGAGTTGGGGGTTATGGGGTGTGAATTTATGGGGGGTGTGACAGCAGCATTCCATGATGGGGTACGTTTTGCTGTATTTGACCCCCTGGGGCACAAGTGCTGAACTCAGGGGGGAGAATTGAGGCTCCAGGTCTGAATCGTGATTTAAATTAGCAGCAAATT